>JAXDDX010000090.1:212500-1412500 GCA_034670405.1 Hoplostethus atlanticus
GAAGTGACACGTCCAAACTTACGAGCCGAACACAAACAGCTCTGAAACAGCAGTGAGCTAGCTAGCGCCTCGGCTATCGCTACAGAAACATAAGGGTAGTGAAGTCCTCAAAAATAGAATCAGTTACCTCTCGCTGCCACTTGGGGGCGCCAATAACTAAATTACATTGGTGAATATATTTTCTACAATTCACATCAATGAATGAATGAATATCAATCAATCTAGTGTGCCACTAGTACAAAATCCCTACAGATACACACAACCCATAATAGTATTATGGAAAT
This sequence comes from Hoplostethus atlanticus, assembly GCA_034670405.1. Taxonomy (NCBI): domain Eukaryota; kingdom Metazoa; phylum Chordata; class Actinopteri; order Trachichthyiformes; family Trachichthyidae; genus Hoplostethus; species Hoplostethus atlanticus. The sequence goes on from JAXDDX010000090.1 coordinate 212,785, forward strand.
GGAAGAAAATAGTTAACGCTTATCACTGCCATTCATAGAAACAGTAAACTACTGAACAATGCAAGCAAAGCAAGATTGATACTGGATAGCTCGCTAGCAAGGCTTATATCATTGTCCTACTTAGGAAGCTAAATTAACCCCTTTTTATTCTTTGGCTCCACCCATTGAGGTGCAACTCAACCAATGAGATTATTTCTGCCTCCAAGAAATGTTTGTAGAATTAAAAAGCCAAAATTATGACAAACAAAATAGATTAGGTTAGATTTCAGCTCTTGGCTAAAAATATGTGGTTTAGCTAGCTTTTAGCTTTTTAAAAAATATATTTTTATATAAAAAGCCCACAACACCATAACAAGATTTTGTAAACATAAAGGGAAATGTATGGTGTTTGCATGCAGTCTCCTGTTCTAACATTACAATCAACAGTTTTCCAAAAAATACAGTGATAATATTAGGATTAGACTGATATATTGATTTGGTGATATATGGGGTAAATATATTGGTTGAGATTGGCCTTTTATTTGAAATTAGATATAAACCAGTCATTGTTGCCCTCCTCCGATATGATGCAATTTGATTGATTACATATTTATTGTCGAATTGATCAATACTACATGGTTGTGGAAAGCTATGGAAAGCTCTTGCCTGAAACAGATTTGTGGCATTTTGTAACATTTTGACATCGGATTCCACACATATAGGTGTACGTGAATATGTTTCATTATTAAAAAATGGCCAAAAATGAAATTTGTTTTTATTTAACTTTTAAAATTAGAAAGATATTGAATATTGGCACAAAATATCAGTTATCAGCAGCTTTAACACAAAAATATTGGTAAACCTCAGTGGCTACAGTGGCTATAGTGGTGGTGGTTGTATGGCTGGCACTTAGAGCCAGGAGAGAAGGTGTTTATTAAAAGCTTCCTGGGACCTACTATCCTGGTCGCAAAACCATTTACTGACAACATTGAGGTTTTCACATACAGCTCGTGGCTTTTGCAGCATCTCGACTATTTACTGCCCAAAGACACAGAAATTATCTTCAATATGTTTTTCATTCACTGGCATGATTATTAGCGGTTTCATGGTTTGTCTTCGCGTTCAGTTGGGTAAGGAGCTGAATGTTAGCATGTGGAATTTGAGAGAACATTTGAATCGGTGAATCTACAGTTTGGATGAAGAAGAGTCAACATTCATCAGTGACGACAAACGGGTTTATTGCTTTTGTTGTGTATGGATCATCAACTGAGACGAAAAGGAACTGAGCGTGTGTGTGAGATTAAGTGTACAAATGTGTTTGAGAGAGTGTATGGGGGGTTGAGGCTGGTGTTATGGTGTTATAAAAAAACAAAAAACGTGCCATCATTTCTCAGAAACCACAGAGCCGGTTGCCATGGGAATGCTGCAGGGAGCTCCTCTTTCACCCACCAATGGGCTTCAGCATTTTGTTACCGCGGGAAACCTGGCTTGTTGCCTAGGAGACCAGAGGCTGTGTGCTCCAGCGCCATCGAAGAGTTGTGTTACTCTGAGTTCCCTCTGTCTCTGTCTTACTGTTGCCAAAGAAGAAACACTCAGTAGTAGAAAACAGGTTTAGACCAATAAACGGGTTTGATACAGTATGGGGCTAATGAAAATCGGATATCGTCTAGTCAGTGTCGTCCACCTCTGATATGATGGATGAGATGTTTGATTGATTACATATTTAGTGTAGAATTGATAATACAATACAATTGACAATACTATTACAATACAATACTATAATACTATATTACAATATAGTATGAGATACTATGATTACAGTATGAGACAATATGAGATATTTCCAGCAGCTACAATGGAGTTTGATAGCAGAAAATGTTCCAGCGATCTAAAACATCAACAGTAAACATGGTGTCAGCCCCTCAGAATCAAAGAGTAAGGTTTTCTTTCTAGACTGACGATCAACAATCATACAGGGAGAAATCCATCAGAGAAGAGGAAGAGAGACCAATTTCTCCACTGACAGTAGCCAGGATAGTGAAGTACGAGTTGACTGGTTGAGGGTAAATTCATCACAAAATAACTCCTAGAATGCATTGATAGATTGATAATGTTTAACAGTTTAAGAACATAGATTCATTATTATCCTGGGTTTCAGTGGAGAACTTTAGAGTCCCATGGTCTAAAAGCTTTTCCACCCTGCCAAGAATAAAATCCTGGGGGAAACATTGAAATGTTTAGAATGTTTTTGGCATAGAAATGGTCAAACTTAAAGATATTGATTATTGGCACACATAATACCAGCTATTGGCAGTTTCAATCCAAAAATACCAGCATCACTATCGGCCTTCAAAGACCCAAATCAGTCAAACCCTAGTAAAAAAAAAAAATTCCAGTGTGTAAAAGTGGGCGTTACCTCGCTCTCTTCCTATTTTGTCTGAGACAAAATTTGCAATATTGTCAGTCAGTAATAATTAAATAAAAAGCCATTACCTGCCTCCCACTTCTACCCTACATAGTTACTATAGTGAACGAGCTGGTGCAAGTTTCTTCTCTGGATGTTAACAATACTTTCATGCCTGGGTGCCATTTGGTCCAATCAACTTTTATTCTTTTTAATGGCAGATGTAACAGAAGGCCACATCTCGCAAATGTCCGTTGATGCCACGAACACTGAGAGCACTCTGCAACGACATCGGGGGAAATAGAGGCTAAGTGGAAACTCCCTGCCACACTTCCTCCTCTCGACTGTTACCTCCAACACAGAGCCACAGAGAAAACAGAGTTATTAACTGCCTGGCCTGCCAAGGGCCGGTAAACCCCCCAAAAAAAAAAAGACCTGCCAAGAACAATTTGTACCAGCCAAAATAACGATTATACATTTATCGAAATATGTCACTCTACCCATTGCTATTTCATGCACCGAATCAGGTGCTGATTTAAAACTCATGCAACGGATCAAGTTTGTAATTCATCATGAAGTGCAACAACGCTCAGTGTAACCGAGGCCAGTGTGGTGCTATGGATTTATCTGCCTAAGACAAATTTTACCGGCATTTGAATGCCAGATATATCAAGTTCTCAATGTTTTGAATAAATAAAGAAAATTGAATTTGTTCTCTATTTGTTCTTGTGGATGTCTTAGCAGTGGTAATTTCTCACAAACATCACTTAAGTCCATTTCTGATCGTCGCTGGAGTTATTTGTATCGTGAGTGTGTGCACGGTTGAAAAAAACAGCGCAGGGTAAATATATATATAACAGGATTGTAGTGATTGGGTTTCAAAAATGGAAGCGGTAATTTGATTTGATTCAGTTTGATTCAATAAAAAATAATCAGATCACTGACACTGGGAAAAAAATAACTGATGACACAGAGATGCATTCATTTGACAATGAGACAATATTGACACAAATATAATTTTACACAAATTAGTTTGACGTGAAAATACCAGATCAACTTCATATTTCAAGGATCTCGGCGACAAAAGGGCACACCATGTGAGAATTAAAGATGTTTTGTCAGTGCGAAGAGAAGAGAGTGAAGAGTGAGAGAAAGTATTCAAAACACCATGAATTATTGATAAGTGAGCCATCTGGAGATGCAAATAACCTCATACTAATTCACCAAGGACGTCACCTGAGTGCATGACAGCACTGCAATGCAGGGGGAAAATATCAGACAATAACACACAATACTGTACAAATGTGATGCAGGACCAACGGTTTTCTCAACTGCCGCACGCCGAACTTTGATGGCGCGCAGGAGGAGTGATGTACCTCACCCTGACGGACTGACCCGAACTCGCCTCTCGATGCTCCCAGCACAGCGGCAAAAAAGTGCCACGGGGTAAAAGCTTTGTGCATGTTTGTGCCTGTGTGTTTGGGTCCCATTTAAAAATGAAAGCATATTAAGGGAAGATACACCCCACTGAGCACCAGATGTGATTTCAACCATGCAGCTATGCGTTAGCTCTCATATCGCCCAGGATCTTTTTGGCTGTGTGTTGCCCAGTTTTAGAGCAAGTACATATTTAAACAATGCATAAGCAGCTGTCAAGTGAGAAGTCCAAACCCACAGGAAAGCAAAATCCAGCAAGACAGCTCATATTTATACCTTTTATTTCCTACACTAAATTAGCTATTTTTAACACTAAGATGAGGCTAAAGGCTTTTTCTCCACTCAAGAGAAACAACCACATAAAAGCTCATGTTGATCAAAACAACAGATCTCCAAATGATCTGGAACAAGTGTCATTCAATCACAATTATAAACATTTATTAACAGCATGAGAAATGAGCATGAGCATAGGTTTGGCGTAGACTCCAAGAGGTATCCAGCGATAGGGTGAAGCTCCCAGGACCCCCCGGGTTGAAGATCTAACCCTTCTGGATATCTGATGGAGCCATGATGCTGGTGGTGGCAGGAGAGGAGGTGGTGCGTCGATCTTGTGCGGTTTAGGCAGCTGAAATGACAGAAACACGGAAGCAGCTGAGGGGGTACAAATAGAAGGAAATGGTTAGTGATTGGTTTCTGGAGAGGGAGGAAGGGGAGGAGAAAAGAGCGTGGGCTACGGTGATTGGACGATGCAGAGCTGAGCTTGTACCTGCTGACAAAATATGAATGGGGGAGGTAGCCTTCCTGACTGAACTCACGCTAAGCTCCATTTTAACCCTCCTGAATATGAAACCATGAGATCAGAGAAAGATCTCAAAGAAAACTCAATACTAGTATTTTCCAATAGCCATACAGTAGGAGCTGATGACCATTATACTGTATATGTCACATGGTAGCATATTCACATTGATCTCATAAAGTCTGCAGAATCCTTTCTCTCTCTGTCGTCTCCTCGTGGCTCCTAAGGGGTTTTAGGAGAAACAGTTCAGATGGAGGTGATCACAAAAGGAGACAGAATTGAGATCTTGAGAGCAAAACATTTTTCCTCTGAGTATGTACAAGATAATCCTTTATTTTTATACTAAACTTTTCAACCCTATGTAGCCTAACTTTAGCCTAGCCTTTTAAACAGCTAATTGTTGTAAAATTGAATCCTCAGTATGCATGAACAGCATGCTATCCAACATGACTCCATTAGCAAAGTTAATTTTGACCTGAGCTTTTATTCAGCGATGCTGGCTGCCATATGGTGCACTTTGATTGTGCGAAAAAAGATTTGCTGCCAATGGTCATTTTTCTCAAAATATCCAAAATATGCTTTCAATGTCTGAAAAACACCCTGATATATATATATATGAAAGACCCTGATATGTTTTTTTAGAACGTGTTGCGTAAGGCTGAGCCAGTTTGATGACACATCTACTGTTTTTGCACGAGGTTACCAGCGTGCTGGCGCATCTGGACGCCTAGCCAGGCACTGTGAGGCTGTTATGTGGTGTCGTGGGTTGTATGTGTCATGAAGCAGTTTAGGTGCGCGATGTCGTAATCACAAAACCAAAACAATACTGAAACACAGTACTGGCCACACCGTTTGATTGACAGGTGATCTCTGGGGACACCACAGCGATGAGGCTAAGCCCCAAAGATGGAGACTAAATAAAAACCAAAAAACAAGAATCTTGCAGATTGCCATTTAAAATTTTTTTTAAAGGTAGCGACAATGCCTGCTGCAACATTGTGTGCTGGAAAGAGCAGAATGTCAAGCAGATTGTAATAAATGGTGAGCTCCAATACATAAATATCGCTATTGGCCTTGAAAAACCCATATTGGTCAAGTCATGCATTGCACTTGTCATATAAGTGTGTGGTAGTCTCAGACCTCTGCTGTATGTGTTTTCTTCTTTCCTAGGAAAAGAGGTCATTCTGCTCCCCTGAGTATTTTCTTTCTGCATTGAGACAGACAGGAGGAAGGCTGAGTGACACAAAAATGAAGGGGAAAAACACACAAGCAAGAAAAGGGTCTGATGGGTTTGATCCCAGTCGGGGTACGTGACATAGCAGCGGTGGGCTTTGAACCACCGAAGAAGAAGACACATTTGCAAATAAGCAATTATGAAATGGAAATACATACAAATAAATACAAATACAAATACTGTAAAGAAATACAATAAATAATGACAACATTGAGTCCAACACACACCTGAATGTCATCTCATTGATTGGATCACCTGAATTCTTTTCATAGAAGTCATTATCCTAGAGGTTCACATGCTTTTTCCAGCTTAGGCTGTACATTTTTCAAAGTAAATTGTTTTGCGTGTTATTTGTTAAATTGCATTGCGTTTATCTATTGTTACGACTTAGATGAAGATCAGACCGTATTATAGGATCCATTTGCATTACCTGCAGGAATGACCGGTATCAAACAGCTGCAAAGGCTAAAAAAAGCCTCGTTCTCCAGCTAAAAAAAAGAAAGCGACAAACCACTGTTATCATTGCAGTATTTAGCACGGTGACATATTACCTTTTCACTTGATGTTTCTGTTGGAGCTCTGTCTGTGAAAATGTGACTTAAATCGCAGGCCACCGTAACTCAAGGGAACAGGAGGGGTGGGAGGGGGAAGTGCTGTACCAGTATAGGAGGGGATAAGTTCTATCAATGTTGTTGCAGTACCCACTGGTCTCCAACAGAGGTCAGAGGTCACTTAACACCCCCTTTAAAATCCAATGGGTAGTTAGATACATAGATACATACATAGATAGTGATACCAGTTTAAACAGAGATCTACCATGCTTTCAGTTGCTTTTTATCCCACGTTTTTCTCACAGTCTCTCTTTTTCTGGCCCACCTCTTCTCTTTCTCTTTTTATTCCTAATTCTCCTTCCAGCCCTCTGCCTGCCTCCTGTTGAATATTTCAGGTTATCACTAATGAAGGAAGTTATCTGTCTCTCACTGCGGCAGAAGCTTTAAATAGAACTGGAACATCAATTCACTGCTAGCAATGTGTGTGTGTGTGTGTGTGTGTGTGTGTGTGTGTGTGTGTGTGTGTGTGCGTGAACTCGCGCAACCTCACCAAACAGGCCTGGCATGATTACAACCCGCAGAGAAATGAATGGATTTATCGACCTTGTAAAACAGATTTCATTGCTTTGTTTAAACCGCTCCGCACTCCGAAAACATCGAGACCAAAACAAGGACGTAAACCAAATGAAGAATTACCCGAAGAAATCAGAGGGGAAAACGCTCGCTAGGACCAATCAACGCACAAAGCCTCACACGGATGAAAGTACTCTGCTGCACAGCCAGGCTTTGTTGTGTCCGTGCCGCTGCACAGATATGATGAAATAGATTCAATCATGAAATCAAATTTATCTGATGCTGATATATCAGCCTGATATTGACCTTTTATTAAACATCGGATATGAGCCGGTCAGCGTCGTCCGCCTCCGTTATGATGGATATGATGATTGATTACATAGTTATTAGTAGGATTGATGAACACTACACTGGTTGTGCATGGGAATCCCTTAACCTGAACTGATTGTAATCCAACATTTTGATTATCGATCTTATTCTTACTATGCTGGGTTTCTCTCGTGGAAACAAGGAACGCTTGTCAGTTTTTGGACCATGTTGGCATGAAAATCACCAAATGTAAAGACACTGAAGATCGGCAACTTCAATCTACAAATATTAGAATTGGGATTCAAAAACCCATATCAGTCGAACCCTAGTGTGGATTGATGTTCCTGCTCTGAGTTTGGTGTGTGAATCAGCCCATGCAGGGCTTGATGTGTAACTATTATAAGCAGATTATGATGATGTATGTCATATTTCTATGCTGTGAAATACGGGATTGTGATTCCTCCCATCTTTATAATATGTTCATGCAAAAACATGCATTGTTATACACTGCTATCTACCTGATCATTGCTGATGAAGATGGTGAAACGCATGCGGTTACATTGCGTGAATATGTTTTATTACAATTTAATTCAATTTCAAATTTCAAAGAGTTCCATGGTCTAAATGCTGTTTCAGGCGCATTTCCACCCTGACAAGAAGCTTCAGTCCAAAATGATCAGTATCGGTATCAGTCTTCCAAAACATAGACTGGTGTTACGTTGATTTCAAGCCCTCAATGTGTCTGAAACACTATCACGATCCTCCTTTCTCCCTCTCTTTCTCGCTTCCTCCCCCTCCTCCCAACCCTTTACTTCCTACCCCTTCCTCCAGAGAGAGAGAGAGAGAGAGAGAGAGAGAGAGAGAGAGAGAGAGAGAGAGAGAGAGAGACACTTCAGAAGCGCTGAGCCTCCAACAGGGAGATGAGTTGAAGAGAGAGACAGATAGAATAGAGGATTACCAGCCAGCAGAGAGATAAAGGGAGGCTGAGAAGTCGGCAACAGAGAGATTCCAGGAAAAAAAAAAAAAAAAAAGGAGCGGGATGATTAAAAGAGAAGCTTGGCTGCATTAAAGTTCAAGTTAAGTTTAGAAGTCCATGCAAAGTTCAGCAGAGCGCGGTGAACTGAGCTGCCCTGCTTGATCTCTCATACTGCGCCATGCACTGCGGCTTCACGAGCCATGGCTGGGTCCCTGCTTTGGGGGGGGGTGTAACTCGTGGTGTGCCAAGAACATAAATATATCATCAAAGCTTTTTATTCTCACCCGCTTTCTTGGGGTCAACTTACTTATGATTCAGTCAATGCAGGAACAGAATTTGATTCAAAACTCTGCAAAACAGTGGAACTATCTTGCCATAAAAAGGTTTGAATTTAGACAAAAAAGAACAATTGAGAATGAATGTCGTCATTAAGTGAAATGCATTTTCAATTTTCATGTTCAATTGAGTGACAATCCATCCATCCACCCATCAATCTGTCCATCCATCCGTCTATCCGTCCATCTGTCCATCCACCCATCAACCCATCTGTCCATCCACCCATGTCAATCACCATCCATCCATCCATCCATCCATTCCTCTATCCACCCGTCCTTCCGTCCGTCTGTCCATCCATCCATCCACCCATCCATCCAGCCATCTATCCATCCTTCCCAATCTTGCACCCCTGAATTAACATTATCCTTAGCAGCAGATGAGCTAATCCACGTTACATTCCTCACTGTGCCAAGCTTTGATTGTGTGTGTGTGTGTGTGTGTGTGTGTGTGTGTGTGTGTGTGTGTGTGGGTGAGCTGGGAACGCTCTGGGCAGCATCGCTATTTATAACTGACATTGGCAGAGTTGCATAAGGACACAGTCAGCAGCACAACTGAGAGACAGAGGAAGAGAGGGAGGTAGAGGGAGCGTGGGCAGGCAGAGGGAGAGAGAATGAAAGAAACAGAGGGGAAGGAGAGGCAAAAGACAAGTGGGTGTAACAAAGCGGCAAATAAGTGGATGATAATAAACCAAAACTCAATCTGTTAATCTACCTGTTTATCTATTTTGAATGTCTTTATTCTCCTCAGGAAGTCATACATGTCCACACTGTACAATGTTGTCGGCTGCCATCTTGTGCCGATTGTACATGTGAGTGTGCAGATTGTTGTTTTAGTTTTGCAAACATTTCTTGGAGGCGGAGCTGCTCTGGAGGCAGAAATAATCTCATAGTTTGAGTTAAACCTAAAAGGGCGGAGCCAAAGAACCACTGGTGAGGGTTTTGCACACACGTTAGCTAACCGGCAAACTTGAATGGCAAAGAAGGAACTCTGGTCTGGTGTTGACTGAACCACCATGGTCATTCATGATCTTGGAAAGCTGCATTTTGGCTAGGTTGCACTTTTTCAGTTAGTGCTAGGCTCCTCTCTTACCTCGTGTCTGCCCACTGAAGTTTAACTCAACCAATCAGATTCTTTCTGCAGCTCTGCCTAACTAAAACTCCAACCTGTGAGGATTGGCGAGGCAACATGATGAATACAGCACGGCCCTTTTCACATGGCAGGGCTCCTGGTCTGGGCTGCAACCATCTGAATCTTTAATTCATGTCTTTACATACACACACACACACATTATTATTTGTGTCAATTACAGGCCACCGTAAACTGTAACAGAGACAATGTTCTTGCAGTTCCTTGGTCGCCGATAGAGTTCGATAAAAGTCATAGATTACTTGTGGTCCTCATAAGTATAGAAATACAAGAACACACACAAACACACACAAGGCACAAAAAATGAACTATACACACAAACACATCTGCAAATGCACATACACCTCTTTGCACACTAGCTAGCTCCAATGCTACAGCATGGGAAAATGTTCATGTGTGCGTCTGGTGAGTTTTTGTGCTCGTGTACACACACACACACAAACACACACACACACACACACACACTCACACACACACTCTCTCATGCTCCAGCGTTAGTGCTAGCTTTGCAGAATGGAATAGCTCCACTGTTAATCCTAGGATCAATGACTAGGGCCACTCTTTCATGATCGCTTCACAGTGGCCTCGATCTGTCACACAACATCATGTCAGCCCCCCCACGTGCACACACACACACACACACACACACACACACACAGAAGTACACACAAAGTTAGGCAGCTATGTACTTTTGGCCATTTACAGTGAGCTGTTCAAATATATTTACAGTCCTCATGATTTTATTGCATTTTCATTTTTCATTGACTGAGCTTGGTCTTTTTCAGCAACACCCTTTCATCACCCATCACCCTCATGCCGTTCCCAGTACAACCTCTTCTACTGTTCTTCTGCTGCAGCTTCCTCAAAGGCACCTTGGCAGTAGTTGTGAAGGCGGCGGCGGTGGGGGGGAGGGGGATTCCTCATTTACTTTCCACACACACATTTTCCCAGGCAGTCCAGGAATTTGAGCTGGCAACTTTGCAGCCACAAGCCCACTTCACGAACCTTTACACTACATCTTTTCGCGCTACATATGGGCACTAGTAGAGTAGCGGAGAGAGAGTGGTAGAGAGTAGCTACTTGGCTGTTTTACCAGTACGAGCTAATCAAGTGCTACTATTCTACCATCTGTTGAAAGTGGAGAGAGCCAAATATGTTAGAGTCTACAGAGCTGTCATTAAGACGGGCAAGTAAATACACAAAATAGATGTTTGGAGTAGGTTCTGTCTAAAAGAATATGGTGTTATGATGAGAATCCATGGGTGTCAGTTAGGTATGGCGAGGTGTGGCAATCACATCAGGGGAGTATTCAGGACCAATATTCCCTCTAAGCCGATAGTGGAGATCTATTTCTAATAATTTATCACGTTGACCAAATAATATCTTTGCCCCCAGAAATTTGGTGTTTTTATTTCAGCAGGTTTGGGGTTTAGTGAATTGATGCCCCTATGAGAGTCTATGAGCGATGGATGAGGATGCAGTTCACCTCCTTCCATTGGGTGAAGCACCGCTAACCAAGACTAGAAGATGAGAAGGGAGGCGAGATGAGAGGTAAAAGAGTGAGGGGAGAAAAAACAATGAAAAAAGGAGGCAACAGCAGAGAGGAGGTGATAAGAGGGCATGGAAGAGAGGCGATGCCATGTCCTCGCATTCCACCCCCCTCAAATCACCTCCTGTCATTTGGCAAAAGAAACCAGCACGCCATTGGCTGCTTCTTCTTCTCTGCTGTAACAAACAGCCAGGCGGTGTTTTTTCATCCCAGTTGGATCTTCGTCGGGTCTTTATGTAACAGTGGCCAAATCCGGACACACACTCTTTGATGTGGTTTCCAGTCTTGTGGCGCAAATCCCATCAAAAGGCAACTGAGACATTTGAAGAGGCTAGTAAGGTTGCGTGATTTTTTTCATATCACAATATTATCTCCATGTCCTGGGGATGTCATGATGCCTTGTTTGTATCATTGTCGGTGCCTCGCTCATGCTACGTTTGCGATGACAATAGAAATAGTTTTAAAAACTCAAATACATTTTTAGTGCATCTGGTCAGCCAAAACACACATGGATGAAAGGCCAGATAGTCTCATTACTCCAACACAAATCAACCATATGAAACAGTCTAATATAGGCATATTGACTGTCTGTGTTAAATGGGTTCAGTACATTCCCCGCTGTGCTGAAGCACTGTCTGTTGCAGAAGTATTTCCATTATTGGCAAAAATGTTTTTCCCCTCACAGTGGAATTTGTGCTCCAGTCTCAACTACTAGCGGCGCTGTTATAAACAAGAGCTAATAAATAGTTAATGCCATGTGGTATTGTAATAGAATTGGAACCTAAATGGTATCATGGTATTGAAGATAATACATTGAACAGTATCCTGGTAAATGATACCGTTTTTCTCAATTGCTCTGACACATTTTCCAAAACAGCCAGCCATCGAAACAGACTATAATTTTAAAAAACAGCCCAATTCCATTGCAAAATGAGGTGCTGCTTTCTTTTCAGATGGCATAGAAATGTTGAAACCAAATCCTGACATCAAACTACACACGGCATTTACCGATAATGTTTTCCTCACAATGTTGGAAATGTTCTAATATTTCAGTTTTACATTTGGTGGCTTTGTCGATTTCTTTGTCAATTTCGGTAATGTCGACAGATTTACCTGTTTGTCTATGTGTGATACAACTGGACGGTAGAAGTGTACTTCAAAAGAAACCACAAAATACGTTTGCTGTCGTAACCAGTGACTTTATTCGTCATCAACCCTTTCGTCTCCGTCAGGCTGGAGCGCTTCATCGACATCACACTGTAGGTTTTCTAGGGAAAAACATGACATGAGATCTGTATCCACGCCCGGCGTCTGTCTGCCTCTAGGTCTCTACAGGCCTCCTCCATGGCCCAGGGGGGGGGTGTAACCCTGTCATATGTATTGCGGTCACAGATCTTCCATCTCCAGGAGGAAAAGAATTCTTGGGTTGGATTTGAGAAACGTGGGGTATAATGGAGGGAACGCCATTGCAAAACGACAATCGCAGACCACAACGGTTCTGGTCCTTCCTGGCCTCGTTCTTGATGAATGATGACTATAAATGCATGTATGTGTATACACTTACTTGAACAAACTGAAATCTGACCTCCTTCGCTCCAAGCCGTGCTCTGTGTTCCACTCTGAAGAATGAACGGGGGAAAATGCACAATTAACTGCTATAAAGCAATCACAGCACAATTAGATGGAAACTACCTAACAGTGCGCCAAATTTTGTGCACTGCAACTGCGTTACAATACACACTCTAAAGTAAGAACTGATGTACAGCAATTAGCACTTCCTGTTCTGTGTGCTTTACTAACCCAGCTGACATACATTTGATGGTTATTGAGCACATGCCGTGGTATGATATGTTAACTGTTTTGAGAGCGTGCACCTTTGGAGAAATGTGTCAAATCAATCGAAAATCGGGATACCGCCCAACCCAGAGGCTAAATGTGAAATTGATTTGCTTGTTACATTTCCTGAACAGGTTCCTTATCCAATTGGGATCCAACTTGGGCCCAAATATTGTCACAATAAGTGGTGGAAAAGGCAGCCGTCAGCGAGCGGGTTCCCGCCATGATTCGTACCTAGCATCGATGGCGGATGTGCATGCTTTTCTTTGCTGCAGAAGGCTTTTAGTCGAACAAAGGAATGCAAACACCAGGGGAACATCAAATGCATCACGTCGCTAATCTGAAGGCTAAAGGGCTGGCTGCAGCATGAAGCTCTCTGAATCATTTGTCCCTGACACTGCTGGCATGGAGCACATCTCCTGTGTCTCTCTGTTTCACACCGGGTATCTCCATTCTGTGTGTTTTTCCCTCTCTCTCACTATATATTTTTTTTGTGCGTGTGTGTGTCTCTCTCTCGCACACACACACTTTCCCGCTCAATTCTTGGCTGCCATCCTGCAAGATTCATCATTAATTCATCCAATTACTTAATGTTCCTCTTCTTCCTCTCTTTCACATGGCCTCAGTGTCTGTGCCTCCTCAACCACCTACTGGCTCCAATCCATCTGGACTACTTCTAGATTGAAGAGCTTCTCTCTACTTCGGTTTATTGCCTCCTGTGTCATTGAGTTCCTCCGTGAAGCGGCTCCAAGACTTTGCCTCTTGTGGCTTTTAGAGAAAGAGAAAGGACGTTTAAAGTGTTTGAATTTCTGGCACTTCTGGCACCGTGCGCTTTGCTGAGGCTGTATATTATGCAATGAAGGATGCGCTTTGTATTTGTCATCGTGTAAGAAAGGGACCGTCCCTCACTCAGTAGCAATCCAATCAACATACGTGCTAGCATTGAATGCAAACACTGTGCCAGAAGTAAATTTGTTAATGGTCATGAAATCTTAAGTTACATTGACTCATAATCTGTTGGAAAGTCCATTTGTGTGTGAATTGAATGGCCATTGGTTAAAGGTGCGAAAAGCCTTGTCGAAGCCGGTGGAGTTTATCTCCTGTTTGTGTGTTGTGTAGCAGCTAAGGTGTACCAGTACATCTCTTTTAATATTGACATGTCTCAAGCTTAAAGGCTGAGAGGGTCACAATTTTCAAAGTGGTAATCCTCAAAATCCTCGTTTTATTGATTTTGTCTCCATCTTTGGTGCTCAGCGCTCATGGTAAATGGACTGTACTTATATAGCGCTTTTCTAGTCTTTTCCGACCACTCAAAGCGCTTTACACTACATTCACATTCACCCCATTCACACACATTCATACACTGATGGCAGGGCGCTACCATGTAAGGTGCCAACCTGCACATCAGGGGAATCTAACCATTCATACACATTCACACACCGAAGGTGCAGCTTCGGGAGCAATTTGGGGTGCAGTGTCTTGCCCAAGGACACTTCGACATGCGGACTGGAGGAGCTTGGGATCGAACCACCGATCTTCTGATTAGCGGACGACCCGCTCTACCCCCTGAGCCACAGCCGCCCCCACTACTCATCACTGTGGTGTTTCCTCACTGCCCTTTCCAGAGATCACCTGTCAATCAAACAGTGTCTCCAGTACTGTGACGTCTTTCTCCTTGGATTTTCCCACTACTTTAAAAGCATGAACACAGAACGTAAGCATCAGGAGCAATAGTTAATATGTTGTGCTACTAAAGATCTTTAAATTTGACCAAACAAAAATCTAATTTCTGGGAGGGTAGAAAAACCTCTGAAATAGTGTTTAGACCATGGGGCACAAAAACTCTCCATTATAACCCATATTAATGCAATTATTTTAGCTGGGGTAGCAGGCGAAGTGAGGCAGGTTTTAGGGAGGAGCCTCCATCGGCATGACGGTCCATATCCAGGTTTTAATATAAGGTCATTATTGGCCCGATATATTGACAAATGGATTGATACTCTTGGTCTAACTCTAGTTTCAACACAACTGCATGAATACGGACTTAGACAGGAATAACACTTAAACCTTTAAGCTATTAACTGTTTATTGACATCTCGGCTCATAACCTAGTGGGAAGGAGACTATAAAAGGAACTTATCTTGTGTTTGTGTTGTTGTTATTGTTGTGAGGCACCGGTGGAAAGGAAATGAATTGCTTTAAATGAAATCTCCCTCACTTCCACAATTAGGGTGTAGTTAGACAATAACAAAATATAATATGTTAAATTATACTACATAAATCAGAGTCTCTAATCCGACTATTAAAATTGTAGGATTCTCTCTCACCACTATTATCTCCCCTTGTGCACCATGTTATACAATGAAATACTAACAACAACAAAAACCTTCTCATATGAGTCCCTGGGATGAAATTAAATGGGAGTCTATAGCCTAATGTGTGTGTCAATATGGAGGTCCTTGACATGAAAATGAACCCATGTCATTACATGCTCTATGAGCTGTGGTATAGAAATGTTGTTGCTCTTTGTTAGTGTTACACCACACTGTAGCTGTGTATAAAGGGAGCTGTATTCCTAGGTGTCACTGCAAAACTTTCATTACGCATAATGAAATAATACTAACGAGCGGCGAGGCTAAAAGCCCCAGAGTATCTATTAGTGAGTCAGAGAGCGTTGGCGTGGGCTGTTCAGAGGGAATGGGAGGTGAGAATGAATGTGAGAGTTGGTTTTCACACCATTCAGCTGACCTTGGTGCTGATGAAACGCTCTGGGACCGCACAAAAGACGGAGAAAACGACAGGGGAGGATAAAACATAGGAAAGCAGCAGAGGGGAGAGTAGAGGAGAGAGGGATCGTTTGGTGCGCTGTCTTGTGCAGTGTCTCCTCCTGTGTAATTTAGTGTCACGTGTAATTGAATGTCTTGTCCTGTGTAATGAGTGTCTCGTACCACTAGGAGCCTACAGCGTCCCACCTCGTCTCCTTTGTGTCCTTTCCTGTGTAATTTAGTGTCTCATCCCCCGTAATGTTCTATGTTTAGTGTCTTGTACAAAGTAATGGGGGTTTGTATTGCTAGTTGGCTGCAGTGTCCTGTCCATTTTTGTGTCTTGTCCTGTGTAATGTGTGTCCTATATCATTAAGAGAGCGCCTATTGTCTTGTCATGCCACATCTTTGTATGCATTTAGTACAAGTAAACTTTTATTGGATTGGCTGTTGGAGTTTTTTTCCAAGGTTGTAAATGTAGGCATACAAAGATGTGGCATGGCCATATGGAGGACGGAATCTGCCAAAATCAAAAATAAATAAATAAACAACCTATAAATACATTAATATGCCATTAAGTGTACCAAAGATAATATTAAAAATAAATGTAGGCATTAATTAATTGATAAAATGTGATAGAAATTGATATTTCAGTTTAATTTGCTTCTGTATTTATTTACCTTTGTATTAATTTCCCTATTTATTTACTTTCCTATTTAAATTTTCCTTTTATTTATGTATTTATATATTTATTTCTTCATCTATTTCTCTATTATTTTCCCTTTGCATTCCCCCCCTATTTATTTCTCCAAACTTATTTATTCCTGTATTATTGTCTTTATACATTTCCTTTTACATTTCTTCATGCATTTCTGCTTCATTATGCAAATGAGGGGGCGTGGCTCAGTTCAGCTCAGCTCATGTTCAGTTTTAGCAATCAAACTCAAAAAAGGCAGGTCGGACATAGCTGTAGCAAGGAGATTAAGGCCGAATCCCAATTCTCATTTTCACCCCTACGGCTCGTTTACGAGGGCTCCCTCGCCCTTCGGCTTGGCCCTCAGAACAGAGGCACAAGGGGTAGTGGTAGAAATCTCTCCCTATGAAATGGGACAACCTTTCAAGACCCTGATACATCATCGATGACGTTTACATAAACAGACGGGACGAGTTTGTTATCGGAGATTACTATGGCAATAATGGTATTATCACAGTGACATTTGCCATTCATCTGATGGAGATAGAAAAGCATGGACGCTCGCGATTCGTTCACAATTTATACGTTTCACGCTCTCAATCGATCAAACAAGTCATCAAATAAAAAAGACCACTGCTTCATTACCAGTCCACTTCATGACAGAATAGCGTTAGCGGTGCTCTGTAGTCTAGCCAGCCGTGCTCTAACGTTACCCTGCCAGTCTGCACTGATATTAGAGGAGCCGTAACAAGTGCAGCAACTTCGCTGCTGGACTTTAGTTATATTTCGGCATCATATGCCATCAAAGGGGGGAAATGCAACATGGAAATATGTCAAAATGCAGGACTGTCATGCACAAATCAGCCTATAAACAATGTTGTAACGTTAACTAGCGAGGTAGAGACATCGGCATACTAGAGATTTTTTGTTATGCTTGTTATAAAGAAAAGGTCTCTAATACATTGAAACGACATTAAACTAAGATAATACTACGGTTAGAATATTTTTTAAATCTTTATTAATGAAGAAAATACTACATTTGTTGTTCACTTTGATGGTAGTGTAGCGTTCGCCATGATCTTTCAGTTGATTCGTCATTCTGGGAGACTTCTCCTAACCCTCGGTTTGTAGTGTGCCCCTGAAAAATCTCCGTTTGGAGGGCCATGTAGCCCTAGCACTTCGCCCTACCCCTCGATCCCAAGAGAATTGGGACACCCCTACCCCTACACGTGAACGCGCAAAACGGAGGGGAAGGGCTAAGGGGTAGGGCCAAGGGGTGAATTGGGATTCGGCCAAAGTGTTTGAGCTAGACGCCCAGTGTCAGAGGCGGCTAATAGACTGGATGAGTTGGAGCGCTGTAAGTATGAGATCAGCAATATGATGTTTTTTCTTGCGTCCATTGAAGATTATTTGACTTACTTTCTTCATACACAGCATCCAGTTAGGACCCACAACTAATGGTAACGTTACAAAATGGAGTGGAGACAGGCCAAAGGAGGAGTATGTGTATGTTAGCGTTAGCTAAGCTTTGTTGGCTTTTATTTCCACTGGCATAAGCATTGGCATTGGAAACAGCATTGGAAACGAGCTGATTCGGCCAATGCCAAATGCCATTGTAGAAGTCGTGCATTTTTCAAAATTGAATAAATACGGCGCACATTTACACAAAATGGCTCAGCTAACGTTAGTTCAGTATTTGTGTTACCGTCATACCCATGTTAATTGCTGGGAAAGAACTAGTTGTTAACACTAGAACTGCCAAGATGTTTGGGTTTTTTCATTTTGGCCGGGGTTTTCGCACATCTTGGGTTGCTTAGCAATATTTATTGTTTTTCTTCAATAATTCTCTTTGTTCATGGTGTAAAATCCCAATCCGAAACACAGAGCAGTAGCCTATTTGAATTGCGTCAGCATTGTCTGCTACAGTAGGCTATATTGCCTGCTATTTGAGGATCAAGAGGATGAAGAGAGAGAAGATAAAGAGATCAAATCGAAGACTAAATGTAGAGGAGGCGTTGGCATTGTTTCATGAACTGGGTGAAGGGGAATCTGATGGTGGAGAAGTCTCAGACTTGAGCGATGTGGACTGGAGCGAGGAGGTTTGATTCCGTCTTTAAGCCAGCGGGACCCCGGTGTAAAAAATCCAAACCTAACAACGCACTTCATTGGTGCCAGGTAGGCATAAGTTATTATTTTTTCATCTAAGCCTATATTATTTTGGGCCTTTAATTAGTAACGTTACGCCGTCAATTGGATCGCGCCTCTGTATAGGTCCTATACATTCATGAACGCGCAGCTGCTTCAAAGTGCAAAGTTGTAAAAAAAAAAAGTCATAGAAGTTGTAAAATCAAGGAATAATAAGGAATAACAATGTTATAAACGTCAATAGTGGGAGAGCAGGTAGCTGTGCAAAATGTGCCATCCACACCCGTGCATGTGCCAGATAGTGCCCGTGCCAGAGAGAGCACGCACCGCTTCTCCAGATGCAAGTAGGCCTATTGCAAATGCTCTGGCTAATCTCTCTCATTTTAAAATTAATTTCATTAAATTTTTACAACCGAGTCCGCGCACCAACAGCGCACGCCAAGTGCAACATAAAGGATCCACTGAGTGCATTTCTCTGTATACTGGACAGGGGTACTATGATGACAGCTTGCGCTAATTTCTATTGGTCCGTGGTGGATCAGATGGCTCGGCTTTACTTACTTTAAAGGGACTACCCGCAGATGGTCCGTGGCAGTGTTCTGCAACATTCTACCAGGCCAGTCTGACCGTGTATGTTCCGAGGGAGCCGCAACAGCCAGCAAAACGGAGGCAATGCCAAATTGTATTTACAATCGATCATTCCTTACTTCTGCAAAAATTGGAACGTTATGGCATAAGAGGCGTAACACAAAATTGGTTAAAAAGTTATTTAAATAATAGGTTTCAATATGTACAAATTAAAAATACTGAATCACATTTTAGAAGAGTAACCTGTGGTGTTCCACAAGGTTCGGTATTGGGACCTAAGTTATTTATACTTTATTTAAATGATATTTTTACAGTATCGAGTAAGCTGAAATTTGTTACATTTGCAGATGACACAAATCTATTTTGTTCAGGACAGGACATGAAAGAATTATTAAAAACAGTAGAAACAGAATTGATCATGTTAAAAAAATGGTTTGATATCAATAAGGTATCACTAAATGAAAATAAAACAAAATTTATGGTGTTCGGTGGTGCCAGGGCTAATTGTGAAATTAAACTGAATTTAAATGGAGTTGAAATCGAAAGAGTATATGACACAAAATTCTTGGGAGTGATTATAGATTATAAGCTCAGTTGGAAGCCACATATAGAATACATCAAACGGAAATTATGTAAATCTATTGCTATTCTTTACAAGATGAGGGATTTGCTGAATAAGAAATGTCTGCATATATTGTATTGCTCACTCATAATACCATATATGTCGTATTGTGTTGAGGTGTGGGGAAATGCATATAAAACAAATATAGACCCTATAATTAAAATTCAGAAAAGAGCTATTAGAATAATAAATAAAGTTGGTTATCGTGAATCCACAAATCAGTTGTTTATAGGATCCTGTACCTTGAAATTTTTAGATATTGTGTATTTAAAAACGATGCAAATATTGTTTAGAGCTAGGAATAAAAACCTTCCTGTTTGTATTCAAAAAATGTTTAAATTAAGAGAAGTAAATTATAATTTAAGAGGGTTGTGCATGTTTGTAACATGCAAAGTGAGAACTGATGTAAAATACAGATGTGTTTCAGTTTTGGGAGTTAAATTATGGAATGAACTTAGTGATGAGTTGAAACTGTGTAGCTCTCTGTTGAATTTTAAAAAAGCCTTGAAAGGTAAAATAATTAAGGATTACAATGTGAAATGATTAATATGTAAAATAATCATAATTTAAGAGTAAGCTTTCTTTTTTTTTTTTTTTTTCTTTCTTTTTTTGTATTGCTGATATTCTGGGTTATCTTTATGGATTGTATAGGATAGGCATATATAAGCCTTGGCTTCAGCCTATTCCTTTTTCGGTTGTTGATTGTCTTTTTTATTGTGTGAAATAACGAACGGGAATTTTTATTAACCAAAATAAACCATTCATTCATTCATATTTATTCAATTTTGAAAAATTTTGACTTCTACAATGCCGCACATCTGGCATTGGCCGAATCAGCTCGTTTCCAATGCTGAGCTGTTCCAGATAGTCTGACCCATAGCTGCTACATAAATACACAAGGAAAATTTGTTTTCAGAGCATATTGATTACTCTCTATATTTAGTCAAATGTTACCTTAAACCCACCTTTGAATAATGTTCATAATTTGGTTGATCTTTGGGTTAGCCACACTAACTTATGCCAGTGGAAATAAAAGCCAACAAAGCTTAGCTAACGCTAACGTACACATACTCCTCCTTTGGCCTGTCTCCACTCCATTTTGTAACATTACCGTTAGTTGTGGGTCTGAACTGGATGCTGTGTATGAAGAAAGTAAGTCAAATAATCTTCAATGGACGTAAGAAAAAACATCATATTGCTGATCTCATACTTACAGCGCTCCAACTCATCCAGTCTATTAGGCGCCTCCGACACCGGGCGTCTAGCTCAAACACTTTATCTCCTTGCTACAGCTATGTCTGACCTGCCTTTTCTGAGTTTGATTGCTAGAACTGAATATGAGCTGAGCTGAACTGAGCCACGCCCCCTCATTTGCGTAATGAAGCAGAAATGCATGAAGAAATGTAAAAAGAAATGTATAAAAACAATAATACAGGAATAAATAAGTTTGGAGAAATAAATAGGGGGGGAATGCAAAGGGAAAATAATAGAGAAATAAATGAAGAAATAAATATATATAAATACATAAATAAAAGGAAAAATTAAATAGGAAAGTAAATAAATAGGGAAATTAATACAAAGGTAAATAAATACAGAAGCAAATTAAACCGAAATATCAATTTATATCACATTTTATCAATTAATTAATGCCTACATTTATTTTTAATATTATTTTTGGTACATTTAATGGCATATTAATGTATTTATAGGTTGTTTATTTATTTATTTATTTATTTTTGATTTTGGCAGATTCCGTCCTCCATTTTGACCATAGCATCCAATGGTACAGACAACACAGACAGGTGTATTATTATAGGCACACAGGACAAGACATAGAAATGAACAGGACAAAACACAAAGGACACAGGACAGGACAAGACAGGATGGGACACAGCAGCCACCTAGTGGTACAAGACAGTCATTGCACAAGACAAGGCATTAAATTACACTGGACAAGACACAGAAATTAACAGGACAATACACAAAGGACACAGGACAGGACAGGACAGGACAAGACAGGATGGGACACAGCAGCCATCTAGTGGTACAAGACAGTCATTGCACAAGACAAGGCATTAAATTACACAGGACAAGACACAGAAATGAACAGGACAATACACAAAGGACACAGGACAGGACAGGACAGGACAGGACAGGACGGGATGGGACACAGCAGCCACTTAGTGGTACAAGACCCTCATAGCACAAGACAAGACACTAAATTATAGGCAATTATAGGCAAGGCACAAAATGATCCAATCCCTTCTAGAGGAGAGGAGAGGAGAGGAGAGGAGAAGAAAATAGATGAGGATCAAGTATTGGAGAAGAGAAAAGAATAGAGGGGGAGAAAGCAGTGTAGGAAATAAGTGGAGTAAAAAAAGGGGTGAGCAAAGGGAATGTGGAGGAGAGTTGGAGAGGAAAGGAGACGCTAATAAGGAGAGGAAGTCAGAGGAGAGAAAATCAGACCTTTATATGTTAAAATGAAGATCTGTGTCCTTGAAAAACTATTTTAGCCCATGCAACTCATTCTGCCCTGCACCCCACAAGCAAAGCACTCTCCGCCATATACTTTATATTTTTTCCATTATCCTCTAAGAGGAATGTGTCCTTGAGCGACTCTGCTTTTGCTCTTATGTGTAAGGAAAGCATATTGTTAGGATGTATGTGTTTTTGAAGGCTGATACCATTATGTTTGGGTTGAAGCTCCAATAGCCTTGGTAGAGTTGGTAGAGAATTTTCATGGTAGATGTAGTGTGTTGAGCTTCGTTATGAACGATGAGACTATTTGGTCAATTCTGAAAATTGACAATTATTGAAATTATTCTTAGTAATTAATATCTTATTAATTAACACTTGCGGGGCACCACCAGTTTACACTGGAATAGTCTCTTTATAGTGATATCAGTCTAATAATCAGAAGAAGTGAGCTCTAGATTTCAGTGATTTTCTACCTTCATGTCCAGGATATATCAATGACACACAAAAGCCAGTTCTTTATAAATGCAAAGATTTTATTAACTATGTAAATAAAACACCAATAAAATGAATACATGTATACTAAACTAAAACAGATAATGGCAATAAAACTGGCAAACAAGATAGCAAGATAAACAGTGGCAGAGGATATATCAAATAAGGTAGAAAGTTAAACAGTGGCAGAGGATATATCAAATAAGAGTGGCAAATTATATTGGGATCAAAGATGGCAAGGAAGTTTGCACCGACAAAACGACCTGAGCTATAATACGTCTAATTGCGGCAATGTGGCAACAAGAAAGATGGCTTGGAGGACAGCTGACAGTTTCCGGGAGACTTGGGACAGAAGGACAGAGAATAGTGGAGAGAGAGAGAGAGAGTATTCTAACCTCACTTTCACAGTTCAACACTGCCTTTGCATCACCCGTGCATCAACAAGAAAGTTGGTTACCGTCTGGTTTGCAGGGTGTCAGCGGCGTCCTCGTCTCCGTGGTAACCGTCGCGCAGTCGCAGTGGACAGGTAAACACACGCACGTGTTGGTCTGGACCAGTCGAAGTCAGGAGGACCGTTGTGGAGTGCGGTCCGGGGGCCGTTGTTCGTCGGAGTCGTCGTGCCAACAGTTCACCTCAGTGGATATAGAGGGATAGGGCGATGTGTTGACTCACGTCGTTCAGGAAGCAGAGTAGAGTAGCGGCTGGCTTCTGACGTGGTTTCGTAATCTTCTGGATCAGGTGGAGTGAACTCAATCGGCCGTCTCGGCAAGATTCACTCTGGAGCTGGTCTGGTACTTGAGCTGAGAGAAGAGCTTTGAGCCAGGTTCAACTTAGTTACAGGACGGGCTGCGGGACGGGCTGCAGGACGGTTGAGTTGAGTTTCTTGATGTTCCTTGATGTTTCTTGATGTCTTTCCGCCTGAGTTTTTGCCCGTCCGCCTGTTGCAGGAGTTGTCCTCCTTTGTTCGTTCGAGTTCGTGAGATTTCGTGTGTGTTCTTTCGTAAGAGAGAGCGAGCCAAGGGCTCAGAGGGCTTTAATGGCAAGTCAGGAGAGTAGGTGTTTCCCTCATTTGCATGCACCAGATTTACAACCGGATGCTCGGTGATTCCCATTTTCCTAAAACTGCATTTCCAGCTCAGGTTTGGAAAACATTGTTTTTCTTGATCCTTTGGGGATGCAAGTGACATATTTAATCACCTTACAACAAATGTGTCTGTATGATACCAAACATCACTGTCTTACCACAAAACGCTGGCGAGTAAACCAAAAGTCCTGATAACACATTCTGTGTGCCTTGAATAACCAAGATACTACATTGGGGAGTAGGGCACATCATCTGCCACAGGATGTGAAGTTTAAATCTAATAAAACATATAAAGAAAGCACATTTTTGCAACACATTCCAGAGTTTCTTTGTTCTCTTATTCTGTGTCTCCCTTGGAAGGTAGATTAGGTTCATTTCCCCGGCCCTTATCATCGGTCCCATCTCCTAATGGCACCCGAGCGGCTAGTAAAACCTGCAAAGTGTTACTTTTGACGGTTTTATGGGGAAATCCACCTTTTGCCGAGAGAGGGGGGTTCCTGGGGTCCCTAGGAGCCCGGCACGGGTCCTGACCTTACCAAAAGGCCCTGGGAGAGGAATGTGTTAGTCTTTGGGTGTTGCTGTGGTCCGAAGAGGGGGGGGAGGCTGATGTCTCCTGCATACACTACATAGAAATTCAAGCATTCAGTGTTTTATTAAGTATTTCATTTTTGGTAATGTGGAAAAAGCTCTGGGACAACAAACCACGGGACACTAAAACTATCCATTGAAACCAATAATAACAATAATGATATATTCATGCAGACAATGAAAATGTCACATTAGAATCAGTTCAGGTTGATCAGGTGCTTGATTACATTACATTACATTACAGGCATTTAGCAGACGCTTTTATCCAAAGCGACTCACAATAAGTGCATTCAACATAGGTAGGCAAGAAAACTACTAGTCACCAGAAATCGTAAGTGCATTTCCTTCCTAAACAAGCAACTAAGAGCATAACTAGTGCTAAGGTAAAAAGTTAGCTACCTACTTTTCTTTAAAAAATGAGACAAATAAGAAAATCAAATGAGCAAGAGCTAAGACAAATAAGTGTATCAAATAAACAAGAGCCAATAAACAAGAGCTCATACAAATAATTGACGACAAATAGGCAAGGCTAAGAGGAAGGGTCAGGGTAGTGTTTCCTGAAGAGGTGGGTTTTCAGCCTGCGGCGAAACATGGGCAGCGACTCAGCTGTCCTGACATCAGTGGGGAGTTCATTCCACCACTGCGGGGCCAGAACAGAGAAAAGCTGTGACCGTGTAGATCGGCCGCAGGGGCCTCTGAGCGACGGGGCAACCAGTCGCCTCGAGGCAGCAGAGCGAAGTGGTCGGGCGGGGGTGTAAGGCTTGACCATAGCCTGGAGGTAAGAAGGAGCTGTTCCTTTCACTGCCCTATAGGCTAGCACCAGGGTCTTGAACTGGATGCGAGCCGCTACAGGGAGCCAGTGCAGAGGAGAGAGAAGGGTAGTTGTGTGGGAGAACTTGGGGCGTTTGAACACCAGACGAGCTGCAGCTTTCTGAACAAGCTCCAGAGGTCTGATGGCAGACGCCGGGGCACCAGCAAGGAGGGAGTTGCAGTAGTCCAGGCGGGAGATGACAAGAGCCTGGATGAGCACCTGCGCTGCCTTGTCAGTGAGGAAGGGGCGAATCCTCCTGATGTTGTAGAGGAGGAATCTGCAGGAGCGTGTCACTGATGCGATGTTTGCCAAGAACGACAGTTGGTCGTCCAGGGCAAACATCGCATCAGTGACACGCTTGATCAATCAATTCTACAATAAATATGTAATCAAACAAATCAAAAATCATATCCATCATATCACAGTATCAACACAATATACTACACATATCAGAGCAACATGAGTTAAACATAAACAAACCAGTAAGCTCTGCGACATAATCCAGCAGCACCCAGTAGGATACCCACGCAACACGCCAGCACACAATACGTAAAGCACACATTCACTATTAATGGACCCCAGTCCAAACAACGCAACAGTAACCCGCCATTGCATAAATCAACCGGCGAGTAAGGACTATAAACACGTTTGTAACTGCCTCTCCCATTAAAAAGTCAAAAAAGCCATAGCAACTGATTTTACCAAGGACTGGAACTTTAAAGATTGAGTTATTAAATAGAGCAACAACATACTTACATAACTACAGTAGCTCAAGGTTAAAGCAATAATAAGATTAAAAAGAGAATCAGCACTTACCATTGACTTTTTTGGTTTGATTGATTGGTGGAGGAAACTTTAAAGTTTCCTTTAAAGGTTGTTTGGATGGAATCAAATATCAATTTGATAATAAATTACCACACTAACAAATCCGACTGCTGCAGAAAGAACAACAACTGACCCCTTTTGCTCTGCCACTATTACCCAATGAGTTACTGATCCGTGGCCGTGTGAAATTGAGTAAACAGTAATACAGAATAGGGAATGGTCTTAGACCAGTGTATTGGTAACTAGTTGGTTAGGGCTGCTGGAAGGTTGCCATAGAAATTTGGCAGTGCTATTGGATGGAATCAACAAGAAACACAAATGCCCAATGTGGAGACACACGTGGACAGTCATATTTTAATTAAACATCATCCAGTTTCTGCTGGTGCCATGGGGGTATGGAATTTCTTGGTGGTGCTGAAGCAGGGACAAGCAACTGCCCCCTTTTTTCTGATAATAGTAGGATATTTTATTGCCTTACTGGCATCAATTCAGAAAAGATTTTCCCAGTCTGGATTGGACCTTGGCGATTCTCAGGTCACAAGCATGCTTGTAGAAACCATAGTAAGGGTAGCAAATGTAGAACATTTCTATGGCAGGTTTCATTGTAGGTTTTACAGCCCGACACCCCTGAAGTTGTTGAGTAAAATCATATCCTCACCTCCCTCATATTGGCGGTGCACATCTAATATAGCTAATATCCACCAGATACATCAGTCTAACCCCAATAATTAATCAGAGCATGTGATCACGTGAAATCCTCCCCCATCACTGTCCATATAGAGCTTTCTCTTTCATTCTCTCACTTTCTTTCTCTCTTTGTCTCGAGTGGAATCGGCTGGAGGGAGGGACGATCAGTTGAAAAGATTCACAGGGCATTACCAGTTATAATTCACAGGCGACACGTTTTTATTCTTCCAGTACAGCATTCACATTTGAATGCGTGGTCATGAATTTGTTCAGAGCAGATGTGACATTGCTGACACAGAGAAAGAGAGAAGAGGAGGGGGGGAAGAGGATGCTGTACTAATCTGTTAAATGTGATTCTATTGTATTCAAGAGAAAGAGAAAAGGAACTCACACATGTTCATATTACTGTACTTGTGAGGAGCTTCCACTGACTACATTCATTCCCTAACCTAACTCTAATTCTAACCTTAAAGACTAAATGGAGTGAAAATCGAGTGCTACTTGCCAACTTTTAAAGTAACCTGAGGGGCCACAGCAAGGACAACATCTTCTTCCTTGGCTTCCTGCATCTGCAGGGTTTGGTTCACTGCTGCTCCAGTAATGGGGGCGATGGTGGAGTGCAGTTCTCCTGATTCATGCTCCAGGTTTTCTGTGGTCCACCCCCCCACACTTTTGAATATTATGTCCCATCACAACTTCCTGTTTCAACCAGATATGTGTCAAATTACAGAAGCAAGACGCTGTCGAAATGCTGTTTCCTGACATCTTTAAAGCCGCACTAGGCAATTTTCGCAATTTGGCACCCCCAAATGGCAGCGAGAGCCACCCGTACTATCTTATAATGTAACTGAACACAACGCGCTCACGTTTACCAACTCGGCCAGGCTGTGATTGCTTTACACCAAAGGATATCAAAGGAACAAGAGAGACACAGTTTTGGATTTCACTCTTATGTTTCAATTCATCACTTTCTGTGTGTCCATACCCAACGCCGGAATTTATTTTGGTCGGATCTACGGCATCTCAGTTAGTGGGTATGGGACACTCTTCTCTGTTGAAGCCCCACTTTGTAATTTAGGCTGATAGGATACATTTGTACATTAAAACATCTTATATATGGCAGCTTTAACTGTAAACCTAAACCGTACAGTCCTAAACTAACCTCTTGTAAAAGTGAGGACTGGCAAAATATCCTCACTTTGGAAGATTTTGCCCATCTTTCTATCTTTGTGAGAATATTCGGTCCTCATAAGGATACAAGGACAAAACCACACACACACGCACACACACACAGATGTCCCTCTCTGCTGAACCGGGTATAACATGACACTATATTAGGGCTGATAATAGTCCAGGTCTGCAGTGCTGCTGGTCTCTTCTTCTTTTGCCTGTTTCCATAGATCTATAAATAGCACTGCTGATCATGCAGCACAGCATGCCATGGCTCAGCCTGTTCTCTGCAGCGCGCACACACACACACACACATAGTTTTTTCCATATTTCCTCTCCTATTCTCTCTCTCGCTCATCTTCTCCTCCCTAAATTCACTCTAATTTTCTCTGGCTCCCCATCCCTCCTTATTCTACTCTTTTCTTTCTCCATCCCTCCCATCCTCCCTCTCTCTCTCTCTCTCTCTCTCTCTCTCTCTCTCTCTCTCATTTCATCTCACTTCCCTCATTATGCTTTTCTTCATTTGCCTCTCTAACCCTCATCCAATCCCTGTCCATATTAGCTTTCACACTCTCTCTCTCTCACACTTACACTCCAACTACCACTTCCATTCATTTACCCTGAGCTCCTCGCCTGCTCCCCTCTCTCTCATTAACTGTTAACCCAGCCAGTCGGCCCTTTGATCTTCACACAGAGAAAGAAATGACGAGGGAAGATGGACAGATGGACGGCTGGACGGATGGTTAGATAGGGGAAGGGGCAGCACTGTCTGCAGACTTCACTCTGATATAATGATTCCAGTCATTGCTTCCATCAGACACTGTGACTGCACTGTAGTTGCTGATTGCACAGGAGAATCGCTGCACTGGGCTCAGTTTGTCTGATATTGGAGAGTCACATTATTCTCCAAAGCTCTGATGTGATGTGAAGTGTTCGGAAATGACAGAGGAGAAATAGATTTGTGTACAGCGGGAGAGAAATAAACAGAATAGGATAGATGCAAAAGACTGAGTAAAAACGTGTCGCTGTTGTGTTTCTGTCTCTTTTCTCCTGTCACTTTCCCATTCAGCCCCGGTCGCCTTTATTGACGAGGTCTGTGGTGGTTATCGATCCTCAGCCAGCTGCCCAGTGGAGAGCCTCACTTATAAAACTTTAATGTTACACCGACTGCATTGTCAATTGATTGCTGGTGCCAGATGCTGTGGTCCCGGCATCTCAGAAACAGCTGCCCTCTTCACGCACTGCAGTCTCATCCAGCGAGCCACAAACACCTTGTTAAATGAGAGAGAGGTCAGAGGAGGATGGCCAGACTGGTTCGAGCTAACGGAGAGGCCACAGATGCACCAATAACAGCTCTTTACAACAGTGGTGCGCAGAAGGGCATGTTGAATCCATGCCGCAAAATAATTCAGGCTGTTCTGGAGGCAAAAAGGGGGTCCCACCCGGTACTGGATAGGTGTACTTAATAAAGTGGCCGGCGAGTGTAGGTACTCTTATCGGTGAAGTCTCCCTGAAGTTGCCGCTCGCTCCGCAACGCTCTCACAGACGCATTAGTACGCTCATGCGAACCGAATGATGAATGCATCCCAAATGATGTCAGTCATGTCTAGGTGGAGGAGGTGGTTTGTGGTCCAGGGGGATGTCTAATCCATTAACCCCGACCCAGAGCTCACTGTCTGGCTGTCTGCCCTGCCGTCTGGTCCTCCACCTCACACCTCCCCCTCTTCCATCCATCCTCCATCTGCAAATCTGCACGTGTGCACATATTCTCTCCATCAGTGAAGGTGTATAGTTACAGTGCACGTCTACATGCCTGGATACTTCTCTACACATACTGTATATGGCCTCCTGTACACCCATTGATATGAATACAATCCTGTGTATATGCTATAATCCTTCACATATTGTATTTTCTCGGACTCTCATATTCCTCTTATATTGCACTCACATGATATTTTTTAAATAATTTTTAGCATTCTCAACCTTTTCATCATACATTAATATCACATTGTCTTTCTGTCTCAGTAACTTCTGTTGTTACTGATACTATTACATGCTGGAATCCAAACGTTCTGCACCTTTTAATACATACATTTCTCCATCACTCCTCCCACTCCTCCCCCTCCATCTCTTTCTCTCCATTCACCCATTTTCCATCGTCTCCATCATCCCCCTCATCCTCCTCTACCATACATGCTTGAGTTGTGTGGCTCTCTTTTTCTCTCCTGCATATTTCGATTTGCTGTTCAATATATCTTTCCTTTTGTTCATCCTGATTGCATTTCTGTTGGCGATGACACAATCACATAGCATCTGTGGAAAATGTACAATATGACTACAAGATGGTCAGTGTACAGACTGTTAGGTCCTGCAGTACTGTGTACCATAGTCTTTTTTAGTGTTTTTGGTGTAGCTGCTAACCATACAAGCATTTAGACATGTGAAACTAAAACTTGAAACTACCCCTGCTAAATTACTTCTACTACTACTACTACTAATAATAATAATAAAAATAAAAATATGTCCGTCCATACTTGTATAGAATCTGACCAAAATGTCTTCTTAGAATAAGGGTTTCCCATAGACAGCCAGTCCTCCATATGAGTATTTCTAGCTTTGGTGCGACACTAAAATGAAACTAAATGTTGGGGAACGACTGGGCAAGTCAAACTAAATGTGTCACCAGTCACTCGGTCTCAACTCTGGAAGAAAATCAGGTTTGTTTGCTTTTTTTCGTTTTAGGTTTGACAAGCAATCAGGGCTGCTGGTTGAATCACCCAATTGGTTGGGAAAATCTGCTGGTGGTGGATTCACATTCACAGTGGATGACTGTGGTTGTACTTGGGCAGCTCCTAAGTGTGAGTGTGTGTACTTGTTGTGAGGAGAAAAAAACAGCATGGGTGCTCCCCTGGATAAGTAATGGTTTCTTGTTGTTTCTGTTTCTGTATATTTGTTGCTCTTTGTTTAGTAGTGCTGTTTTCATCCGCCTAGCCCTGTGAGAACAGGTGGCCTGAGATGACCTGGCTCTACCCAGCCTTTCTCTCTCTCTCTCTCTCTCTCTCTCTCTCTCCCGCTCTCTCTCTCTCTCTCTCTCTCTCTCTCTCTCCAGTAGGCAATTCATTATCTGGCTTAACCAAGCACACAAGCCCTGATTCATTTTTCTCTTTCTCTCTCTCTCTCTCTCTTCCTCATCCCCCCTTCCCGCCTGCCTGCAATTGTTGATTGTCCTTTCCAGTTTCATGCCTTGCAGCCAACTCGCACAAACATGGACCAACACACACATACACACACACACACACAGAACCTTCTATCTTTTTATAGCTTGGTCTTGTTGGGCAGTGGAAGCAGCTTTCTCCCCGGTGAACAATAAGCGTCCCCTGCAGCCAAAAACTGCTCTGCGTTATGTAACGAGTGACTTCAAGTATGCCACAAAAGCACAGACATTTCATTTAAACACCGCTCTGACACCCATCTCATCATTGATATCTTCTGAAGTGGAAAAAGGATCATTGTGATGTCATGGTTGTGTAATCTATGCCTCCCTGGGTGAATCCCATGTCAGGACTGCCTCAGTAATGTTTACTGAAGATTAGCAGTCAATGTTTTTATCAGTGTGGTCAAGATAAACACAGTGAATATCTTGAATACCTATGAGAGAAGCCCCCTTACAATTAAATGCTAACAATAGCAAAAATGTGTTCTTTTGAATGAATACAATACAAGTGTGTACGAGGCTGAGTCATACCGTTGGAATTATAAGGTACACATCCGTACATTGTGGTTGTAAGCACTCAAGGACTGACTCTCGTCCAATCACAATGGCCAATGGGTTATAGAATAGAACGCTAATGCCCCAGGGGGTGCTGGTGCTATGATTTTGGATACAACGGTGCATCTCTTCTGTAATAGTTTCCAACCCAATGATAATGTCAGATTTCTAAACCAAGTAGTGCAAATACATGAAATTAAAAAGAGGGAATTTGAAAGGCGGTTAAAAAAATGATTTACCTTAGAACATCATTCCACTTTTCTTAAAGCAGGTGCATGAGGTTAAGTTAGTAACAATCTACACATATTTTACAGACAGCATTTCATGTCCAAAGCCATTTTTGAACTCTTGTACAATGAAATTGAACCAGTTGTGCCAACATTATTAATTCGACAAATGCATTTCTATCATAATTTATTACATAATTTCTTTGAAGAAAAACATAAACACCTCAGGCTAGTGTAAAAACCTTTTAGCGCTTTTTTTAACACAGCTAATGGGGACCTGTTGTCCCCAGTGTCATCCCTGACTGCTGCGAACTCAACCTCTAATTTTTAGGGATTTTTCAAGGCCATTACTGATATTTAACATAAAGTTTTCTCTACAGTGCAAAATACCAGTTTTGTCATTTTCATGCAAGTTTAATTTATTTCGATGATATACTGTAGAAAGCACATCATTCATGTGCTAGGCTAGCTGCTAGCAGAGAAACTTGTAGTCAAAAATGACTTCCTGGCTATAGTAAGCTTGTTTATTGTTGCCAGTAAAAAATGAAAACAAATGTGCTATGTTTAACATTTTAGCATTAATGAATCATCACCACATACATTTTGAATCATGAATATAATGACCGTAAACAAACAAGACAATCACTGAGGAGACTGGCAGCCTCTACTGGCCCTTTTTTTCATCATGTCCCACCAGGTCAAAATCTGCTGGATTGCTTTACGGCACAAAACGGGAAGAGGGCGCTGTTTTTCCAACGCAAACAAAGCTAAAGCTCTCAGAGTGTCTGGTAGTGGCAGATGGTGGAAGGCCATTTATCCACTGCAGAAAAGCCAAAGGGAAGTAGCTAGCACTGGTGTGAGATAGAGGCTACCAATCGTCGCCGACATAGTGTCATTTGTCCCACGCAATTATACCAAGGTATCACAATTCATGTAACAATAATATATTGCTGTGTAAAAATGCTACATGTAGCACCTTTAATACTCAATATGATAGCAATACACCCCTCAAGGTTGTCTTTCATAGTAAATACCATGATGGCTGTGATGATGTACACCGCTGACCTATATAGAAAGTCTTCAGCATGTCTCTGGAGAGCTTTCTGAGAACAGGAGGGTTTACATGAAATAGCATTTGAGAGACGGGAGAGAGACACTGACAGAGAGCTTATAGAGAGAGGGAGGGAGAGAGACATTAATATTCATTCCTGTATGATCTAGTCAGTGTGAACCCTGCATGTTAGCATGAACCACAGCTGCCCTGGGAAAACCTGGCAAGCTCTGGGGCATTTAAATATCAAAGTGGTAATCTGTGAGATCCTCTTTGCACTGCACTTCCCAGAGGTCACTTGTCAATCAAACAATGTAGCCAAACACACTTCCATCACAAATCATTTCAGCTACAAAAGCTGAAAGCCTCGTTGTCAATATTATTACAGTATTTTGCATCTTCACTAGATATTTCTGTTCAATCTTTGCTCTAATTAGCTAGCTTACTCGCCTCTATTCAGTCCCTCCAGGATGTTGCGATCTTGCAAATTCACTCTCCTACATGTTACATTAACACTTCTACATGTTACATTAACACTCCTGCATGTTACATTAACACTACATGTTACATTAACACTCCTACATGTTACATTAACTCTCCTACATGTTACATCAACACTCCTACATGTTACATTAACACTACATGTTACATTAATACTCCTACATGTTACATTAACTCTCCTACATGTTACATCAACACTCCTACATGTTACATTAACTCTCCTACATGTTACATCAACACTCCTACATGTTACATTAACTCTCCTACATGTTACATCAACACTCCTACATGTTACATTAACTCTCCTACATGTTACATTAACACTCCTACACGTTACATTAACATTCCTACATGTTACATTAACACTCCTACATTTTACATTAACTGTCCTACATGTTACATTAACACTACATGTTACATTAACACTCCTACATCTTACATTAACACTACATGTTACATTAACACTCCTACATGTTACATTAACTCTCCTACATGTTCAAGAGGTTGTGTTTCTTTTCATTTAAATATGCAACTTGCACCACTTGCTTTCTTGTTATCCTGAGCCTTTGATGTGGTTACACACGAGGACAATGCCGGAGTGGCCAATTGGCACAACCAGGACAAATCCCTGTGGCCCGGTGGGTCTGTGGGCCAGTTGGACGGGCAGTGTGCCCTAATCATTTTATAAACTGTTCAAGTTGATTTGCTGTTAACTGGTGACTAAATAGATGTGTGTTCTCCGGTCCGGACTTCTCTCTCCTTTTCTCTGTCAAACTGGCAGCACTGACAGACCTGACACACCTGATAGAGAGATTAGAGCGGGGCGTGAATGTGATTGGTCAACTAATGATGTAATGACAACTTGTAGATATGCTGCATTGCAGGGAAAAAGAAACAAAAAATAATGTAAAGAAAACAAGGATTAAAAAGGAATGAAAGAAAAGGAAAGGCACTAGATAGAGATCATGTTTAATAAAACAAGCTTGCAGCCGGCGGCCCCAGTAGGTATTAATGTGTGACGATTACTCTACTACTAAAACTACATAAAAAACAGAGGAGGCAGCTTACAATGTTTTGGGGGGATGGGGGGCTTGCAATTTCCATCCATTCCTGCTGTTTTACCACAAGATAACACGAAAAATATCACAAATTGCATCACAATTTTTGATAAAAGCCGCTGCAAATTCAATCATTTTGGGCCGCAATAATCAGAGAAAAACTCTATCGTTGAAATGACACTCGGGACGAGAGAGGTGTGGCAAGTCGAGGCTATTACTACTACTACTACTACTACTACTACTACTGCTATTACTAGTACTACTATTACTACTGCTACTACTGTTATAACTACTACTACCACTACTACTACTGCTACTACTACTACTGATACTATTACTACTACTACTGCTACTACTACTACTGATAATATTACTACTGCTACTACTACTACTATTGCTACTATTACTACTACTACTACTGCTACTACTATTACTGATAATATTACTACTACTACTACTACTAATAATAATAATAATAATAATAATAACAACAACATATTCTTTGAATCTTATCTAAATGTCTCAGGTTGAGGTCTTCCCCTATAAACCAGTGTTCGTCATCTACATCATATTTATCATATCAGAGGTGGGCGACACTGATTGGCTTTAATAAAGTGCATGGCCCCATATAGTGGCAAACCAGTGCATTGGTTTAACCTGAATGCACACACACACACGCACACACACACTCACATGCAAAACACATGCACTAATCTTTTCAAAGCACCTTCTAGTGTAGAGTGATATGGTTGCTGTCTCCCTCACTGCTGAACAGTGCCAGCCAGTTCCCTCCCCCACCTCGTCCATATTTATCTCTCTTTCTCTCTCTTGCGCCTGCTCTCTGCCACCCCTCCTTCCCCTCCTCCTCCCACATT
This sequence comes from Hoplostethus atlanticus, assembly GCA_034670405.1. Lineage (NCBI taxonomy): Eukaryota > Metazoa > Chordata > Actinopteri > Trachichthyiformes > Trachichthyidae > Hoplostethus > Hoplostethus atlanticus. The sequence goes on from JAXDDX010000090.1 coordinate 248,338, forward strand.
GATCCTCCCTCCCCCACCATACACACACACCCCTCTTGGGAAAGATGGTGGGGGGAGTGTAGATTATAGCCTATCCCTGCTCTGCTCGGCTCTGCAATGCCTCGCTGTGACAGCAAAGCCCTTTCACCTACATTCACTAGGAGCTGAGAGCTGCCTGCCTAGCCACACACACGCACACACACATGCGCGCACACGCACACACACACACACACACACACACACACACACACACACACACTCAGTCTGCCTGCCTGCCTGCCTGGTCTTGTCATGCAGAGTGCAGCAGTGCTCTGCAGTCTGACATGGCTCCCAACAGAAGAGAAGCATTCACCCATCTGTCTGCATGGACTCCCTCGCTCTCTTCTCTTTCTCTCTCTCTCTCTCTCTCTCTCTCTCTCTCTCTCTCTCTCTCTCTCTCTCTCTCTCTCTCTCTCTCTCTCTCTCTCTCTCTCTCTGTCTCTCCCTCCCCCACTCTCTCTGATAAGAGGAAAAGACAACGAAGGAGGGGAAAGAACAGCAGAGGGGATGGGAGGAGAAAAGAGGAGTTGAAAGGAGCTGCATAGAGCTGTGCGCCACAATTGCTTAGAAGTTGTTACATAAAGAAAACCTTGATATTTTTTACCTTGATGTGACGACATCACTGATGTGTTATGTAGGGTGAGATCGATATATGGGGCCGATATTGTCCTGTTATTTAAAATCAGATATCAACCAGTCAGTGTCGTCCACCTCTGATGCAGTTTGATCAATTACATATTTATTGTAGAACTGATCTTCTTCTTCATCTTATTATCATTATTATTGTCAACAGCTCTCTCTCTCTTTTCTTCAGCTACAGTGTGTAGACATTAGCTGGGTTTCCATCCAGGTATTCTGGCAAATTATGATCCAATTTCTTCAATATTGCAATGTGTTGACACAGAATTCATGCAATAAATACCAATGGAAATGTATCTGTAGGATAAATAATCACACACACTTTGGCCCAACAAGTAGATCACTTTCATTGCACAGCAGCACCAAAAATGGCTTCTGATGTGTTCCCTGTAAAATAGCAGTCGACACAACCTCTAGAAATGTCATATCCATTGTCTCTCCTATGTAGAAGTCTCTGTTGTGATTATATTGTATTACTATTATTATAGCTGATGCATTAGAACATGGCCAAGTGCATTTCTTTGTTTTCATCTTTGGATAAAAGCATGGAATATGGCCAACATCAGTCAAAATTGAAGAGCAATAACAACTTGCCCAGTACTAATCATTTCTGAAAGACTCGTGGATGTTTTTTGACATTCAGGAAGCCTGTTTATTTGCTTCAATCCAGCTGATGGAAACACACCTAATTCACATTTTATTATTTGCAACATTTCAAAAGTTTGTGTAAAATTCGCTTGAGTTAGATGGAAACATAGACCCGTCACATAAGGACATGCAACAGGTTTTGACTCAGCGGGTTCTGTTGCTCACAGACTCACCCTGACCTTGGCTGAATATTTACTGGTCAGATTGTTGGATCTGGTTGTAGCTCGACAATGATAACGGCTACAGAGAGACGGTCATGGTGATTACATTTACATTTTTAGAAATTTAGAAATCTTCTTGTTTTTGAATGCTAAATCTATTCTTCTTTTGAATGTAAAGTGTGTCTATGTGTCTGGGTTTTCCATGCAAAGCCAGTAAGCAATCTTTCTGCCGGTCTCCTAATTGGATTCTGTGCAGGATCTGTGTGCTTCTCTATTTATGGAATGTGGTAGGTCCACAATCCCTACCACAGACAGCCTCTTCTCTGGGTGTGTGCCGTGGTGTAGTTGAGGCTTTACACAGGCCTATAAAGTATTCCCATCTACACTAGCCTAGTTACTAGTTAAATACGCAGCAGTGGTCCTTCACCACGTGCCTTCGAGGCCCAAGAGTCTGCAGGTTGTTCGATCCAACCAAACTTTATTGCAGATGATTTCACTGACTAAGTTTCACTGACAGCAAAGGACAGAGAGATGTAGTGGAATGGATTTATATGGATTTATAGATTTTTAAAAAAACTTCAGTGAACTCAACTGACCAGCAGGGTTTTTATTATGTCTGATCTGCCGATATGTGAAGATGACATTATCCTTTCATCAAAAATCGGATTTTGTCCGGTCAGTGTCATCCGGCACATTCTGAAAAATATTCAATATCGGCACAAGCTGTCCGCTATCAGTAGCTTCAATATCAGTATCAGTATTGGCCTTCAAAATCCCATATAGTCCTAGTTTTTATTATATATACATTTTGCCTGTGGAAAGCCAGTTAGGTTTCATGTCCTGCGCCTGATAACCACGTAGTATAGCATGCAATAAATATTACCCTTCCTCGCTTCTGCCTCCCAGCAGCTGATTGTTAGCTCTGTCTTTATTAGGGTGCCTGGGGACGGCTGGGGCTGAAATTAGACCACGCTGATTTGGCCATCCTCCACCTCTCTTGTATCTTTCTCAATCACTTGTGTGTGCAGGCATACAGGCTCTCTCGCTCTCTCTCACACACACACACACATACACACGATTATGGTCTCCTGCTAAAGCCTCCTGTCAGCAACTCAGAATACACAGGGACTGCTTGTAGTAGCGTCCAACTCATATCTGTTATCGCTGTCATTTCACCCTCAAGGCTTTCTAGATAGCAAAGCAAATATGGGAACCTGTATCTTCTCAATTTCATATAAATGGGAGCACACAATACAACTGAAGACTGTCAAGTAGTAGCAGTAGTAGTGGTAGTAGTATCACTCGAATAGCCCTTTATGAGACTGAATTGGTAGCACACAGTAAACAGTGATGGATGCCTAAGCCAGACTAAGAGGACGGCTCAGGTACAAATCCACCGTGTTCGTCCCAAAGCCTCATCTCAACAACAACAAACAACCACTAGACTCAACATCTCTGTATAAACTGTCTGAAAAATCTGAACCTAGTGCTGAAACAACTCCGTGTATTGGGAAGTGCATGTTATCCAGGATGATAAACTGCAGCAGCGTTTTTATGGTTGCCATAAGAGCCGGTATCTCCATGTGCTGATGTGGTAGTAAGATAAGATGAAACTTTATTGATCCCTGTGTTGAAATTAGGTCGTTACAGCAGCAAAAAAGGATTCAGCAGGGGAAAAATAAATGTATAATATAAGCACACAAATACAGTAGAATATAAAATAGGCAATCAAACACAGTATAATGATCGTAAAAATAATAAAACAATAAAAGCAGCAAAATTAAATCAAATAAAAACCATATGCTGCTGACAATTTCAACACTTAGTAGAGAGAGAATGTGCAGAAATATAATAATAAAACAGTGTGGCAAGTAGAAATTAAATTTGCGCAGTATATGCTATACGTAGATATATCAGTGAATGTAAATATAGCTACGTATAAGCATTTGTAAACATACAAGACAAATTTGTATTACTTGTATTAATAACCTTTATAGACCAGCTGATGCTCCTGCTAACGCTAGTTTTCACTGCAGCTGCATTGGAACATTTCTCTGCAATTCAAATTGTAAAATTGTTACGATTCATTTCAAGTTCCCCAGTTTCCCGATAAGGTTGTGTCATTTTACAACATTAGATTGTTTGATTTTGGTCTTGCATATTGTGTGTGGGACTTGTGGGTTGAGGATGTAACGTTAACATACTTGCTAAGTATATTAGCAGTAGCGTTAGCTGTTCAGTTGTAATGATAAGAAGAAAAAGAAGAATTGTACACTTTATTTGTATAACACTCAGTATACAAAGTGCTTAACAATCACATAAATCAAATGAAATGAAATTATCCTAAAATAAAACAAGTGAAAACAAGACATAGCAAGATAAATGGAAAGAATACAGACTTAAAAGACGATACTGACTACTGTGAGCTAGCGCTAAGCTAGTTACCCTTGTTCTTTCCTAGCATGTTGCTGTACTTGAATGTGATTCTACATGCATCTTTCTGGTTATTCTCCAAGAGGACAGGTTTTACCCATTTAAAATTATATGATTCATATTTTGAATTATTCTAGAGCAGATTTGGTATACAGGCATATATTTAAATATTTCTATTGTGCATCCTTTTGATCCTGATAGAATGGCAGCCTCATTCACACCAAGAGTTGCTATAGTGTTGCCAAGGAAACACAGGATGTCTGTTATTGGCTCAGCTGTATCCAGGCAGCCAGACAATACCACACACACACACACACACAAACACACACACACACACTTACTCTCTACCTCTCACACATACATATACATGCATGGGCATACATACACACACACACACACACACACCACACACACACATGCACAAAACCTCCCTCTCACACACGCATGTGCGCACACACATATATGTGCATGGACTTACACATATATACACACATTGGCGCACACACACATGCACACACACACAAAGACAATAACACTCTCGCTCTTACACGTACATGCACGGACATACACACACACACATGCACGCACACACACACACACACACATATACACATGTACGGACATACACACATATACATACACACACAAAAGGTCGTCCTTACACACGCAGACACACACTCTCCTTCTCACACACAAATATTTATATGTATCAGCGCACACACTAACCCTCTCCCTCTCTCTCTCACACACACACACACACACACACACACACACACCCAGCAGGCCTCCATCATCATTCAACATTCCTTAACAGCAGGCAATGCAGAGATAGTTTATATAAAAACTCACCTCTCACTTAATTCAGCGTCCCAGTGTGAAGACTAAATTGTGTAGCTTGTGTAGTTGTAGGTTAAGACAAACTGCACTGATCATCTCTATTGATATTTAATTATCATTTACAATTGAGACATTTATCTGACACTCTTACCCAGAGTGACATACAAGGAGAGCAACAACAGAAAAGGTCAGGGTCAGTCAATACCGCAATCACCAGCAATACGGTGATGGTGCACAAATGCAAGGTATAACGCACACACCTCGTAAGAAGAGGGGGTTTTATATGACGAAGCAAAAAGTGGGAGAAAACATTACATTAAATTACATTACAGTCATTTAGCAGACGCTTTTATCCAAAGCAACTTACAATAAGTGCATTCAACGTAGGTAGGCAAGAGAACTACTAGTCACCAGAAATTGTAAGTGCTTTTCCTTCCTAAACAAGCATCTAAAGCTCCATTCGGACGGGATTAGTTTCTCTAGGGGAGGTCAGGTAATTCAATTTATTACAGCGCTATTCAGTAATTTTAATCCCGTCCGGAACGGCCATGTCAGTGATTTTTCCCTCCTACCCCTGTAATAATTCCGGCCCCAAATACCTACTGTTTTGCAGCAAACTCACAGGTGCACTGATAATTTTAATACCGTCCGGATAGACATCTTGGTAATTTGAGATATATATCACAGAGTTCGCAGGCTGTTTAGAACAAGAATTCTGGCGGGCATACTACTTCCTGGTGCGATGATCTTTTGCGCGCAATAGATAGCCTACCATATCGCCAGCTGTCATTTTATCGGTTTGAAATGGAAGTACTCGAGGAGGCTTTTGCTCTCTTGAATGAGATGAACGTATAATACAACGTTAGTGCTCCTGCTTGGGAGCCCATAAGAAGGCGGAAGATTAGAAGAGGCAGGTCCCGCAAACTGCTTTGATGGGCTATTATAATGACGGCTGCCGGTAAGCGCTCCTTCTAGTAGTTCTGTTCGGTTTCTGCTTTTTGTAACTGGAAGTGACGTACAAGTGACTACGAGTGACGTAAACATCCGGGTACGTCCGACAATTACGTTCCTCCGTCTGTAAATTTTAATCCCGTCCGGATCAATGACTGAAATTACCGAGGAGCCATGCAAATGTTTTATTACCCACGTTACCCTGTAAAACTAATCCCGTCCGAATGGGGCTTGAGAGTATAACCAGCGCTACAGTAAAAGTGCAATAAGCTACCTACTTTTTATTTTTCTTAAACGAATAAAACAAACGAACACCTTGAAATCGAAACGACAAGTCAATGAAAATTGAAGCGAAATCTGCATTGCGTGAGGTTTTTACACACACATCCAGCCGGTCTCATCAGTGTGAATCTCAAAGTGGGGCTGAAACACTAGTAGTAACAGAGGACAGTCGTAACAGAGTCTGTACTAGCTTCAGTGCAGAAGCGGAGAGGGGGTGTTAGAGGATCCATCGGCCCTGTCCGGGGGGAGATGGTGTGACATTAATCTTTCCATTTTCTGGCTGGAGCAAAGGCCATGGCAGACAGATTGAAATCTAAAAACACTGCGAGTGAGAAAAAGACTGTCCTTCCCCCCTTGGGCTGCCTGGTTGTCTTTTCCGAACTCTACTGTTATCTAGCTTTAGAATACAAAAGTGATGCCCACTGTCCATTAGATTGATTACATGTTTATTATAGAATCGATCAATACTATGGTTGTCTATGGGATAGCCCGTAATTGATTCTGAATAATTGATTGGTTTCCACAAGTATCCATGGATATGTTTTATTATTACTATCATAGGGTTTTACAGTTTTTTTCGATTGCTTTGACTCAATTTGCACAACAGAGTTTCAATGTGCAAAACTCTTAACACAGAATGCTATACTGCTCATTTTGGGTTCAAAATCTAATATAGCATGCAAAATATAAATACCAGTGTCAAATGAGAGAATATTATATGCAAAAGTTTATCATAGCACCAGAACATTGGATATGTTCATCGTTGAAGTTTAATCATTGGTGCATTTTCAAATACAATGGCCATTATCAAATAATGCGGTCAAACACTAAATAATTGTCATCAAAAAAGACTATGCAAGGGTCATTTCCTCATAAGTAATTCAAATGAAGTACAGCAAGCATCCCCTGTGATCCTTTGTGGTAGACTGCAGTATATATAGCTTGTGTTTTTATGTAAGACAAACAAAATATTAGATTACAGTAGATTACTGTATATGAAAGAAATCATACAGTAATGCAGTAAACTCAACTGAATTTTACAGTAAAAACAAAAACAACAGTAAAAGCAAAAACAATAGTAAAAGCAAAAATTACAGTAACAAAAAACAAAACAAATGCATTTCAGTGCTTAAGCAGCATTTTGCCTCTCTGCTGCATTTGGCCACAGAATCGGCCTTATCGGCCTGCTCCATGTTCTCAGAAACTGCCATTCAGGTTTCTAAGCAGCCTTTTATGTAGTGGTGATGAGATTATCAATTGTGTTGCAATGCTACTAACCTGGGCAAGGTTGCTGGAAGTAATGAGACATGGCTACAAACATCTGATGAACTGATTTAGTGACCTGCATTTGTAGTAATAAGCATTTGAACATAGTTGTAATGTTAGGTGGCTGTACTCTGAGGATGGAGCAGATGATTTAGAGTTTTGCACTTTGTATGTCAGCATAGGATGTATTGTCTTAGAGTATGAATTTTGAAAGTCAGTTTGGCACTTTGCATTTAGAGTTTTGCACATTGAAAATCTGTTGTGCAAATTGAGTCAAAGCAATCGAAAAAAACTGTAGTGTCCCATCTGAATTTTTTGGCATGAAATTTGTCCAATTTAAGGATATTGACACCAAATATCAGCTCTCAGTAGCTGCAATCCAAAAATACTGGTTGAAGCCTATAACACACATCGCAGTAAATATTTTCGTACCAAACTACTTTAAGTTGAAATAGAAAATAGCATCTCGTCAAGAAAATAAAACATCAATTAATTAATTTGTAAACGTCTGGGTTTTTTTATTAGCAGTTGCTCAGCGGCTGGTTTCAGTGTCCAGTTATCACTAGATCGTGGCCAGGAAGTTGCCGACGCGGCGGCGCAGAATAAAGCCACCTCTGCCGAGATGACAAACAAACGGTGACACCGAAGTTGCCAAGCGAGGAATGCTCACTCGTTGTCTGTTCTGGAGAGAAGATTACTTTATTTGCAATTCGGGGTGCATACGCACATGCACCAACACACACAACACATGCAAGGGGGGAAGTGGCCGCCGAACACAACACACACACACGCAGGGTAGGGTGTCCGAATTGAATGAGGTCTCTGCTCGAAACCAGGACTTTCTTGCTGTGAGGCAGCAGTGCAAGCACTGCGCCACGTGCCACAGGGAGAGGGAGCCAGTAACGGCTGTTTGGGTCTCCAAGGACGAGCTAGGGGAAAGAGAAAAAAAAAAAAAAAGCAAGAATGAATTCTCTCTCTCCTTATTTATGCTTTGGATGATTTGTGTGAGAGCATTAGCGTTTAACTCCATCTCTGCTGAACGCCCCACATCTCTGCTGGGGGGGTTTTGTTCTTTTTTTTTTAATCTTTATTTATCCAGGGAAAGTTGCCTGTACTCCATGTTCCTGCTTCACATTCATACAGTTCAACACATTCACACTGGGAGCTTCCCAGTACGGCCGCAGTCTCGTACTGCTGGCCACTGAGCCGCTCCATTGGACTAGTTAAGGGTTCAGTGCCTTGCTCAAGGCCACATCAGTAGTCGGGTCCACTTCTCGAACCTCTAGACTTTATTTTGAAAAAGCACAATTGGAGATGTTTGGTCTCCAAGGACGAGTTAAAACGACTGAGAAAGGAAATAAATTACTTGTCCTTACTTATGCAATGTCGTCCTTGAGTGTTTTGTTTGTTGGGAAGCATGAGAAAGCTCGCTCTTTGTTAAAGAACCATCCACCTTCACCTCTTGTCGCTGAACGGGCTATAAAAGTGTACCTGACTATTGTTTTTTTTTATCCTGCTGAATTGCCTGCCTGACTTGCTATTATTGAGAAAAATGGAGATAATTATTTCCCCTTATTTGTGCTCTGTTCTATTGGAGTGTTTTCTGTCCTAGAGATCACTTTTTTTTTTTTTTTTATAAATCAGGACTTGTCAGATGTCAATATTTCCTGTTGAAATTCCTGCCTGGCAAACTGCTGCAGAGGAGAATAGAGGGGCTGCGTTCACAAGGCGATGGATGAGGTGCTGTGCTAAAACGTTAAAACGTATAATGGAAAGCACAGCTGACTAAATTAGTATGGGCGAATGGACACAGCACACATGCAATACACACATTTTAGATTAGATTAGATTAGATTCAACTTTATTGTCATACAAGTACTGAGACAACAAAATGCAGTTTGGCATCTAACCAGAAGTGCAAATAGCAGTAAAGTGCATCATATGTACATATATATAGTGGTAGATAAATATACCAGTGAATAACAGAAATGTTTCTTGGTCGGATGGAAGGCTAAAAAAAAAGTTTAAATGTGATACTAATACCAGGGTGGAAAGGGTACCAAAATATCCTTCCCAGGTAGAAGTATGGTCACTTTGCTAAAATTTTATAGAAATAAAAGAAAAAAAAGAGAAAAAGTGAAAGTGAAAAGGTACCACACATCTTTCACATTCAATGCAAAAAGACGTGCAGGTCAATATGTAATCTGTAACATGACGCAAGTTATTACAGATTATGTTAGGGTGCTGAAAAAGACTCAAAAACAAAACACAAATATAATAGAGAGCTAGCTGGACAACAACCAGGCAACACAAACCAATAATGCTGTAGCTGGATGGATGCTTTTTGGCGAATTTGAACTAAGCTACTAAACTGGATCAACTTGAGCAGATTTACGGCTTGGAACAAGAATTAGGAAAGCATTTGGCTTTTAAAAGGTCTTCCGCTCCAAATATGACAAACTTACCCAGTATTTAGATGGAAGTATGTTAATATTATATCAGACAAGGAAATATGCTTACACGCCAAGTCACTGCTTCCAAAGCTAGCCTACAGTTACAGTTTTTTTTCGATTGCTTTGACTCAATTTGCACAACAGATTTTCAATGTGCAAAACTCTAAATGCAAAGTGCCAAACTGACTTTCAAAATTCATACTCTAAGACACTACATCCTATGCTGACATACAAAGTGCAAAACTCTAAATCATCTGCTCCATCCTTAGAATACAGCCACCTAACATTACAAAAAATGTTCAAATGCTTATTACTACAAACGCAGGTCACTAAATCAGTTCATCAGGTGTTTGTAGCCATGTCTCATTACTTCCAGCAACCTTGCCCAGGTTAGTAGCATTGCAACACAATTGATAATCTCTTCACCACTACATAAAAGGCTGTTTAGAAACCTGAATGGCAGTTTCTGACAACATGGAGCAGGCCGATGAGGCCTATTCTGTGGCCAAATGCAGCAGAGAGGCAAAATGCTGCTTAAGCACTGAAATGCATTTGTTTTGTTTTTTGTTACTGTAATTTTTGCTTTTACTGTTGTTTTTGTTTTTACTGTAAAATTCAGTTGAGTTTACTGCATTACTGTATGATTTCTTTCATATACAGTAATCTACTGTAGTCTAATATTTTGTTTGTCTTACATAAAAACACAAGCTATATATATATATATACCTCAGTCTATCACAGGGGATCACAGGGGATGCTTGCTGTACTTCATTTGAAGTAATAATCTTTTTTGATGACAATTATTTAGTGTTTGACAGCATTATTTGATAATGGCCATTGTATTTGAAAATGCACCAATAATTAAACTTCAACGATGAACATATCCAATGTTCTGGTGCTATGATAAACTTTTGCATATAATATTCTCTCATTTGACACTGGTATTTATATTTTGCATGCTATATTAGATTTTGAACCCAAAATGAGCAGTATAGCATTCTGTGTTAAGAGTTTTGCACATTGAAACTCTGTTGTGCAAATTGAGTCAAAGCAATCGAAAAAAAACTGTAACACAGTGGTGCATCTGTGAACACACGAATTTCAACTTTTCCCCTCTGTATTTGCTCACAGAGAAATCCTTAACTACCCGTCTCGGGCACCGAGCAACACAGGCATCACATTCAAGTGGCAAATGCAAACCCAAGGCTATCTTTAACAATCGCCCGCGGAGACAAATCTAAGATTGCCTCTTAATCTCCCCCAACCCTTTACTAAATGATGAGCTATTATGTGCAAGAATATCTTTCGCTCTCCCTGGAGATCGGGGTGGGCTTACGGCATCAGGAATTGTTTCCCTAACACGAGAACCAGAGAATCTACCTCACCCCTTGATATGTCACTTACTGGGAGGGGTGGGCAATTTGAGAGCGAGGCAAACAGAGAAAGTAGGAGAGAGAACAAGAAAGAGAGAGCAAGGGGGGAAGGGAGAGAGAAATGCTCATTTGGTTGGAGCTAAAATCACGCCACAAAGGAATTTGGCACATCTCAATCAGTTACACCTATTCCCCCTCCACACAAAAAAGCACACGCACACACGCACACACATGCACACACACACAAAGGGATTCCCTTGCCAAAGAGATTGCTGAAATACTAATCTGCCCTTCCAGATTTCAAATGTTTTCTGTGTGTGTGTGTGTGTGTGTGTGTGTGTGTGTGTGTGTGTGTGTGTGTGTGTATTCATGAAGAGGCAGCAGAAAGTGCCAAGGGAAAGACCTTGTCGCTTCTAGTTTGATGCTGATATTTCACATCCCTATGTCTGTGTGCATGCGAGTGCAAGGATATATTTGTCGTGCATGGGAGCATGAATGTTTGTGCGAGTGTGTGTGCATGTGTGTATGTGTGTGTGTGTGCAAACACTTTGATCTCCGGAGCTCCCTAGAGTTAAGCTCTTCTCTGCCTGACTTCCATAAACAGGCAGCCTGTCATGGCAGCCTCTTTCCGTAGAGCAAAGAGAGAGAGAGAGAGAGAGAGAGAAACAAAGAGAGAGGGGTTAGGGAGAGAGAGAGAGGAGGGGAAAAGAGAGAATTCAATGTGTTCCTGCCAACATGAATTCCGCGTACATGATGATGGTGCAGGTGATGATAAAAATCATGCTGGCAGATAAAGTGTGGCTGCTGCTGAAGGAGGGGGAAAACACAGTAACCGGGAACTGAACAATCTGACATCCAAGGACAGCAACAAAAATAACAACAACGATATTTTTATGATGCTCTATTGCTCCCTGAAGGAGAAATTCTCCACCGCAGATCAGGGCGACGTAACCTCACAGGATTTCTGGGTACTGAAGTTCAACGTTTTTCACACAGTTTCCTCTCGCTTCCATTTGCCATTATTAACCCTGCGGCCGTACTTTATCTAAAACAGCCAATCAGATCCCTATCAACTGAAAATTACCCTGCCCATACCCATGCTGATTGGTCCTTGTGCAAGACCAGAAAGCAGGGATATTTGATTATCATTTTTTTATGGCAGTGGTTCCAAAACCTGCCTTTGAGGCATCCTGTGTGTTTGTTTTTGTTAAATTCCACCTACAGCACACTTGAATCAACTTAATGAGGTCAAATAGCTGAAAACCATTTTTAAATTGACACTAGGGCTACTGAGAAACGTCCACTGGAATCCTGTTAGCATTTTGTAGCAATGCTAGCGAATGGGGTCAGTTAGCCAGTATATGGTTTGGTAAATGCTCGCTAGCTGAACCCATTCTTTTCACCTTCTGCCTTCTGCTGAGAACAGTACTGCCTGCAGCAAGATGTTTTCAACGTGAACGACAACAAATACCAAATCTGACATGATGTCCCAACACTATTTTGTCTGATATTGATGTGGCAAACAAATAAATCCAGGTCCATCTGGGTTAGCGGCTTAGTAAATTGCTTTACCTTGAGCCATGTTGAATGGAGCTATTACTATTACCTTAATCTGATTATTCACAGTAGCTGGCGTACCATGTGCCGCTTGGGGCAGCAGGCGTTTGTCTCTCGTGAGCTCCTGTTAAACTTGCTTTTCGTGAAGCATGTGACTTCAGCTTGAACTGTGGTTCATCCAGTCGGCAGCCACCACAATGCCTCAACGAGTCGGCAGCCACCACAATGCCCCGCAGCTCCTTACCGTCAGCAAACATGATGAGACAAAAAAAAGATTTACCACATTGATAAGTCCAGGCATCTACCTTGGCATTTTGATTCTCTATTATTTTTGCTTCCAGCCAGCCATGTCAGCACTTTTGAGTCATTTTCAGTCTGAGCTTTTTGACGTTTTGACAGTGCGTTCACACCGAGCAGCGTTTACTCCTTTTGTTCAGCTAGTTTGAACAGGTCAGAACAAGATCATTTCAACTCAGGTGACACCAAAGAACCGCAGTGAGACGCTTGAAAATGCAGATTTCAGTCCTTCGTCGTTAGAAGTGAGAATGTGGTTTTATAATTATAAGGAATTGGATGTTGACATCTGATAGCCAGCAGTTCTTCACGCTTGGAAAGCCTGGCATAACAAAATGAACTGGGAGCAAACTGCAGTCTGGACTGATGCTCATATTCAGCTATTTCTTTGTGTGTTCTCAACTGGTATGAACTGCTACTTGTGAGTCCATGTGACTTTTGTTTACAAGGTGTTTCACTTGTGATAGGACAGTGTGAACTTAAACGAACCAAACACAAAGTAACACTATGGCCCCAGACAAAGCAAAACAAACTGTCCCTGGGTAAAACTAAAAATATGCACTTGTGGAGATGGCACCCAAATAAGCAGTCTAGGGTGATGATGCCCGCAATCCTGAAGTTGCATGCTTGCATTGAAGGCAGTTTCAGTGTACTTACAAATGAACCACCACTCTTCCTATTTCTCTTCCTCTTTCTTCCTAAACCAATCATCAAAAACAATGGCCATGGTGCTTGTCGGAGGTACACAAACAAGTTTCAAAGTGTGGTCAGACCACAAAAGCCACAAATCATAATGCCTGAAAAGAAGCAGCCAACGTTTTGTTTCCCCCAAATGAGCCACTTCTTTTTAAAGTGTGGGTTTCCCTTTAAATTACGTCCAATCCCGTTGCAGCACGATGTGCTTCCTAAGAAGAACCATCTGTGACAGAAGAATGTGAGACTTGGGAAAACAGGGAGTTTTTCCCTTTTTTCCCTGAAAGGTTTTTTATGGTGGCTCGTGTTTTGCCAAACATTCCTACCGATGTGATTTACAGCAAAACCGTTTCCCTGGCCTGCAGGCTTTTATAGACATCCCTGTTTAAACATATTTTTGCATGTTTGTCTTTAAACAAGTGAAACTTTATTAAACCAGCAAAATTACCTCCCAAGGCAGTATGATAATTTGACTTAAAATATCCTGAAATAAGCATGAACGTTGTGAAGCATGAAGATAAATTCCCTTAGTGGGCTTATCATTGTTGCAGTGCATCGTATTGCAGTTCTCACCTTTTTACCATCGTTATGAAATTATGCTAAATTGGCCCAATGAAAAAAAAACTTGACCCTGGGGAATAAAATGCTTTGAAAATGCTTGGTTTTTGCAGCTAGATTCACTCATAAACGTTGTGTAATTGCTCCCTTTTTTCCTAAGTCCTCCAGGAAACACACACACACACACACACACATACACACACACAGACACATACTGTATCTTGCTAAGTTCTTCCAGTTGGTCTTTCTGTGTCTATGTAGGTCACTGTTGTAAGCAGGCCATCTGGGCTATCACTGCCCTGGCAAAGTGTATCCATTGCTTAGCACCGTGTATGTGTGCGTGTGTGTGTGTGTGTATGCCTACATGATGCTTGCATGTATCTGTTTAAGACAGTATGTGCTGTTGCTATTTATAACCGTCTCTTTAGCCTCGCTTGGCTCTAATATTTCCACGGATGATTTTTTTTCGTTCACCATTGATTATCTTTCACTGTTTATAAATATCACTGTAGAGTAGAACAGTGCAGAGACTAGTGAGGAAAAACACGGGGAGGGATACCCTGACATTTTCAATTTCAGACATTTGAATTTCTGCCTACCTTTCTCCACCTTGCAGCTAATGGTACAAATTGTTTTACAGAGGAAGGCTAATAATGCTAATGAGATGAAAAGCATATGTAGAGCCTGTTTTAAGACTACTCACCTCAAAACAATGTTTTAGCCTATCTTACATGGCAGGGATTATATAACAATACTGTGTCTTTTGTGAGTAATATTTTATTGTGGATAGAGAAGGACACATTAAACAAATATAGCAGTCAAATGCTAAAACAAGTAAATACAAAAGATTCAAATGGGGTTGCTCAGATTAGGTGTGCTTGAAAAGCAATCAAAATAAACTAGTAATAATAATAATAATAAAATTGCTAATGCTGCTAATACGATACCTAACTCATTCTACCTAATAATGCTAATGCTAATAACAATAATCATCATCATCATCATCATACATACATACCCTATATATTATATGTAGCATGGATACTTTACCTTCACTGTATACTGACAATATATAGATAATAATATTTTCCTACAATCATATATTATAGCATCCAACAAGATTTTTTATTTTTTTAAAAGGATACATAAGCAGATTTATATTCAAAAGACGATTGCATCTTTATGAGGCAGCTATTTCTTTCCATTCTAATTTCTCCAGTGTAATTTGCGGATCCATTTTAATCTTCCCATAACCCACCTTTGGGTCTCGGCCCAGACTCTGCAATATGAATTATTTGAATAATAACATTCTCAACCTCCTTCGCCTGGTTTCTTACAACAAACACTCACTGAAGAGGTCAGACGTTCTTGTAAAAGCCTGATGCAGAATTTTCACGGTCATATACATTTTAGATGTATTCAGGCAGGAGTAGCAGCATATTCACGAGTTTGAGCAAATCTTTTGCAGAGACAAAATACATGACTCTTGTGTTTAGCTGTCGCATACCTTTGGCCCTTGTGTTGAAAAGTCTGTCAGTTGGTTTGAGAGTTACAAAAAAAATTTTCCTCATGAATCAAATACATGAAATTCACCAGATGTCACATGAGAGGGGAACAGTTTGCATGGACTGCCGCCATATAGTGTAATATTGTGACATATATATAGCTAAATCTTTAAGACAACACATACTCTGGTATTTTACAATAAAGCACATTGCTGTATTGCTGTATTGCCTCTATGTATGTATGTAACATTAGTGTATTCTCCATAGAAGAGATGATGGCAGCTGATCAACTAGGGAGCCAGAGAGCTGAGATCACATTCAAGTTAACTGATCATTAAAGGGGCAATAAGTAAGGTTTTTAATGCCCAATAGCACAAAATGACCATAATCTATAGCCAGGGGTTGATAGGTTGTTGATCAATAATTATTTGGCCAAGTACTGAGATTTCTGGCTTGCAAAACTCACTTTCTGGCACATACTGTGAGCCAGACCACCAGGTAAATTAGTTATCCACTTAGTTATTTAGGCTCCTCTGTGATTTTAGACAGTGGAACATAATTGTGCTCAAGCAACTAGAGGGAGAGCTGCTACCTAACATGGATTTCAAAGTGCAACACTCTCCAAACTTTAATAGTAAATCATATCAAAAATATTTGGACCGAAGCAATGTGTTCTTAATATGACTGAGTGTTGCATCTCGAATTTCCCCCTCTTTGATTTTACACTATTCATCCAGGCCTGTCTGTGGTTTTTGCTTTTTCGGCTTTACCAGTCGAAAACCGAAACCTCAACCTGTTTCCTTTGAGAACTTTTTCTTGCCGCCCCAAACAACAACATTTATAATCATTGTATATGCAATTTTGCAGTGTTTTATCAGAAACTCTTGGTTTGCAATTGTTATATCTAGAGAGTGTTTCATCCACAAGTTACAGTCAGTGGCGGTAATGTTTATTTTATTAGTTTAGTAGTTGTTACTCCCAATTCATTAACATGATTAGTTCAAAATAAGACTGATGTATGGGTTTTCTTGTTGCAATGTCACGGGTTGGACCCAAATGCAGAGCCGAACTCAGAGTATGGAAAATAATGATTCTTTATTGAGGGATAATCCGGGGGGTAGGCTGGAGTGGAGGCAGGGGAAGGAGCAGGAGGCGGAAGCAGGGAGAAGCCGGGGAAACCGATGGTGGATGCAGCTGGCAAGGCAAGCAGGTGGTGAACAGGCAGGTAGACAGACAGGCAGGCTGGCAGACGGAGAGACGAGCTGATGGGTTGGGTAGCAAGCAATGACCCTGAGGCAGATGAGAACAGAGTTAACGAGACGTAGAGAAAACAAGAGTTAAACTAGACCACACAATTCTAGGAGCCGGAGACGCAAAATACCACAGTGGCTGAATCAACAATCTGGCGATGAGTGGGAGGAAAGCCGGGGTTTTTGTACTGGCGGTGATGGTTGATGGATAGCAGGTGTGCGGGGTAGAGCAGGTGAGCGGGAGATGGTGATGAGCCAAGGAGGAGCCGGAGCCGGAGTCTGAAGCCACGCCCGCCAACACAAACACACAGACAGACAGAGACAGACAGGTAGAGACACAAGGGGGAGGGAGAACACAGGGAACACTGGTGGCACGGCCGAGACCATGACATTTCTAATATAGGGGCTGATATTGGCCTTTTATTAAAAATCAAATATCAGCCAGTCAGTGTCTGATGTGATAGATATGATGCAGTTTGATTGATTCCACATTTATTCTAAAACTGATCAATACTACACTGGTTGTCTATGGGAAGCCCTTAACCCGAAATGCTTCTGATGTGACATCTTGATCAGATTCCACACAAGTATGCATGAATACATTTTATTAGTAGTAGTAGTTGTAGTATTATGATACCAGGGTTTTAGTGTCCTTATCATTTTTTGTAACCTTTTGGCATGAAAATGGTCAAATAAAGATATTAGCTGATATCAGCTATCTCCAGCTTCAATCCAAAAATATTGGCATTGGTATTGGCCTTCGAAAAAAACTCATTTTGATCGGACCCTAATATCTGCTACACTGTAGATGAGCACTTCTGGTCTTTGTGTTCTCTATTTTGGAACTGCCTCTCACATAGGCAGCGGTGCTCCATCTGTTTCTGTATATTTTCCTTACTTTAGTGCTGAGCTAAGGAACGCAAACGGCTACCGGTC
The DNA here is from genome assembly GCA_034670405.1 of Hoplostethus atlanticus. Classification (NCBI taxonomy): domain Eukaryota; kingdom Metazoa; phylum Chordata; class Actinopteri; order Trachichthyiformes; family Trachichthyidae; genus Hoplostethus; species Hoplostethus atlanticus. The sequence goes on from JAXDDX010000090.1 coordinate 266,192, forward strand.
TGTGAAATTACCTTAACTTTGTCCACTGTGCATCATCCACCACACACACACACAGAAACACAAACACATACATCTTCACAGCCAATGGCATGAGGTGGTGAAACAGGAATAGAGAAGTCAGGGCTGAGCACACACACACACACACATACACACACACACACACACACACACACACACACACACACACACATTGCTGATTTTGTTCTCTCCCTCTTTTTTTCTTTCCCTCTCTCAGTGTTTGTGTGTAGGTGTGTGGAGGTTTATGTTATGCTTTTTCTATTTCTTCTACGTGTGGTCTAGTTTACCCTGTGGTCATCACACACCCACACACATGACATAAGTGTATGTACTGTATGTGTGTGAGTGTGTATGTGTGTGTATGAGTCACTGAATATGAACTTACTACCCAGATTCCCTGGCAAGTGGCCAATCTCTCACTCCCTCTCTCCCTGCCAGAGCCAATTTCATGCTCTCCCCAGCCTTCGTTTGCCAATCAAAGAGCGGGTAGGTGAAGTGACCTATGCAAAAAACTGGGTTCAATACTCAAACGGTACTATTGCCATGGCTTCAGGGACATTTGCATGTATTTACATGTTATTTAGATGCATTTTCAAGTGAAAGTCCCTCGTTTTCACACAGATAGAACATTCCGTTTATTTGTAATGGATATTCCACTCATCCACAGCAATCCCTATCCCTATAGGTGCAGCGCTAGCTAAGTGTCATTATGTTATAATATAAATCAAGACATAGTCGAAATGTAGCTTGGGAGAGGTATTTTCTGCCAGCCAAGCCTATTACAGCCTCGGTACTAGAAGTCTCACTACGAGAGCCTGGGAACACGACTGCTGCTGCCTGAAAAGGGATTGGAATCGATACAGGAGGAGGATATAGAGCAGAGGAAAAAGCACAGTAAGATGAATCTGTGTGTGTGTACAATTTGAAACTGCAGGTACGGAAAATAGTGAGAGGTTGAGCGGAGCAGTTAAAGAAGCATTGAATGACATCAACACAAAAAAGAAGCCAAGTAGGCAAAGCATTATTATTGTGGCAATTTTTGTTCTAAGCACCCATCTGAAAATAAATGCCGCCCACATAAACAAAATGATTGTTGGCATAAAAGTGAAATGCACAATGAATAACATTTCGCTCACAAAATGACATTTTTTAGAATGAAATCTGTGCTGTCAAAATATTGAGTTTTTCTTAAATGGAATGATACCTTTAAAGTGTGCACTTTGGTTTATGGTTGTGTGTAAAATGTGTATATCCTTTTTTCAGCAATTAAGATAAACGGCTTCCTTTTCTGACCGACAACCTTGTAATTTTGAAATTATATGTTTCTCTCACGGCCTTCACGGGGCCCTATGAAGCACTTGTGAGAGACAGAAAAGATGCTGAATTTTCGAGAAAAGACTGCATGCAATCAGAATCAAGAACTGGGCATGAATTGTCCTTTATTTATTCCAAAGAGTTTAAATAAACCCGAGTCAAATCAAATTAAAAACATTCCCAACGATCGGTTTCAGAAATATGCACCAATTTGAAGTGGATAGGTCGATTACAGTGCTTTTTGTAGGACGGATGCCCGGTCAGATTGCTTTTTGTGGTTAGCTTGCGAGTACAGAGTCACCAATCACATCTGCAGGCTGCGGTCAGTGGAGTCGGACCATTCCAGTCTGTCCTTCATGTTTGTTCTTCAGTTGACACTGGAAATGATGCTCCAACTGGGGAAGGAAAGAGAGTTAAGAGAGTTTCTATCTCTTTAGGAGGTACAAATTCCAACATATTTATTGCCGGCTTGATGAAAGCTGCATTTGGAAATACAGCCAAGTTATTGATCAGAAAGAACTAAAACGAAGAAGCAGGGGAATGGGGGGTTTACTGAGGTACGATCTACTATACAATCTGAATCATCACAACTACATATCACAAATGAAAAGCAACAAAAAAAATCGGTGTATTTTATATCTGACATGTCACATGGGTCCTCGGCTTAAACGGACATGGCAGTAGTGAATCCAAGTGTTTTCAGTCATTATAATGTCACACACCGCTTCCTTCCTGTGGGGTAACTGGGCAAGTTCTGTTTTGGCTATGCTCAGCTGGCTCTGGGAACTGGGAAGCTGGACTGGGAGGCCCTCTCTTTGGCTAACACCCTGTGGCGGACTGGGGGGAGGGAGGGTGGTAGGTTCGGCTGGACTCAGCGGCTGCGGCCAATTAAAGCTGAGTGCAGCCGGGCCTTTTTAACCTGTGGGTGAATGTGTGAGCGGGAGGGACGCGCCAGTGTGAGAGGCTGGCGGCGTGGATGCGGGAGCCGGCGGCGATCGGGAGGATCGAGGGCCGGCAGACCGGAGGAGCGGAGAGCTTGCCAGCAGCAGCCGCGTCTGAGCGGGGTCCGCGGCTGGAGTGCCGGGACGGAGGCGAGGGCGCGAGCTGCGGGACGGAGTGGGAGAGCGCGCGTCTCCCTCCGCGGCGACAACCGACGGAGGTCCCCGGGGGTGCAGTCGGGAGCCGCCTGCAAGAGCTGGTGACAGTCGGGGTTGGGGCGGGATGCCCCTGCAAGCCTGGCAGGCTGGCCGGCTTTGGGGTTCCGCGGCTGACCCGCCGGGGAGGACTGAGGTGCGTCGGCGGAGGGAGACGGCGCGACCAACTGCCGTCAACACCGGGGCCGGGTTTATTGAGTGTTGGTGAATAAAACGGCCCTGCTGGCCCATTAACTCTCCCCTGCCTATGTCTCTGTCTGTCAAGGACCCCGGTTATGTGGCACCTTGCCACACACCCTCTGCAGGCAACGGGCCTTCCAGGTGGATGGCGGGGAAAGGGGGAATAATTACAGGTTACAGATTGTTTATTTTTTGGTGTCAAACAAATTAGATTAGATATAAGATAGTTCACGTGCATAAGGAAATTGAAAGGAAAAGAAGTGAAAAAACAGGAGTTTCCAAAACTGGAGTTCAAAAAATGATTGCAAGATAAAGAGAAAATGGGACTCCTAACAACCTGGTAGACCATGGAAACTATCACCATCAGATAGACAGTACTTTCATTTTTGAGAGATAGCTTCACTCTTGCTTCAGATCTGAAAAGAGGTGTTTCTGTCGATCCTTCCACTGTGAGAAGACAACTCAATGCTGTGGGTCTAAACGGATGTGGAGCTGTCAAAAAGATGAGAAAAGGAAATAGACAACAGAGTAGAAAATTTGTACTGGAACACCAAAACTGGACACCTGAGGTGTGGAGTAAGGTGTTATGGACTGATGAGTCTAAATTTGAAATTCTTGGAAGTAACAGAAGGCAGTATGTATGCCGCCGAAGCAATGAAAGACTCTGGGAACCATGTCTACAGCCATCAGTCAAGTATGGTGGAGGATCAGTGCAAGTTTGGGATGTATAACAACATGTGGAGTTGGGGATTTGTTTTTGATTGAAGGCATCATGAAGGCTGATGAATACAAACAAATCTTAATGCGTCGTGCAATACCCTCTGGAAAACACTTGATTGTGGACAAATTCATTCAACAGCTTCGCTGCCGTTGCCTCTCCGAGACAGCAACTGTGGGATAAACAAAATAAAGTTGTAAAAGGTAGTTCTATCAACGGGTAATCACTGTTTTTATGGGCCAATCTCAAGCTAAGAATGAGGTAGCTGGACCTGGTTAACAGCTAACGTTAGCGTTGTAATAAAAACTGCCTTAATGCCTTTTGTCCCTTGTTGACCACCATAGGCTGGTAAGCGTGGGCAAGGGGAGGTGGAATGTGTTCAAAGCCTCAACTTTGTTTTGACTCAGTAGCCCCCTCTATTGGCAAGAAAAATCGCTTATTGCACCTTTACGATGACACATACTTTTAACAGTAACGCTTAATGTGCATTACTGTCATTTTTTGTACAAGTAGGTGACACTTTCGGTATAATGGTATATATCTAATTTCGGAAAGAAACTGAAAGTGTCTGTTCCTTGGCCATCTTTTAATCAAACTGGGAAATGATCAGGTATACCTCTCCAAGCTGTTTTCTCTTTGAGTACGTTGTTCTCTTCCCGTAGGAGCAAATTCTTCTGCTGAAACGTCTCCAACCAAGTGCAAAATTAGATTGTTTTTCCCCAAACAAGTAAGGTTAGAGCAAAATGCCATCTCGCGTTTTTATAACTAATCTTCAAGTATTTCTGCTTCTTTAAAGCTGCAATATGCAACTTTTTTCACATTAAATATGATCTATTCTACATTATCAGTGTGTGTTCATGCCTAAATCCCTCCCATGTGCCTGAAATTGGCTTTTCAGTGATGGGACATTTTAGGCCGTGTACCATTTGCTGCGGGCGCGTCATATGAGCGTGGCCAGGGGTGAGCCTTTTAAAACACTATAATGGATTAAAAGTTCTAGTTATTAAGGAGAGTGAAACTACAACACAAACCAACAACAGTGAAGTAAACTGGTGATGAATTGGTTTTATTTCAGACTGTAGTTAGCGTTAAATCTGCTCTGCGAATTCACACAAATTCAAGTGTGTACATTGGGAGGTATTCCTCTTGTAGTAGCAGGATGAGTTTCCAGAACTGGCCCGGGTACTGCTCCATCAAAGCAAAAACAGGTAACATTTACTTTACATTTTAGTCATTTAGCTGATGTTCTTATCCACAGCCACTTACAATTACCACCATAGTAGAGTAAGCTTCAATACCTAGAACCCAACATTACAAGCAACCAGTATATATTTATCGCAATATGAGAGGGAGTGCTTTATCTCCGTAATTGGCACCAGTGTGCTGCTGCAGTTGTAGGAAGGAGGCAACAGGCAGAGTGTGTTACTGCTTACATACAACATTTACAACATTTGTACAACAGTATCAAATAATAAAAAAGATACACGCCTTGGGTTTTAATGTAATAATACCGTTATAAAAAACTTGGTATATCGCAATTGTAAGCACTCATGGTACGCCGGTTGGAAACAAATGACAAACAGAGGATATTTCAAACAGGACTCGCAACGCAGCAGCGTTGCAGTGAATCTATGTTGAGCATCTGAGCCAGCCAACGCCAGGATCAGGCTGGAGTGAGGGGGTTGGGCGGGGGGGGTGAATAAGACAAAAACTCTGCAATCTACATGGCCCTCGCAACGCAATCTCACTGAATCTGGACTTCAGTGTTTACTACTGCTGCTGCAGTTTGGCTCCATCCCCAAGAGGAATTGTTTGGGGGGGGGGATTAATCAGCCATCAACAATTACAGGACATGGTTTGATAAGAGGCACTACAACTCGAGTTCTATTGCTGGTTCTACTGTAACACATTCAAGCATGGAGCTGTGTGCAGTACTAAAGCAGAAAAGCATTGTAGGTAGTCTGATAGTCCATACCCCTGGGAGCCGTAGGGCCACTTCAGCTGTATGATAGTGGCGTAGAGGTGGATCATTCCGGACATCCTCTCCAGGAAGCTGTCCTGATCTTCGACGCCGGAGTCGCCCACTCGATAACCTACAATCCCGTTGAAGCGAGAGCCAGACATTTAAAATGGACCAAACACGGGGTTCCTAACAATATTCCTGATAATAACATCACCAAGGGGGTCTGAAAAGTCGCCAAGTTGGCAACACTGATGCCTTGCATTACACTAGGCACTCGACACATCCCCCAGACCAATGGCATTATGTCAGGGTACTGCTAATTCAAAAGAGGGGCGTGGCCAACTGAGGCAGGGGAAGAGAGAAAAGCATTGTTCGTTAGAGCAATAAGTTAGCTAACTTAGCTAACATAGCTAGTCTGTTACTATCTTAACCTTACCTCTCTCATTATTGCTGACCTCTGCCTCCTTGCCCCATAAAGAACTTCATTACGTACAATCCACAAAAGAAAATATGGTTTTAGTGGCTTAAACTTGTGGTAAACAAAGCACTTTGAGTCGTGTCCCCATTCAATGCCCCCATTGAATTTGAGTGCGCGACAAAGACAAAGCTAACTTCACTGACAAGCGCTAACGTAGACCGCTGAATGGACACCAATTCGTAGTCCAACCACTAGCCAGACAGGAATAATGGCCACCCACCTTAGACCTCAGCCGTTGTACAAGTTATCGCCACCAAATTAACCACACTTATTCTTGAGAAGTTGTTGGGACGCGATGCAAAAACGTCTTGTTTTTCCATGATCGTTTTACTGGGGCCAAATATGAATGGGGCACGTGTCCCAGTAAACGGGATCTAACGACACCCCTGACACCAACCTCTTGGGCTGGTCACTAGTTGTGGTTACCGCCTCCTGCTGGCCCAAAAACAAAGCGTTTTGAGTGTAGCATGGCAAAGGCAGAGCTGAGCAATGCAGCAGAGTCAGGGATTAGAGGCTGAGCTCAAGGCAGCTGATCTGACATAGAGAGCCTTTCACTGGGGCCCCCTGCTATAGCAACCTCTAAAGCTTTTTACACGCACACGCACATGCACACGCGTGCACACACACACGCGCGCACACACGCGCACACACACACAGCTTCCTCGGTGCAGTTGGACTAGAGCAGCAAGCACCAGGCTGGAATGCTGAAACCCTACTGTGGAGAATTGATTGGAATGTTGTGCAGGCAGACTGTGTGTGTGTGTGTGTACGTACGTGTGCGTGCATGCGTGCATGAGTGTGTGTGTGATGTTGATGTATGTTGGGGTATGTACAAAGACAGCATACTTATTTTTTCTCTGTGATAAGCTCTGCTCCCTGCATCACAACAGATAGTACTATTCCTCATTCATTGCCTTGCTCTACTCACATTATTAATATGTGCAACATATGTGCTGTCTCCATCTACGCGTGTGTGTGTGTGCACGCATACCAGTGTATATGTTTGTGTTTGTGCACATGCCTGCCTGTATGAGTATCTGTGTGTTGTTTGCATGTATCTATGTGTGATTGTGTGTGTGTATGTCTGCATGTGCATACCAGTGTATATTTGTGTTTGAGTCTGTGTGCGTGTGTGTGTGTGTGTGTGATAGAGAGAATGTGTGGATGTATGCATGTATGTACATCAGTTTATATATGTGTGTGTGTGTGTGTGTGTGTGTGTGTGTGTGTGTGCACGTACGGTATGTGTATATCATCAGTGTGTGTGTGTGTGTGTGTGTGTGTGTGTGTGTGCATGTGCATACCAGTGTGTATTTTTGTGTTTTGAGTCTGTGTGCATATATGTCTGAGAGTGTGTGTGTGTGTGTGTGTGTGTGTGTGTGTGTGTGTGCGTGCGATAGTAGTCAATGTCACTGATACAGTCAGACCAGATAGGCCATCCTTGCTGCTTGTCCCTTCCCCCCATCCTGCCACCTCTCTTTCTCCCCATCCACCTATTTCTGTCACCATTTTCTGCCGTGGTAGTGTTTGGTCCATCGGCCGCAGGCTTCATCAGTGGATCAGAGGATGCTGCTCTCTCATATGGCTGCTAGGATAAAGGCAGCACTGTATCCTACAAAACCAATGATGATGTCAGCTTGTTATTGACTCTCCCAGGTCTGAATGACTGAGCAGAGGATAGGGGGTGGGGTGGAATCTATCTATTGCAGTGGAGGTGACTTGCCAGGCGCAAATGAGCTGTAGTGTGTGTCAGTGTGTGCGCAAGTGTGTGGTAGTGTGGGTTTCAGTGTGTGTTTCGGTGTGGGGGATGGGTGGGATCCTGCAGTCTTCGTTTCCGCAGACATAATCTGTCCCAGTCGCTGCACAGCTCTTAAATAGTTTACAATAATCTCTCTCTCTCTCTCTCTCTCTCTCTCTCTCTCTCTCTCTCTCTCTCTCTGTCCTTATGTAGAAAATGGATGATTCCATTTGAGTAGCGAGGCAGAGAGATGGATATAATGAGCATTAAGGCAAGAGAGAAGAAAAACAGAATGGACTAACAGTAATAGTGCAAGCCTATAATGGATGCCACTCTTGGTAAAAAATGACCTCAGCTGCAAGCCCATGCTGCCTGCTATGTAGTGGACATATTAGGAGCATTATGAAGTGAGCAGCTGCAAAATTGTGGGGAAAAGAAAAATGTAACATTTTACTACAGATTTGGTCCAATTCAGACTGTGTAAATTAGAGTTATTTTTTGGTCTCGCCTTCCTTTCCTTAAAGGTTTATTCCTAACCTTGGTTTCTTTTCTGCTGAGGCATTGGCTCAGAAACTTGCCCTTGGTTCACTAATATATAATATATATAAATCTGAAACAATATAGTATATAGTAATATATTTTTACCTAAATGAAACCAACGATTTTTTTTTTTTAGATGAGTTTCTTAACTGCTTTGTCACCACCAAGCCACTCTCTCTCTCCATTGCATTGAATCTGCGAATCTGTCACATGTGTACATGTCGATGGCGCCGACGAAGTTTGGAAAGCAACACAATGGAATCGACCCTTTGATCGTGCATATTTATGTCACCCAGGAGCCAGGAGACACCGAGGCCGGAGATATTCCCACGACACAACCTTGCCTGCACAGCCTTGTCACCCGGAGAGGGATGACACGCCTTACCTGGAGTAAAACAGAGGAATGTCAGCTGTGTGATCCGGCTCTGCAAATAATAATGGAATCCTCTGGCGGATGCTTCCGTTTCCTCCCGTGGGTGTCAGGCAATTGACAGGAAGCAGATCGCAATCACAAAGCGGTGTCGGCGGTGGTGAAAAGTTTTGTTCTATATCGTATTTTTACGTTGTGACACACACTCCCTCCGGCCTTTGCTCATCCAATCAAAGAGCCTGAAATAAGCCCTGATTTGGAATGTTGGAATCAGGAGCAAGTCTGAATCTCTCCCATATTGATGACTGATATTAATGTATTTGTAGACTTTGCCTGCTGCTGCTGCAGACTATTTGGGAGGCTTGAGCATGAGCCATCACACGACCAATCACTCCATTTTGTCAACCGATGGTGAAAGCGCTCCCCACGGCGCAGCCTCATTTGTGGAAGTCAATCATAATCCATCGTGCGACATGAGTCACGCATGTTAGATGACCACCATGGGTGTTTTAGGTTTTGGGTTTTCCTCTCGCTATCTCCTCTGTCTGTTCTTCTCTACCTCCCTCACTAGCTGTAATGACGTGTTTTTTCTCAATTTTTCAATTCTGAGCCGGGAAATATTCCGGGGGTAATATTTACGTTTCAGATTTTGAGATCCGATCTGTTTCCATCTGTCGCGTTTCTCCTGGCAATGAATCGCCGCCATTCAACTGGGAGTATTTTGAGTTTCAGCCGAAGCTAAACAGCCCAAATCCTAATCTGTACCCTGGATATATGTATGTCAGGCTTGTTCGTATGCGTGTCGTACTGAATAGACACTGAGGTCTTTTATCGTTGATGTCGTTTCCCCTCCTCGCCAGAAGACGACTTCCCTCTCTTTCGTCCTCCCACTTCTAGCGCTCTCTTTCACTCAGGAGAGTCTTTAGCTGTCTTGAGTTGGATTTCCTAGTTGTAAATGTTAATGTGTAGGGAGTCGAGCTGGGATCGATGCAGATATTAAAGCGACCGGTCTCTCTCTGTCTTATCGACCTGATGAGGCAGAACACACTCTCTCTCTTTCTCTCTCTCTCTCTCTCTTGACCTCCCCCAACTCCCTTGCCGAAGCGCACATTCAAGCAATTTCTTTCCCCTCTCCATTTTTTCTCTCTCACACACACACCCCCACATTGCAAGCCCACACACTACATTCACGCAATATCTCTTCTTCTCGGTCTCTTCATCTCTGCCTGCCTCCTGAATAATTTAATCACTTATCTGCTGCAGCCGACCATGCTATTCCAGTCTCCGCCGTGGAGGTTAGATCATAGCTCAGTGGGCGCGCACAGCCATTACCGCGAGGTCTCATGAAGATGTATTATGGAGTCCTACTTTGTTAGGACCTTGTCATTGTCAGAGCACTAAATGTGCCAGAGGTGGAGTGAAGTATTGCACCTCCTCTTAAGTAGAGTAGTATAATTATGCTGGTGGCGATGGCGTTGCGGTATGACCGACACTGGGCTTTGGAAGGCCGGCGCTGATATATTGGGATCGAAGCCAATAGCTGATATTTTGTGCCATTATTGAATGTCTTAAAGGACTACGTTTACTTTTTTGGGAGTTTGGCCCATTGGTCACCTTTCCCCAATATCTGACAAGAGGATTTCACTCCTGAAATTACGCTTGAATAAAATGAAAGTGCATTCATTTTGTTGATCTATCTCTATTTTGGCCTGGTAGGTTTAGACATGTGTCATTAAATTTAACATCCAAGCGTAGAGATGATTTTGGTACCGTCACATATTGAGTAAAGTACGCAATGGGCCAAACTCTCCAAAAGTCAGTGTAGTCCTTTAAAAGATCCTTCATGTAACATTATTGTGAAACAATATTGCCTTATTTTTTTGTATGATACTTACTGGTTTTGCCCATAAGAGCCCATGTGGTCAGGACCAACCACTGGAGAGAAACTGTCATGTTCTATGAGTGTCCTTCTTTGGTAAAAGTGATCATGTTAAACATAAGCTTGCTGTGTGCAGTTTGCTGCTGTCACTTTGCAGGATTTGTTTTGAAGTCACTCTCGCTGCCATTTGTGTGAGATTGCAGCTTTAAATTTGACCGTTTACATGCCAAAAACTTCCAAAAAATATATGGTATTATAAGTATTCAGTGTTTCACTGAGAACTTTATTCTAGTTAGGGCAGAAAAGCATCATGGGACACTAAAACTCCACTGAAACTCATTTTAGCTTCATTTTATTATTGCTAATAAAAAAATAAATAAACATATTCAAGCATGTGTCTGTGGAATGTTTTTTAAAATGTTGCATTAGAATAGAATAGAATTGATCAATCCTACAATAAATATGTGGACGACACTGACTGGACCAGATCCCATTTTGGATAAGTAGCAACCCTAAACCCATGAATCGGTCTAACCCTAGCGCGTGTGTGTGTCTGTGTGTGTGTGTGTGTGTGTGTTAGTAATGCCTTGCCGTTACAGGGCACTGATAGGCAGGCAGAGATAACCTGTCAGTGTGAAAAGGAAACAGCGTCTGCCTCTCTCTCTCTCTCTCTCTCTCTCTCTCTCTCTCTCTCTCTCTCTCTCTCTCGCTGTGGTAGAGCGAGGATAAGTGAGAGTTGAGAGAGAGAGAGAGAGGTTGAAGGGAAGAGAGGTGGCAGAGAACAGACAAGGAGAAGAAGAAGAAGAAAGGGGGGGAAGAGAAGAGGTAACACGGCGTCTAGACAAGGTTTTTTTTAACGTTATTACTAGAGTTAGACTGATATGGATTTTTGAGGGCCGATATTTTTGGATTGAATATTAGCAAATAGCCAATATTTTTTTGCAGGTATTCAATATTTTTTTAATTTGAATGGAAAATGTAAATCTGCTGTTAAATTATCCTGTTCAAATATGTCAAAATTCCAGTCATACAAAACTGCAGCACAATACACATCAAACATGCACAGACAAAAGGGCATTACGCTACAATAAATTCAAAATGCATTATCAGGCATGTCAAACTGGCAATTAATGGAAGTCTTTGTGAATGTGTAACGGCCTAAAGAAGTGACCACAGGAGGTGTGTGTGTGTGTGTGTGTGTGTGTGTGTGTGTGTGTGTGTGTGTGTGCTTGCGGGGATCTCTGCTAGCTAACTATAAGGAGAGAAAGGGGGGAGGAGTAAGATAAAAGAGAGCAAGAGGGGGAGGAGTACTGCTAACTGACTGCTCAGACACAATTGCTTCATGCTCAGGGTCAACTGAGGCCTGTCTAGAGGCTGGGTGGAGTGATGTGGCAGTTTCTGGCCTACATGGTAAACTTCCTTTATTCTCTCTGTTTCGCTTTTCAGCAGATCATGGTGATGTGTGGGCTGATGGAGGAATGGGGAAGAAGTCCCGAGTGCGGTTACAGCTTAGGTCGGACTACGAGACGGCTCAAACCTTGCCGCGACGAGGACGGCTCGGGCTAACCGACCGGTCTCGGAATTTCAAAAAAATCTCACGAAAACACGAGCGCTCTCGTAGACGGGAAAAAGGAAGTCTGGAACCACAAGATCTATGGCCCTGTTTAGACTATGCATTAAGATCCGAATTGGGATATCCGATATCAAGTTCATACCTCTAGGTACGTCCGTTTACACCTGGCATTAGAATGCGTCTGTGATCGTCTCGAGTGATTCGGATCTCACTTCCCCGCTCTATATGCAAATAAACACGTACATCATCATACTAGTTAGCCTGATAATATATCAATTATCAATCATTCATTTGATCTCGCAATGACAGACGCGTTCTGTCACTCTAGCACCAACCATGGCGCAGAGAGTGAGAGAGAGAGAGAGCGAGAGAGAGAGGTCTTTAAATGACGTTTTACGGTATAGGACATTATTTTATTCGTTTATTTTGTAATGTGTATGTATGTCGATCTTTTAAAAGACATGTTGAAATAAATATACCTATACCAGTAGTCATGTCTCTCGTTGTATTGGTTTGCCTTCTTATGGACGTAATGCGCTGTGTTTTTTTTAAAAGGAATAATCGATCGACTGACTCGTCGGCCCAAATGGAAATCAGACAGCGAGCTTCATCTGTACTCCATCCACGAGAATCCATGCTGCCTGTTGTTTTAGTTGTTTTTCTCAGGTGTCAGGCGTCACGTAGTTGTTGTTGTCGCGCTTCGTTTTGCGTCTTCTTTCGTTGAGTCGCACTTATTTACTACGGGGATGACTATATACTTCCGCTACGAAGTTGAGTAGGCGGTCCTTCAATGTGACCCAGCACGCATCGCGTGCACACTGCTAAGAGGATGTGGTCATATCGGTTCTAGACCACCTCCGAATGTGGTCTGAGCGATGCGATATTAAATGCGATTTGGGTGCATTTACACTAGTGCTTAGAGGTGTGAACTTGATATCGGATATCCCAATTCGGATCTTAATGCATAGTCTAAACAGGGCCACTGAGAGGCAAAGCAAAGAGGAGATAGGAGATAGTCGCTTGCCCAGTCTCCGGTTCGTTCTCTTTTTATTTGCCACTTGAGCTAAACTCCCATTGGCTGTTGCCAGGATCACTCTCAGATTTCACCCTTGGTGAGTCTTGGACCGCTTCACACCGGACGAGCCTCAACCATCACCTCACAAAAACCATCCCAGACTCCCCGCAACCATTCCAGATTCACCCAACCAAGCATCCACCCTACTGAAGTGTCCTTGAGCAAGATATTGAATCCCTGCCAGCTCCAGGGGTGCTGCTCTGTAGCTGAGTCCGACCTCCAGCAAATGAAAAGACTAGTTCCCTACAGGAAGCAATGAAGTATCACATTAGTGTTTTCGTGTCTCTAGGTCTTATCCTTGTGTATGTGTGTGTGTGTGTGTCTGTGCATCCCGGGGGAAGGGTTCTGTGTATTTGTATATTTTCTCTAAGAGATATTTGTTTGACATGTACATATTTGTATATGTATATTTCTGTGATATGTATTTTTCCGACAGGTTTGTATGTATTTTGCATTTATTTGTTTGTCAAAGGAAGTTTGACTTGGCTTGAATTTCATCCCCACTGCGTTCAATGGAGAATGACTAGTCTAAATCCAGGTTACAAAGAACAGATGACAAAATAATTGAATGGCATTTTGCTTTATAACTAGTTTTGTTGCATTCCTTCCATTCCTTCCTGCAAAACAAAACACACACAGACACACAGACACACACAGAAAAGCAAGTTGAACAACTCTTGGTTGTCATGTACAAGTTTCTTTTGTGACCAGCGGCGATTTTAGACCCTTTTTGGGTCAGGGCTACAGCAGTCAGGTAAGAAAGTGATCAGGCAAGATAGATGAGAGAGGAATCTAAGGTCTAAGCTTATTGCCCAAATGTATCACAATGTAACCCCAATAGAACAGAACTACTGTTACAACTGGACCTTTGGCTGGATACTGTATCCACGCAAAGGCAATGGATCCTTTAATTTAAACCTAACACACTAAAGAAAATCAGTGAAAGGAACCAGGTCCTTTGCATGGTATGCCAGTCTGTTTCCCTGGGCTAAATTTATCACAGATTTCTTCCTTTCTTGAATATGTTGTATCCATACCTCCTAAAAGGCTTTATGCAATATAATGTAAGGAAAATATTGTTGAACTTAAAGCAAATTTGTAGCATTTTTGTAGTAATTCATGAGGAAAAAAACATTATAATACTCCTATAATATTCCTATAGGAACTCGGCAGTGAGTTTATAGTGACCTAATTCTACTTGATGGTATTTTCTAATCTGCTATGGTATTCTTATAGTACTACTATAGGGTTTTAGTTTTCCTATGATATTTGTATATCTAGTATCCTTCTAAAATCTGTTCCAGGATACTTTAGTACCTGCTCCTCAGTGGTTTCAGTGAAACCTGAGTGTCATGGTGAGGATTTCTTGTCCCCTTCTTGACTACATTGTATCCATACCTCCTAAAAGGCTCTATGCAGGTCTATAGATGTTCTGGTCACTAGCTGTTGGCCTACTAGTTTTACTCTATTTGACTAAATTCAGTAAATCAATGTGCATGCGCAGCACGGATTAAATAAAATGTAATTAATCAGTCCCACCAGGATTTCGCTGAGTTTTTTTCTGATTATTGCGGCCCAAAATGATTGAATTTGCCACTGCAAATTCTTTTATGATATTTTTCGTGTTATCTTGTGGTAAAACAGCAGGAATGGATGGAAATTTCAAGCCCCCCCTCAGACCCCAAAACATTGTAAACTGCCTCCTCTGTTTTTTATGTAGTTTTAGTAGTAGAGTAATCGTCACACATTAATACCTCCTGGGGCCGCCGGCTGCAAGCTTGTTTTATTAAACATGATCTCTGTTTAGTGCCTTTCCTTTTCTTTCATTCCTTTTTAATCCTTGTTTTCTTTACATTAATTTTGTTAGTTTTTTTCCCTTTAGGCTGCAATGCAGCATATCTACAAGTTGTCATTACATCATTAGTTGACCAATCACGTTCACGCCCCACTCTAATCTCTCTATCAGGTGTGTCAGGTCTGTCAGTGCTGCCAGTTTGACACAGAAAAGGAGAGAGAGGTCCGGACCGGAGAACACACACCTAGCCTGTTAGCAGCCTGTTAGCAGCAAATCAGCTTGAACAGTTTATAAAATGATTAGGCTACACTGCCTGTCCAACTGGCCCACAGACCCACCGGGCCACTGGGATTCGTCCTGGTTGTGCCAATTGGCCACTCCGGCATTGTCCTCGTGTGTAACCATATCAAAGGCTCAGGATAACAAGAAAGCAAATGGTGCAAGTTGCATATTTAAATTAAAAGAAACACAACCTCCTGAACATGTAGCAGAGTTAATGTAACATGTAGAAGTGTTAATGTAAGATGTAGGACAGTTAATGTAACATGTAGGAGTGATATGTAACATGTAGGACAGTTAATATAACATGTAGTGTTAACGTAACATGTAGGAGAGTTAATGTAACATGTAGGAGTGATATGTAACATGTAGGACAGTTAATATAACATGTAGTGTTAATATAACATGTAGTGTTAACGTAACATGTAGGAGAGTTAATGTAACATGTAGGAGTGATATGTAACATGTAGGACAGTTAATATAACATGTAGTGTTAATGTAACATGTAGGACAGCTAATGTAACATGTAGGAGTGTTAATGTAACATGTAGGAGAGTTAATGGAACATGTAGGGGTGTTAATGTAACATGTAGGACAGTTAATGTAACATGTAGGAGAGTTAATTTAACATGTAGGAGTGTTAATGTAACATGTAGGACAGTTAATGTAACATGTAGGAGAGTTAATGTAACATGTAGGACAGTTAATGTAACATGTAGGAGTGTTAATGTAACATGTAAGAGTGTTAATGGAACATGTAGGACAGTTAATGTAACATGTAGTGTTAATGTAACATGTAGGAGAGTTAATGTAACATGTAGGAGTGTTAATGTAAATGTAGGACAGCTAATGTAACATGTAGGAGTGTTAATGTAACATGTAGGACAGCTAATGTAACATGTAGGAGTGTTAATGTAACATGTAGGAGTGATATGTAACATGTAGGACAGTTAATATAACATGTAGTGTTAATGTAACATGTAGGAGTGTTAATGTAACATGTAGGAGAGTTAATGGAACATGTAGGGGTGTTAATGTAACATGTAGGACAGTTAATGTAACATGTAGGAGTGTTAATGTAACATGTAAGAGTGTTAATGGAACATGTAGGACAGTTAATGTAACATGTAGTGTTAATGTAACATGTAGGAGTGTTAATGTAACATGTAGGAGAGTTAATGGAACATGTAGGGGTGTTAATGTAACATGTAGGACAGTTAATGTAACATGTAGGAGTGTTAATATAACATGTAGGACAGTTAATGTAACATGTAGGAGAGTTAATGTAACATGTAGGACAGTTAATGTAACATGTAGGAGAGTTAATGTAACATGTAGGACAGTTAATGTAACATGTAGGAGTGTTAATGTAACATGTAAGAGTGTTAATGGAACATGTAGGACAGTTAATGTAACATGTAGTGTTAATGTAACATGTAGAACAGTTAATGTAACATGTAGTGTTAATGTGAGATGTAGGACAGTTAATGTAAGATGTAGGAGTGTTAATGTAACATGTAGGAGTGATATGTAACATGTAGGACAGTTAATATAACATGTAGTGCAGTTAATGTAACATGTAGGAGTGTTAATGTAACATGTAGGACAGTTAATGTAACATGTAGGAGTGTTAATGTAACATGTAGGAGAGTTAGTGTAACATGTAGAAGTGTTAATGTAACATGTAGGAGTGATATGTAACATGTAGGAGTATTAATGTAACATGTAATGTAATTCAGTTAATTTACCATAGTAAAAAACATGAGTCGTAGTTCTAAACATTATAACCACAGTTTCTTTGAGCTTTAGTGGGAAATTTATGTTAATGTCCCATTTCCTCCTCCAGTGTTTGAGCTGCGGTGACAACACCACTGTTGAATGAACGGAGAGAAAACACTGCTATATCTGTACCACCGTGGCTGAGTGCTGCATATAGATAGTGTGTTCTGGTTTCCCCTATATGAAAGCCATTACCCTTGCAGTGGTCTGCGCTGCCCTGAGGTGGTTCAGTCCACAATGAACCACACTGGAGCTAATTCTACATCACTGTTTCCTTCTTATTAATTCTGCAGGGATGGGCCGCAAAAGCAACACATTTGTTGTTGTTTTTTTCCACTGCTATATAACCATGTCCCACAACACAAACACGCACAGGGATTAAAGTGCTCAAATGAGCACAATTTGAAATGATTCCCACCCTGCTATATAAAATGATAGGGCTTCCATTGTACTACACACCTCCCCAGGCCTGTGGAAGTGCAGACTGAGGAAATACACTGATGTCCCCTCTTTACAAAAGCCATTATCCATCCTTCACTCTCCTGTTACCGCCACACTGGAGCTACACACCACCCCAGGGCTTTCGGTCTGTGTGTTTGTGTGTGTGTACATGAAGGCTGTGTGTGTGTGTTTGCCTTAAGTAGTGCCTTTGTGTGTGTTTGTGCGTGTCTGTGAGCATGTGTCTGCATTGGTGTGCATATGATTTCAGTTAATGCATATGTGCATGCCTCCATTTTTTGTTTGCTGAATGTGTGCATGTGTGTGTGTGTGTGTGTGTGTGCGTGCATATGTGGCATCTCTCCTTTGTCATAGGAGACATGCCCCCCACCCCCACTCCAGCTCCCTCTCTACAATTTTTTGGCTTGCTGTTGCCATATAGTTATCAAAAACCTGCTCCCATATACATGCACATGCCACAACAGATCCAGAATATGACTTAATCGCAATGAATTGAATTAATTCGTAATGCTTCCCTGATGTTTCTATTAATTTTTGTTTGATCTTTGCTTTCCATTATAAGGATAAAAAACTACAAGAAGGTAAAATTTGGACTCACTTAGGATAAGGTATTAAAATAATAAGGATTATTATTTTTTGAACATGAAAGTGGTCAAATTTGAATATCGCCACAAAATACCAGCGATTGGTAGCTTCAATCCAAAATTAAAGGTATCTGTATGGGCATCGCCCCACAAAGCCCCCTATTGGTTGAATGCTGGTATAGATTGCTTTTTTGTAGCTTTAACCTCTATGAAAAAATATTTTAAATTATAATTTCAGTCATGAAATTATGAATAATTATTTGAACTATAATATTAATAATTATCATTGAATTTATAATTTCAATTATTTATTTAATATCGGCTATCAGCAGCTTCAATTCAAAAATATCGGTATCAGTATCAGTATCGGCCTTCAAAAACCCATATCGGTCTAACTACGGTGTAATTCTAACTTCATATTTGCAACTTTTTTTTTTTTTTTAGGCGTTACAGCCGACCCCGACCCACCTACCCCTCTTTTTCCATACTGCGACACCCATTTTGATGTTTATGTGACTGGAGTGTGTTTCCTGCAGAAAGGAGCCCAGGCCTGCCTCATTTTCGCCTGGCAGGTCAGCTGCTCTGTGTTTCAGTCTGAAGCCGTTGGCTGCTACTGAACCGTTTGGCTCTTTTCTCTACTAGCGAGCAAACCTTCAATCTAGACCCAACTGTCCATCCAGCTCATTTTAGGGGGATTTATCAATACATACGCCCGTGTATCCAAAACACAGTGGTCATTGGGGATTTTAAGCAGCGGCTCGCCGGGTCGGAAGGCCGTTATAACGCTTTTTTCGAGGTGAAATTAGACCTAGAAAACAACGGTGGCGGTGGAGGAGATTCCATATTAGGAGCACAGAGGAGAAGGCACCCCCCTTGTGTGATTTGGAGCCTCCGGTGAGTGATTTTTCATATTTCTACGTTATTATAGCGATTATAAATTATACCCTCTCGTACTATGATTAAATGTGGCCATGTATACAAAGTCTGGGCCGGTTATTGCGCTGTTTTGGACGTTTATTTTGATGTTTTCTCTGGGGGTGGGGGATGGGCAGCGTCAGCGCGTGAGTAGGCGCGCGCGCCCACAATGCGTGTGTTCGCAGTGCGCGTGCGTGGTGTTTGTGTTTGTGAGCGCGCCCTTCCTTTCTGCAACTTCTGCCAGTTGTGAAGCAAAATCACAATTTTAACAACTTTATATATATTTTAATTTTCTTCAGAAAATCGTTGTTTCTAATTTGTATCTGTATTTAATTTTTGTTTTTAATTTTATGTATTTGGCTTATTTTTGTACATTTTATTTATTTAGCTCTATCTGTTCGTTAGTATTTATAGCTTTTTATTATTATTATTATTATTATTTTTTTTTTTTTAATTTATTGTCAAGCACTTTGTGTCTGTGTTAGGTGCTCTATAAAATAAAGGTTATTATTGTTTATTATTATTGCAGTTTGCCCCATAATTGTACTCACTAAACTTGAGGTATTGTGTTTTACAGACCCATAGTTATTATTGCTACAGTAGCTATTTCTGGGATGTGGGATTATGCAGTAGAAAAGAAAAAATGTACTACAGTGCATTTTCCTTTTTAATATTTATGCCACAACCTTAAACAAAGCACACTAGAGTGCCATGCAGCTAGTTGCTCCAAAGCCACACACACACACACACACACACACACACACACACACACACACACACAGAGGAGGGCCACTTGCCAACCTTGTGAAGCTCAACTCAATGACACAATGTACCAGTCCCAGATAAGCCTTCAGTCTCTGTGCCAGCAAGGTTGGTGATGCCTACTCCATTTAGGTAGAGTTAAGACACACACACACACACACACACACACACACACACACACACACTGATTACAAGGTTTCTTTTATTATGAGATGGGTGAATTTTTCATTTCACATCAGGTATCAGTTGTTTTTCAACACACAACTCCCTTTGATTTCTAATATAAACTTCCTGTTGTCCTCCCCCCCCCCATTATTTCCTCCCTGCCTTGTGTTGTTCTGATCACAGCCCTGTGTTATATTCACATCTATATCAAAGCTAGGCTATTGTAGGATGTGATTTTTCAGGGCCTATTAGGGTGGCGGTTATTTTAGAGCTGAAACTCCCATTCATTGGTATCAGTGAATATCTGTTTTCATGTCTTATTCCTCCATTTGTGTTTTTGTGTTGTCATGATCACATCCCTGGCTCCTTGTTTTTTTCACTCTTTCATGGTTATGTCACAGGATTATTTATTATTTCTAGGTTATTAAACTAATAATCGTATGTGTAAACATATTTGGCAATAAACCTGTTTCTGATTCTGATTACAGTGTAATTACTTGTCACTACAACAGTAGTTACTTGGCTATTAAGCAATGGCTGGTAAGCATACAGGAATCATAAAATTCGAAAACATGCCACAGAGTTGGCCAGTTTCTGCAGTCTGCAGAGTATTTACATGTATACCGATATCTTGCTATTTTTTCGGATGCTCGGGTATTGGATTTTTGAGTTGGCTCAAGTAAACATCATATCCTTAGCGCTACAGTGTGTATGCACTGGAGTAAAATGGACCCTATTTTGGTTAAGAAAGTTTCACGATTATTATTAAGTATTTTCCATATACAAGGAGTGTCAAACTCTTCAGGAATGTAAGTCATTAGCCCTCAATTGTGACGGTCAATTGATTGGATTTGATTTGTTGCCTACAGCCGACTTTGAATCAGCCTAATTGATCAAATGCACGTAAAACAGAAGCAATAATTTGTGTGGAATTACAGTGTTCCCTTGTGTGTGTTTTATTTAGCACAGACACAGTTAAGCATAGTTAATGCTCGCATGGTACCAACAGAATGAGGCATGCAAAGCAACGCTATAGGGGGAAACTTTCTAGCCACAAATGTTAGCCTAATATCTCACTCATTATTCAGTACTCACTTCAAAAGTAATAGTATTGCATATTACACCGTTGGAGCAGTAATTTGCTACACTACTCGTTGTATTACTTTTCTGTTTCAACCCAAAAATTTGCGATTACATTCTCTCTCTTATGTTCAAAAATTAGGAGAACTCAATCACCTCACATGTGCACTTTGGTGTGAACAGGCAAACCAATCAGCACTGATGTTCAATGTTGTTGTTAAAATCAAATTATGGAGAATACTTCCACCGAGAGAAAGTAATTTATTATTATTTTTTCATTAAGGCAAACTGTGGCACTAGAGGTTGGACTAGCTCAGTGTGTGTCTGCGTTAACTGAACGGATAACATATGATGATCAAAACAAATCGGGATGGGGATAATCTTTCTGCATTATCTCTGAAATTGAAATAGTAATTTGTTACAATACTTGTTACTGGGAAAAGTGATTACAGGGTTTCCTGCAGTGCTTTTTGTCGGCCGCCTTGGCTGAGATATTGCCGCCAAATCAATATTTCATGGTATTGATTAATTTAATTGGGATCAAACTGTCCACTGAGTCCCAGAGTGAATACAGCGGCAAACCCTGCGTCTATAGATCGGCTGAGTTGCTCTGGTAGCTCTATAGGAAGTGAATGGACTTGTGATGACTTTGTTGTTTGTGTTGCTCGCTACGTGGATGTGTGGTTTTCATCAGTGACCACATCGACACTAGGGGTGGGCGATATGACTAAAAATCAATATCGCGATTATTTCAAACTTTTACCTCGATTACGATTAATGAACGATTATTTTATTTGTTTTGTTTTATTTTGAAATTTGTTTTATTTTGAAATTGACCGGATGCTCTATGCCGTTCCTGTGTCTGACTTCCTGCCCGGCTTGGCACATTCGCTCGCGGCTTGCAAAAAACGAACGGTCAAAACCTGTCTGAACACGGCGTTATTGGACGGGACGGAGGGACGTGACTGAATACGACGTAGTATATTTTTAAGGGGACAGTTCATGAACGCACGCATTGGGGAAAGTATTTGGCCCATTCATTCGCGGGAATGTGATGTTACGTCTGATGCGCGCGCACACACACAGATACTCACATTGGTTGCTTTGCTAACTGGCGCTTCTAGACGTTCCTCGTTCTTGTAGCCTAAATAACAATCGAAATCAACGATTTAGAAAATTTGCCACGATTACATAATTACAATCGCGATTAGGATTATAAACACGATTATCGCCCACCCCTAATCGACACCATCATTTCATTTGGGCAAATAGGGCGAATCTATGGCGTCTCAATTATTGGGGATGGAACGCTCATCTCTGTTGCAGCCCCACTTTTAGGCTGATAAGACGGCTGGATTTGTACATAAAAAATCTTGCCTAGTGCAGCTTTAAACTTGGATGGGAGTTAATATCCAGTCTACCGTGACTGTAAACCCTCCAGAAAGGTCTTTTTAAACAGGATGCTGTTGGCAAATGCTGCACTTGTTAATTTGTCTTGGATATTGCTTTCCCAGAGTAAACGTTAAGCACTGGACACAAGAATATGGTTACTTCTAGACCAGGAAACCGAGTCATGCTATCTACACAAGACACATTGATCAGTTGGCCTTATTAAATCAGAGGAAGAGCTGTGGAGTAGCACGGTTATGTAAGCAGTGCTTGTCAGTCTTGTTGAATTTGCTGCGTGAAGGCAGGGAACGAGGGATCACAGGACGGAGTGGAGGGAGAAGAGCGGCGAGTGAAATCCTCCACCTCTTGTCAATTAGACCGTGAACTTGTGCAGAGAAGACTAATAGTATTTGCTATTAATCTAAAATAAAATGAGGTAAATATCTCCACCAGCAGGCAAATCTGATTGGTTTTTCAAATCTGTCCACATTGTGATCTACAAGTGACCAGATCGGACTTGTGCGTATAGACAGTATAATCATTTGCTGTCATTACGATGATTGGTTGTCATAGTAACAACACTGCAACAAGCTAGTAACAAGGAAGTTTCAGCGTTGCTTATTGTTGCGGTGCAGTGAGAGGAGGCATGACACCTCTTCATTTGTCCAGGCTCCACTGTTCTCTTGCCGGCTCTCCATGTTTTTTGTTCTCTGCTTTTCTTGTCTTGGTGACGTCAAATACGTGTTGTGTGGGGAGTGATGGAAAAACAACCCCGTATCAAATGAGATCTGAGTGGTCCTATGAATGTGATTTTAAATGTAATCTTATCGGATTCCTGTGTTGTTGTTTTTGCTGAGCAGACTTTAGAAAGAACATGTGACTTGGATATGCGAAAAAATCGGATATGAGCTGCTTGTCTGAACGTAGCTTTGGTTGCGCCGAAGTATTCGCCTCGCCCCAAAAAAATTCAAAAGTCTGGAAAGTGACTACTATTAAAGCTGGTTCATGCTTCACGTGGAAATGGATGTGGCGGAGTGTTCTTGGTCAAACTGACATAGGCCTATTTGGTCAAAACCACAGGACGCATTGGAGTCGCGCACATGGCCGTGCACCACCTGAAATTTTAAACCATGCGCATGGCGCTGCAGTGCAGGCTGAACAAAGACAAGCCAGAATCATTGGCTGATTCTGGTGGGGTTATTTTGTTTCGTGTTTGGGGATGGAGAGCTGGATTTCCACACAGTAATGGAGTTTTCAGGCGCACAGTCGTCATGAGAAGAATGAATGCCAAGGTACACAGATGGCACATCTGCTGTACCCGTGCATCTAGCCAAGCAGAAAGCATGAATCAAGCCTTGGTTTGGATGCTCAGCTGACCTTTGGTCTAGCATGTCAGTACAGTCTATTTTCCAATCTGTTACATGCACTGTCAATGACTGATAGCAGCCTCCCTTGTTCACTACAATATTGGCCTTTCAGTCAAAATCAGATATCGGTCAGTCGATGTTGTCTCCCTGTAATATGATGGAGGTGTGGATATGATTTTACTCAACACCCTCAGGGGTGCCTGTAAAACCTACAATGAAACCTGCCTCACCCCCCTTTAGAAGCTGTTAACCCTGAAAGAATTTCATTAGTCTGGGTTTCATGTCCCGTGATGGTCTCAACGCTGTTCCACCCTAACAAGAATAAATCTCTGGGGGGGACGCTGAAAGCTTGTCAGTTTTTTGTGGTTTTGCTTGCATGCCTGAATTTGAATACATTCAATATCGGCACAAAATATCAGCCATCGGCTTCAAAAACCCATATCGGTCCAACCCTAACTAGCATAATGTATGTCAGGTATGTCTGGAAACATGGAAAACAAACATACAGGCAGGCATCGCTCATAGTTGAATGTCTTTTTAAAAAAAACAACAAAAATGTTTTAAGGCATGAAGGGCCAGATGTTGATGAACAGGTTGTGAGGACTACTTGGCAATACAGGCTTTTGCGCGCGCACACACACACACACACACACACACACACACACACACACACACACACAGCAGTCACATGGTGTGTGTGTGGCGACCCCAGGGGTCAAGTTCAACATTGTGAAGAATGCCTCTGCGCTTAGTGGCCCCTCCCCCCACTCTACCCACAAAGTTTATAGGCCTGCAGCCCTTCCCTTCTGCTGCAGAAAGACCACGGCTGGTTATTTGTACCCCGCAGCTTCCCTCCCAACCTCTGGTAGAGGCCCAATCCTCAATTCTGTGATGTTATTTTGCGACTAAGTGTTTTAATTTACCGTTACCTTTGAACCCGCTTTCCCTCAACCTTCCTCTTCCTCTTGCCTTCTGACCACCCCGAGGGAACAGGCATGAACTTGTTGTTTTTTTAACTGTAACTGGAGTACATTTGTGTGTGGCCGGAGTAAAGTTAGCTTGATATTGGCTTTTCCATTTTCAACAACGTGTAAAGCAAAATAGGAAATGAGCTATTGATATTTGAAGGTATGTTTGTACAGAAGAAAAATATGACATTTTGTTTCCCATACAATATTTAAATGAAGTTAACTGCCCACCAAGTCATTTTTGTTTTAGCGTGTTAGTGCTAGTAAGCGTGTTAGTGAACTACATTAACCATAATTCATTGCACCTATGACATCTGTGCTTCTTTCGAGTCTTGGTGTGTCTGTGCCGACACAAACCGAATGGAGAGAGATTGTGAAACGTTGCCTCGATAGTCAGATGGAAGTGTAATAGCTAATGTTGCAATGCCATTTGCTTCTACTAGATTGAGAGACTTTAATGCCTGAAAAAATCGGAGTTACTGAGCTATTGAAGCATCAGTAACAAGTCCGCGGTCATAGATTTACCTTTATGAAATTTACAGACTGGTCTGCATGACTGTGGCAGCAAAGACCCATTTTAAACCAGGAAAAACCCTGTATATATCCTTTTTAAAGGGTTTGACTCGAACATGGGAAGTATTCTTAGTCATCTTTCCTAATACAGGCCTGTTTATTCATGTTTAGCTGTCACAAATTGGCATTTCTGGAATCAAAATGCCAGACTAAAATCTCTACAAAAAAAAAAGATTTTGTCTTTTCCAAGGCAGGGTGTCCTCAGGAGGCTTCTCTCCGACGAGGCTTAACTTGTGTAGTTTACGAGCGAGACAAAGCTGAGGTCTATTTAGCTCCAGCTAAATGTCATGGGATCACCGCACTGCACCGACGTATTGGGATTATTATCAGAGGTAGCCGGAGCTCAGTGCTGCTTCAAAAGTCAGCGTGTTTATCTGTAATGCAGGGTTGAATCTCAAGGATCTATGGCTTTGGCGGGGCTTGTTTCATATAGCTGTGGGCTGGCGAGTATTAAAAGAGGCACCTTGATCTGGAAAAACCCTTTGGTGGATTTGTGGTCTTTACATGTTCTTATTGATATGGCCAATGTTTATAATGTGGTCTTATTATTGTTGAGCGATAAGCCTGTGGTCTATAAGCTCCTTGTGTTATACAAGGGAACAGTGGCTGTATGTCATTGTGGGATGGGTGGTGTTACAGTTGTGGCTGACTTGTGATGCTGGTTGTTGTGTGAGATGGATTAAAGCGACTGTTGATAGGAATGATGTAAGATTAAAGTCGAGGCCTAATAATTTGTTCCGCTTTAATGCAAACTGGATTAGTATTGAAAGAAGAGCAGGAATTAGAAGGGAAGGTCAATGTTATGGTTAAATCAGGCGTGTCTTGGTAGATCATCGACTGAGATGCATGCCATCATCATGGTTTTGGATCCAGCTAATATCTTTTGTAGTGCAGTGGTGATGGTGGGACTGTTTTGTTTGACCCAGAATAAAGAAGTTGTCTCACAAGGAGGAGGTGGTGGTGTCAAAAGTCGGCCTGTTTTGATCTGGATGAGGTGTTCTAGAAAATTGCACCCAGATATTGGAGGACAGGTTTTTCCTTGTGTATTAAATTCCTAAGCATCTCGCGTCAGTGATGGATGGTGACCGAATCACTACTACTGAGTACCGGTAAATGTAAAGACATTCACTGTCATCGTTCGATGCTTCAATTCCTAAAATAAACATGTTTTAGTAGATAAAGCTGCCTTCCTAAGGGCCTCTACTTACATCCATAATTCAATATTGGAGGAAAAAAGTGAACAATTACCTTTGGTTGTCGGTTTGATATCAGGTTTTTGTCTAACAGCTTTTTTAAAGTTGGACTGCCCTTGTCCATCTAGCAGGTCTACCACACAAGCTGGTGGTGAAAAACGGCATGTGGTGCGGTGTGTTTACAAGCTACAGCTGAGTGAGATCAGTCTCTGGTGTCACAGAGAACATGACCTGATGCGTTAGAGATCCATTTAGATCAATTTCTACACATTGACCAACTCTTTATTATTGTGGCTGTGCTCCACAAATGAACCGGTGTATGGGAAACAATGCAGTTACTTCCTCGTCACTGCAACAACTGCGCTTGTGTTGTTCGCTCACACCAAACAGTGTTTCAACTTTTCAAATTTCTAACTTTGCTTCTATTTGGTTTGTGTTGACACAGCCGCAATTCAAATCGAAAGTGCACCGACTGTTTGACCAATACCCACAGACCGTAAAAACCGAAGGGCCACAGTACAATGGATACGTAAGTGATGTCACCCCATTTGTTTCCAATGGGGTGTGCAGCAGCGCAGTGCCGCACTCATTCACACACGTCCTGGTCGCCATTTCGCTTACCTCAGCCCTCACATCGGTGTACTGTTGACTGCTTGCAGCTGTAACTCCGGCAAGAAAAACTCTTTAAGTCCACCATTTCTGCGTTCGGAGGTCATGTGCCAATCCCTTCCCCCTACCAACATGCCTTTTACCCTGATCCCGGTGGGAAGTAGTAGGGTGTCTGTTAGGGCTGCACAATGTATTGTTTTATTATCGTCATTGTGATATAGATATCGCAAAAGACTGATTGCGATATCTACTTTGAATAGGCCTATAATATATTTATTAACGTGCGCATCAAGTTATGTTCTCTGTCATGCCAGCGACTAATATTGCCGGCGTTCACTCAGCTGTCGCTTGTAAACGCACAGCAGCACATGTAGACCTACTCTTATTGCTACAATTTCCCAGGATCCTCACAGATCTGTGGTTTTCCATGTGTGAATGAAATAAAAAAAAACGCTATCTGCAATTTTTGCAAAACAAAAAGCATTGTTTTAAGGTTTAGCCAATTGTTAGCGCCATTGTTGATCATTCTGCTGTGAGTCTGCGGTGCTTCTCACCAGGGCTACTGGGCATTGTCAAGGACCTCACAATACGATTTGCGGTACGATGGGTTATGAGAGAAGAGATGCAGCTTGGCTTGCAGTCAGTCGTGGGGCAAGAGTAGATGATACATTTATGTGCATAATGGTTTCATAGATGTTTTTAAGTTACCTTAGTGATGCTAGTTAACTAGCATGCTAGCAGCTAATTGCTAACTAGCTACCACTCAGCATGAAGCATAGCATCGCAGCTGAGTGGCATGAGTCATTTGGAAGGATGTGCATTGATGTTTGTATTATTATTATTATGTATTTTTTTTTGTACTTTAATCTTTTCTTGCTCTGTCGCACTAACTCTTAAATAAAAATATATAACGATTATCTATACATTTTCACCTTTGGGTGCTAAAGGCCCACCTGATCACCGGTTGTGTGATAGTGGAAGCGGTTGAATTGATTCTGCTGTGCCACGTGTAGCATTCTTTTAAATTGATATTGTCTATTTCTATGACAAAATACATTTTTATGAGTCAAAACACACAGTTCATGCTTGTTTTTATGCTTAATATTAGTTATTTTGCCAAATACAGTGTTTCCCTTAGCTCAGAACTTTGTTTGGGGTGGCAGGGCATCCCGGAGGGGGATCAAAATAAGCAGCTTGATTCTCTCATGACTTAAACATTTTATTTCAATGCATTCCCTTTCCATTCTGAAAATAATAGACTGTAGTAGCTACTCCTGGGTTCAGGGCTTTTCCTGTTTCATCTGCATGTGTTGCATCTACCTCAGGTTCAAGACTGCCTTTTCTTTTCCTTGTAAAATACTTTTCAGTGCTCATCTGATGGAACAAATGTTCAATGCATGGGAGAAAAATAATTGTATGATTCCGTGTCTTAATACATAGACTCCACTTTAAGTTGGGGTAGCGTCACTTTGCGGATGGTAACATCACAAGTTCAATATTGGACAAAAAACAACAACAAAACAATTACCTTCCGTCGAGTCGATGTCAGGTTTTTGTCAGACCGCTTTTTCTGAGGTCAGACTGCGTTTAGCAGGTGAAGTCTGTCACACACGAGCGGATAAGTTAAAAAGGCTTGTGGTGCGGTGTGTTTACAAGCTACAGCTGAGTGAGATTAGTCTCTGGTGTCACAGAGGACATGACGTGATGCGGTAGAGATCAGTTTCTATACATTGACCAACTCCTATGTATGGGAAACACTATGAATAACCTTATGTTGAATTTTGGCATTTTGTATACTAGTCGATTTGTCATTCAGACCACCCACCAACTAGGCGACCGTGGAAAAAGAGACTTTTGCACACAATACACACTGAAAATTAATGTAATTAATACAGAATGTCAAAGCTTACAAATTACTTTTATTGAGTTTATATTGCTCCTTAAATCAGAAAAGCGCCCCAAACATCTATCTTAACATTTTGATGCCAGGCTTAATTGCACCTGCCACTACAATGGAAAAGATTTTTTGTCAAGTGCTTCTTGAAACTACAGTGAAAGTGCCACCTACAGGAGTGGAGTCTCTAACAGTGAAAAATGATACTTGCTCTTCTGTAGCCATAAAACAAAAACAGTAAAATTCCGATGTCAGTTTTCTTCACGATACTTATAACGAAGTCCAACTTGCGAATAGTGTGAAATAGAAACACAGTTGAACATGTCACCGCTTACAAATTTGTCTATACTTGCTGTGGCTTCATATTGTTAATTGATTTATATGGGAGCATAAAGACTAAAGAGGTAACCATAACTTAGGCCAAATGGAAACGGCCGTGCTGAAAGAAAAGGCGGCTGAAGGAATGTGAGGATTTAGAAGCCGTTTGATAAAGGTGCAGATGTCTTCACCAAGCTCAGCAAGTTTAGTATCAAAACAATTTATTTTGAAAGGATGTAATCAAAGGCAATGGGGACCCTCTTCCACAAGGCAACACAACCAATCATATGATATTGTAGACACACTGAAGCAAATGCGACACCTAGTTTTTTTTCTACACGTCCTTAATATTTGTAGGAACCTACTGAAATTAATTTCCGCAGCAAGTTCACCGTGGACTCCACCAACAGAAGCTATGGTGGTAGCCTGACAAGTAAAGAAGCTAGAAATGAGTCAGTGTATGTATGCAACCCCCCTATAATTACTCCCCCAGGCTGCTGCTGTAAATAACAATATGTTCTTGTTCAACTTGCCAGGTTAAACGGCCAACAATGAAGGGAGGGATAAGAAAACACGGGTCAGTGTCTCATATTTAATTTCCTATCTAATAAATAATGATCTTCACAGGCTTGCTTTTGCTACAAATCTAATTCCCGGGCCCAGGCCAGGCCAAGGCTAGCCAGGGCCATGTCCTCCAACAAGCCCTCTGTGACCTTGAACACTTCCAGGGCTTTCTCTGTCCACATCCAAGCCAGTCTGGCCATGTCTGCTGTAACACTATCTCCCTACATTCTGCAAGCCCCTGCCACAGCCTCAGGATTTCGCCGACAGTGTTGGAAGAGAGAGGGAAGAGGAGGAGGAGAAGGGGACGGGCAGAAGAAGTGAGGGAAAGGAGGAGGAGGGAACCGGGATCAGAGAAAATGGGAGGGGGATGGAGGGAGTGAAGCAATGAGCTGGGAGGTAGAACAGGGAGAAAAGAGTTCCTCACCCTACCTCAGTGTTTCCCAGCCTTTTCAAGGACTTGTCCTTGAGATGTCAGGTAACACCAGTCAGCTGGCTGCAAGTCTAATTATAAAGGGGCTTTCCATGAAGAAAAGCACATGAAAAAAATAGACCTTATGTTTGCTAACAAAGTCTACAAAAGCCCTCTAGCTTGAACTGTTTTTACCCATGAGTCAAATTCAGATTAGTCAACTAGTCAAATTTCTCCTCTCCTCTCTCACTATCAGACTACATCACTCTTCTATACTTGTACACGATCACTAATCACTTTCTGCAAATAATGTTTATTTGGTATTGAGAAGTATCTAATTAATAAAAGCAGGTAAAAGTTCTATTATTGCGAAAAGGTAACTTCAGGTATGAATCAGCTCCTACAATCCTGTTGTATTGAAAAATAACTAAACATCATCGCCAGAAATGCACTGCAGGTTTATACAGAATCTGTACTTGTTACTTATCAATGTTCCTATTTTCAAGCTAGAATTACATTTAAACAGACAAAAAAAAAATGCAGAAAAATGAACCGCTACTACTAAGTTACTTAGCAAACCCACTTAGACAACCCTGCAGTCATCACTTTATATTTGGCTAGCAACTGTCCTGCGTCAACAATATCAAAGGAAATATCCCACCTCCTTTATTTGGGTATAAGTACTAATGAATATATGCCTCCACCAAACTGTAGGATACCTTTGTCACAGTGTAGACACTTTGATGTGAATTATTATGTCAGAGTGAAATACAGTACTGCCATTGATGGCCGTTCTGGGGTCTAGAGGATTGTTAATTAGCAGACACACAACAGCTCATTGAAGTCTGAGCAAAGATTCTTTTTCTCCTATTTTTGCGCCACTTGCATGCATAACATCCATGCTTATTCATCTATCAATGAATAGCCTTGCCTGTGCAGTATATTAGCTGGCATAAGGCCTTTTCTAAACTGCTCTATCATCAACTCGCCTTATGTCCAGCTTGCGCTGTAGGTGAGGTCCTGTCCAGATTTTTACCTTGGAAATGTGTGAAGTCTGTAATCGTGTATATCAAGTCCCAGTCCATATCCATCTAAAGTACTTTGTGACTAAAGATAAGTGTAATTTGCTTGCATGTTAGCCCCAAGGAGGCTCACCTGGCATTCCTAAATACATCACAGGAAAATGCACATTGAACATTTATTTCAAGTTATTTGAGTTTTTGCTTTTTTTCTCCACCACTTCAAACCCACATAGAGATTTTTCAATGTATTAAATAATGTGGGCAAAAACATATACAAGTTAAAATGTGTGTACCCAAAGGATAACACATCAAAGCATTAAAAATATTTTTTTCCAATTTGCTCCTTGAATGTGCACTGCTCATAGGCTTCCACTTAATTTGGATCTTGATGAAAAAGCCATCCAGACAGACATACTGTAAGCTCTACTCCATCAGTACAACCCGAGTGGTGTCCACTTTATTTTTAGTAAGGACTTACCTTGTCCAGGCAATAAATATAACTAACAGCGAGTTACCGGACAAGTACCATTTAAATGAAATCACGCAGCAAGAATAATATTTAGCTTTTGCACTGAAATTGACAGCGATAAGCGTGTACGTAACGCCTACTGGGTATCAGCTGAAGACCACTAAATAAGCCAGCGGGCCATAACGGTTTCAAAACCTTTGTCCCAAAAAGGAAATGGCAAAGTTCAACAAGTTAAAT
The DNA here is from genome assembly GCA_034670405.1 of Hoplostethus atlanticus. Taxonomy (NCBI): domain Eukaryota; kingdom Metazoa; phylum Chordata; class Actinopteri; order Trachichthyiformes; family Trachichthyidae; genus Hoplostethus; species Hoplostethus atlanticus. Next base: position 298,022 of record JAXDDX010000090.1, read on the forward strand.
GGACCTTGCTCCAATTCACAATAACAAAGCCATGCCACGGGAAATGGCTTATGGAGGCAATAAAATAGAGGTTCCATCCAACTGCTTTTTCAGTGAGTTTCTCATAACACCATTAGCTTACTCAAAAGAAAAATCCACCCTGAGCACTTTAACACTGTGAAAAAACAGCTATATACCTTTCATTCCTGGGCCCATTTAGTTTTTTGCCCATTTGTTTGTGTATTTTTCTTATTCCCATGGATAATTGGCTACAACAGAGTGTGATTAGAATTTTTTGAGCTATCTAAAACAGGTTTTGGTGTCAGTCAGAATCAAAGAGCAAGGGCTTCTTTGGAGACTTACCATTTTTCACCAAAATTCAACAAAGGGAGAAATCCATTGTAGAGGACAGTAACCTCAATAGAACAGAATGCAGATAGATTGACTAGCATTTGCCCGGTGGCTGGTGTTATCTAATATCTCACCCTGCTGAACATGCTCTAGAATTGTCCCCTACATTCATTCAGCAGCAGCGCCAGTCTTTGTTCTATTTTGTAGGTATACTACTAAAATGGTAGTGCAGCAGAACCCTGCCCAGTCCGCAAACCCTTCACTGGAACATTGCCTCCATTGTTGTTAAAAAAACCAAACATTTTATTTGCCCATTCAAAAAAAACAGTCAAACGTAGGGACAATGATGTGTCCTTACGTCATCACATAAACATCCAAATATGAAGTGCAAATGCCCCTCTTCCCCCACAGCTACAAAACATTGGCAGAACATGCTCCAATGGTGTGTTGTTGTATCCCTCTGTCCCCAGACTGAAGAGGTGAACCATTGTTAAGACTTCTGAATGAGTGTCAGTCACATGGTTAGACCATTCAGTCCCCATGTACTGCTGGCTGAGGCTTTGGGCTGCAGCTATGCATTCAGTCTAGCTAGGCAGCTAGGCTGTTTCAATGCATGTGATTAGGCAGGGCTACCTTTTACCTTTTTACTAAATATGTCATTCATTGGGAAGTTGTCACATAGTGGTGAAAAAGTTTCTGCATTGGCACTTCAAAATGGAAATTGTCACTGCTAGTCACTAGTTACAGTTACAGTCACTGGTTATCATCCCTTCATATCACATTTAAGTTTAATAAGCCAATCACCATCCTGGATTTACGCTCGGATTAAAAATGGATAAGAATACATTGTCTTTCGTCAAGAAGAAAGACGACAAAAATATTGTAAAGCGATATGGGGTTTTGAAGACCGATACCAATATTTTTGGATTGAAGCTGCTGATAGCCGATATTTTGTGCCAGTATTCAATATCTTTGAAGGATTCTGTGTGTATCGCCAAATCCCCGATGTATTCGTCGTCATGCCTGGAGGGGTGGGGGTTGGAGGGTGGGAGCAGATGTCTGGGTTTGCCAAATATCAGGGTAATTGAAATCGGCGAGGGGATTTCCACCGTGGATTCATTCTCCAATGTATTCGTCCAATTGCCCAACCCTACCATCATGGGACACTAAAACTCCCCTTTGAAAGCCACACTAATTAAATTGTTTTAGGTGGGTTAGCAGCTCTTAAAGTCAGGGCGAGGAGGGTTTTGTTGCAGGTTTTTACAAAGTGACACCCCCAAGCTGTTGAGTAAAAATCATATCCTCACCTCCATCATATCGGCTGGGGATGGCATTGGCAGGCAGATATATGATTTTTATTAAATGGCCAGTATCGACCTGATATATCTGTATTAAAAATGTCAATGTATGCTTTTAAATTTGGGAGGATGAAAATGGTTCTGTGAAGATATGGAATCTATGTAAAATTTGGACCATCTCCGTTATCTTGAAATCTCTTTTTGGCAATGTTCTTGGAAAATGTCTAATGACGCTAGCAATTAAATGGATCCAAGTATTTAAAAAAAACAACGTAGAAATGAAACCGTACAATGCATTTTGGGTCATGTTTGTTTGTTTACCACTATGAATAACTAATAGTAGGCCTTGTATTCACTTTCGCTCATCCAAACATTTCACCCCTCTGAGGTGAAATATTTAGTGAAAGCAAACCCTCCGGTTCCCTCGGGGTTTGCTTTGTGAATTTTGGGCTCCAATTAGAATGATGATAATGTTGCCAGGTCCGCCATAGACACTCACTGTAGAAACTCAACTAAACATTTGTGTCTTGTTTGGATGCACTTCAGCCCAGTGAATTATACTATCCAGTTTGTGATTACAAGATGTGAGCTTAGATTTTGGATACAACAATCCCCTTTGTTTCTAAAAGGCATTTCCTCTCCCCCCCGCTCTTTCCCCCATTATTTCCCCAATTTTGTTTTGTTTCCTTCACATCTTAGCCAGTTTAAAAGCCTGTTCCTCACCCTTCTACCTCTTTTGTGCAGGTGCTGAGCCTCTGGGACAAGGTCCTAACTGAACATACCGGTGGTGAAAACAGACTTGCTACTGTGGTGAGTGAGCTACAGCCAGAGTTGGCTATGCTAGGCTTTTTCCTGCCTATTAACATCATTTATTTTCTGACCCCCTAAATGAAAATGGAAAATATCCATAACTCTCAAATCGCAAGGTATTCTGGATTTTGTCTTTTATTTTATTTAACGTATAAGGCTTCTCAATGAGTTTCACATATTTTGTTATGGTTGCTATGTGGGTTTCAATGGCCTGGTGTTTGTTAGGGAAGCATCCTCAACACCATTTTCCCTGCTGCAAAATCCACACCGGGTTGTTACACCTGCATTTTTATTTGCTTGCCTTACAGTTCATGAAATAGGACTATCTGCCCGAATCAACTGACAGGGTTTCCACTGTTCATGGAATTTCTGGAATATAATGGAAGACTGAGAGGTGTATTCCATACAGGAAAGGTCAAGGAATTTGATTCTCTGAGGAAGTAAGGGAATATCAGGGAATTTTACAAATGGGCCACTTTACAATAATCAACTAGGATGATTAGATGGTAGAGTAGTGCAGTGGAGACCAGACTTTTAACTCCTATAGACAAACCAGCGAGGCAGAACTTTTTTAGGTCATGGAGGCAGACCAACATCGTGGAATTTGGTTGGGTTGTGGGAGAAGCACAAGCTGGGGACATGGAGCTGGGCTCTGAAAATATATATTTTTTTCCTGTATCGACGTATCTAGGGTACGGTTGGCTAACGTCAATGCAGACAAAACGTGCTTCAGTGAAAGTAAATGCAGGGAAAGTAGTTAAACAAGTAGTTAAACAATAGTAATACACAACTCACGTATGATCATTGCTCACGTAGTCAGATATACTGACGTTAAAGTGAAAATGACAATGATGAAACAGTGTTGGTTAAGTTACCTGGGCTGCTGCTGCCCTCGACATTCAGTGACGCTGTTTGGCCTGCAGATGTCGCTGATAACCGCTGTATTCACTATCAATACAATGAAATATTGATTGTGGGAATTTCTCAGCCAAGGCGGCCGACAATTGTTGCTAAGGCAAGAATTGTCTATAACCACCTTGTCTATAAAACACAGTGGGAAACCCTGGAGTGGGTTGTGTTATGGTATGGAGAGAGAGCGAGAGCTTCATTTTTTACATTTTATACTGACCAGAGAAGACTACCGCTCACCTGGCTAGAGAATGTGTTCCCTGTAGGCTCTGATGAATGTTGCGTGACCGAACCCTCAGCTTGCTAATTAAAGTGTAACAATGTATTGACTTAGGTGTGAGGATGTCTTCTCTTGTTTCTTAAGACATTTTATGTTAACGAAAAAGAAACAAAATTGGCGAGGGAATTTCCACCGGTGCTCCAGACCAAAACCAATCCTAATCCAGTGGAGTTGGAGAAATGGCCCTCAACACCAATAACAAAGTGCAGTAATGTGTGCAAAGGCATGTCTTGCATAATTTGATAATAGCTCAGTCTGAGTAAAAAAAAACACCTTTATTTACCAACATACACAATGTAGCTACTAATTGATTCTGTTGAGATGAAAAATTAGATGAAAGGAAGGAACTCTCATTACATGCAAAAAGATGCCAATTGTATGGCCATATGCAGTAGCATATATGAATATATATATGAGAGGTATGATATATGATATTCCCTGTCATACAGGGAATCTTCTCCTGTCCCCCCTCTTCCTCCCTGTTGTCTTTAGCTTTACTGAAGAGGATCAACATGTTGGAAGTGATTTTTCCATCAGCCTTTCATGCCTTCCATCAGCAAGTTTTAGCTCTGTTAGCGCTGGAAGAACAGCGCCCTCTTCCTGTTTTGTGCCGTAAAACAATCCCAAGAGATTTCCCACCAAATCCAACCCGGTGGCACACAGTGTAAAACACAGTGTTGAGGCCAATAGATGCTGCCAATCTTCTTGAGAATGGTCTCGTTCATATACAGTAATTATACTAATGTCTCAAAATGATTGTGGTAATGATTTATTCATTACGGCATAGCTCTTACCCTAGCATAAGGCTATGGGTGTTGTCTTACAAGCAGAGATGAGCTCCAAGTATTCAGTCACAGTATTAGCGGTCGACAAGCGGAAAGCCACATGCGATGGTTCATCTATGTAAGGATGCAGCATTTCCTGGTATAAAAGGAAGTCGTGTGCACTTAGATTCAGGATCGAGCGAGTCAGTGTAATACAGACACAAGAGACAAGATTTTACCCAATATATACAGTATACATGGTTTCAATAGAGAGACTGAATTTACTCTGAGTGGCATAGCAGATCGCTAAACTAATCAAGGAGTTGAACAATGATGTTTAGATATATTGGTCACGAGTGGTGGACAATATGGCCTGAATTTTCTATCATATTTAAAAAAAAATTGAATGATAACTGTATATGTCACAGTTTTTCTGATAATTGTAACCCTCTGGGAATACCTGTTTTTTCTCCTACAGTGTAGTTGTTTTAAGGTTTTGTTAATTTAGGAGCAGGTATCACAATTAAGCTTTGTCGCGCTATTGTCATTGCCAGGGGTTTACCACCCCTGGCAATGACAATAGCGCGACAAAGCTTGCAGATGATGTTTTCCTGCTCAATGTTCCTGCTTTTCTTTTTTTTTTAAGACAGTCTAGTGTTCATCTTTGTTCTGTTGGCTTTGGTTTGGTCGGAGATTAAGAGGTGCGCTAGTACTACCCACCAATGACAAACTGCACACACAGCACAGTTTTCTACTGGGATATGGCCCACCACTATTGGTCTCAGAAATGTAGTGTACTGCAGTGATTCTTGATTTTATCCTCCAGTGACTCTTTGTAGAATAATGCATGATGAAGTAAGCCTGTGGTGCAGCTGTGGTGTTTTCTATTGAGTAGGGATGCAACGATACACACGGCTTGCGGTTCGGTTCGATACGATCCACAGTCCCCAGCTGGGACGTGTGTTAATGCCATGTGAAGTGATATAAATGACAGAACTGCATCACAGTCTTGGCTCTCCCAACTCTAGATTTAGGAGATGTGTATAAAGGTCTCAAATTGAGACCAAACTCCAGTCTAGAATAAAAAAAAAGTTCTGATTTCAGGGTGGATCTTTGTTGTTACAATCTTATGGAAACCTTTGTTGCTCCCACAAGGCTGCCATATGAAACCGGAGAAGAAAGGAGTCTTTGTTTTAAAATTATTTGGCCTACGGAATTGATTCAGTGCAGCAATTTGCCTAGAAAGTAGCTTGTATGCTACGCCTTTTCCAGAATGTACCCTCGTTCTCAAAATACACCGCAAATATGTCAGACACTTTGCATCCAATGTGTCCTCAAGGAAGCCAGAAATTCCACACCTCCTGCAAGGGGCTTGTCCCCGGGTAACCCTCATGCTCATGACCTTTTTAGAGTGGGAGAACGGGAGAGTAATAAAGAGAGAGAGAACCGAAGAGACAGAGAGACGATGGGGCGAGAGGCAGAGGAAGATGGAGATGATGGAAAGAGAAATGTGATTTGCAGCTCTGCTGCAACATTTTCAGAAAGCAAAAAATCTATAGAGAGCAATACCCAGAGTGATATTGCATAGTTAGTAGGGGCAAGACGACTGTTGGCGTAAATCATATTGAACACCAACCAAAATCTTCAAATCAAATCAAAAGAAATTAAGGTCTGGAAAAAGTGTTGCATTTTGAAATTAAGACGATGTAAGGCTGCTAGAGGGCTAGGGTCGTTTTTTTATTTGGAAACTAAGCGTAATATCCTGCCTCAATATTAGGCACTTCACATCTATTCCAGCCTTTCTATTTCATTGCCGCGGAAGGATTATTGCATTGTTCACCTGCGCCTGCTTTTCAACTCGATGATTATGTGGTTGCCCGATTCACACACTTTGTACGCGAGTCACAAAGTGAGCCGTGTTGTTTTTTCCCTCAGTATGAATCTAGCTGCAGTGCTGCAGTGTTTAGACACAAGGTGACAATCCTAACTCAAGTCCCCAGTCTCTTCCACGCCTAACGACCAGCTAATCTCAACACCCCCCTCCCCAAACTGTCAATAGATTGGCTCATCCTGTTTGTCTGCAGCTAACTCCTCTTCCACAGTCTGCAAATAGCCTAGCTCTTAGGTAAGGGGAATGCAGATTAAGAGCCGACTCAATTTAACCTAAACCACTCCATTTAAGAATACATGTGGTGTTAGACAACCCAAGCTATGACATTTATTTGGAAGCAATGTCTAAAAATGAATGAAATCACATCAGGGGCACATTCGTGTTCCCTTTAAACTGATGGTTTGGTGACCGACGTCTGATAATTTATCACACTGTCCAATTAATAATATCTTGGAAATATCTTATATTAGATGCAGGAACTTTGCCATAGCTTGGGGTTAGGGGTGGGCGGTATAACGGTTGAACCGGTATACCGGTAGAAATCCGTGCCACGGTAGAGATTTGACTCTACCGGATGTACCGGTAGAAGGCTACTTTTAGGCTCTTTGAATGTAAAAATACTTTTTCAAATTTACAAACGTAACACACAAAGCTAGCGAACTGCGCGCTGCCATTTAGAGATAATAAACTAGTTTGTGGAAAAAGACGATGTGAAAAAGTGAGTAGTGCAACGTAAACTTCGACGTAAACAGACGCATGCTTTCTGAAGATGCATGGTGAAATGGAAGGCAGCGAGCATGATGCGGGAGCTCCCGTTCCCGATGCAAACAAAGAAGAAGAATTAGTTAGAAAGAAAGGTGCTTCGTCCATCATCTGGACGTGGTTTGGGTTTAAAAAGTCGGACCTTGGGCAGAAAACTATTATCTGCAAGCAATGTCGAGCAAGAGTTGTTGCCGGCGGTGGTAACACGAGCAATCTCTTTTATCACCTCAAAACAAAACATGTCCGCGAGTATGAAGAGAGTACTAGGATGCGCGCAGGCACAAGCAGTCCCTCCGCAAGTGGTGCTAAACAAAAAACCACAACGCAGACGTCGCTAGCCGAGTCATTTTCCAGTGGCTATCCGTATGACAAAAAAAGCAAGCGGTGGAAGGACATTACACATTCCATAACGGAGTACCTATGTAAGGACATGGTTCCTATACAAACAGGTTTAAGACATTGATCAAAACACTGGATCCGAGGTATGTGATGCCAGGTCGAAAATACTTCAGCCAAACTGGAAAAACGTTTGCATATAATGTGCTATTTATCTTTATAATTCTTTTCTTAGCATGTTGCCTAACCTTTGAAGTTTTTGTTATATACAGTAGAAGTTTTTTGAAGTATTGGAATACTTGAAATTTACATTTTTATGTTTATTTTTTTTTTTTTTATATTTCTTTGTATTGTTCAGAACCTATTTTAAAGTTTGCATATAAGGTGCTATTTATATTTAATACAGTGCAGTTTTGCACAATAAAACATTCATAAACACTCAAGTTCAATGTAAATTTTGTCATAATATACAGATTACAGAATACTAATGGAAGAGCCCAGTAGAAACCTCATAGTTAACCCCCCGGGAATAAACTGTTACCATCCCAGAGTGCTCCTAAAGCATTTTTTAAATTATTATTATTATTATTATTATAAGAAAAACAAATATACCGTGATATATACCGTTACCGTCCAAAATTCTAAATATACCGTGATATAAATTTTAGGCCATACCGCCCACCCCTACTTGGGGTGTAGTGAATTGACGCCCCTTGAATTTATTGATGACATCATAGATTTGAGTCATGGTGTCTGACTCTTTCATGACCACAAATATTGATGGGACTGTCCTAGACCATGGGAAGAGCATTGAAGGCCTCTGCCATTGACTGGTGTTTACTTTTAAGCCTGGTCCTAGCTATTGCACCACTTACCATACTAGTACCTGTTGCACTATGTGAGGTCCAGTCCTGTATTACGCATCATGTCTGAAGCGGTGTAGTGTAAACCACGTTCCTGGTATGTGTAACAGACTTGGCCTATTAAGGGGATTCTGATCGAGATTGGGATTCTGACTTAGGCTAGCTCTAATCCAAGTCGGCACGCCAGCTAGCAGCGAGATAACCAGCTGCCTAGATGGACACGAGCTGCCTAGAGCAGGTTTAACTGCACGCCAAGCTAGGGTAGCTGGCTAGGCCTGCATGCTGCCATCTGTCACCGGCAGACAGCTAGCCATACTGACCACAGATAGGCCGTGTGAGGCCGAGCTAGGCTTGCCGTTGCAATCTGTCACTCCAGAAGACCCCCTAGCCCCGGAGTGGGGGACGGGAGCACCACTGACACAGCTTCCAGTTCAGTTGGGAGTATGTCGATGCTTCACTGTATAATGTGGTGTTATATTTATATCATTAACTTGACCTTCTCTCCCCAGCAACCTCCAGCAAAGCCTCACCTTCCCTCCCCTTTCCTACCCTACCTTTTTTACCCTATCCCCCAATCTCCCCCAATCCCATTCAATCTTGTCCGCTCCAGCTCAAATTTATCCCCTTGCGCCACTTTGCCTTTTATGTTCTTGTCTGTTTTTGTGTCTTGTATGTTTGTTCGTTTGTTTTTAAATGCTGCCATTTTGGCCAGGTCTTGCTCGAAAAAGAGATCATTGCTCTCAAGTGACTACCTGGTAAAATAAAGGTAAAATAAATAAAAAGTTCAACTCTATTGTCATGCCACCTTACAGCTGCAGTGAAACAAAAAAAAACTCCCAGTGTGTTCCAAGCAAAATGGTGCAAGCACAGACAAGACAAAACAATGCAAAGGAGAAATAATTAAGACTTTAATAGCACAAAATGAGCGTAACATATCTGTGGGAGGTGATAGGGTTGTTGATCAATACCAATGACTCAATTATTACTTCACTAGTTAATTTCTGGGTGTCACATTTCCGGTCCGTCCTGTGTTTCGTAACAAAAAGCCTCCACACCCATTGGAGCGTGCAGCCACTCCCAAGCTTAGTCTTAACATTACTTAATAGCCCTTTTAACAGTAGCAGTAGAAAATGACTGGTGCATAGAAGTCAGGTAATACAGTATTAGTACAGTCCACGATGTACGTGTACAATTACAGGCACACATCTCCCATCTCATTCCTAATGGAAATTCCTGTATTCTCTTGCTCCAACCCAAGGACTTCCCACTGTGACATTGTGATCACAGCCACGAATTGATGCAGGCCAAGGATGAACCACCTCTGGCCCTTGTTCACTGTGTGTTTTACCCAGCTGTGGTGATGCTGCATCAGAGCATCTATTTGTGATGTGTGAAACCAGGCAGAAACTGAGAAATAAGATGTTTTGCAAGGAAAGAAATCTACCATCTTTTCCCCTTAATTTCCCCCTCCTCTCTCAGCCTCCTCTCTCAGCCCCCTCCCCCACCTTTCTTTCTACTGACTTCTGAAAATAGACCCAAATCCTCATGTCTCAGATATAGCCATTAAATCAGAATGAGGGACCATTTCCACTAGCAGAGTGGAGCAGCAGCCATCACAGGCCTGGGACTCGTTTTAGCCTCAGACACAACAAAGCCTTCAAAGGGCATTTGTGTGAAACCTAAATGGTGGGTAACATTATCGCAGGCCCGGCGAGATGGCAGACCACACCGTGACATGTGTTGAACCAAATCAGTGTCATGTGGCAGGTTGAGGGATGAGTTTACTCATGGATTCTTCATGATTTCAGAGTCCATCTATTCCTAAAGGAGAGTTGTTTTCCTGCATTTCCATTTTCAGTTACTTTGTTTTTTTCTGTTGTTCTGTTGACCGTGTCCCTGAGGTTTGCACGTTGCAGGCTCTTCACATCTGAAATGAGATGAAACAGTCATGCTTGAAAGTTTGTGATGATTATTTCATATATTCTAGAGGAGTAACCTTATAAAATCCTTATCTAACCCTCAAATCTTAATGAAGATAACTCAAATAAAGAACATGCAAGACATACATAAGACATACTTTCACTTTTTTAACAGGTTTATTTAACAAAAATCTGTGAACTACAAACAAATGTTCAATGCACGGGAGAAAATACATTTTCCACTTGTTGATGTATGATTAAGTGACTGAATATATAGACTCCGCTAGCAGCTGAGGTAACTTCGCAGTTCAATATTGGAGAAAAGTGAACAATTCCCTTCTGTTGTCGAGTCGATATCAGGTTTTTGTGAACAGCTTTTTTTGAGGTCAGACTGCCCTTGTCCGTCTAGCAGATGATGTCTGATGTCTCACAAGTGGATGAGGAAAAAAGGCCTGTAGTGCAGTGTGTTTACAAGCTACAGCTGAGTGAGATTAATCTCTGGTTTGACAGAGAACATGAAGCGATCAATCCATTTAGATCGATTTCTATACATTGACCAACTTTTATTTTGTGGCCGCCACTTGGCGGTGTGCCACAGATGAGCCTATGTTTGGGAAACACTGGGTTGTCACCAAATCTGGCATTTTTAATTGCAACCAAGCAGTTCGATTTTAGAATGCTCTGTCCAGACACCAGACTGAACACCTTTTCTGTTCAGTGTTATCATTGTTGACAGATGCAAAATGATCAGATGCAGCATTGGAGGCTCACAGACCTTTGGATGTTATTTGTTATTGTTTTTTTTGCCAGTTTTACCAATTTTCATTCGTCAGTCAGTCATCAGTCATCAGTCGTGTTACATGTGTGTGTGTATGTGTGTATAATACACACATTATTTGTCTAAGAAACTTTATTTTAAAAAAGGAATGCATGGTGATTGCACAGGGGGTTCACAAACTTTGAATCATGACTGTACAAACTGTACACACTGGGGCTGCAACTAACTGTTGGAGGTTCATCAGTTAGTTGATTAAACAACTATATGTTGACTAATCTAACTTCATGTACCTAACTACATTCCAGCATATTGTGACTAAGACTAATTTAAGATGGTGATTACGGCTATTGCTAGCTACATTTCCGTTACATTTTGGTTTATAGACCTACCAATTTATTGTAGCACACGGCCAAACACATTTTATTTTATTTTTTACAGCAGACTAAGAAATATAAGGAAACCGCCTAAGAATATGCACTCCTGGAAGACCTACATTATCAATATGTACTGTTTTTTCAATATTGCACCTGGTATCATCAATTTGGCATTTAACAAAGTAGCACCTGTTTAGGTTTCCTTGCAGTAGGATGATGGCACGCTACTTAGCTTGTGTTGTAAGCGAGCAGAACTCGTGTTCTCTTCGGTTGTTCGTTCACTTTGCATCAAGTTGAACAGATCACCATATTATTGGGTTTCTCTATGCAGTATTTCCATACTTTGGATGCTGTTGGAATTCTCATATGTACTCTCTGGGTTTAGGCTCGCTGCAGGCATGTTCAAAATAATAAAAGGAACGAATCGATTGTGAATGTGCAAAATTAATGAATTTGTGTAATCAATGTTAATGATGACTTTGAAATGTTCCCGCCCTACTCAAAACTGTATTTATTGGGAAAAGGGATTAATAAAGGAAAAGTGAAACTGAAGATTCTATGCTGCAAACTGTTGGACGCACAGATAGTTTAGTTGTTACTTACTGTGTTTCACTTTGGTGGCATAATTAGTGTACATAACATTTGTAGCTCCAGGATAGAAGGTTTCTTTGACCTGATATCTATTGTAGTCACTTCCTTTTTGTGAATAATAGGATTTTAAAATTTGTGCTGCGGGCATAAACAGCGAAACAAGTTTTAGTTGGTTTGAGTCTTTAGAGATTCGACCAGTTTAGGCCAGTATGATAAAACTGGAATAATCTTTCTGGATTTGTAGTGATTATGGCTCAAATTCGGGGCTGTTGATATATGATATAGCTTTTTATGTTTGTTGCTTTTGACCTGATATATATGCCACTTAGTCTATTACCGTCTATTGATACATTGTCATTATTTGTGATCACACCTCGACTGAGCTAAAATCTTTAAATTGATCTTTCATCATCCTGTCTTTGAGGTGTGATGTGAGGAATTATTGAGTTACGCATGCCTATCTGATCAACCAAAGGAAATGTGATTCACTTAGCGCTGTTGACTCCATATTGTCTGACATGGACCTCCTTCACTCCTGCCAATATTATTCCAGTTTTGCGTTCTCAGTAATACAAGAATGGTCAGGGAACAGGCCTGTCAGAGTATGGTTACATGCTGCGAGTCTCCATTTGGCGTGTCCTTGTTGTGTTTTGGCCTTGACTGATTTTCTCTGTGGGTGCATCTCCAGTCCTCTCTCTCTCTCTCTTGAGGCTGTGACTTGATTTAAGATGTACTGTGCAGGTCAGTTCGCCACTGGCAGAAAATGGGGTGGCAGGGAGAGATTCCCTTCTCCTCTCCCGTCCTCCCACACTGTCAACTCGAGGGGATCCTGGCTCTGGCTAGTGGCTCTACAGCACCACTGCAGTGGCATGGTGGCAGAGGGAACTGCAGCTTGTTGTTCGCCTGTGGTCAGACAAACGCAGTGCTACTGTCAACTAGGGGTTAAAGCAGTGTGCCATCATGACCCTAAAGGCTGCAGCGTGTCATTCCATTCAAACACTACAGCAACTCATTGCATTGAGTAGTTCCTCCTCTCTGGCTGAAATTGCTAATCAGTGAAATCAGCTGCTGTAGTTTTTGGATGGAATGAAAACCTGCAGACTCTTGGGCCTCAAAACCACAGGTTAGACCAATATATCAGTTTGTCAGTTACAGATTCATTGTATAATTAAACATGAATGGATATGCAGTAGTAGTTATTGTAGTTGTAGTAGCAGGAGTAGTAGTATCTTGAGTTTTGGTGTTCCGTGGTGTCCCAAGTCTGGTATGGTGTACCAGTATACCATTTCCAGTCTGTAAAACCTGCCTCACCCTACATTAAGACGCTGTTAACTCATCCGAAATCATTTATTTTGTGTCTGTTTCAATGGATGGTTTTAGTGTCCAATGGCCAAAGGCCTTTTCACCATTTTTGGGGAATTTGTTTGCATTAAATGATCAAATTTATAGATACTGGATATTGGCACAAAATCCAGCTACCCACGGCTTCAGTCTAAAATACTGGTATCAGTATGTGAAAACCCCATATACTGTTTCCATGTGGCCAGGATGGCCTTGAGGCCATGTAGTCAAGATGTAAGGAGTATAACCACCTATATTTCCAGAAAATTCACCCACACACCCACCTATTTACCCACCTAACCCAAGACGACTAGCACGACGTAGCATTGGCAGGAGTGGAGGAGGGGTCAGTCTCAGACAATATGGGATCAATATTGCTAAGTGAATCACATCTGCTTTGGTTGTTAGGCATGCATAATGAACAATATGTTCATATCATACTTCATTTTCATTCAGATCTACTTAAAATGTTGTAGTGTTCCTATTCATTTTTTCTTTACTTTTTTCTGCTTCAATTACCCGATTTGGCCACGGGTATCATTCTTTCTCATGTAATTACCATTGGAAATATATAGGATGATGGGATCACTGTGAAATGTTGGGGTGGGAGGGTTCATGTCAGGTCGATAAACAAGGTTTAATGCTGACTACTTCTGTCCCACCAGTGTTTGGTAGTACACAGAGTTAAGGCCATAGGTCATGCTAAATGTTTTCCTGCACCAGACAAAGAAAATCCAGCATCCTGGGAAATTAAATGTAACCAAGCACTCACTGCACCCAGGAGACAGTGTCTCATCCACCCAAATGCAGAGAATGTGTACTTCTCCTGGGAGAGGGGGCCTGCAGACACTGAGCTCTAGGAATTACATGGTTGATTATTCTCAGGGGAAATGGGCTTTGAGCTGGCCCTTATTTGGAATCGGCTCTTTGGCTCTCAGAGGGCTTTAGAGCCGCGGTTCCCAACCTTTTTGGCCTGTGAAACCATAGACACGAAGCAATTCCGACTCATGATCCCCTGACGTGGCCTTGCATGCACAGACTGGAGGACTGTGGCACCAAAAGAGGATTTTTATTTCCCCCCTGTCAGATTATTCCAGTTGATTGGAGGAAGCATAGAGGCTGCAAATAATCATTCTTTCACCAGGATTAAAAGGATTCATTGCAAAGATTAGAAACATAATATTTTTGTGTATTAGAATTAAGGCTGCGAAATCTACTTCCTGTCTGTCTTCACTTTGAACAGTCCAAAAAAGCCAAAAGAATAATAAAAACAATTGAGGTTGCAACAATTCATTGATGTCATCAGTTGTCTATTTTGCAGATTCACAATCGACACGTTGTTTTGTGTTGAACATGGCTGCCATAAGCCCAAACCATGATAGTTCATAATGAGAATTCCAAACAACGTCTGGCTCGAAGCATTCCGAGTATGGAAATACTGAAAACTGAAACCTGATAATATGGTGCTTAGTTCACTGTGCAAAGTTGCAACAGCAAACCATAGCAATAACTGCCAAGCACAAACGACTGAAGAGAGAAAAAAAAGATCCTCCTAAATGATGCACATGATGGCACAGTAGCATGGCATGTGTTGTTCAAGCGAAGTCACTTTCTGTCATTCTGCTGCAGGGAAACCATGATAATTGCAGTTTCATAACTGGCTAAATGTCTGTTCTCAGTTAGAGCGCTGGAAACTTGTATTTACTGGTAGTGTAGCTTTTTCAGGAGGGCTGTTTTTTCATTGTAAATAAGCCATTTAGACTAATCGATAACACTATCAACAGATCAACAAAACTCCCTATTGCAGTATGTTTGAGATCATTGTCTTCCTGCAAGGTGAAGGGCTGTTCAATGAGTTTGGAGGCATTTCTTTGTACTTGAGCAGACAAAGTGTTTCTATACACTTTACCATCAGCAGTTACGTCATCAGTGAAGACAAGTAAGGCAGTTCTACAGTAGCAGCTCTACATGCTCTACATGCCCAAGCCATAACACAATCTTGGCCAGTTCCTTTCCTCTTGCCATCGTGAATGGTTGGCTAAAGCTAAGATTAACAGTACAGTGTGTAAGTCTGTGTTAACAAAGAACACATCCATTGAAGAATTCATTGGGAAGGTGTTTTTGGCATTTCTTATCCTACCGCGGAAACACTATATAGACGAGTCAAAGACAATCAAACCTTTTTAAAGCAATGCAACTGAGTTAGTATCTGTTTGAAGAACCGATGGCCAGGGGAAATGGGAAGTTGGAAAATCATAGGTAGAGCTGGTTTCATTAGCATTAGCCAAAGTGAATAAATTCCACTCTTGTTACGCAAAACTGCTTTGCTAGCTCAATCTAGTTGTAAAAATATTCACCGGCAAAAATCATCATCATTTTGGTCACACATAGATTAGCTACTGCAGTTGCAAAGCTTAACACATCAGCGGGACTGTAACACCTGGTGAGCAAGCATCAAGAGGTGAGAGAGTGCTGTTCGGGTGACTGGCTGACTAACTGACCTGTGTGTTCCAGGTCCAAGTAATTGGACGCAAGTGGTGAGTTGCAACAGCTATGTAAAGCACTACCACTAAGGGACTTCAGGGGTTGCCAAAGTCATCAAACTTCAAATTCTACTAGTAGCTGCTTTAAAGAAATGTGATGAAGGTGTCTACGTGTTTTGACTGGTCTCTGTTAATGCCAGTAAAATCAGAGTACTCAACGTGTTCCTGCCATTACGCTTCCTCTAAAAGCATAATCGGGGTGTCTGCAGGTCCTGAAAAAGACTTAAAATGTCTTTAGAAGATTCTTAGAAGTCTTACATTTCAGTTAAGGTCTTAAAAATGCTGTGGTTTCTTTATATGCTGTTTTTCCATTGAATCAACCCGGGTCTACAGTTGTTTGCATTTCCACGTTTATTTCAGTAGTGACATTGATCTTATGTCATTCTAACTGGTGTTAAAAAGGTCTCAAAAAGTCTTAACACTTTTTCTCTTTTTTTCTCTCTTCCTCTCTCTCTCCAGGCTAGGTGTGTGTGTGCTGACCTCATGGTGTAACAGGAGTAAAGATGAGCATTAGCAGTGATGAGGTCAATTTCCTGGTCTACAGATACCTCCAGGAGTCAGGTATCCCACTCAAGTAATTTTATTAATCTGGCTGTAACTGTTTTAATTGTTGACTGGACAGACATAATAATAAATCAACAATAGCTCCACTACTCTCAGGTCTATATGCATGATCTTGGCTTCTATTCTCAGCTAAAGACAGAGATGTCACTGAATTGGTTAACAACTCCTTGACCAAAGCAGAGAAAAATACAACAAAGCACATACATTCATAAAGTTTTAGTGAGGATAGGCCCACGTGCCCTCTCCTTTTTGGCCACTTGGATACCCAAAGTACCCAAAGTGTACAGCCAGATGGGGTTTCTATCTCCTGGCAGGGAGTCTGACTGAAAAATACTACTCATTTCCACTACAGGAAGCTAGTTGCACAACATACAACATTTGCCCATGCATCATCAGATTCCACCTTTGCACACTGTAAAATCAGTATGTTTCAGATATCTCAGTAGGCTATAAAAATACTAGTAAATAAAAACAAGAGTAATAATAGTAATAATAATTGTATAAGTAACATTAATAATCATACTATCAATAGTAAAGTAGCAATGAACTGTAAAATATCAGCCTCAAGCCTGCATCAGTATGCAGCTATAAAGCCCAATTGACTTGGCTATGGATTGATGACTTCTTTTATATCCTGAGATGCTACTCTGCAAAGCACTTCCTATTGGCGGTAAAACCCAGGGCATCGCACTTGCTGCAGTACAGTGTCTTCAGTCGTTTCACCTGGTCCCTACGTAGCACACAGGTCCTCTGCTGGTCAGTGGCAGTTTGCCCAAAGTACATGGGCAAGACAAGTGGGCTGATAGTAGTTGTTTAGCTTGGCTTATGCTACGGTTGGTAGCAATTGAAAGAGTAGAGTGTCCCGTTTTCATACGATACCCTGGAGCGGATTATTTTCTCGGTGGCGTTCTGTTGCTACTGCACCTTGGTTTGTTGTTTTGGCAGCCTTAAGGCCCCCCGCTTTTAGAAGGATTAAAACACCACAACTTTTTTCAGCTTCTTGTCAGCTATAACTCAGAGGACCAATCTAATGGATCCGCCGGCGGGTTTGTTGCATTTTAAGAGGGTACACTTTTTCACGTTTTTTCATCACATCACAGACCCGGTTCGCAGCCGACTGTCCGGTCGTGCCGTGCATACTCGTTTACTACGCTTCTCACAGACACTGAATGGGTCGTGAACTCATGTCTGGTGGGCAACTGGCATGTGGAATTCCCCCCCACCCCACACCATGAGGACACAAATTAGACACTATTTAGGACATACTTTATACTTTAGGACACTATTAGAGATACTTTGTCTGAATGTTTTTTCATACAACAGGATGTCTGCAGGTCCTGAAGAAGTCTTATTTTGAAAGAACCTTTCATTTGAGCTTTACATATGTACAAGTTTTCTCAGTGAACTACTTTTCTAATGAAAAAAACTTTTGAGGCTCATTTTGGGAATAAAATTGGTCTTAAAAACTGTTAAATTTAACTTAAACAAACACCATGTGCAATGATTCAGTTAATGACAGCTAAATCTGTCTTCCATGTATTTGGAGGCTGTAAAAGTTTTATATTTGGTTGGTTTGTATTATTGATGTTTGTGATTAAAATAGATCTGTGTATGAGTTATGATGGCTTAAAAAAAACCTTCCTAAAAGCTGATTTATCATGTACAAGTTAAACTCTTCAAGAACATTTGTGAGTATGTCACAAAAGAGATGCCCACTCCCTCTTCCCTTACCTTCTCACCCTTCATCTCTCCTTCCATCCCTCTCTCCTCCTCCTCTCCAGGGTTCTCCCACTCAGCGTTTACGTTTGGTATAGAGAGTCACATCAGCCAGTCCAACATCAACGGTGCTCTGGTTCCCCCTGCTGCCCTAATCAGCATCATCCAGAAGGGCCTGCAGTACGTTGAGGCTGAAGTCAGCATCAATGAGGTGAGAATACACACACACACACCTGACTTTTTTTAGTCTCCTCTGTTATGATGAATTAAGATAAAGTAAAAAAGAGAAATTCTATTCTAGGCTAGTCTATTGTCTCTTCTAATGATTCCATGTATTTCAATTCCTTTCTATGACTGTATTCTCTTGTTCTGTTCTGACTGATTGGTGATTTCTCCCTCTTTGTAGGATGGCACGTTATTTGATGGGCGGCCCATTGAGTCTCTGTCCCTGATCGATGCCGTGATGCCGGATGTAGTTCAGACTCGGCAGCAGGCCTACCGGGACAAAATGGCCCAGCAGCAGGCCGCTGCTGCAACGCCGGCCTCGGCCACCGGGGGCAGCATTGCCGGCAACGCCAAGAACGGAGAAAATACCGCCAACGGGGAGGAAAACGGAGCCCACGCCTTAGCTAGTGAGTAGAGACACTTTCACTTGATGTTTAGAATGGTATAGGACTCACTTTCACCATTTTAGCAGACAAATGCATGTTTAGAAGAGCAAATTAATATTTCATAATCATAATCGTCAATTCATAATCAAACATATGTAACATAATCTTACATATTAAGAAGACAGTGCCTTGCTTTGTTGTCCCCACCAACCTTTCTCTCTCTCTAGACAACCATGCGGACCTTATGGAGGTGGACGGAGATGTGGAGATCCCTCAGAACAAGGCCATGGTCCTGAGGGGACACGAGTCAGAGGTCTTCATCTGTGCCTGGAACCCCGTCAGCGATCTGCTTGCATCTGGGTTAGTCACCCCGTCTTTCCTGGCTCTCTCCTCTGTTTCCCGTCTCTCCTTCTGTCTAAAGGGAAAAAAAGAAAACTAGCTTCATGCTTGTTGTTGGCCAAGTGTCTGTCTACATTACTACAAAGCCAAGACGGTCAATATGGCGACTGGCTACAGCTGATGTTAACCAAGCTGAAAAAACAAAAACATATAAAACAGCAATCATTTTCAAGTTTCAATGTTACGGTTGGTCAAACGTTCCTTATAAGGAAACCAGAGAACTTGAAATGTTTTTTCCACTTTCTAGCCAAACGCTTCCACAAGTAATTTGAATTGTAGAGAAATGTGAAATGAAAAAAATCTATCTTCCAATGCACCTGCAGACACATCAGCACATGGAGATGCTAGACCTTCTGGCAAGCATAACCTGAAAAAACCTGAAAAAACAAAATCCAATGAAGAGTAGATGCATTCTAGTCTCTTTTATACACAGCTCTTGGATTTATCTATATATGTGTGTGTATGTCTCAGGGTTTCAGCAGGTAATGTTTTGTTGTGGCAGCCCACCACCGTGAATCTTTACCATCACAGCAACCAACCAACCAAACAAAAACAATCTACTGTAATTAAAAACTTAAAAACTGTTGGTGTTTTTCTGTCTAAACTAGGGATTGGATTTTCTCTAGTTTATTATTTAGTGTGTGCAGTGTGCTCACCTTTTATCTGAAAGAGTAATGCAATACATGGTTTCTCCACCCAGCAGATACTTTTCAAATTTAATATTTTGAGGAGAGCGAGACCTGATCTGACACGTCCATTTGACAACATATTGGAGATTAGCCTGCTAGCTAGCTAACTTTGCACAATGGAGAGTGATGCCGAGTCTCGGGGCTCTTTGGTGACGGAGGGTCTTTAGTTGTGGAGGATTTCGCTCCTCAATGGCTCCGCCCATCTCCAGTTGGGGGCAGAGACATTTTTTTTTAAATTTCTGCCATTCAGCTCATCCTACCCCTAAATCTTCAGTAACCGATTGCGGTGGAGCTGGCAGTGCACCCTGAAAATTTTCAACTGAAGGAGGAGAGACACATTTTTGGCCCTGAAAGCAGCCTGCTGAAATTATACCTGCAATGTGGCACATATGTCCAGAATTGATAGGTTTAACTGTATAAAGTCATACAAAAATGTTTACAGCTCAAAAAATGTGATTTAATGGTGAATATCTCTTTAAGAGATAAGAGAGATTGGAGAAAAGCCAACTGTTATGGATCAGGAACAGAGTGGAGAGAAAGCTGAGGAGAGGAAGGTGGAAAGGTGATACAGGGTGAGGCAGGTTTCATTGAAGGTTTTACAGATTGTCAGCCCTGAAAATGTTGAGTTAAACAAGACTAGGTGTCCCTACGTGCTTGGCTGTTGTGGTGTGAACACTTGAAATCAATGGGAGGAAAATAAGATTGCATAAGAAAAAGGACAAAAACCTTTTATTGTATTATTGTAATTTACTTTTATTTGGCAGAGAAACGTGTTCATGCTTACACACATCAAATGTTTGCGTATTCAGAAAGCACACATACTGTACATGGCCTTTTAAATGATTTATACTCATTGAAATATAACTGAAAGATGTGGCTGTGTAAATATTGTATCAGTTAAGCAGCTCAACATTTTTTAAAACTTTGTATCACAACGAGTATTTGATCAAGTAATGTAAATATTGGAACATAATAACTCAACTTGACCTTATTGCCAACATTCTTAACATACAGACTGACGGATTTTGGCTTCTGTCTTTGACCAGTTGATGTTGATGAGGCCCATGATGGTGGAGAGGAAAGATCTTATACCTGTGTTTCTCATGCTCACATCCACTGCCACACACACACACCTTTAACAGTTGTTAAAGATGTGACTAGATGTGATTTGAACTAGATGTGAAAACATCCTCAGAGTGGTGACTGTCGTCCCCATGTCTCTCAGGTCTGGCGACTCAACAGCTCGTATCTGGAACCTAAGTGAGAACAGTACAAGCAGCTCCACGCAGCTGGTCCTCAGACACTGCATACGAGAAGGAGGACAGGACGTCCCCAGCAACAAAGATGTCACCTCGCTAGACTGGAATGTAAGGACATAAACACACACACAGATGGAGAGAACATGCTTTTGTTGAGTACTCAGCTCTGATTGGCCAATGCAGGCTTTATGAGGTCTGTTATTTCTGAGTCACAAGACTTCTGTTTCACCTCCAATCAGCTCCCTCCACAGGTTCTAATCAAATCAACCGGTGACACCTTGTGGCAAAAACCTGTTACTCCTTGGTCACTGCAGACTTTCCTGCTGGGCTCGTGTTTTGACACAAGCCTGTCAAGTTACTTAAGCTTGCAATAAAGTCATCTTCAATCAATATTTCATGTCAAATGATGAATGTCTTTGGTAAGTAGGGATAATGTACAGGACAGGCTCACTGTGCATTATACCTTACGTACACTTAACTTCAACTGTGGGTTATGTAGGCTATAGCTGCTTATCCAGAGCCACCACAAAAGTTGCCCCTCTAACAAGCCCCTTCAATCTTTTTCTTCTCATCCATTTTATTTTTTGGCGACTTCTAAGCAGTATAGGTGTACCCTAAAATGCTTTGACAATGTTAAAAAACAGCTATTGGTAATTGTATTTCTGGGTGTATTTTTCTTATTCCTGTGGATAACTGGCCAAACGTAGACTGCGTGATGTCACGTTGAGGTATTGCCAGCAGCTATAATGGAGTTTAATAGCAGAGAAATGTTCAGCTTTCTAAAATGTCAATGGTAAAAATCAAAGCAAGGGCTTCTTTCTAGACACACTATTTTGCGCGGACATTCAATCATGATACAGGGAGAAATTCATCATAGAAGGGCAAGAGACGCCATTTTTCTACCATCAGTAATGCAACGCAGTCACAAAATGTTGCATTTTGAGTAAGGGACGCAGTATTCTGGGAAGTGTAGGAAACAACTTACTGAAATGGCTGTAGACGGGGGAGTTATAGGGTAAGTGGGTACACCACAAAAGTACACTACAACACTTCATCACAACAATAACTACTGAAATGCATCGAGCATCACAGATTGATGATGTCTGACAGTGCAAGAGCATCCGAGGGTGGATTTTTTCCCCCCATTTTTAATGTCTCAGTAGGCCAACGGGCTGAACTTGAGCCAAGGACAGAGGCAGAAATATCCTGGAGTGCTTCCATGTTGATGAAAAACCAGGCCTCTCCTGCCATAAAATGCCAGACTGGACTCGTCAGGGCAAAGAACTGTTGGGAAAAGAGGACGTGTGTCTGTAAAAGTTAGTGACATGGCGGATTCAGAGGGGACTAAAAATACATCACCCTAACTCCTTTAAAGCAACTCTTGTCAAAATAGGGATTTATAATATAATCTTTCTCTCTCTGACACACACTCAGTGCAATTCTGACCTCTCTCATTCTCTCTCTCTCTGACAGAGCGAGGGCACACTGCTAGCGACGGGCTCCTATGACGGCTTTGCCAGAATATGGACTAAAGATGGTAAGATGACTTTGACTCTTGGATTGAACACACAGGAGCTGATTTAGCATTTTTAGAAAAATGCTTTTGGTCCACAGCTTGTGCTGTGAACACCAGGAAGGGAACTTCATTTGGTTTTGTCACATTAGCCCACGCAACCAGCTGCTTTTCCGACTTCATGAGCATTTATTACTCAAGGCTTCCCACTGCTCATGGAATTTCTGGAAGATCGTGGAATTTAGAGAGGTTTATACCAGATGGGGAAAGTCAAGGAATTTGATATATTCTCCGGGGGAGTAAGTCGGGGGAATACCAGGGATTTTTTTATACATGGGTCACATGGGAACACAGCTGACTGTATTTCACACATTCATTGCATTAGATGGTGGTTTTCAGCCCAACTGCAGTGGAAACCAGACTGTTCATCCCTTTAGAAAAGCAACATTAACAAACCAGGAAGAAAGAACAGATAGGACATAGAAGTGCTATGATGTAGATAGTAAAGCACAAGGTAACAGTGGGGCCCCTGATACTGATTGTGGTGGATTGTTTCTTGTGTAAACTATCTACTAATTCAAAAAGCCTTTATGCCACTGGGCTATTTACTGGAACAATGCTGCCACCTAGAGGCACATTCCCATCAGTTTATGTGGGTTTTCTACCATGCTGTTACCTCCAGAAAAATATTCAATCCCAAAATGGGCTGTATCATACCTTATTTTATTGTTACAGAGCTTAGGTTATAGTTACGTGTGTTTTGTCCTGCAGGTAACCTGGCCAGCACACTTGGCCAACACAAAGGTCCCATCTTTGCCCTCAAATGGAATAAGAAAGGCAATTTCATCCTCAGTGCAGGAGTAGACAAGGTAAACCAACATTTTCTATAAAGCAATTCATCAACTTAGGAAGTGAATTGTTTTTACAAGTCAAATATTGAACAACTTTTGGCATCAAAACTATTAAATAATTGCAAATGAGAGTTCAGAATAGTCATTAACTGTCCACTCTCTGTTTCTCTCCCTGCGTGTCCTTCCTTCCAGACAACAATCATATGGGATGCCCATACAGGAGAAGCCAAACAACAGTTTCCCTTTCATTCAGGTACAAAAGACTATTTTAGTGACCCATGAGTGCTGTGTCACACAATTTCATTCCCATTGATTTCAATGGAGTTTTATGCCTGTTAGCAACATGTGCAACAAAAGGTGCAATGCACGGGCCATTTCTTGAGTTCTTGTCTAGCAAAATGTATAGTCCAAATTTTATAATGCAATGCTAACGCACGCTACTATGTCATGCGTTTCAGGTAGAGGAGCTAAATGCTGCTGAATGAAGAAGTGGTTTCCGGTGTAAACACATACCACTACATAGTGGCCAGCTTGTAACTAGCTGCCAGTGCCTGTTGATTGATCCAGTTGCTAAGGAGCTCAGTGTGACAGCTTGACAATGGATTGTAGTGGTTCTTGTCATGGCTAGCCGGAGGTGCGTTACGATGAAAGAGGTTGTCAAATTTTGATGTTGACATCCAAAAATTGGAAATACCTCTCTTTACAACGAGAGAATATTCCCCATCTTGCATTCTCAACCAATTTAAAAAGGCACACGTACCGACCATGTTTTCAACTTTTTTCTTTTTAGTTGTTGTTGAGAATGTATGTAAGATGACATTCCTCTACAGTAGCAATTTTTAAATACCTGTCATTGGCTTCAGAGTAGTGGCTTTGCTTTCCTTGTGGACACGCCAGCGAGCTTGCGTATGTGCCTTGCATTAACTGTGTACCAGCTCTTCGATTGTCATGGTTTATTTTTCATGTAG
This sequence comes from Hoplostethus atlanticus, assembly GCA_034670405.1. Taxonomy (NCBI): domain Eukaryota; kingdom Metazoa; phylum Chordata; class Actinopteri; order Trachichthyiformes; family Trachichthyidae; genus Hoplostethus; species Hoplostethus atlanticus. Next base: position 322,381 of record JAXDDX010000090.1, read on the forward strand.
CTGACATCCCTCTCTCCACCTCCCACAGCTCCAGCCCTAGACGTGGACTGGCAGAGCAACAACACGTTCGCCTCCTGCAGTACTGACATGTGTATCCATGTCTGTAAACTGGGACAGGACAGACCCATTAAAACATTCCAGGGACATACAGTAAGTGTGTGTGTACACTACCTGCAATTCCTTTGCATTCACTTGCATCATGTCTACAATGTAAAATGATGTAGCTCCTCCTGCAGGCACAAAAATGAATGACATATCTAAATCCAAACTAAGACAAGAGTGGTCTGTTTCTGAGACCTACTAAGTTGATTATAACGATGTACTTTGTAATTTTTTGCACGTTTGAATTAAAAAAAAAATCAGACTGACTTTAGGAAATACACCTTATGTCAGACAACTGACATATAGGCCGTGGTTACACCTGTCTTTTCAATGCGATCTCGGTCATCCGATCACGCCAGGCTGCATGAAGTGACAGGTGTAGACGCACAGAGGTCGCTTTGTGCTCGCTTTGTGTTCGGAACTCTGAATAGTCTAGACGCAATCAGGCACCTCAAAACGCATACAGCGGGGACACGTCATCAAATCACGCCCATTTCCCTCCAGTTCTGCCGCAAATTTTGTTATTTACCGGGAGGAAAAGCCATGGATGATGAGAACGATAGCAGGGCCTGGACGAATACTGAAACAAAATATTTACTTGCTTTGTGGGCTGACTCGACTGGACAGTTTCAGTTTCAGTTTCGCACCACTGATGTTGTCTCCTCAATAGCAAACGCCTTGTACGGGCCCTACCGCGACTACACACAATTCTTAACATACAGTAAAGGAGCATAATCTCCCGCACACCCATCACCATTTTCAGGGATTGTTGTTATGGTTATTTAAATACTGTGCGGGAACCGGAAATTCGAACACATATCTGGCCAAAGAGCTCGCATTTAACTGTCAAGTGTAGACGCACCACTTGTGTGTTCCGATTAGCAGATTCCGATTACCGAGATCGCATGAAACGACAGGTGTAACCACGGCCATAGAAATTGATAAATAAATCGGATCTGTAACAGCAGAGACTAGGCATGGGACGATATGAAAATTTCATGTCACGATATCCTGACCAAAATAATTGTGATTCACGATATTATCCCGATAATCATCAAAATATGCTTAAAACTCTAAAAATAGCACAACAAAACATACTGGAATCACTTTAGTTAAGAAACAAATATTTTTATTGCACATATCTTAAATAACTGTACAGCAAGGACAGCAGAATGAATGCCAAAAAAACAATCTTAAATAAGGTAATCAAATAAATTATAAGGTCCCCCTGCATAAATAAAGGAAGCTTATGTATGGTTCACCCCCATCTCCACTGCTGGTCCACAGGTCAGTGGTGGCAGCATATCAAGTTCCCTGTGCCAACTTTCTGGTCATGTCAGCTTTCATCTCGTTGTACATTCGTGGTATCTATGTTCTTGAGAAGAACTGTCGCGTCGGCACCTTATACAGAGGAACAGCTTTTTTCATCAGCTTTAAAAAGGATTTCACCGGCCGTAACGACGTTCACGTGAACGTAGCTAGCTAGCCAACGTTAGCGGTGCTAAGCTAAGGTAGGTAATTACGGAGCTAGCTAGCGGTGGCCGATCTGATTGCATTGCTGGCTGACGTTAGCTGTAGATGCATTCGGTCTTCTTATCTTACCTTTTCACATAGTGAATTTGTATTTTTTGTAATAAGTTTTACAAACACGCGTGCTCCTAAATACATTTTACAGTTAGCACACATCCATTTTTAGTCGCAAATGCGAGTGAAACGCTCGCAGTGTCGAGCCCTGATCCAACCTGAGGTAACGTTATAAGATGCAGCAAATTAGCTATTGAGCTACATAGTTAATTTGTTTCGTCTTCACAAATTCACTGGTGACCAAAACCTTAACTAACGTTCACAACACACACAGTATCATAACGTACCGAACATTTAGATAAACGTCAACATTAGTCACTTGCTACGTTAGTTCGGCGAACAGAGTTGGGTGGTTGTCACGGAGATGGGTGTGTAAATTGGAGGTGTTGGCTCCCGGGGCAGACACCTTCCTCCGGCAGATGGGCACCTCATCTTTCTGTCGTTCCTTGCTGCTGAACCCATAGTATTTCCACACATCGCATTTGACTTTTTTTTGTGGGGGATACAATGGGCAAGCCGAGCCGTCAGCCATGGTGACGAGACGACGATTGGATTGACGAGACTAAGTTACGGACTCGCTCACCCTTGTGGCAAATTAACCTTGCGAGACAGCTGGATTCGCGAGATCACAGTACTCGTCGTGATCTCGCGCCACTAGTGGCAAATGGCAATTCAAAATGAATCAGGAAGTCAATAGGACTGTACGTTACTGAGCCTTTTCAAGTCACTTGTGAGGATATTCACGATTATGCCGATAATGGAAATTCACCACGATAGAATTATCTTGAGTGTTTTTTATCGCGATAAAAGATAAAATCGTATATCGTCCCATCCCTACCAGAGACTAATCTCACTCAGCTCTAGACACACTGCAGGCCTTTTTTCCTTCATCTACTTGTGCGAGACAGACATCACCTGCTAGTCGGACAAGGACAGTGAAAGGCAGAAAAGAGTTACCCTACTACCACAAATAAAGTTCTGAGCTGAGGGGAACACTGATTGGGAACACTGAACCTTTGGGTTCAGCGCTAAAGGCCCACCTGATCACAGGTGGAATTGGTTGTTGTTTTTTCCTGCCATATGTAGCATTCTTTGAAATTGATATTGTCTAGTCCTATGACAAAAGACTTTTTCACATCCCTAATTGGAACAGTTTTGCTTCCAAGGGTTTTACATTGGTCTCATTAGGACTCACGTAAATGCAAATGAAATGTTGTGACATCTTGAGGCTGTTCAGGGAAGGCTAGGGAAGAAATGCCTTCACAAGTCCAACAATAGTGTGTGTGTGTGTGTGTGTGTGTTCATTCCCACCACTTCACATCACTCTCTTCTCTCGCCAGAATGAAGTGAATGCAATCAAGTGGGACCCCACAGGGAACCTGCTAGCCTCCTGTTCAGATGATATGACGCTGAAGGTGAGATGAAAAGCCAAATCTCCTCCTGTTGCTGCCTCACCACGGATCACATCGCTTTTCACATATTTTTATATTCACATTCATTTATTTTGTCTCACTATGCTCTACTGCTGTTGTACATTACATACATACTACTCATTCTAAGCTTAAACATGGATGGTCAAATAACTCCTGGATTTAATCTACCCTAAAACAAGACTTTATGTCTCTGCCTACAGCAGGGGTCAGGAACCTTTTCACCTCTAAGAGCCATAGCAAAGTTAACATTTGGATAAATCAAAAATATTTACACTTTCATGTATCTAATGTACTGCAAGACACACAGGAAATATACGTTATTTATTGTCCTGAAGGCCACCATACAACATAACCACAGTCCATGTCATAGACAACAACATTCAGTTATCAGTCCACTCTTTGTGTGCCAAACTTGCACACAATGTCCAATGGGTGGCAATGACACAGGCCACAATGGGGAATCTGCCCCATCATTACACATGGATGCAAGTTTATCCAGTGGTAGTTTTTTCTCTGTAGCGAAGCCCATTAGTATTTTCAACACATCCTCACCCATTGTATCTTTCATTGTCAATAGCCAGACTGTCTTCACGCACTCTATCTCCAGTCACATAACACCCGACAATACGTGCATAGCTGTGCTATGTTGCTCACATCCCAAACCAAAAAAAAAAAAAGCAATGATTTTCAGACCTATTTCTGCGCTGGTAATGAATGCCAATTCACAATATGTGAGAGTGAAATGTTGATTTCTACTTTGGTGTGTTTTCAGATCTGGAGTATGAAGCAGGACTCGTGTGTCCACGACCTGCAGGCCCACAGTAAAGAGATCTACACCATCAAATGGAGTCCCACCGGTCCTGGAACCAACAACCCCAGCGCTAACCTCATGCTAGCCAGGTGTGTGTATGTAGCTGGCTAATGAGGGCAATAGTGGAGATTGAGTTAATGTTACAAGTTAAATATCATCAATAGAGGGCTTTCAGGTGATGTAACATATCCATATGAGAGGTTCTCACCTCTTGGCAGCAACTACTGAGACTGGGATCTGATTGATTTTGTGTTTGATAATGTCAGCTAGACAGCTAATCTTGTATCACTATCTGATTTGCACACTAGCATGTTAACATTAATGTTAGTTGCATTGCTAAATTAGCCTGCTGGCTAGTTAGCTAGGACTGCTGTTGCATAGAAATTCCGTGTAGGAAACTTCGGCAAGATTTCTCAAGCCCGAGGTTTCCTAGATGCAGTTGTCCGATTTCACATCAACATACACTGAAAACGCTAAACAGCATTACCTTTAACATGTTTATTTAATCCCCAAAATACACTCACCAAAACAAACGTACATTTGAAATGTGCAGTGGCTAACATTCTCAAATCTAATTTACATATCATTAACTGTTGCATTGGGAACAGGACCCACAGAGGTTGTAATTGTGACCTACCAGCTGGGAATTTCCAACTTTGAATGAAACACAGAGACTGTCACAGTAACCTAGATTTTAAAAACAAAACTACCTTATGCACCATTCACTTTTCATTACGGCTATCTTTCTCAGATTGTTTTGTAACCTGGTTGTTCTATATTCACCCAATTTACAAAGCCTTGCTGTCCCCCTTCCTCCACAGTGCATCGTTTGACTCCACAGTTCGTCTTTGGGACGTGGAGCGAGGCATCTGTATCCATACGCTGACCAAGCACCAGGAGCCGGTCTACAGTGTGGCCTTCAGCCCTGACGGACGGCATCTTGCCAGCGGCTCCTTCGACAAATGTGTCCACATCTGGAATACACAGGTAGGGAGAGAATATGTATGTGTGCCATTTCAGGCAGCCGCACATAGACCTAATTAACGATCTGTTTGTTTGAATGTGCTCTCTGTCTCTCTAGTTGATCAGCTGCCTTAATCTCTTCTATGGAAAATACAGTAATATTGGCAAACATAACTTGGAACATATTGCATACAACTATAAAATGCCAGAGTAAAAACAAAACCATCCAAATGAATGTGCATATAAGAGGATTGTGGGAGTTGTATGAATAATCGCATCTAAGATGTGAGGACTTGTTGGTACTGAAACAAGTTAGCCTTCCTATCCAGAAAGCATGAACTGTCTAAAATCAAAGGAATCACGCTGAAAATTGAGTTTAGGGTAGATAGAATATTTTTAAAAATTTGACATTTTCCTGCCAAAAATATTTAGTGTTTCCCCCAGAATTATATTCTTGTCAGGGCGGGAAAGCCATACTAATGTAATTCCTTTAGGTGGGATAGCAGCTCCTTAAAGGAAAAGTCCACCCTAAACACTGTTAAAAACAGATATTGGCCAAACACAGACAACATTATGTCACATTGAGAGATTTCCAGAGGGGTGTTCCACAAAGCAAGCTCAGCATAGTTCAAGCTAAGTTGCTGTAGCAACTTATCCTTCGAAACTAGCCTGCCTCGGGACAGGCTAGATATCAGGCTAAACCACAGTTGAAGCTTAATCGGTACTCCCGTAACACTGATCCGACTGAAACGCAACGTTTTTCAAACAAGGTTCCGCCATCCTAATGTTCAACACTATTACCCTAGACCCTACACTATCAGACATTAAATGTAAAAATTGATGTAGGCTGTATCGGGGATACAGTCACGGTTCAGAGCAACCCCATTTAACCATGAGTGTCCAGCAAGACCTCAAGTGCCGTATTGCTTTTAGAAAACGGTTACAACTCATAGAAATAATTATTTTTATTTAACAAATTCATTGAAATAAGAAAGTATCTTGTGAATATATGTCAAAATGTTTCCACAGTTGCTAGGAGATGCATTAATTACTGTATGGGCTTTACAGTCACTGTAGAACATGCTTTCACACATAGTGTCAAGTACTGTACAATGACTGTAATGTATAGCCTTTACTACATAATTTATGGCGATAGATAGTACATTTACAGTCTTGAGGTTTCATATATGGCATGATTTCATTTATAATATTTTTAATTCAACAACTTACGCATTAAATCCATCAGCAATTTGTTGGCAATCTTTCTCTCTCCCTTTATTTATGGGAATCGTATTTCCCTTTTCATTGTAATATGGCTGAATTTTCCATAGACCTCCACTAAAAGTCGCTGCTCAGTGGCCGTGAACATTGCGGCTCCGTCATTTTTCGCCATGATGAATCGATCAGATCCACGATCGACCTCTCGGGCTGCTTAAATAAACTGTGTATATATGTGCACGCGCAATTATCTGGATTGCTTGAGCCTGGCTTGGTTTAGCCAGATCAGATTTAGCTTGACTTGGGCTTCGTGGAACCGCTTTAGCCCCGATTTGACTTGTTAGGTTAACTCAAACCAGGCTTGCGACATTAATCGCCGCTTTTCTAAACCTGCTTTGTGGAACAGTCCCCAGCACAGTTACAATTTAGTTTAATAGCAGAAAATGTTTATCTATTTAAAACAACAATGGTAAATGACAGCTTTTGGTGTCAGTCCCTCAGACTCACCATTTTGCACCGATGTCCGACAAGGGAGAAATCCATTGTAAAAGAGGAAGAGACACCAATTTCTCTACCAACAGTAGCCTAAATAGTCCACAAGACATGTTTTGAGTCAGGGGCACAGCTCACTCCACCCTACATGTAAAAAAGCCAAGAGTGAAGTTAGCTTGATTTATTCAGTGGACATTTGTTTTTCCACCTTTAAGTAAGTTGAATCAAACAAGGAAAAGCACATTGATGAATATATCCGATTACTGATGGAGGAAGAACAATTTACAACAACTAGTCAATATTTGGGAAAATATTTTACTGTTCTGTGTGAACACATTCAAATATATTCATTAAGGTGCTTTCACTTGTTACTAGCCTCAGCTAAATGGAACAAGTGATACCCATTCTCTGGGGTTGGCAAAAGGCATTCTGGGAAACAAAGGAAATCAGTAACTGAAGTAGGACAAGGCAGGTTGAGGGAAAGGTAAATTCCAATACTTTATCCTAAAATAACTCCTGGAATGCACTGAATGACAGAGCGATGTCATCTAACGGTGCAAGAGTATCCAAGGATCAGCCAGGTTTTACAGACAGGGAAATCCTCCCACACCTCCCTGGAATGACATAAAAAGTAATGATAAAAACATATTGACTAGCTGTGATAAGGGAGGAACTTCTATGGAGTGAATATGATGCCAATACAATTTACAAATGTGAATGAAGATTTGTGCGCAGCAAAAAAATTGCATCTTAAGTTAGGGGGGGCTCAAAACTTCAAATGGTTTTGGCACTATATTTCCATGTACAATAAGGGGGAAGAAATCCACATTCATTTAGTGCTGGGCTCTTCCGTCTTCGCTCGCCGCTACTGAGGGAATCCTGGTTAGTTTCTTTTCCTCCACTTAGGCCGAATCCCAATTCTCATTTTCACCCCTACGGCTTGTTTTCGAGGGCTCCCTCGCCCTTCGGCTTGGCCCTCGGAACAGAGTCACAAGGGGTAGTGGTTGAAATCTCTCCCTATGAAATGGGACAACCCTTCAAGACCCTGATACGTCATCGATGATGTTTACGTAAACAGACGCGACAAGTTTGTTATTGGACATTACTATGGCAATAATGGTATTATCCCAGTGACATTTGCCATTCATCTGATGGAGATAGAAAAGCATGGACGCTCGCGATTCATTCACAATTTATACGTTTCACGCTACCAATCGATCAAACAAGTCATCAAATAAAAAAGACCACTGCTTCATTACCGGGCCACTTCATGACAGAATAGCGTTAGCGGTGCTCTGTAGTCTAGCCAGCCATGCTCTAACGTTACCCTGCCAGTCTGCACTGATATTAGAGGAGCCGTAACAAGTGCAGCAACTTCGCTGCTGGACTTCAGTTATATTTCGGGCGTCGTATGCCATCAAAGGAGGGAAATGCGACATGGAAATATGTCAAAATGCGGGACTGTCATGCACAAATCAGCCTAAAAACAATGTTGTAACGTTAACTAGCGAGGTAGAGACATCGGCATACTAGCGATTTTTTTGTTATGCTTGTTATAAAGAAAAGGTCTACAATACATTGAAACGACATTAAACTAAGATAATATGACGGTTAGAATATTTTTTAAATCTTTATTAACAAAGAAAATACTACATTTGTAGTTCACTTTGGATGGTAGTGTAGCGGTCGCCATGATCTTCCAGTTGATTCGCAGGTCATTCTGGGAGATTTCTCCTAGCCCTCGGTTTGTAGTGTGCCCCTGAAAAATCTCCGTTTGGAGGGCCATGTAGCCCTAACACTTCGCCCTACCCCTCAACATGAACGCGCAAAACGGAGGGGAAGGGCTAAGGGCTAATGTTTAAATTCAGCGGGTTGTCTCGTTTGATCTGAGGTCGTAGTCGAATGGGGATTACCAGCCGTGGCTCCGCATACGGAGCTGCCTGGCACAGACGGCCCTCTTCCTTACCACAACCTCAGAGCAGCATACACAGAAATATAGTGCCAAAACCATTTGAAGTGCATGTATATTCAAGACTCGTGAGATGCGTGCACAAAACTCATTTGTAAGTTGTATTGGCATCATATTCACTCCATCATACCAGAGCTGGTCCATATCTTATTTTTATAAAAGGCTAATATCATCCTATACCTGAAGCCCACCTATTTTCTCTCTCTGTCTACCTCTTCTGTTTGCAGACAGGGGCATTAGTCCACAGTTACAGAGGGACAGGGGGGATCTTTGAGGTTTGCTGGAATGCAGCAGGGGACAAAGTGGGAGCGAGCGCATCAGACGGATCTGTAAGTCACCACTATCTACTCTTTGCTTTGTGTTCAACACGGCCTTTGTCTTCAGCTTTCATTGTGAAATTGTTTTTCTCTCGGCATCTATTGATTTAACTGTTTCCTTTCTGTGCCAGGTGTGTGTATTAGACCTTCGGAAATAGTGCTGCTGCTTGTTGGAAGCCATGGACCGACCATGAATGTGTACATAGCCAAATGACTGTCCCTACCTGCCCTGCGTACTGCTCACGCTCACGACCATGGCTCCGCCCACCAACAGACAGGAAGCAAGCACCCGACACAGCAGGTCCAGACACAGGGATGGATGGATGACGGAGAGATGGAAGCGCCCCCCTTTCTCTGTCTGTGCAGAGACTCTTACAGAGATATAGAAGGGACGCAGTCAAAAAAAGAAAAAACTGAAAAAGACAAAAAAAAAAAAGACAGATCCGTATATGTACCAAAATTTGGAAGCTATTTTGCTTTTTTGATCTTTAAACCAATGCTCATCATTGTCATCATCAAAATGAAAAACATTGAAAAAGTGTTGATCTTTGTTACCTGTTGGATCTCTATGTGAAGACATATCAACTTCACCATAAAACAGGATGGCAGTTAGTTTTTTTTTATTTCAAATCTCTTATTTCAATGTTTTTATATTTTTTATCTTGGGGACGGGGAGGAGGGGGGGTGGAGTTTGGGTCAGATCAGAGTTATATTAAGTGGAAAAGTAAATACATACAAGTACAGACACATGCACACCAAACAGTGTCCTCATTGTGATTTCAAACCAATGTGGCAAACTTAAAAAAAAAATCTGTTCTATTTTTTTCCCTATATTTTTAAATAGTAGTTTCTACAGCTGTTGTGGGTTGTACGGTTAACATCTAAATGCAGTAGTTGATGTGTTGTCTTCTCCAGAGGACATGTTCTGGATTCCTCTTGTAAAACCACCTGGGCACATATCAGATCAGACAGATGATGCATTGTACATCTAGATGCTTTAAAACCATTGTTTGAAAAAATGGTTCCTTTGTGCACTATTTGGTGGATTTAGACGTTTTTACCCACAGTTCCCTTCTTTGGACTGGGCTGCTGTCTAATTGGTAAAAGGGCAAATCGCTGAGAAGCCGATTGACTCCTAGAGAAACGGTTGTTCACTCTTCTTGACTGGGGCTGCTCTGTGTTTTAGGTAATGACACTCACTCACTCTGAATAGCATTGCTGTCTGATGGTGTTTGGGTATGGAGGGTCCAGTGACCCACTCAGCCATTTGCCAGCTAGAGACTCTACATACAGTAACGAGAGTGCACAGATCAAGATCATGTGGAAATGGCTGAGTTGAAGTGCTCAGTTTGAGAACTGAGCAAACACAAAACAATTAGTTGAAACATCCAATTTGATTCAATGTGCCGTTTTCAAAAAGGCCTCTTGAGATCATCAAACAGACATGATGATGCCCCAAAGTGTGGTATTAACTGGTAAAATGTCAACTGATCATCCCAATCAAAGATTGGATTTACTTTAACAGTCAGATTCATTCTAGGTATTGTGCTAATTTTAGTTCATGCAGATTTAAGTTTTTGTTGAACATTTCTCTGAGGCAGGGCTACCCTGGAGGCAGAAATAATCTCGTTGGTTGAGTTAAACCGCAATGGGTGAAGCCAAATAACCACAAGTAAGAGAGATCGCTAATAACTGAAAAACATACAACCTTGCCATATTAAGTTATCAAAGATCATCAATGGATGAAAGAAAGTCATTGCCAGTCATATTGTTTCTTTATATTTTGAATGGAGTATCTTCAATGACGTTTGCTAGTTGGCTAACTTGTGGCTCTGCCCATTGAGGTTTAACTCAACAACTAAGATTATTTCTGCCTCAGAGAAATGCCTATAGAACTAAAACTCCAATCTGCTTAGTTTTTGTTAGTTTTTTTTAATAAAATGAGGCAAAGCCATCCTGATTTTACCTGACAAGGAGTGGAGGGCTTCGGTGTATTCTCCAGCACTTCTAGGGTCAGCCATCAGTGAAGCTGGACTGATCGGTTGCTGTCGGTCGAAAGGCTGCCTTTACATAGGAAGAGAAAGAGAGATGTCAGATTCTGTGTTTTCTCCCTGTTGAGATAGGAGGTCATCACAAAGAGCTAAAACTTCAATCTCGTGCCTGTGTAAATGCAGCCAAAGGGGATCTTGGCGCCAAGATTGTCTTCTATTGAAGCCTAATGGATGATCTTGACACTAGGATTCTTTCAGGAAAGCAGCCCCAGAGCAGATTCAACAACATTAAAGCAATATCTGGACATTTTGAATTTTTTGTTTGTCATTTTTCTTCGCCAGTCACATGTCACAATGTGGCAAAAACCCCTCAAAACCTGTGCATCACACTTACTGCTGTCTAAACCCCAGCTTGTGAAGCATTGCTGGAAATCTGCTAGCAGTACCCATTGGTTTCAGTTGGTTTCATCCACTGCTGACAGACTGTTATTAAGGTCACTAAGGTTCCCCATAATGTGACAATGTTCTGGTGAATAAAAATACCAGTGTAAAATGGAAAATGTCAAGCTATACCTTTAATGTGTTTTAGTTCATCTTCCCTCACCTTCATCCTTGGTTCTTTTCACTACCTGAATTCTACTCACATTTTATTATGACGTTCCCTACTGACCAGACATTTTATACTCTTTTAAGGAAAGATTAAAAAGTTACAAACATTTTTGTAATTTCTTTGTAGATTTAAAAAAAAAAAAAAAAAGTCAATTGATGATGTATTGGCGGCGATCATTTACGTGTTCTTTAAGTTGAACGATTTTGTTATGTTGATGCTTCAGCACAGAGTAAAGGTTGACCCTGTCATTTTAGGCTTACTCAGCTGAGACGTATTGTTGTGAAGGCGCCTTGCTGGGACGGGTTTCTCCGAAGCAAATTATCACTAAATTTGTCTGTTCCAATGGAGAAAACAAGATTTTGGGACTCCCAGTCCCAGAATGCACAGGGGCAATTTTTGTTTTGTTTTTTCCTCCTGCAGCTCCTCTTGGCTTGCAGATAATACACAATTCAAGAACAGAACTCTTCATGAAATTGGACCTTTTCAAGCAAGCTAAGACTATGGGCAATTTTTTATCCCCTCGTTTTACAATGCTGCACGCAAATTGGAATTTTAGTTCTACAAACATCTCACGCTGGCAGACCTGGCAAAAGGCAGAAATGTCATTGGTTGAGTATCTAGGTAAGTTAGCTAGCCTGCTGACCTTCCAAGAGCATGAATGCCATGGTCATGAATAAATGAAAACGAAGTCATTGCTGTTGGTAAATAATATTTTGACATGAGTTCCTTCTTTGCCATTCAGGGTTGCCAGTTTACCACGTTGTGCTCTGAAAAACGTTCTTTGGCTCCGCCCACTGAGATAATTTCTGCCTCGACAAGTGTTTTAACTAAAACTCCTTATAAGACACTTCTTTGTTTCCAATTAATTGGTAATGGCAATTTCCACGTTCCTATTCTCCCTCTTATTCCCTGCATTATTATTTCCTTATTTTTCTTATGTTTAGCTGGTCACGTCCCTGAATCTAAAGCAACAGTTTTTGAAACATCACAAATTAATGAAAGGCCGCACAGGAAGAGAAAATCGTTTTTTTATTAACTATGTTGCACAGACCTGATGTTTTCATGGCTATCTATATAGGTCAGATCAAATGTTTCTCCCCATAGTAGACAAGCATAGAAAAACATCAGATCTGTGCGACAGAGTTTAAAAACATCTTTTTAACCTGTGTAAATACGGCCAAAGTCACTCAGTACTGACGTGGCATTGCTGAGTCAACCTTTACCTGTGTCCCCATAATAAAGAGCATCATGTCAGCCCAGCAGCATCTCTCCGATGGGGTCAAAGCCTTTTTTTTTTGTGTGTTGTTTTTGCAAGTTGCTCTTGCATCACATCGATCTGTTATCATTTCAATCAGATCAGTGAAACAAAAGTCCAGAATAAAATATATTTTGATATAAAGAATTTCTAGTTTTCATTTTTTTTTTGTGTGTGCGTGCGTGTGTGTTTACACAACAAATGCTGTGTCAAATCACAACACCATGAAGTAAGAATACTCAATTCATGGTCAGTGACAATCATAAATCTTTGCCAATAGATATTTATTGACATCATTAAATCCAAATATAATAATATAAAAATATATATATGACATTTAATAAACCAATAAAATATAGTTTGACTTATAAGACCTTGAACCTCTCTCATGCTGAGGTCCTCATGCTGGTGCTCTCTGGTATTCAATGTGTGTAAAAAGGGATACCTTGACATTTTGGATTGTAAACCTTTGTTGCATGATGGGAAGTTCCTACATTTGTTCTTTAACTTAACAGTTTGTTAGAATTGTTGGCTTTCCTAATCAAAACCAATAAGTACCACTGGCTGTATGCAAACAAGCTAGGTTATGGTTAGTGCTACTAGGTAATGCCAATATAGGAGGATTTCCCTCACTGTGACAGATACCTAGTGAAGAAAAATAAGACTAAAAATCAAACTGTCAAGGTGTCCTTTTAAACCAAGCACACTTCAAGTTCCTGAGCCAAAAAGCATTATATGTTTTGCTCAAATTCAGTGCAGACTTTTATTTAAGAAGTCCAGAAGCCATTGTGATTGCTCACATTACAGCAATGGGCTCATGCCATTTTGCATCCCCAAATGAAAAGCCACAAGGAGGAATGTAAAACCAGTAGTGCAAAATTCCCACCACCACACAGCTACGTGCTACTTGGACACAAACTGCTCAACCTGCTGGGTAATCTGGGTGATATGAAGATCTGAAACCACCAGTGTCTAATTGCACCGGGGGATGTATGTTATGTGTAAATTTTGTTTTCTGTGTTTGGGCCTTATCACTGGTTCAACTCTCAAGTCCAGTAATGACACAACTTTCTCACCATATGTCTTTGCTATGTGTTGTGTTACAGTGTTAGAGGAGGATACCACAGTAGAGAGTGGCGCTACAAGAAAATTGCTGACCATATGTGGCACTTGTCACAGAGATGGAATATGATGGTTTCAGAATGAGAACTGTAAGCCCTAAGCATGTCTGAGACATATCTGAATGGGTCATGCAATTTGTCTGGATAGTTCAAGAGGTAAGTTAAAGTCCTATCCTTTTTTGACCCGGAAATTCACTGGGGTCATGGCAAAAAATAAACCTGTACATAAAAATGTAAGGCGAGTTCAAGATATGACCAAAATAGGTACAACATGTTATTGGTTAATCTATTGTTCTGTCAGCCAGTAGCGGCGCTCGATTATTCAGCGAGGGAGCTCTGAGATTTATAGAGATGCATGGTTGCACAAAGCAAAATGCATACACAAGATGCATCCAGGTGACAGCTTAATGCAATATGCTATACAGGCCTGCCTACTAAAGATATTTTTCTCACTTTAAAAGCCCACTCAACTAAGTCCGACAGTAACTCTTATTTGTTGTGTATTTTATATAACTCTTCTGTTAGCTTGGATCCAAGGGAAATCACAAAATAATATAATACAAATAAGTGTGATATACAATAAAGCATGGGAGTAAAATACTTCCGTTTAATCTCCAACCAGAAACACACTTTACACCTGAGCCGAGGAGCAAAACCTCCTTCCGGGAGACTTCAAAATAAAAGCACACAGCCAACCAAATATACTTACAAAAACAGCCTTAGACTAAAAATGACCCATACTACAACACAACCCAAAAACTAAGGATGCAGCAGCATAACACCGTTCCACACACAGACACTACAGCAAGCAACACAAGTGTGCGGCACCCTTCAACCAAAGATATCAGATTTTAGGCCTACACTATTAGTCCACCTACTACTTATTCATATCAATAAACAAACCAACCCAGGCCTGTGACAGAAACGCAACTGTAACTTTACGTCAAGAAAATAATGAGCATATTAAATACAGCCATAAAGATATTAAAGACGGAGACATAAATACAATGATAACGCACTTAGCAGAATATGTCCACCATTAATAAGAGTCACTCACCATTAGACGTCTTCGTCTGTTGTTGTGGTTGAGGGCTAAGCTGTTGAGCATGTTGATTCCCAAATGTCTGTGCTGGGTATTTTTTGGAAGAACCAGTCGTGTGTTCTTGGGGATGCTGGCTAATATCTCCCCGCCTGTAGCATTTGCATGAACGGCAGGAGGGGCCGCGTGCATATAGCCCATGGGTCCCACTCTTCATCTTCCCACTGCTTTTCTTGGTCCACTCGCTCCGTACCTCATCGAGAGCCATCCAGTTCAGGTTAATTTTGAACGGTGGCTTGAGTGTAGGGCTGGGCAATATGACTTTAAAATGATATCACAATATTTTTTAGGTAGAAAGACGATATAGCTTAAATTATTCTATTTAAGGTCATAACCACATACAAAGTCACACATTGAAGTAAAACATGCTTTATTCACTCATTACATTACATTACATTACAGTCATTTAGCAGACGCTTTTATCCAAAGCGACTTACAATAAGTGCATTCAACATAGGTAGGCAAGAAAACTACTAGTCACCAGAAATCGTAAGTGCATTTCCTTCCTAAACAAGCAACTAAGAGCATAACTAGTGTTAAGGTAAGAGTGCAATAAGTTAGCAACCTACTTTATCTTAAACAAATGAGACAAATAAGAGAATCAAATAAACAAGAGCTAAGACAAATAAGTGAACCAAATAAACAAGAGCTAAGACAAATAAGTGTATCAAATGAACAAGAGCCAATAAACAAGAGCTCAGACACATAATTGACGACAAATAGGCAAGGCTAAGAGGAAGGGTCAGGGTAGTGTTTCCTGAAGAGGTGGGTTTTCAGCCTGCGGCGAAAGATGGGCAGCGACTCTGCTGTCCTGACATCAGTGGGGAGTTCATTCCACCACTGCGGGGCCAGGACAGAGAAGAGCCGTGACCGTGTAGATCGGCCGCAGGGACCTCTGAGCGACAGGGCAACCAGTCGCCTCGAGGCAGCAGAGCAAAGTGATCGGGCGGGGGTGTAAGGCTTGACCATAGCCTGGAGGTAAGAAGGAGCTGTTCCTTTCACTGCCCTATAGGCTAGCACCAGGGTCTTGAACTGGATGCGAGCTGCTACAGGGAGCCAGTGTAGAGAACGGAGAAGGATAGTTGTATGGGAGAACTTGGGGCGGTTGAACACCAGGCGAGCTGCAGCTTTCTGAACAAGCTCCAGAGGTCTGATGGCAGACGCCGGGGCACCAGCAGGAGGGAGTTGCAGTAGTCCAGGCGGGAGTGGACAAGAGCCTGGATGAGCACCTGCGCTGCCTTGTCAGTGAGGAAGGGGCGAATCCTCCTGATGTTGTAGAGGAGGAATCTGCAGGAGCGTGTCACTGATGCGATGTTTGC
Source organism: Hoplostethus atlanticus (assembly GCA_034670405.1). NCBI lineage: Eukaryota > Metazoa > Chordata > Actinopteri > Trachichthyiformes > Trachichthyidae > Hoplostethus > Hoplostethus atlanticus. The sequence goes on from JAXDDX010000090.1 coordinate 338,665, forward strand.
CGAGAACGACAGTTGGTCGTCCAGGGTCACACCCAGATTCCTCGCAGTCCGAGTTGACGTCACCACAGCATTATCAATGGTGATGGCCAGGTCTCGGTGCGGACAGCCCTTCCCCAGGAGGAACACCAGCTCAGTCTTGTCCAGGTTGAGCTTCAGGTGGTGCATCGACATCCACTCCAAGATGTCTGCCAGACATGCAGCAATGCGTGCCTCCACTTGTGTGTCAGAGGGGGGAAATGACAGGATCAGCTGGGTGTCATCTGCATAGCAGTGGTAGGAAAAGTCGTGTGAATGGATAACAGAACCAAGAGATGTTGTGTAGAGGGAAAAGAGGAGAGGACCTAGAACCGAGCCTTGCGGAACCCCAGTAGTGAGCCTGCGTGGTTCTGACACAGACCCCCTCACCTCGTAGGAGCGATCCGTTAGGTAGGATGCAAACATGGAGAGTGCAGAGCCTGAGACACCCATCCCCTCAAGGGTGGAGAGGAGGATCTGGTGGTTCACCGTGTCAAACGCTGCAGACAGGTCCAGGAGTATCAGGACAGAGGAGAGAGAGTTCGCTCTAGCGGCATGGAGCGACTCCGTCACTGCCAGGAGGGCAGTCTCGGTCGAGTGACCCACTTTGAACCCAGACTGGTGGGGATCCAAGAGGTTGTTCTGGTGGAGGTACAAGGACAGTTGATTGAAGAGGACTCAAATCAGACTTAGTTTTTCAAAATAACAAGTGCTGTCAGAGTTTAACAAATTTATCAAACTAAATCAAGCTCAAAAAGAGCAAGCACAAAATGTGCAGACTGGGGGGAGGGCGGGGGTGAGACGTAGGCTGGATCCAGGAGAGAGTTGAGTCAGTGAACTGACACTCCCTGGATCCAGCACCGGCTGCGGCCAGTTGAGGCCGATTGCAGCCGGGCCCTTTTAACCTGTGTGCAACTGTGTGAACGGGAGTGCGTCTGAGTCAGAGTGAGAGCCTGATTGAGTGCTTGAGTCCGACATGTGGAGCGGAGAGAACGAACGAACCATGTTCCCAGGGGGATGCAGCCGGGTGGTCTCTGAGGCCCAATCCCAATGTCCCCCCTAAGGCTTAAGCCCTGAACCCTCACAGACTTAACTGACGTCACCTGGTAAGTGCTTGAGTGCGAGAGGCTGCAAGGGCTCGAAATTGTATAAATAGGAATGGGACAGCATTTTGCGACATATCGCGTTACCTTGACGATACCAAAAAAAAAATGTATGTACGATTGTGGGTTTTGGGACTTTTTATTTTACGTTTTTTACTTTCTTCACCCAGGCTCTTGCCTTACAGAGTGGACGAGAGGTAATTGTCAAATAATCAATTGACTCGTTTTGTCAAAACAGCATCATCAAGCAAAAATTTAAATAAATGGTTGATGAATAAACATTTGTCCTTCCATTTGTTTACTGTTTTTTTTACCGCTTCCGGGCTTCCCCTGGTAACCCCGTATTTATCGTCACAACGCTATGAACTGTGGGTAATTCCCTCGGGCAAAGTCTGCATTGATGCGGACTTACGGAAAGTGTGCATAAAGGGCTCAAAAAGTCTGCGAGAGCGCCCTCATGCACTTGACGATTTGACTAAACTAAATTAACTCTACTAAATGAGTCGCCTTCTCCGCTCTTAGCCATTTTCGTTTACTAAAGCCTGCCCCGAGAATTGCCGGTAGGTGGTGGCAGTGCACAGGGAACGATAGAGAATGAAAAGTAAAACGTTTAAACACTGTAAAAAGCGCGATATGATCGTTCAGTAAAATTATATCTCATATCGGACAACTCAATATATCGCCCAGCCCTACTTGAGTGTCATCACCACTTGGTCGTTTAGGGACCCTAAAACGCTCCATGCTGCACAGAGATTAGCTTGCTAACTCACAACTAATTTCCTGTGATTACCTACCGGCTAAACTGTCACGTGTCATCAACTAAACATCATGCACCGTGTGTAAAGGTCACCATCAGGTCACCAATCACAATGCATGGGGGCGCTAATGGACAAAGCTAAAAGTGCAACTATAGCATGAGAGAGACAACAACCGATCCACAGTTCTTTCTGATCATTCAATTAAAGCAACCACAGGAATGTATTCAGGGTGCTACAGTATGGAGTCAGATAACTTTCATAAGTCACAAATGAATACAACACGATTCACAAATATATTTTGCGATTTATATATAAATGTCTCTGTTCACAAATATATTTTTCAATGCACACACAAATGTGTATCGTTTCATATAAATGTAAAAAAAAAAATATATATATATATATATATATATATATAAATGACAGAAGGTTCACAAATAAATTAGTGTTCACAAATGTCTGTTTCCGATGCACACACAAATACGTCTCGTTTTATATAAATGTAAAACAAATCCGCAAATATACTTAGTTAAAAACAGCTGCAGTGTTCATCTAAAACATATTTAAATGTTGTTACATTTATATACAGATTGTCGAATGTGCGTTTAGAAACCTCCAGACGAGTTGTGAACTTTGTTACATTTGTGTGTGGATTTTTGAGTTACCTGACGTGGTTAGATTCACAAATGCATTTTTTCTAAAGGGCCTTTCTCTGTAGCCTATCAGACGTCTCTTTCAAGTTCAGCCAATGACACCAGCGTGTGATTTCAATGCTGCGTTCAACGTCCCTAATCCCGACGAGTTTCGCGTCCGGTAGCAGTACTCCAAGTGTAATTAAACATAACATGTTTAGCCAATAATCCCCTTGTTGTTCGTGATTGAATACATTTGAATTATGATCGTGATCGAGGGGTAGGGCGAAGTACATGGCTCTCCAAACGGAGATTTTTCAGGGGCACACTACAAACTGAGGGTTATGACAAATCTCCGACAATCATCGGCAAGATGGGGGGGACGCTGCACAAGCAACAAAAGGAAACCACAAATGTAGTATTTTCTTCGTTAATAAAGATTTAAAAAATATTATAAGCATCGTATTATCTTAGTTTAATGTCGTTTCAATGTATTATAGACCTTTTCTTTATAACAAGCATAACAAAAAATCGCTAGGCTGATTTGTGCATGACAGTCCCGCATTTTGACATATTTCCATGTCGCATTTCCCCCCTTTGATGGCATATGACGCCGAAATATAACTAAAGTCCGGCAGCGAAGTTGCTGCACTTATTACGGCTCCTCTAATATCAGTGCAGACTGGCAGGGTAACGTTAGGAGCACGGCTTGCTAGCCTACAGAGCACCGCTAACGCTATTCTGTCAAGAAGTGGTCTGGTAATGAAGCAGTGGTCTTTTTTATTTGATGACTTGTTTGATCGATTGGTAGCGTGAAACGTATAAGTTGTGAACGAATCGCGAGCGTCCATGCTTTTCTATCGCCATCAGATGAATGGCAAATGTCACTGTGATAATACCATTATTGCCATAGTAATAGTTGTCCCATTTCATAGGGAGAGATTTCAACCACTACCCCTTGTAACTCTGTTCCGAGGGCCAAGCCGAAGGGCGAGGGGGACTCGAAAATGAGTCATAGGGGTGAAAATGAGAAATGGGATTCGACCTTAAAGTAGAAGAGACTTTGGCATTGTTTCATGAACTGGGTGAAGGGGAATCTGTTGGTGAATGTTGCAGTACGTGTTTCCCAGTGGGACCTTTGAGGGAGTAACACGGGGTGGGGGGGTGGGGGGGTGGGGGGGGAGTCCAGTCGAAGACTGTCGCGGAAGTCATAGAGCTGTACTGCCCAAGATATGTTTGATATCAGTCAGGTGTTTGAAGATACTTCGTTGTTTGTACTTATTGCTATAATCAAACACTTATTGAAACAGTGGAGAAGTCTCAGACTTGAGCGATGTGGACTGGAGCGAGGAGGAGTGTTCGTCTGATTCTGGCTATGAGCCAGAGGGACCATAGTCCCCGTTCTACCGGGTAGACATAGGTATTATTTTTTCACGTAGGCCTAATTTATGTTATTTCGGGTTTAGGGCTAGGTTGAATTAGTTCGCCGTCAAAAGGAACGCGCCGCTCTGTAGATTAGATTAGATTGCTCTTTATTGTAGTATAGGTCCTATACATTCATGGAAGCACAGCTGCTTCAAAGTGCAACGTTGTGCAAAGTTTAAAAAATAAGTCGTAAAAAGCGGAAAATGTAATCTAATGTAATGTAATCTATACAGAGAACTAATTCAACCTAGCCCTAAACCCAAAATAACATAAATTAGGCCTACGTGAAAAATAATAACCTATGCCTACCCGGCTCATAGCCGGAATCAGACGAACACTCCTCGCTCCAGTCCACATCGCTCAAGTCTGAGACGTCTCCACTGTTTCAATAAGTGTTTAATTATAGCAATAAGTACAAACAACGACGTATCTTCAAACACCTGACTGATATCAAACATATCTCAGACAGTACAACTGTATCACTCACGCGACAGTCTTTGACTGGACTCCGCCCCCTGTGTTACTCCCTCAAAGGTCCCACTGGGAAACACGTACTACAATGTCCACCAAACAGATTCCCCTTCACCCAGTTCATGAAACAATGCCAAAGTCTCTTCTACATTTAGTCTTTGGTTTGATCTCTTCATCCTCTCTCTCCTCATCCTCTTGCTCCTCAAATAGCAGGCAATAGTGGACAATCCTGACGCAACTCAAATAGACTACTGCTCTGTGTTTCGGATTGAGATTGTTTTGGGGTGCTAGTGCGAAATGGCCTAACATAGCAAAGAAATGCCGGCCCGATCGCGGCCCAGTTTTCACATGCCGAGTCAGCTTTAGTTGGCCCGACTTCATTTTGAATGACTGCCCAGAATCGGGCCGAGTACATCGGCCCAGTTCCGTCTGCCGAATCCAAGCCGATTCTGCCGACGCTGAACCAGAATAGGCCCGATTTAAGATTATATACCCAGATAGCAAAGAAATGCCGGTCCAGTTGCGGCCCAGTTCTCACCTGCCGAGTCAGCTTTAGTTGGCCCGACATCGGAACCCGGAGATGGCCCGACCTTGTTTTGAATGACGGCCCAGTTCCGTTTGCCGAATCCAAGCCGATTCTGAACCAGAATAGGCCCGATTTAAGATTATATACCCAGATAGCAAAGAAATGCCGGTCCAGTTGCGGCCCAGTTCTCACCTGCCGAGTCAGCTTTAGTTGGCCCGACATCGGAACCCGGAGATGGCCCGACCTTGTTTTGAATGACGGCCCAGTTCCGTTTGCCGAATCCAAGCCGATTCTGAACCAGAATAGCCCCAGAACAGGCCCGATTTAAGATTATATACTATTCCCTTTCCATCCTCACTGAATTCTTTAATTCCCTGTAAATAGTCTAAAATATCTAATTGTCTAAATTTTCTAAAATATACAACACAGTTTAACAAACATTTACATTCATACAATATATTGTATAAAACCCAAAAAGCACAAATATTTGATAATGAAAAGTTGTGGTATTGATTGACAGCAAACACTGAATTGCACCATTCTAATATTTATTATAAACAATTGCAAGAATATTGAATATATACACACATATATATGTATATATAATAAATAAATAATTCATTCTCTTCTTCTCACTGGTCTTTCCTCTCTTGCCTTCCTTCCTCCATCTCTTAATGTATTTCTCGATCTCCTCATCCACTGCCTTCACACAAAGAGAAAGAGTCAAGGGAAGGAAACAGAGTGAGAGACTAGACAGACAGATAGACCCATACACCCACTAGAGATGAACAAACTTAACAGTAACGCACAAGTAGAGTCCGCACACCATGATAGCCACCTGCTGGTCGGAGTACAGCAACCACAAATATGAGAAAATCTCTTTAAAAAAGGTTCAAAATCAGGTTTTACAGCACCAAATTATAATTCTCCGTTTTTTTCATATTTATTCTGTGGCTAACAGAAACATCTGAAAATGATCTTTCTAAAAACTAGCTTAAATGCATTTCTCCATTCAGAGACCCCTTTGAAGCTACACACATGACTTAAAATACATATTCTCTCAAAAAGTGGATGCAAAGGACTCAAACTAAAGTCACGTTAGAGGCTAGAATTAATCTTTAAGAGTGTAAATATCAGATTAACTGACACCCGTTAGCTAGTCACGCTAGCGTGCTAATGTTAGTTTATTTTAGCTGTAACGTTAGCGGTCGCTTCTACCAGATTTATTTTTAAAAGATTTGAGTGCAACAACAGTAAAATCACAGCATAAATGGCAATTTTGTTAGTTAAACTACACAAACCTATGATGGTGATGTTACTCACCTGGAATTACTAATAAAAAATACAACATTTCGTAGGCTGAAGGATTGCAGCAGCAGAGTCAAAACGCCAAGTGAAAACTGAAGCTCGAGCCCTCTACTCAACCAGATATGTTTCATAGTGTTGCTAGGCAATGAAATATAGTCATCTGCCGAATATTGACCAGAGTTGGTCCAAATTCAGACATCATGATCTGGGCCATATCCGGCAAGCTACAGTCGGGCCAGACTCTTTCCGTGACAATAAACCAGTATTCACCCAAGCCCTCCACTGCCGGAGTCGGCGCGGCTCTGGCTCAGCTAACAGCAGCCGAATCTGACACTCAGCCGATTGTGCCGTCAGTGAAGTGGGCGCTGGCCCGAGTCTCATTGCTATCTATGGTTCAAATATTACCTAGCTAACTTTTCTAGCTGTGTAAATCACACATTGTTAGCAAAATCAGACGATCATAATTCAAATGTATTCAATCACGAACGACAAGGGAATTATTGGCTAAACGTGTTATGTTTAATTACACTTGGAGTACTGCTACCGGACGCGAAACTCGTCGGGATTAGGGACGTTGAACGCAGCATTGAAATCACACGCTGGTGTGATTGGCTGAACTTGAAAGAGACATCTGATAGGCTACAGAGAAAGGCCCTTTAGAAAAAATGCATTTGTGAATCTAACCACGTCAGGAAACTCAAAAATCCACACACAAATGTAACGAGGTTCACAACTCGTCTGGAGGTTTCTAAACGCACATTCGACAATCTGTATATAAATGTAACAACATTTAAATATGTTTTAGATGAACACTGCAGCTGTTTTTAACTTAGTATATTTGTGGATTTGTTTTACATTTATAGAAAACGAGACGTATTTGTGTGTGCATCGGAAACAGACATTTGTGAACACTAATTTATTTGTGAACCTTCTGTCATTTATATATATATATATATTTTTTACATTTATATGAAACGATACACATTTGTGTGTGCATTGAAAAATATATTTGTGAACAGAGACATTTATATATAAATCGCAAAATATATTTGTGAATCGTGTTGTATTCATTTGTGACTTATGAGAGTTATCTGACTCCATACTACAGGGGTGCTATGGCCTTGACTTGTATTTCTTCTTCATAGTCATCTTAAAATATTTTTTCTAATTGTGGGTACCCCTAATTGATAAAACATTTTTTATTTACAGCTCAATGGAACTGTACACCCAACCTCTATCTATACAGTATGCATGCCTCAGGAATATAAACACAAATAGACTTTCAGTTCACCAATCACTTGCTGTGGTCTGTCCTGATAGGTTGTCTCTTTTCAGTATTCAGCCTCTGTTGAAGGCTGTCAAACGGAGTCAAGTCCAGTCTAGTCCAGTGTAGATGAATCAGTCCAATTTGGTCTAGTCCAGTCCATTCAAGTCTAATCAAGCATAACACACTTAAACCCAGTGAAAAAGGACAGCATATCCAAGTAGAAAAGGGTAGAATACAGAATTTCCCCCCGAGGATCAATAAAGTATCTGTCTATCTATTTATCTGTCTGTCTGTCTATCTACACTTAAAGGGATACTTTACCAAGATATAACTTGTACGATGTTGTTTAATGAAATCATTATTTTTGAGTAGAAATTGACACTTGAGTAATGTCATACATAGGAGAAAAAAATTAAATTAATTTAAATCCTTAATTAAAGCTCAATAGAGGCTTTGCAGTCGCATCACAAATCTATCAGCCATGTCTGGCGCCATCTTGGAGGTCCAGGGGAGAATTAGTTGTGTGCAAATAATAGCTAAATAAATAACAACCAGGCTAGAAAAAAGAGCGATACCTAAGATTCTTTGTTGTGGTTGTAGGTTAATTCAATAATTCTATAAGTAAAAGTAAACAGTCTGATAAGATTTGTTTCCAAATTAAAGGAGAATTCCGGGATTTTTAAACCTGGCCTCTATATCCACAAAATCGCCTATTATACCGCAAAATAGGTCCAAAAAGTTTTGGAATTGCTCCGGTAGATCGGCTCAGTCGGCAGTCGCGAAACGGGCTCAATGGCTGCAAAGTAATCTGTAGGGGCATAGGCAGGCGGTCAAAGTACGTCCACTAAAAGTGCTTGATTTTGCCACTGACAGGCTCAGATTGTTATTCGTGTGTCTGACAAGTGTCTGACAACATTACTGAAAGGATCGCTATAGAAATAGACCTTTTTTTAACCAGAAAACTAAAGTCTAGCTCAAGGAGAAGTCCCGCTCTGAAATGGACAGTGGACAAAGGTAGTCTATAGCGAGAGGGTTCACTTGTTGCAGGAAGAGGACTGTAGAAACCTGACAAAGGTATTCTATGAAAGCTGCGCAAAGTCTTCCTCAACATTTCGTTGGCACAGTTCGGAAATGCGCAAAAACGAACCGTTGTTGTTTTTTATCTTTGGGGAAAAACAAATACTCTAAACTACGCTTTTTATACTCCAACACACATCTCCAACGCTGATTTACGTTTCCACCATCCTCTTCCTGCAACAAGTCAACCCTCTTGCTTTCATAGACCACCTTTGTCACATTTCCAACAACTCTCAACTCTGAAATCTCGCGAGAGTTGTTGCAGGAAGAGGACGTGGAAATGTGACAAAGGTGGTCTATGAAAGCAAGAGGGTTGACTTGTTGCAGGAAGAGGATGGTGGAAACGTAAATCACCGTTGGAGTATAGAAAGTGTAGTTTAGAGTATTTGTTTTTCCCAAAGATAAAAAACTACAACAATGGTTCGTTTTTGCGCATTTCCGAACTGTGCCAACGAAATGTTGAGGAAGACTTTGCGCAGCTTTCATAGAATACCTTTGTCAGGTTTCTACCGTCCTCTTCCTGCAACAAGTGAACCCTCTCGCTATAGACTTCCTTTGTCCACCGTCCATTTCAGAGCGGGACTTCTCCTTGAGCTAGACTTTAGTTTTCTGGTTAAAAAAAGGTCTATTTCTGTAGCGATCCTTTCAGTAATGTTGTCAGACACTTGTCAGACACACGAATAACAATCCGAGCCTGTCAGTGGCAAAATCAAGCACTTTTAGTGGACGTACTTTGACCGCCTGCCTATGCCCCTACAGATTACGTTGCAGCCATTGAGCCCGTTTCGCGACTGCCGACTGAAGCGATCTACCGAAACTTTTTGGACCTATTTTGCGGTATAATAGGCGATTTTGTGGATATAGAGGCCAGGTTTAAAAATCCCGAAATTCTCCTTTAAGGTTGCTCTGACACAGGGAACTGTCTTGTCTCTAGCCCTAACACTACACAGTGAGCCTTGAGAGGAGTGAGCTCAGTTGTTTTTGGTTTTATTAGTTAGCTAACTCTCCAGCAGCTTAATTTAGCAAAGCCACCTTTGTAAATGCTGACATGCGACTCCTAACCAGTACTACAGTTAGCTCCTACTAGCTACGTTAGCTAGTATGATAACCAGATGTGTTTACAACAAGACAGTGATGGTTAGCTGACCAGATACTATGGTTAGCTAGCTAACGAGCTATGTTATCCAAACACAAGGTCGTTTTATATATTTGGAGAAGTGAATAAGGATTTTAGGAGGTCAAAAGAAACAAAGCATGACAACCAAAGAGCTTAGAAACTGAAGACCCCAGCCAACATTTTTATGGGGATTCATTATTCCCAAAATAAGAAATAGCATTGAGGTGAAATATTGGTGAAATGTCCCTTTAAGCCCAACAGAGTACAGAGCATCCAACAGAGTCAAGCACAGTACATTGACATTCAGCAGTGTATTTCCTATTTGGCTCATTGGCAAGAAAATTATGCTTACAGCTGCAGGTTTGGATCCTTTCAGGGACCATTTGAAAAATGACTTAAATAGTAGTTAATTTGAAAGCTATAAGATACATCATGTACTACAACTTGAGTATCCCTTCTTTCAGCCTCCAAAAATGTTCTCCGTATGACTTGAAAGAAGAGAAAAGCAGTTTGAGTCTGTGAATGTTTTCCTGACTTGTTACTCTCCGTCATCATTATTTCTTTGTGATCCACACACTTTATTTTATGTGTGTCTGTCCTTTATCCTCTGTGGTGATCAGAAACAACAACACCATCACATCACCATCTTTCTTGCTCAGATTTGAAGAATATACTGTATATAGCAAAAATGTCAGCAGGTCAGTCATCTTGCAATCAGACCTACCAAGTTTATTTCAGGTGGCTCAGAAGCTCCTACAAGGGGGGGGGGAGGGGGGGAAACCAAAATAACTCCTAACAAGAGGAGGGCCAGCCTTTGCCTTCAGAACAGCTTCAGTCCTTGTACTGCTGTTCAGTGATGTTTACATCTGGTGATCCGGTTTCAAGAATTCCTGCTGAATTCCTGATAATGCAATGATAATGCACAGCTTAACTTAAAGTACTAATCTCAGACATTTTCATATAAATAAACATCTGTTTTACTGATTGATGTAACACAACAGTGATCCAACCTCTATCCAGTTCATTAAAGCTTTTACATTTGCTGTTCTAAACACCCGGTGTCAGGTAGGCCTTTCCTGGGAGAAATAAAAAGAAGAACTGGGTAGTTAGCATGAGCAGCGATGGCCACCGTGGCTGAACAGACAAAGAAAAGAGCGCCACCTAGAGAAACTCAAACTTCATCAACAGAAAACACCAAAGAAATGTACCACCGGATTACCGCCAAAAATAAGCTTAATAAGTCTGAATACAAGAAAAATAACTTGCTAAGCTTGTCATTCTTAGAGATGTAGGCTCTTAGTGGCCAACCTCTATCTGGCTACTTGCAGGTCATGGCAGAGAGGAGGGATTGGTTGCTAGTAGGCTCTCGGGTAGGCTGTGGTTGTTTGGCTCTCGGCTGTGGTGGTAGATGACCAGGTCATGAGCGGCCTCCACCAGGGTCTGCACAACGTCGTAGGCTACTGCAAACAGGAAGTAGATCGGAAGAAGCCAACTGAGGCTAAAGACACGGTCACTCACTGGCAGAGGGATCGAGAGGTGCCTGGACGGACATGGGGAGAGAGAGAGACAGAGAAGCAGAGAGCGCGTGAGCATGCTACTCTAGGAGTATCATCAAACCCATCATCACCAGTGACCAAGCACCACCTTGGGATGTCACTAGAGTTTATTTATCAGTTTGATCATATTGACCTTTTAAAGAAAATCAGACACGGTGTTGTCCACCTCTGATATGGACATGATGCAGTTTATTTGATTACATATTTATTGTAGAATTGATCAATACTTCACTGGTTTGTTGAATTCTCAGTTCTGATTGGCCAAAACCCTATCACTCTGCAGCAAAGAAGTCCATTTTGTTGATTTCTAATCAAAGTAACTAGCAACATCTTGTGGCAAAAACACATTACTCCTTGGTTACTACAGACTAACACTGAACAGCAATCTTACTGGATTTGTTTACATTTCTATGGTTCTGCTAGTGTATCCATGGATGCTAACTACAAACGTTTGTATTGCTACAGTTCTGCTACAGTGTATCCATGGATGCTAGCCACAGACGTTGCTATGGTTCTGTAACCATACTGTAACTGTTACTGTAATGTCACTAATGTAACCTATTTTCAAACAAACCAATTGTTTTCAATTGCTGAACGTGCACTAAAAGCGTCAAGTGGTGCGTCAAACCACCTACAAACACCTACACATACAGTTCCACACATTCACACTGGGAGCTGCCCAGTACAACCACAGTCTTACTCTTAGCCACTGCTCCACCAGAGCAGTGGGGGGTTATATGCCTTGCTTAAGGGCACCTCAACAATAGATGTTGAGGGACAGTAGTAGTAGTAGCAGTAGTAATAGTAGTAGTGACAGTAGTAGTAGTAGTAGTAGTATGATATTTAACACTGAATATTGGCACAAAATACTGACTATCAGCAGCTTCAATCCAAAAAACAAGAGGTACTTACTGGAAACGGTTTGCTCTGGAGGCTCTCAGCATGATGAAGACAAACAGTCCCACTTCAGTGTTGAGAGAAAAAGACACAACTTTATCCAACATCACAATGAAACCCTGAGGAAACAAGAAAACACCTTTAGTGACAGCAGACTCGGAGGAGTTGAGTTAATAAGTTCAATGGTGAAAGAAACACACTTGTACTTCCCCTTCCTACAAAAATATTTTTATTTTATTATTACCATTCTTCTTTTTGTATTAATATTATTATACTTAGGGGTCATGCACCGTATGTGCAGACACCTATTGCAATCGTTAATAGGGGCTAATAGGGACCGACCCGTTTACAGCTATTACTTTTATCACTGATCGGTCAAATTGTCTGAGCACCAGAGTTTGGAGTCATATGTCCGCTTGGTGGCACTATTCCCAAAAAAACGGTAAAACATTAAGTGACCCTAAACAATTTGTCTGAACATGATAAAATGTGGGAACCGTTTTGTGCTGCTTTTTCTGCTCCTCCTAGGCCGTCCACTAACTGTATGACCACCAGACGCAACAGAATAAAAAACGTGATCTGTTTCTCATGAACTCATTGTCCAATTTGCACCAAAATTGCCATGTGTTTGCTACATGATAGAGAAGAGGTGCACAAAGTTTTGAGTCATTCAGCTACTTGGTGGCACTAATCATTACACACCACTACTACTCCTCAAAATTAATGTGTGTCATCTACAGTTGAATTTCTGTCTTTTGCATGGTGCCATCATTTCTGCTTGCAGCTATATTTATTATTACTACAATTATTATTATTGTGAGTAGTAGTAGCAGTAGTTGTAGTAGCAGCAGCAGCAGCAATAGTAGTAGTATTAGTAGCAGCAGTAGTAGTAGTAGTAGTAGTAGTATGACTTGTGTACAATGGCATTCCATATCTAAATGTAATGCTACTCACAAGAGTAAGAGTGTGTGTTTGTGCACTTGAAGAATAATCCTAATTTACCCTAGGATCACAAGCCGCCACGATAAAGATGACACCAAATGCAGGCAGTGACATCAATCCACTGGCCATGCTGTGAGAGACAAAGAGAGAGATCTTTGGTTCATCACCATGAAATCAACTTAATTAGTCAAAGTAAGCACCCTGAATGCTCCAAGAAGGAGATAGAGTCCTCCTTTCCCGTTCATGTGGCCGTGCAAACGACCATAATAATTATTTTATTATTATAAAATAATAAGCCAGCAAAAAGCAAAGAGAGAGGACAAGAGAGAGTGTGTGAGAGCAAGGGAGAGAAACCAACAGTAAACAGCCTGTGAAATGACCGTAGGTTTGGCTGGCTGGTGGGGAAATACGCAGTAGAAAGAGAACTAGACAGTGTTGTTGAAGCTATGAAGAAGGTTTAGTTTTACAATTACCAATTACTTCACACTGGACAAGCATGGCCTAGCTATTGCTATTCAAATATGACCTTTTGTATTTGGAACTGTTGTTCTATTTTCTATTTGTAATTGTGAATTTCTTATTACTTGTCTTTTTAATTATTTATTTGTTAGTGTTATTTTAAGGGACACATTGTATTGGCTGGACATTTATGTGGTCAGGGACACGCCTTTATGTAAGTTGCTCTCTGTGTTTGTACTTCTGTTTGATTTGTAACTGTGGATCTCTTTAATTACTTGTTATTTCTCTACTTGTATCTCATTTATTTAATTGTGGTACTTTTACTTCACTATCTCAGTGTGTTTGACTGCATGTAAAGCACTTTGTAAACGTTTTTAGAAAAGTGCTATACAAAAAACTATGCAAAGTGCCCTGTACAAAGCCCCCTGCTATAGATGGTCATTACCACTCTTGAAGACCTCACAGGTACAGGCATGGTATTGAATTGACTTGGGGGGGCACTTAAACGGATACATCACCAAAAAATGAAGTAACACCGATACATTGTCGCAAACAAATTACGTATGCTCATTGTTGCTCATTCATCACTTTATGTTGCACTTTAGATTTCAGGTGTATGAGGTAATCTCTGTGAGGCTTTTACTGGTATTGGAAATGCAGCAACCTGCAGCATTCTGCATTCTGTCAAACTAGGGTGACAAGTCTTAATTGAATGCAACACAACTTCAGTTATAATAACAATGCTTCATGAACGACACTGTATCTCTTTGTCTTTTCTTAGATTATGTGATTAAATGCCAAATAGTGATTGACTGATTGACAACAAAGCAAGCAATTGTGATCCTCATTTAAACCCCAGGCCACTACAGACTGTTTTTTCCACAAACACACGTTTCCATTGTGGTAGGAGTTACAGATTTTGATGTAGTTTTAAGTTATTGGCTGTCCAGGTTGTTGTTTTTACTCATATTTCTCCGGTATTACATCATTCGATCACTCACTTTTTCTTTCCTGCCCTCATCATGCAGCAACGGGGTACTGGAGCTCAGTGGAATTTAATTCTTTGACCTAATGTTTTACATTTGAAAATGTTGGAAGACAATGACTCTCCGAGCTATTTCCACAGAATCTCTAATAAGGCACCTCAATAACTATTCTTGGTACACAGTGTGTATTGAATGAAGCATGTATTGAACCAGTGCCTGCACCCTGTAGGTGTTGAAGCCACCGCAGAAAGCCGTTAATTCCTGGACTCTCTTAACACCAAGCGACATGACCAGCTTGGATTTGGCAACATGCCACATGTTGCCTCATACGGGGTCATTTGAAATCTTGTTTATGCTGCGTTGTTGCGGCATATTCAGAGGTGGTTTTGACCTTTCGATATTCTGAGGCTGTAAATGAAAATGTCCCCTGCACGAAATAATTCTTTGCAGCCACAGGAACATTGTGCCACATGTCACACCTTGACAGCGGACAACCAAATGTGGGTTTGACATTGTAAGTATGAAGTCCTTATTATTCTTTAACACAGTATCTCTTGAAAGATTGCAGTGTGTTTCACATCTGCCATCTTTGACGTAAGGACTACTAAGTCACATTCAGGTGTCCCATAGTTTTTATATAGAGACTGTGATACAAGGTAAAAGGGTGAGGTTGCTGCAGTTGATAGTCCATATATGTGTGTGTGGGTGTTGGACGGGAGTGGTGAGGGCCCTAGGAGACATGTGGATAGGACACACTACTCCATACTAGAAGGCCCTGCTGCCTGCAAGGCTTTTGATTGTTGGAATGATCAGAATCACTTGACCTTATCTCTGTGTGGGTTGGAAGTGCAGCAGTCAACAAACATAACAACACTGAATAGAAACAGCATTCATGTAAGGGAAACCAGGAAGAACCTCTACTGACTAAGAAACAAATCTTAAGTTTGCCAGAGACAACCTATACAAGCTCAATTGGTTCTACATAGACCCTTCATGGTGCTGTAAAGAACCTTTGAAGAATGTATGAAATGATATTAAACTTTATTCTGATTTACCAGATTTAACAAATTACAGCCCTATATAGAATAACTACCCTAACTTAAGGAAACTTATCAAAAAAACATTTTGTGTGTGTGAATGTATTCGTTCTGACTGATTACCTTCTAGCTGAGCAGATGTGTAGTGTGTTTGGCAGGCGTCTCTCCCACGCTCTGGACAGCCAGTCCAGTCTGCTGGTCCACAGAGAGCTCACCAGGCCGTCAACTGGAAGAACGCAGCCAGCCAGTCAATAAAACAAGAACAACAATAATAATGATAATAACCCATTTCCCCCCTCCCCTCTGCTGCTGTGGCATCAAGGTCAAGACTGAAGTGTTTGGTAGCATAACCAGGGATAAACCTACTTGTGTGCTTCATGGCAGACCCCATCACTAAGAAGGACACAGTGATGCTGATGGCTATGAACACCTGGATCAGTTCAGCCACCCAGGAGTAGGTCTTATAGCGCTCATTGATAATCTAGAGGAGGGAGAAAAAGAGACAAAGACAAGGAAGGGGAGGGGAGGTGTGGGCATATTTGATGAACAGAGGTCTTGAAACTTTTTGAACTTTTGAAGACTGGTTAAGTTAAGTCCTCTATACTAACTGTACAGTAACTGTATCGCCAAGCCCAGTGGCAAGTTGATACATTTTTCTCTCTTCATGGACACAAGACTCAGTGGCCAATGAACCTGGGAGTTAAGAGACTCACAATATTTAGTACCTTGACTAGAAAGGCCAATGGATTTTGGGGTCTAAGATGCCAACAAGCTGTCAATTAGAACTACTGCTTCTTTGTGTGGTTTTGTAGATTGTACAGAATGTGGGTAAGTAGGAGAAGCCATGGAGGGACATTTTGACAGTGGAGATATTTAAATTCTAAAATTCAAAACTGTCATGCCTCGGCCTTGGCCTCTCTAGTGTCAAGACAAATTACCTTTAATTCATTCAAATTACATTGTTAATGATGAAGACATAATGTAAAAAATGGTCTTGGAGATTGAGGACCCTTGCTTTAAAAACTACTACCAGTGGTGGTAAATGGTGAATTATATGTATAGGGACATCACAATACATTACTGTGGAGTGTGAGTCAAGGGCCTCGCTGAAGGTTGCAGTCAACCTTCTCTGGGTTAATAAAGGTTGAAAAATAAAAATGTGATTCATAACCAACAGGAGAGGATTCTAAACAGGCTCCGCTTTTCACGCTGGAAAACCCTTAATCTGCTCTGTCTGTCAAGATCATGTTAGAAAAAAACACCAGCGTTCAACAGAGGTGAGGAATCCAGCATTCACTACAAGTCCTTGTGTATGGAAAGTCATTCTCAGCCCTGGTAGCGCTTGTTCTCATACATAAATTCATGGCTGTGCAAGAGATTACTCACCTTTGACAAATGACCTGCAGTGCAGCCACATGACCACTAGGGAGTGCTGTTAAGTTACTGGTAAAACGGTTGGATACGAGCTTCAGGTCAGCTTCTTTGCACAAGAATGTGTTCAGGCATATTTAGTGGATTTAGGCTGGTAACAGATCAGTTTTTCAGCTTTCCAGAGCAACACTGTTTACTTTTGTGCTTGGTTATGCTTCATGATTGCAATCCTCATGTAAGTGTGTGAAGACACTGGCTGTTTGGCATTTGTTCTCTCACCCACTGGGACTCTCTCTCTATATATATATATATATCCCTGCCTGTCCATGTCCCTGTCTCTAGCTTTTTCTAGGTCTCTCCCCCCTGCCTTTCTGTCTGTGTGTACAGGTATTGGCTGAACCTGCTGCCATGAACACACAGATGCACACACACACACACTCTTACTCTAGACATTTCATATGCTTAAGAAAATGCAACCCAAAAAAACACACTACAAAACAAACAGAAATGGAATGCATTGAGGCATTTCTCTGCCATTTAAGAATGCAAACTCTGCAGGTGGCCCTTTAAATTACAGCTCTCTCATCTGTAACTGGTGTGTCGTTAGACAGTATCAAATACATGGGAAATTGTGAGTTGATATACAGAAACTAGAATCACTGCAAGGGGAAAAAAGGGGGGACTGGAAACTGTATTTTCACTTTTGGCAGGCATTTCTTTCTCTGTGACCTACATGGAAAGCTCTGATTCCTTATTGATTGCACCTAATAAATCCACTTCAGTAGGGGAGATGTAGATTAAAGGGGACAGGAGACAGGTCAAACAAGGATTTAAAACCTTCAGACAACGGAGACAAAAAAGTCAAAAGTGTGCAAAAGTCGCTGCAACTTATTCTTAGTAAACAGGTGCTTTTGTACATGGTAAAGAGTCACACAATGGTCATTGCTGTGGTGTTTTTTGGTTGGATTTTCTGTTGATGAAGTTTGAGTTTCTGTAGTATCGGGTGTTTAGAACATCAAATGGAAAAGCTTTCATGAACTGGCTAGAGGTTGAATCACTGTTGTGTTCCATCATTCGGTGATGGAGAGAAGCAAAATGTACATTTATTTAATAGTAGATTACTACTCTAACCAGATTCATTCATTCATTTAAGGTATATACACATACAGCAGAAGAGCACATCTTGAAGAGTTTGCCTCATGGATTCGCTTTTTGCTCAATTTTCAGAACCCCTCAGAACTCAAAATCCAAGTCCGTTTTCCTTCATTCATCATTCATTTTCTCTGCCTGCTTATTCCTTTTCAGGGTCACAGTGGGCTGGAACCTATCCCAGCATGCACTGGAGTGGAAGGCAGGGAGACACCCTAGACAGGTCACCAGTCCATCACAGGGTTAACTCAGATCAACAAGCACACTCCCATTCACACCTATGGACAATTCAGAGTCTCCAATCCACCTGACTTGCATGTCTTTGGACTGTGGGACCAAACCCAGCATAACATGCAAACTCCACACAGGAATCAAACCTGTTACCTTCTTGATGTGAACACTGATCTGCTGCCCTGTTTCACTTAAACATTTACAAATATTACATCTTTGTAAATTACATCTAATATCACAGCTTTGTCTACTAAAGCAATTCATTTATTTATCCATTATTTATCCTTTATTTATCCGTTTAGAACATATTCTCATTTCCAATGACGGCCCCGCAAGTGACAAAAACATCAGTGTATGTTGTTCAATAACTGCCCAATACATGTGGTAACTTGTGAATGTTGTGCGAAGTCTTTTTGAGTACATGCTCAGCCCTCTTGAAGGTTTCTCTGAATAGTTGGGTCAAAACGAGTTTGTAGAAGCAGCCGTTCCTATTACCAACTGCTATATTGGAAGCAACATTAATAGGGCTGTGACTGGCATGTCTTCAGAAAACACTGCATGATTTAAAAATTAGTTCCATATTCGCTGCCAGAACTTTTGAACCCAGGGCATTGGGGTGTATCCTATCAGTTTTAAATAGAGGAGGTCTGCTCCAAAACAAGTAAAACTGTCTACAAAAGGGATGTCAGCGGAGTTACAGTAGCATTTCAGCCAAATGTGTAGCTGGCGAAGGCAGCCAAAGTTCAGGGACGGGAGGGAGGGAGGGCAGAGGAAATAACCGGCTGCCAGATTCTCTGAAGGTGGCGATGCGAGTTCTGAAATCATTTTTAGCTTCTCCGAGCTAGCCAACTCAGTGTCATTAAAAGCTCCATCAGTGGTTCTCAATCGTGTGCCATCGTGACCCAACAGGCTGCAGGTTTTCATTCCCACGAAACACTGCAGTAGCTCATTGCACTGATCAGTTCCTCCTCTCTGGCTGAAGGTGCTGATTGGTGAAATGAGCTGCTGTAGTGTTTGGTTGGAATGAACACCTGCAGACTCTCGGGGCACGAGGGTGCACAGCAACGTCAATCCAGAAATGTTGGCATTGGCCTTCAAAACCCATATCAAGATTCAAGACTCAAAGGTTTATTCGTCACATACACATATAGTGATACAAAAGTGTAGTGAAATGCACGGTGGTATACTCCGAGTCACTATGCTAAAGTGGAAAAGGAAAGGGGGATAAAACTAGGAGATATACAAGAAAAGAATTAGTACAAGAAATAAAGTAAATTTAACAATAAAATAAATATATAGACAATCACTCAGGTATGTATGTACATGTGCAAAAAATGAATGTGCAATGCAAAAAAACAGAGTGCAAAAAAAGGGTGTGAGTTTAGTGTCCTGATGGCCTGAGGATAGAAGCTCCTCCTGAGCCTCTCTGTCTTGGCCATGTGTCTGCAGAGGCGCTTGCCTGATCTCAACAGTCTGAACAGTGCATTGTTGGTATGGGTAGTGTCTTTAACAATCCTGTTGGCCCTGGTCCTGCACCGCCTGGTGTAAATGTCCTGGAGGGTGGAGAGTGTTGTCCCGGTGGTCCGCTCGGCTGACCGTACCACCCTCTGCGGGGCTTTGCAGTCCTGAGAGAAGCAGTTGCCGTATCAGGCAGTAATGCTCCCCGACAGGATGCTCTCTATGGCACCAGAGTAAAAGGTTTTCTGGATCTGAGGGGAGAGCTTGAATTTCCTCAGCTGTCTGAGGTGGTAAAGGCGTTGTCTCGCCTTCTTGACCAGGGTGTCGGTGTGTGATGTCCATGTCAGGTCCTCTGAGATGTGCACACCCAGATACTTGAGGCTGCTCACACTTTCCACTGGGGCCCAGTTGAGCCTGATCCAGATGTCTACTTTGATTTTTTTTTAATTGTGCCATGAAAATTGTCAAAGGAAAACATCGAATATCGCCACAAAATATCGTCTCGTGGCAGCTGCAATCCAAAAATATTGGTATCAGCCTTCAAAAACCCATTTTGATCGAGCACTACTCTCCTCCTCGCTAAAACAACAGAAAATGCCACAGTATTACATTAAAGTGTGACGCGGGGTTTTAAAATGTCAAACTGTCAAATGTCAGAGTTGTGCGCCGACACTTTTCATCCCCGCTGTGATCATGGAAGAGAAGAGCAGCCGATTCTCTAATTCAAAATGCTTCAGTTTATATCGCCATTCGAGTGACAGTTCAGGGGCCTCGTTTATAAAACTTTGCGTAGATTCCATCCTAAAACATTGCGTACGCACAAACCTCAGAATCTACTAACGCAAGAAAATATTCAGATCTATAAAACCGTGCGGCGCACACCTGTACGCAGTCTTCTCTTTATAAATACCCACCTGCGGTGAATTGTGCGCTCGTGTACTCCTCCCAGTGTCCTCCCACTACTCCTCCCAGTGTCCTCCCACAATCATCCATAAATGGTCAATGCTAAATAGGTCATGAATATGCCGACGTTGTTAAGGAGCCTTTGTTGGACTATCAATGAGGGAAAGACGGAGAGACGGCAACTGCAAGAAAGGCGAAATTTGCGGAGTGCGAGATCGAGGTCATCATCACTGAGGTTGAGCGCCGTAAAGGTGTACTGTTTGGGGGCTCGGTAGAGGCATCTGGGCCACATTGTGGAGAACCGCACAAGCCCTAATAATCCGGCACACCTTAATAAAAATAAACTTTAGTTTAAGTTACAAAGTGCTTTAGAAGACAAAATAAAAATAGTAGACAAACTGACGATGAACAAAATGATAAAAACAATTTAAAAACAGTTTAAAAGTTATACAACATTGAGCATAAGGAGCTACATATGAGAGAGTAAAATATGCTTAGCCCCTCAGTTGTATTTTTGCCCCCTCAGTTTAAGCTTTATGTATCTATAGAAAAATATTTCCATAGGTGTATGCTAGGGCGTCCATAGTAGCCCACTGAAACGGAGCTGAGGAGATCGATAGACAGACAGACATGTCACTTAGTTCGGTTTCTCAGCCTGCTTGCTTTTCGTGGTGGTAAATACATTCCCCCCATTGGGGAGAGAGAGAGAGAGAGAGAGAGAGAGAGAGAAAGAGAGAGAGAGAGAGAGAGAGAGAGAGAGAGAGAGAGAGAGAGAGAGAGAGAGAGAGAAAAGCCTGAACAGTAGCCTCATGTTGTTGTTATTTAGCCTTTCTGAGGTTGTTGCATGGTTAAATCACTGAGTTTTATTTTATAAAAAATTGCCCCTTCAGTCACTTCATCCTGGCGCCGGCCCGGTAAAATAATCAATAAAATAAGAGTTAAGAGAATGCCTTTGTATAAAAATAGGTTTTAAGTAGTGGCTTAACAGATACAACAGACCACAATCCCTGTGAAAGCACACGTATAAAACTATGTTTTTAAGAGGACTGAGCTTTCGGTCGTCGCTGATTCCCGTGTCTGAAAAACTTTGCGGTGAGCTCTACGCATGGGTGAAAGGATGCGTAGAACTGCGCACCTTTTACCGCATAGAATTTTTCTATAAATCCTGACGTTTGCGGTAAAATATGCGTACGCACATTTCACCCCCGTTAACGCCACTTTTTTGTGCGTAGCAACCTTTATAAATGAGGCCCCTGAACTCTATAAAATGACGTCAAACTCTGATGAAAGCTTTCGGAGACTTTTTCCAAAAATAATTCTGCGGCTGCTTCAAAGTCTGTTTGCACCTGAGAAACATGCGGTTTAATTTCTATGTATAAATAGAAAGCGGAAGGTTATGAGGTCTCTTGAATTTAGAATGGGAGCAACTCGGGTCAGGGGAACTTGTGTTTTCTATGTAAAGAGAGTGATGTGCTTATGATGTTGCCTTGTAATGCTTTATGAGCAACTGTTACCGTTGTGTATTTCAAAGCTTTTTTGAAAAATTGTCCATGGCAGGGACTTGTGCAGGAACTCATCTGATGCCATAACAATGCAGAATAAGTAACTGAGGCTGAGAAGAAGTAGTTGTCGACAGAATAAAATACCCACAGCCAAATCAACTGACAGCCTGAGACAGAGAAAAATATATATTGAGGACAATGGCAGCATCTTGACAACTCGATTATTCTCCCATGGACCGAACTGATTCAGTGGACAGCTTTAGTGTCCCGTGGTCTAAATGCTGTTTTACAGGCTTTTCCACCTAGACAAGAATACAAATCAACTACAGGCTTGAGTACTGCCAAATATCTTCTTTAGAAAACATTTAAATGTCTCTAGTGGTGCGTAGATTACAAAAGAGTGGAATTTGCAAAACATCTGCGTTCATATTTTGTCTCTGTTTATTCTTACAAAACTGCAGTTGGCAAACTAAAAATGACAATTTGCCAGAGGCTACATCAGGTCATGAAGTATAACAAGCCTATGACTATCTTAAAGGGTAAAGATCTGCAGGTAGGTGAGTAACGTCACCCTGGCAAGAATGAAACTCATGGATTTATTGTGGCATAAAAATGGTCACATTTAAATATATTGAATATTGGGACAAAATATCAGATATCAGCAGCTTCAATCTGAAAATATGGGTATTGGTATCAGCCTTCACATTGGTTGAAACCTAGTTTATAACTGACTTGTAGGCTATAAATGAAAGCAGGCTTGGTGGCCTACCTGGGGAGGTTTGATGAGGCCTTAATGTGAGGACAAGCTACAGAGGGAGGAGAGGGAAGACAGACAGAGGGAAGCAGAGCTGGCAGCAAGGGAGAATGCTGCATTTCTACCTGTTCTACCTAGGTAGTGTTCTTGTTCGTGCTTTACAATACAAATAGCCCCTAAGATATTATTAAAGTAAATTAAATTCATAGAATTTCTAAGAAACCAAGTTATGAAATGTTGTGAACATTTTAAATAGATAATCATAGATTAAAAAAATGTGGCTAACAATATCAGTTTAAGAGCTCTGGGTTCTAATCTGCACCAGTCTGGTTGCATCTTATAAATGATGTGCTTGTTTGATTTTAACTAACATCATTACTAGTGAAGGTTAAAGGTAAAAAAAAAAGAAAAGAAAAAAGATCACTGCTTGATCAGCTACTAATCAGCAATGAAGTACCAATTAAATCAAAAATTCAGCTGACTTTTGAGCCACGTCTTCCCCCATTTCCCACTCTCACGCTTGTCAGAATCCTTCAAATCTCAATTTCTCTAGAGGCTGTTAAATTCACATGTCCACATGTGCAGCAGAGGGAAGTGAAACTCAAACCTGTGATGTTACCAGAATGATACAGAAAAGGAAGGTATTCTCAGTCAACTTGGCTGGGAGGACCGGGACATATTACTTTACCAATTAACTGACTATAATAGGACACATTTACATTGCAGTGCAAGGTTTCCTCTTGATACCGGCCAAAATGAGCCGCAGTGGATTACGCAAAAGTTGTACTCTTCCAAATAAGGGCATAACCCTGCCTGATTTATTAATTCCCATGTGTGGGAATAAGTTGCATATTTTACTTTATAAGTAATGTGGTCTCACACAATATGCAGATGTTACAGCACTTCCTCTCTCTAATGACACAGTGTGTATAAGTACATTACACTAGTAAAATATTGGAGGCATTCTAAAACCCGCTTTAGTATAAACTGGATAAATATAACTTAATAAAAGAGAGTTTCATCAATAGGTGCCTTTGTTATGTGATGTGAAACATTACCTTTTAAAATTTGGCATTGGATCGATATTTCAAAAATGCATCCAAACATTATCTTGTGCAAATACGTTACACCTAATCTACTGAGTGACCCACAAAAAATACAACACATCCCAATGTACATTGAGTTTTTCGCTTCTCTACGGTTCTCAGTCGTGTGTCGTCGAGGCCTGAGAGTCTGCAGGTTTCCGTTCCATTAAAACACTACAGCGGCTGATTTCACTGATTGGTTCCTCCTCTCTGGTTGAAAGTGCTAATCAGTGAAATCAGCCGCTGTAGTGTTTTAATGGAACGAAAACCTGCAGACTCTCGAGCCTCGACGACACGCGGTTGGGAACTGCTGATCTAGGACAACGCTTTAAGTTGCTGGCAAGTGCTTACTCATCCCCAAAACACTGATGAAAACCTGCTCCTGTCAGTATTTCAGGAATCAGTGATTGCTGGACATACTCCAATGTTACAGAGTAATCAACCAAGTTTTGGGGCAGCAGGGTGCCGTAGTGACTAGAAGACCCGTGTTCAAGTCCCCATGGCAGCAAGCACCTGCTGAAGTGTCAAAATACTGAATCCCTACCAGCTCCAGGGGCGCTGTTCTACTTGAAACCTTTTTAAAAGTTTCTGTTTTGAAATGCAAACACGTATCTTGAAATAATGACATACAGCTGGAGGAGCACCCCAAGGAAAACTGTCTGAACACTGCAGATTAGACAACATAAATGGATCCGTCAGACAGTCAAGAGAAAAGTTTGTCTCTCATCTAGTGCCTCGAAAGGAATGATTTCACACGGTGAAACAACACACTTCAAACAGTAGTGGCGCAATGAAAACCTCCTCGCTAATGGCATGGTCTACTCAAATATTAAAGAGAGAGAGAGATCGACAGTCAGAAAGGGGGCGAGAGACATAGGCGTGAGGGGCAAGACAGAGAGAGGGGGAGACAGGGCGAGAGACGCTGACATCAAGTATCAAAACGCAACCGTCTTCAGAGCTCTCTTTGGTCTTGCATGCCTCTGTGCTATTAAAAAACAGACCCACTAAAACATTTCTGAGTTATTACACTGCAGAGAGACAGAGGAAGATTTTCATATCTCTATATTGACCTCGTTGTGTAGCACTATGAGCTACATGCATTTGTAGTTCTGCCGGAACACTGCATGTGCATCTGACCTCCTCTATTGGCCGGCCAGTTGGAAACAGGGTCAGCCCAGTACCGTGTTGCACTGCCATGGGGGTGAGGAGATAATGCCTGGATTTTCAGTTTGGGGTGAACTGTTCCTTTAAAACCTTTGAGTATTGAACAATCCAAAATTCTCCCGCCACCTCGTCACCTCTCCTCTTCCCTGCATGCCTTTCAACTTTTTGACGATGACAAGCCTTGATTATCAATGCAGAGAGGGGGGGAGCAATAACGACCTTTCAC
Source organism: Hoplostethus atlanticus (assembly GCA_034670405.1). NCBI lineage: Eukaryota > Metazoa > Chordata > Actinopteri > Trachichthyiformes > Trachichthyidae > Hoplostethus > Hoplostethus atlanticus. The sequence goes on from JAXDDX010000090.1 coordinate 364,084, forward strand.
CACCGTTGTGTTTGGATAAACTTGCGCCGGGACAGACGGGGTCAATCACACGGTGCTCTTTTCGTGGCTTTGTGCACGTGGACATAGACCGGTCCAAAATCCCACACACCGGTTTTATGCATGTTAGGCTGTATTGCAATATTTTTCATATGTTAAGCACAGCTAACTATCAGCTCTACACCTGTTGTAACTGGATTAATGTGTGGATCAGAGGCAGTCAAGCTGCATCATTACACAGGGGAAACATGGTGACAGGGGTCTGTGCTATACTGGTAAACGAGCATATCATTCTCGTATTTATTATCATCTTTCTGCCTCTGGTCATGTTGAAACGGTTTCTTCATTGTTGGGTCACAACCTATAGACATATGGAGTATGTGATTGTGAGATGCAGAAGGCGATACCGGGAGTGCAGGTACAGCCAGAAGATCTCTTATATTGCGCTGTCTGAGGAGGAGGCTGTGCAGTGCATTCCTTGTAGGTGAAGCTACTCTTTAATTCATGCCATGTACATAGAAATGGCAAATTTGACATGTAAATAATTCACATATTTCATCTTCACAAGCCAATTGGTACCGGTTGGGACTTGGCGCAGCCGCCACAAAATTGTCAATATGCCATTGTGTGAAACAGGAAAGGGCCTTACATAAACTGTTGGCACAAAGTTGGAAGCACAGAATCGTCTAGAATCACCATTGTAACCTGAAGGATTTCCCTTCACTGGAACTAAGAACCATGAAAAACAGCCCAGACCATTATTCCATTATATACACATACTTTTGGCCATCTACCACCTGAAAATAACCCAAGTATATTAACCTTTTAATCATTATTATAAAATGTATTGATAGAGTACAACTAAAAACAGTGCTACCAAGTGTTTTGGATAGGGTTGGGGTAAGGGTACAGACTCTGGTTAGGGTAAAGGGAGGGTTTAGAATAAGATTGCCTAGTCCAGCTTTAAAGGTCCCATATTATGGAAAACGGTTTATTCCTGGCGCTTATAACTGTTCCACAGGAAATTACTTCCCTAAGCAGCTGAGAAAATTTGAAATCTGGAAATCAACCCGTTTTTCTGTATTTTCCTTTTTCCAAAAACAGTGCCAAAGATAGGAGAAAAACAGCCCGTTTCAGAAAGTGGTTCCTTTGGACGTCATAAGGGGCAAATCCAGCCCCTCTCAGAGCATGCCCACGCCCAGGTGAACAACCAATCCCATTTACGTTGTCGCAAAATGCAGCTCACGGCAGTGCTGCAAGCCGTTGCTTATGGTGCATTCCATTGTACTCGGAAATCGATAATTCCGAGTCGGTATTCCTAACTTCCAATCTAAATGTTCCAGTGCATCTGCTCGGGAAAACATAATCGCCCGCAACAAACTCATGTTTGTATGGCAAGTCTCAGAATGTTACAAGCATCTAAACTCAACATCAACTACTACAGCGCCATTAGTGAATAGAATCGGCGCATATCACATTCGGACGCCGTTTTTTCCGAGTACACTGGAATGTACCATTACTTTGCAACGAGTGAAGCTAAAACAACATATCTACGGAGATATATCAACTCTCCAGTTATTATTTTGTAGGATGCAGGCAGCAACATAGATCCCTGCACAGTCTCCCAACACGCGAAAATGCCAGGACAGAGTGGATTAATTTTATTTTTAACGGCAACGGCTACAGTTTTTTCTGTGTGTGATGATCAGTCCTCAGACTGCTTGAGCAATGGCAGGATTAGCATCTAAATTGAAGCTTAAAGATGGAGCAATTCATAAGGTACGTGACCCATCTGCAAAATTGGAATCTGTAAGTGTCACCATGTTTTGATTTAATTTACCAAATTAGTCTGGTTAGTATATTCACTGCTGGTTAGCTAACGAGCTAGCGGGGCTAGCCACGGGCTTGTGGAAGAAGTAAGAAAACTAAAGCTGGAGTCATTAAAAGTAAAGTAAAGTAAAAGTAAAGTTATTAGTTGGAGTCAGGACTCATCTTAAAGTTATTTGTTGGGACCAGTGTCTGTTTTATAAGTCTGTTGAACGTGTCAGGCTTGGTAAACTTTAGCCACCATTAGTACAATCGCGTTTGGTTGTTTGGCTGCGCTGTTTGGATGCAAATAGATTGCATCCAATAATATATTGGCTAACTAGCTCAACAAAATTGTCAATCCTAGCTTGTCTGCAAGTTGTATTCAATAAGCTTATGGACATGAGCCATAAATAGACCGGCTACAGCAGAGAGTGTCACTCACACACCCACATACACACACACAAGGGACAAAAGTACAATATTACACAGAATTGTTATCATTGAGAAACTAAGTGGAACCGCTCAGCTGCCTCTTCCCATTCTGGGTCAGACTCCGGCTCAAACATGTACGGTCTCAGTGTTGGTTCTGGAGCGGCCGCCATGGTTATGGTAGATTTCTGCATCAAGCTTATTTGTTTACCTTGAGCAGCATGGGCGCGCTGCTCTCAGCCTCCGCCAGGTGATTGCGTGTAGAGCAGTGCTCATTACATACAACCTCCACGCCCTCAAAACAGCCTGTTCTTTACAATGGAGAAAATGAGAGACTGAAACACACACCACAGAAGCTGGTTTTAGGGTTTTTTTTTATATAGACTTCACAAACGTCTTGTAAAGACCCCCAGGAACAGTTTAAATAGCCCAAAATGAGTACAATACCCCCCCTTTAAACTGAGTGGTACTCCGCTTTACGGGAGTCATGCAAACTCTATTGTACAGTGCCATCCGATCTCTGACTACCAATTAGCTTGCCAGCCGGGCCGGGCTGGCCACCCCGGCTAATTGCTGCATGTTTTCATTAGCGGCCCAGGAAGTCGTTAGTAGGGTAGAAGTGTTGCTTCCTGTGTAATTGAATCCAAACACGGGCTGATCACATCTTCACTGCAGTCAGCATGTCGCCATCACCAGAAACTATTATCTTGCGCTGGAAGTGGGTCACGGCGCACACACACACACACATACAAACACACACACTACAAGAGCTTTGTCGCCAGTGTGACTGTGTGTTAATGGGTTTCCATCATCATCAACACCAAGGTCAAACTGTGTTAACTGTTATAGAGTTTGAAGCCTGCAGTTTGAACCAAGCTGCACTGTGCACAAAGCCTAATGACAAAACATACCGTACTGTACGAGCCAGTTTCACAGAGCACAGTCGGAGAACATCGGCGCCCTTGAGCAAGACGTTGAACTCCCAGCTGCTCAGTCATCTTCATGCTACATCTTCAGACAGACTATCTGACATACAGACGTGGATATGCCCGCTGTTACAGTGCAAAAGGCCGGAGTGATCCTGAGCTTTTCAAGTGGCTTATCGATCTGGTCTGACGGGGATGACAGACAGAATGATCTACGTTGCTGATTGATGGCGGAAAAATGGGCTGGTTTCGCTCTGATTTCAGCACAGTGTAAGTCATACGTCGCTACAATACAACCTTCTTCATTTTCCAGCATGCTCACCTCGACATGACTCCATCAACAGTCAACCACTGACATCGGATGCCCCCCCCGGAATGTATATTTACTACTGATATCTTTTTTACACTCTTTATTTAACCGTTGGAAACAAGCAAAGTTATGTCTTGAAATACAGCGACAGTAAGGGCAGAAGAAAATAAAAAAAAACACTAAATAATCGGTGACATTTTCATGTCAATAAATGTCTGTTCTGCTACTCTCTACTGCTGACTGATATAATGATCCAAAATCCAGCCAGTTCTTGAAAGCTTTTACAATTGCGGTTCTAAACACTACAGCAACGACCACTTACCACTTACAAAATCAAAAGAACGAGGATCTCGCCAATTGCCACTTTAACTTTCCTTATTCATATCAATGGCTACTCCTAGTCTCTCTAATGGTCTGATTGGATGCATCTCACTCGGCTGACTGGTGCTGTTGCCAGGTATTGTTTTTACGTCCTTGGTGCTGCTGCCATGATGTCGAACACAAATGAAGCTGCTGGGAACAACAAAGTTGATCTTTATTGTTGCCAACTATGATAGCTAACCCATTAGGGTGCAGCTAGTGGTACTAATTGCTTTCTATGAGGAATGCTAACGAGGCAGGGAAAATAACAGGACTGAAATTCAAAATGTCAAAGTATCCCTATTTAAGGATAATTTATGTTATGCGCTCATCATTTATCTGCTACTGCTCTTGATTCCAGCTGATCCACGGTGATGTAGTCGATCGTGCTGGTGTAGTGATTAAAGAGACAATAAACCACACATTCCAATTTCTCCATGTTATTACACTACACTAATTAATTTACAGACTTTTTAACACCTTCGTAATGCCGGTTAGAATAAACTACAGAACCAATTCCAGGGTTGACATTTTTTTTAAATGAAGATACAAGTTTCTACCTGTCCAAATATAATTAACAGTAGTATAGTACAGTACAGTATAGTATAATTCACTATGAATTTTTTTTTTTTTTTTTAGATAAAAAGGAGGAGAGTTTAGGTGGGTTTACCCTCCACTGCATACCTGCTGAAAAGTCTTTATGTAACAGTATTCAAAACCATTTGAGGTCTTGAGTTTAGATCCCACTGTGCCCCTGATGTAAAACTCCATGACTTTTCAATGACTTTCCATAACTAGGTTATATATTTGTAATTGTATTCCTTCCTGGTTTGTTAATGTTGTTTTCCTTAAAAAGGGTGAACAGTCTGGTTCCACTGCAGTGTGGCTGAAATCCACATAAACACATGGAATGTATAAAACAAGTTATACATATATTCATATATTCGGCAATGTTACTGCAAAGTGAGGAGAGGGAGAGAGTGTGTGTGTGTGTGTGTGTGTGTGTCATATGGAGTCTTACCTTAGTCAGTGGGATGGTTGCAATTTCTCCTGCTTTCTCTGACCTGAGGGGAAAACAAACACATAAAAAGATTATGTAACTTAAGTGCTCAAGACTGACTGTCTGCGGGAAGCCCTCCCTCAGTAACTACTGTTGAGGTTCCCTTGAGCAATGCACTTACTTCCCCTCCACTGAAACCCAGACTAATGAAATAGTTTTAGAGCCAGCAGCTCCTTAAGGCAGGTTGAGGCTGAAGTTTTACAGACTGAAGCTGTTGAGGAAAATCCTCCCGCGCCACACTGGAAAGAGTTCTCTGGTCAGACAACTGAAATAAAATAATAAAATTTTCACTAACTCTGGTCAGGGAGGAACCTCCAGCATATCAGAGGTGGACTACACGGACTGGAGCAGGCTCTGAGTTTTAATAAAAACTCAATATCGAGCTCATATGTTCGTTTAACCCTAGGATAGGTGTGGGGAGTAGCAGACACAGTGATGCACTCTCACTCTGTCTTTCTCTCTTCCCTCTTTCTTACTATCACTCTCCCACGCACTCTAATGCTCTCTGACAATTCAACTGGAATTGTAAAAGAAAAAACCCCCAACAGGTTTACATTGCCATCACATTTGATGACGGCAATGACAGCAAGGATAAAGTCTTTCTCTGTCTCTCTCACCATGTCCCTTTTTCATCTACCTTTGGGAGCCGGGCTAACATGACACACCTGCAGGAAATGGCTTGGAACGACAAAAATATTTTTTTTCCGACAACTGTTTTTGGTGTTAAATTCAACAGACGTCCCTCTTAGAAGCAGTGAATTGACGGGGTCGGATTCCTTTTAGAGGGCTCCGGTGTCGTATTTCATCTTTTTAGACCCAGCGGCATAATTGGAGTAGCGAGTGATGCAGAAAGAATAGGTTTTGAAGGCTTTTAATGGCTGGTTTCCATGCCATTATCTCAGACATCTGGACTCTCCATTTCTTTGTCTTTTGTGTTGCCTTTCAAGAAAAAGAGGAGACAGAGATGACGAGTGGGAGAGAAAAGGAAAGCGACAGATTAATAGAGGCAGAGAGGGCCAGACAATAATAATAATCAGTAATAATCAATAGGCCTGTCTAGTCTCACAGTGTTAGTACTTTCTGCATAACACTCATAATCATCAAATATCAGTTTTTGCTGCAGCCTAATTACACTGTAATCAAAGTGAGAGAGTTGTCATGTAACAGAACCATGCATCCCCATACGCTCTTATGTTGCAAGAGACAGTAACTCTTTTTTTACCTGCCTCTTTAAATTTGACTTTAAATAAACATTTCTGTCTAGGCATCATGTGTGAATGAGAGCAGGAGTCAGAATTCCAGCAAAATTGGCTCTGGCAAGACCCAATAACGTTTCCCTAAAACGTCCATACTGCCATATGTGGGGACAAAGACGCTACATTGATGCATCAAGAATGCCCGACTGCTCAGCAGGACATGAGAACAATTTGTTGCTAGCTTGTAGGAATGGTTTGAAGCCGCCCTAGGCAAAGATATACCTGACTTTTGTGCCTAAATCACAAATCTGTCCTGCAACAGAGAAGAGAACCCCCCCAATGGAGATGCCGTAGATTCACCCTACTTGGGTGACTCTTCTGGTCTCAGTTATGGTTGCTGCCAGGAAATCTCCTTTGCACACAGGAAGTGACAAATGTAAACTTAAGAGCAAAATACAGACTTTCTCCTAAACAGCAGAGAGGGAGCGCTCCGTCCAGAGAAAGGTGGACTCACCACCTCTTCACCACCTCCACCCACTAAGAAGAAGACATTCAGGTCCGAGGAGTGTCCAATTTACTGAGATCACGATACATGATTTTTGGCTAATCCTTTCTTCCTAACTTTCAAAAATTCAAACAGTTGCAGCTTTAAGACAATAACAATAAATGACCTACATAACAAAAAAACTGAATAAGCTGGTGTGAACTGAACTCCTGCCTCTTCACTTCTTCATCACAGAGCCGGGGTTCGGTTCCACGCTGGAGTCTTTCTCGGTTTCTTTCTATTTCTAATAGTTGCTCCCCATATCGCCAACAGGCCACTCTCCAAAATAATTAATCTTCATTTGGAGTCGTTGCTGAAATAAGGCCTTATTTTTCTGTCTCTGGTAGCTGGCCAGCTCCTAATCTACAGAGGGATCTCTTGGGGAGATAAGAGAATACTACAGTAGGGGGAACATATTGTCCTGAATATCAAATGAGGCACAAACTGTAGTAAAACGTGTGGCAGGCCAGTGCTAAAACTATGAATCAGTGTTCCCATTTTAATCTCTAATCTTGGCCATTTGTCCACTGCTGCTGTTAAATGCTGTAGTTTGTTTAGTTTGTTAAGTTTTCTTTTCGCCTTCACGGTTTGCAGCCTGGCCAAGAAATCTGAGAACTTCACCATAAAGGCAGGTGGGATTTCACAACCAACAATGAAAATGAAACATTATTTAGCCTCGCTTGGACTTTTAGCATTTGGGGATTCTGCCGAGGATAAACTGGGTGAGTAAATACAATTTGTCTCAACCCATGTTGAGTGTTTTCAGAGTTGCTCAATGACTTTACATCAAAGACCTTCTTCACCTCCAAACCGTCCAAATCTTTCTCAATTTTTACATATACAATCACAGTTGTCTGATTCTTCTCTTGTTGTTAATATCAGGGAATGCACAGCCTAGCCCTGGCCTGTCATCTTTGGCAGAATGCGAAGCTGCATCAGTGCTGTATTTCCCAGGACAGCTGCTCTGTGTGAAGAGCTACCGCCCCCCCCCCCTCTCCGGTTGTCTCTCTGTGACCCAGTATTAAGTGAAATGTTTGGCTTCTGACTCCTAATTTCCCCAAACTGTTCCACCACTTTGCTGAAAAAATTGGATGTCCCATTTTGTCAAAACAACAACCCATACTTCACCACCAGTTTAAACATGACATATGAACACACACACACTTATGAATGTATGCCACTGCAGTGTTGCTCTGCTCTAAGGACAACAACTGGCTGGAAGTGTAGCTCTCTGCTGACAGAAGTAGTCAGCGCTCAGGCCTGTGCGCGCACGCACACGCACACGCACACACACACGCACACACACACACACCTCTCTTTCCTGTCCTGCAGCTCCAGTGCACTGATTCCTCTAAACCACTGCACAAACAGTTTAAACCTCTATGTGTGAGTGTGTGTGTGTGCAGGGGTGTGTGTCATAGCTAGATAGTGAGTGTTATGATTTTTCATAAAGCAAGGTGTTGGTGGAGGAGGCATCAGATGGGACTTGAACCCCTGATCTGATTTCTCCTAGCATCATGTCACTACTCTTCAACCCCCCCCGCTAAGCTACTGCACAGCTACAACAGCCACTCGCCCACCTTTCTTTTTTCTTTCTCTATATCTGCTCCAAGGTGGCTGAGTACGAGAGAAACAATTTGGTGTTTAGAAGTGGAGAGTAATCCCCTCAGATCCCTTGGAAAAGGGAGGTAAATCCCTGCCTGCATCCCTGTCTGGTTCTTATGCAGGACTCGGCTGCTCTCATCAATATCACATTGACTGGGAAAAAAGAGAGGGAGGGGGTAGAGAGAGAGAGTGGTGGTAGTAGTAGTGGTGGTAGCAGTAGGTTTAGTATTATTACTACTACAAGTGAGAAAGGATGGAGGCAGAAGTGAGGGAGAAGAAAGTGTAGGAGACGAAAGAGAAAGAAGCAACAGAAAAGGAGAGGTTGCAGGTTCAAGTCCCAGTCCTAGGGCTGCATTAATATGGGTAAATCCTGGCTATTCTGCTAAATGGTGTGATCATGAGTATTTGTGGCAAATAAAAATTGCACTTTTTAAATTTGATCATTTGGCTGTTTTCAACTTTTCCCTTCAGTCCTTCAGAGTCAGTGCAGCGTTACGTTCTTGCAGCAGCAGCTAGAAGGTCTGTTCATCAACACGAGGCTGTTTAAACTCTTACTGGGGCTCCTATTCACACCTATTTATTTTACCTTGGGGTTATTGCAGTAAACGGCTGCTATCAAGAGCCCCTTGAGTCCTGAATCATACATAGATTAAAATGTAGATGTACACATACTAAAAGAGTGATAAATACACATTCACACATTCTTACATCAGCCCCAATGCCTATTACAACCCATCGAGCAGAATGACCAACAACCTGCTACGACTTATTTCTCATGGGTCGAATGGGTACAGAGCTTCTGGGCCTGCAAATCTTTATTGATCTGAGGATTATCTTGAGGTACAGCAAAAGAGTAATGGTTAGAGTGAAAGTAAATGAGCAATGGAAAACGTTACTGTTAGTTAGTGAAGTGCCTTTGAAACGTAGGTAGTGTATACATGTGTGAGTGTATTCGTCTACCAAATATCTTTGCTGTATAAGTATGTTGATATTTGGATGCTCTGCACAGGGTCCTTACACATCTTCCATGTCAAATTTCATTTACAATTTGTAAGCATTTTGATAGCTTTGGCTGGTGTTGATTATGATCTCAGATGATAACAGGTTATAGCGTAACATCTGAAATGACAGTGGGACTACTTTTCTGACGTCTCGGCCTCTACTGGATGTTGACTCAACTTTTTCCCCCAAATTTACAGTACATTTTCTCCACTTGGTCCACCTTTGCTTATTTTCTCCCCACAAAAGCCCTTAAACTTTATTTTTACATTTGGAAAGACTATTTGACTATTTTTTGTCTTGGTGTTGACCCCCTTTGCACTGTGTCTTGACTCAAATTCTACTGGGCCTGGTCTTGGACTTAACTAAGGTGGCCTTGACTACACCCATGATAGTGTATATTGGGACTCAATAACAGCTTTACTATGCACGTTTTGCTTCCCTGTATTTTGTGCAACTCCCAAACCTTTCCACACCTGGAATTGATCCCAACTCACTATATTCCCTTACCTGAGGAGTAACACTCCTCCACAATCCCACATGGGTTTAGACAACTACAACTTGTCTGAAAGCAAAGTCCTGTTTCTGATCCCCGTGACAGAATGTAAAAGGCCAGGGTGGATGCTGCACAATCCCCCATCCTCATTTTCACCTTTACTTTTTCCCCCCTCAGCCTGACATGGACTTAAAAGCACATAGCTGCTCTACTGCCAAGATCAGGGGGACAAGGTTAGAGGATTGGGATTTGAACTGGGATAACAACCATGTGCTCTAAAGCAGACGTCTTTTGTCTTTTAACCATGGAATAAATATTCCACTAGGGGGCAATGTTGGTCCGTGAAGCCATCGCCTCTGTCAAGCAAGGAGAGGAGGGTACCTGTCGCTGTGGTAGTTTCAGCCATGTGGGTCACAGGAGCTCTGCTTTTTAAAGAGCTGAACAATGAACAGTGATGGGTAGAGGGGAAAAATAACACAGGAATAAAAATTCATGCCAAGCAATCAGAATGAAAAATGGTTGTTCTGCAAATCAGTGAAGAAATGGAGGATTTAATGGAAGGGGAAGGCCGGAAACCAGGGAGCTGTGAGGATTCAAAGACGCTTTGGAATAATTACATATTCAGTATGGGGGCTGTTAATTGTGCATATTCACACAATTCACTGCTGATGTATCATCATTGTCACCTCTGGGTGTCAACGGAATAGCATACCCTATAATTCTGAAGACAAAAAGCAACCAAGCTCTGGCTTTCAGAAATGGAAGCCTAACTGGTTTTGATGGATTGGAATCTCAGAATGGCAGAGGACAAGTTAATGGCATGAGGAAGAGTCCCATGTCTGCCAACAGTCACTGATTGGATGTCTACATTGACAAGCCTTTCCAAAGGCTGTGAAGACAGCGGGGAGGAAGATGTGGACGTCTGGCTCGAGAGAATCTGGTTTTGTATCTCTGGTCTGTCGTCACACCGCTATCCATTCTGAAACATGACATAACGCGGTCAGAAACACCAAGGGATCCAGAGGTATCCGGAGTGACACTAAATCCCTTGTTCCCCAAACACACACATGCACACACACGTGCACACACACGTGCGCACACACACACACACACACACACAGGCCTGTATCTGTCCAGTCTTGCACAAATAATGCTGAATTATTGAAGCTAAAATCTACCCTGATATATAAAACATTGGCAACACCCCATGCTCTTTGTGTGTGTGTGTGCTTTGCAATGAGTTTCAAGCTGAGGCAGCAGAGTACATGAAAGCCCTTTTGCCTAATTCAGCTCAGACCTTTGGGACAGAAGGCAAACAATTCCTGTGACTGTAGACTGTTTTAGAGATCTAAATCTACGAAACCTTGTATCGACAGAAGTTCAACCTTTTAGTAACTGAGAGAAGTCCCATTGTCTTGACACCCATGTATTTTGTATGTTTTAGAACGCATTACGAATGGCATTCACAGCATACACATTTTATTGAACTCATTTACTCTTTAAGTTTGGGTCATCTGAGTAGGTGAGAACAATGCCATTCGAACTCGGGTCATCTGCAAACAGAGATGTCACCTTAATGTCACTAAACTGCACCTTGATATCCTGCCTATGAATATCACGAACAGAAGAGGGGACAAGGCGCACCCTTCATTATGATATCAGATCATAAGATTGTCAGAGTCCAATGCCCACCTTGAATGAGCTTGACTTGAGGGCACCCCATAATCCTGCAGCACCTTCCACAGAATTCCTCAGGGAACACGGTCATAAGCCATTTCCAGATCCACAAAACACATGTAAACACAGGATTAGAAAATTCCCACAACCCAGTCGTTGCCAACATGAGCATTGAATTCGCCCAGTAGGACTATGGAGTCAGTAGGTGGAGTCTTGTGCGGCACCCCACCCACTGTCTCCAAAAAGAGTCCCACAGTTAAAAAGCTTGCCGTTAGGTTTGATCCAATGCTCTTGTTCGACCCACAACATCGCAAAAATCTTCAACTCGTGCAAAATGCTGCTGCTAACAAAAAACATAACATTTGACCACATAACTCCCATTTTGACCACCTTTCATTGGCTTCCAATCCTTTCGATGTACCTGGGCAGGCAACAAAACGTTCTCCTAACGAGCTCCCTATCTCTGGAATCAACCTTGCAATCTAAGGAAACTAAGGAATCACTTGCAAATTTTCAAATCCAAACTCAAAACCTATCTGTTCTCAACCCTAATTCTGCTTAGTTTGGGACCAACGCAGTCTCTTCCCTTACTCTAGCTCAGACAGCACTAGTATAGGTAGCAGCCGTAGGGAACCCATTCTAGGGCTGCCTTTTAGCATCATCATACTAACTGCCTGTCTGCTGTCTACCTGAGTGTGTAATCAGCTGAGTATGTCTGTCTTGTGTGTGCCTCTGTTTGCGGTGTTCTAAATTTGTTTATCTTGTTTTGTGTTTTATCGTTGACTAGGTAGATCTAGGTAGGCTCCTCTCTGTAAAGTCCTTTGAGACATGTTTTATGATTAAGCGCTATATATATAAATAAACTTGACGTGACTACTATACTATAACCTTTACCATAGACTATAGACTACTATACAATAGACCAAATCCGTTCCTCAGGGTCCAGAATCCTGCAGCTGAGTAAAGTGATTGTTGGAGCCATTTCAATGGTGGCCATTGGGGACGCTGTGGGTAGCCATGGCAATCTATTTGAGGGTGATGCTAATTGATGCAGGTGTGGCGCACAGCGAGGTATATTGTTTTGGACCGTAAGGCCGGTGTGTTTGTTTAGAGAGATTTTACCTACCTTAAGTTAAAACATTAATGGAATTTTGCCTACTTTGTTCTACGTTAAAAATAAATGGATTGATATATCCAAATATACGTTTTTTTTGGCTCTGACAATTTTTGAGGACAACAGGAGCCAGAGACTTCATTGGAAGCACCAGAGCCACAAGTACATCAACACCGAAGCAAACTGTGCGTCAACATTAAGTCAAAAACACTCCTCTGTATGAGTTATAGCAAAGTTAACAGTGACAATCCGGTTCTGCTGTTTGTTCTCCATCACAACCACAGATCATGCTGGGCAAACTGAGAGACCCGATGAGGTGGAACCGCGGGCGCATTGGGCGCAGTGACGGACATCGGAGGTTGGAACCGGGCAGTGGACCACGCATTGGATAGTGTGGGCGGCTGGACGCAGTGACTGACATCGGAGGTCGGAACCGGGCAGTGGACCACGCATTGGAAAGTGTGGGCGGCTGGACGCAGTACGGGCGAAAATTGGACACTCCAGTGCAGCGACACAACGTCGGACAGAGGATGAATGTTTCTTTTGGACCAAGGCCAAGGGAAAAAAGGTAATTGGTAGCGCTACCATAAAAAGTACATGGCCATTAAAATGTGTGCACACAAAATAACTATCGAAGTAATCCCAATGCATTGGTGTTTTTAGTTCAAAGTAAGAGACAATTGAGGTTAAATCTTTATTTTATGTTGTAAATGTTTGAATGAAAAGCAGTTTGTGTGTGGTTGAAAACAGGGTAAAATGGATGGCAATCAAGTTCATGAGGTCGATTTGTGTGAAAAGGCAGCGTCTGGCACGGATTCGGTAGGAGTGCCCGCTGACGCTCAAACTGACTCTGCCAGAAAACGATCAGTGAAACTTAGAGCAAAGGCATTGCTTTCTAAAATAAGTGATTTAGAGAAACTAAGAAAATCTAAACTAAATAAAGCTGCCAACTTAAAGGATACAGTTCAAGGGTTAATGTGCGAGCCCGGTTATGAAGCTGACATAGAAGGCAACTTCAGCAAATATCAAATGTTGATTAATGACGCAAAGGATGCACATAATACTCTGCTTGGGTTGTTACCTGTGGAAGAACAGGAAAAACATGACATTTGGTTCAAGGCAAAACTTTTGGGTGTAAATGAATTTTCCCAGAGTGTCAGGAAATGTTTGACGTGTGCAAGTGATGGAGTTGCTAAAAATGTTGACGTTAACATCGGTGACAATGAAATAAAACCAACGGACAGTGTGTCAAATGTTGGATCAGTGATATCAAGCGTCTCAAGTAAAAGTCGCAGAAGTTCAAAATCAAGTCGATCAAACAAATCCTCGTTTGAAATTGTACGTGCACAAGTGCGCGCAGCATCACTGAGAAATAAACACGCACTGGAAAAAGAGGCGGAATCATTACGCAAACAAATGGAGCAAATGAAAATTGATGCCGAGATTGAAGCCTCAAGGGCAGAACTAGCAGTTTTGCAAGCATTTTCAGATCAAGATGGAATGGAGTCCTATTTTGAGAAGCAAAGACCAAAAGAAGTAACTGTTGTCATTCCTGATGCAAAGTCCATAACATCGATGGAAAATAAAAACTTGCCTGTCACAAGAGTAGAAATGACTGAAAATATCACACATGTAATTAATGATAATCCCACACTACAGATTCTGCAAAGGCAAAATGAAATATCTGAATTGCTGATACAACAACAAAGAGCAAGCCAACTTCCACCAAGAGAAATACCTGTCTTTGAAGGTGACCCTTTAAAATTTAAAGTTTTCATGCAAGCCTTTAAACACTGTGTTGAAGAGAAAAGTGCAACTAAAGGGGACTGCATGTATTTTCTGGAAAGATACACCAGAGGGCGTCCACGAGACCTTGTGCAAAGCTGTTTACACATGAGTGCAGAGAGAGGCTTTGAAACAGCCAAGGCCCTCCTACAAGAGCATTTTGGCAATGAAACAAAGATCACAGCAGCTTATATGGAAAAGGTTCTCAACTGGCCTGCTGTTAAGGCTGAAAATGTGTCCTTGCTCCAGGATTATGCTTTATTCCTACGTGGCTGCAGCAACGCAATGTCTGATTTGCAGGACATGAAATAACTTGACATGTCTGCTAATCTCAAAGTTGTCATTTTAAAACTTCCTTTTAAACTGAGGGAACGATTCAGAAGCATCGCATGTGATATTCGTGAAAATCAAAAACGCAAACCAAGCTTCGAGGACGTTGTGCACTTTGTGGAACATCAAGTTAAGGTCCTGTCTGATCCAATTTTGGGGATATTCAAACCACAGGAGGAGGAATGCATGTCAAAAGGGATGTGTATAATGTAACGCCAAAATTTAAACAACTTTGCTACAAATGTCTGTGCTATTAACTACAACGCAAGGAGACAAAAGAAACCAAACATAGTGACACAAAGAGCAACATCAATTGTTTATTCTGTTTACAAGGTCACTCTCTGGATGAATGTCAACAATTTGACAAAAATAAACATCGTGAAAAAATCAACTTCTTAAAGGAAAAAGGAGTTTGCTTTGGGTGTCTCAACACTGGGCATTTGAGCAAGAATTGTGATAAGCGCATAACCTGTGAAAAATGCAAACAGAGCCATCCAACAGCTTTACACATTCACTTCAAGGAAAGAATGGACAAACCAGTGAATATCAAGGGCATATACTTAAGTAAACCTGAACCAAACAACAGGCCAACAAGCCAAACAGGGGCCGGTAGTAATGGAATACTCCCAATTCTTCCAGTTCAGGTGAAAGCAAGAAAAGGCAACAAAGTGATTCAGACCTACGCATTTTTAGACAATGGGTCAACATCTACATTCTGCTCTGAAGCTCTGATGCGAAAGCTGAACTAAACTGGGAAAAGATCAAAGATATGTTTGTTAACAATGAGCCCAAAGACATCGGTGTCAACATACATTGTAAATTAACTTGAAATATCTAGCCTTAATGGAAAAGGGTACTATAGTCTTCCGAATGTTTACACACAAAAAACAATGCCGGTAAGTACAGCAAACATCATCAAAACGGAAACCCTCAGAAAGTGGTCCTACCTTGATCACACTGACATCCCTGAAATCCATGCTGAAGTGGAGTTGTTAATTGGTACGAACGCTTCAAAGTTGCTGGAACCATGGGAAGTTGTTAACAGCCAAGGTGAGGGACCCTTTGCCATTAAAACCTTATTGGGGTGAGTTGTCAATGGCACATGTGGGGATTGGAAAGGCAACCTTAATGATGACGGCTGTCATTCTGCCATTGTAAATAGAGTATCTGTTGAGTCACTTAAGCTGCTATTGGAGAAGCAGTACGAACATGATTTCAATGAAAGAGTTGCCGAGGACAAAGAAGAAATGTCAAGAGAGGAGACAAAATTCATTGAAATTATCGAGCAATCTGTGAAGTTGCAAGATGGACATTACAGTTTAAAGCTGCCATTCAAAAACAAAGAGGTGACAATGCCAAACAACCGTTGTGTTGCTCAACAGCGCCTCATCGGAATAAGAGAGAAAATGGAAAGGAATGAAAAATTCCACCAAGAGTGCCAGGTAGAGTCCACTATTAATGAAGGTGATCCAGAGGTCAAAAGGGAAATCTCTGCAAATGCAAGTGTGCAGAACAGCAGTGCAACTAGTCAGCTCATCATGTATCACTCTGATTGGAAGAGACTGACAACTGCAGTTGCATGGCTATTGAAAGTAAGGAAGGCTCTATTGGAATTGAGTCGAAAAAGGAAGCAACTTCTGTTGGATACTCCTGCGGATCTCAATCACATTGACCTGGAGATGTTGAAAGCTAGAGGTTCAGTGGGACAAGGTTTGTCAACTGACGACCTGTCAATGGCAGAAAACGCTATAATCCAGTTCTGCCAAAAGGAAAGATTTAACAGCGAGATTTGTTCACTACTCTCTGGAAAACTCGTGAAAAAGAGTAGTCCCATCTACAAGCTGAACCCTATTCTAGAGGATGGATTGTTAAGAGTAGGCGGAAGGCTGTCCAGGACTGCAATGCCAGAAGAGAGCAAACACCCAATGATCCTGTCAAAGGATCAGCACATCTCCATGTTAATTCTCAAACACATTCATGAACAGATAAGGCATGGCGGGAGAAATTACATCCTCTCCAGGTTGAGAGAAAAGTATTGGATCACTCACGGCAATGCAGCCGCAAGAAAAATCTTGTCAAGTTGTGCTTTCTGCAAGCGTCACAAAGGAAAAATGTGTGAGCAAACGATGGCGGACCTCCCCAAAGAAAGAACAACTCCAGACTTGCCTCCATTCACCAACGTGGGGGTGGATTACTTTGGGCCCATTGAGGTAAAACAAGGACGTTCATATGTGAAACGTTATGGAGTCATCTTCACGTATATGGCAAGCAGAGCAGTTTATTTAGAGGTGGCACATTCACTGGACACAGACTCTTGTATCAGTGCCATTCGTCGATTCACGTGCCGGAGAGGACCTGTGTCTCACTTCCGCTCAGATGATAGCACAAACTTCACGGGAGCAGAGAAGGAGCTGAAAAGAGCAATTGCAGAATTGAACAATGGGACAATTGAGAAAGCTTTATTGCATAATGACATCAAGTGGAGTTTCAACCCACCAACAGCTTCACATCACGGCAGCGCTTGGGAAAGCATGATCAGACTGATTAGGAAGGTGCTGATATCTGTTTTACATCAACAAACCTTAACTGATGAAGCCTTGGTCACTGTCTTATGTGAAGCTGAGGCAATCTTGAACGACCGACCCATTACCAAGGTCTCAGAGGATCCTAACGACCTGGAACCTCTGACGCCAAACCATCTTCTCACGTTGAAAAGGAAACCGATTTTTCCTCCAGGCCTGTTTGATCGAAAGGACCAATATGCAAGGAGAAGATGGAAACAGGCACAGTACATTTCAGATTTATTCTGGAAAAGATGGTCCAAAGAATACCTTGCTGCATTACAGGAAAGGCAAAAGTGGAATGAAACAAAACGTAATCTTGCAATAGGGGACATCGTTTTGATCGCAGATGCTACTGCTCCACGAAATTCCTGGATGATTGGAAAGGTAATCAAAACTTTCCCTGACAAATCAGGCATGGTCAGATCTGTTCAAATCCAAACAAAGACAAATATGATTGAAAGACCAGTAACAAAACTGTGTCTATTGGTAGAAAATGGTGAACCGTCAGCATGAAAATTTGACATGTTAATCAGTTTAAAAAAGGGGGTTTATTTTTGTTATAAGGTAATTCTACATTTTGACTTTTAATTTATATGGCTCCATGTGTATACATAATTGTAATTGTTATGTCTTGTACAGCCACGAGCAATTAGGGGCCGGTTGTGTTGGAGCCATTTCAATGGTGGCCATTGGGGACGCTGTGGGTAGCCATGGCAATCTATTTGAGGGTGATGCTAATCGATGCAGGTGTGCTAATTGATGCAGATGTGGTGCACAGCGAGGTATATTGTTTTTGACCGTAAGGCCGGTGTGTTTGTTTAGAGAGATTTTACCTACCTTAAGTTAAAACATTAATGGAATTTTGCCTACTTTGTTCTACGTTAAAAATAAATGGATTGATATATCCAAATATACGTTTTTTTTGGCTTTGACAATTTTTGAGGACAACAGGAGCCAGAGACTTCATTGGAAGCACCAGAGCCACAAGTACATCAACACCGAAGCAAACTGTGCGTCAACAGTGATAATTGTTTGAACATTCAGAACACAGAATATTACTCGTGCTGTTTACTTGTGGCTCATGTTTACTAAGGTTGACAATAATTCTGGGAGACTGCAGATCTCTGCAGATCAAACTGCATAATAAATATGATTAAGAACAGGTATAATATACATATGAAGGGGCCTCAGTAATAATGTTAAATATTTCTAGAAACAAAAAACAGCTCCATCGATAACAGATAAAAGTTCATCGGAGAAGCCTCATTTCCCAACTTAATGTAGGCTGCACATCCGAAAATATGAAATCTTTCTTTTTTTTATTGTTCAGTTTGAGGATGTTATCTGACTACTTCTAGCCGGAGAAGTTAACCTGACAGAGGCTTGGTTACTCATAGGAAACAACATTCATACCAGAGTTATTTATTGATTGTTTCTATCAGAGTTAGGGCAGGTCATCGTTACACATCCCCATTATCCACTAGGCGGATCCACACAACCCGTTACCATGGTTACCTTCCAAACAAACACTACGGGAAGGCAGAGCAGTGACCTGAAAGAGGTAATAATGCAGTAACTATTTCACAGTTACTGTAGCCTAGTTGTAGACCGTACTAAAGACTATAGCACTGCTTGTTTGTGCCAATTAGTTTGGATGTGATGCATCGCTCGCAATGAATCTTGGTCCTTCCCATTCGTACTTGTCAAGTCAGCATCCTCCAATATTTTATTTGTGACAAGTAAGATTCTGGGAGCTTTATCCGTCCTCTGTCCTCGGCGTTCTTTTGTTTTGGAATCACACTTTGGTTTGGGACATTATGTCAAACACATTACGGAGGACTCAAGAGGGCATAAGATGGCATACTGAGTAAAGACCTGTGGTACTCACTCTTCTAGTGAGATGTTGGAGTACACCAGTGGGTAGGCTGAGGTCAGAGAGGCAAGCAGGCTAGGACTGCTGGGGTTCGGGGGGGCTGCCGTCTCAACTGCTATCCGCCGCTCCGGTGACAACGTCTGGGGGACAATTTCCAACACTGCCCAGCACCTGAGACACACACACACAATGAAAAGACAAGAAATAAGTTGTCAAGAACTCGACTCACTCTATGGTAGACACTAGGGTTCAACTGATATGGGTTTTTGAAGGCAGATGCTGATATTTTTGGACTGAAGCTACCAATAGCCAATATTTTATATATATATATACTGAGCACCTGTACTTTATATATTATGTTATTATATATATATAAAGTACAGGTGCTCAGTGTTTCCCCCAGATTACTCTTGTGAGGGTGGAAAAGCCTCTGAAACATCATTTAGACCACAGGACACAAAAACTAGTAGGATCTATTAGTACAATTGTCTCATTAGAATCAGTTCAGCTTAAGGACTTCCCATGGACAACCAGTGTAGTACTGATCCATTCTGCAATAAATCTGTAACCAAACAGCATCATATCCATCATATCCGATGTGACTGGTTGGCTGATTTTCACTGATAGGCCAATATAGCCATATGCTACCGCTCAACACTGAACAGACACTTTGCATTCATCGCATGCTGCAAATTATAATTTCTGATTAAGCAGAACAGCACCAAGTTTTGCAGCTATGACAAACACGGCTGTTATTTCATCTGGATGTGGGAGGAGAGCTATGCCTCTGTTTGAGTCATATTCCAATCTGTGTGTGTGTATGAGAGAAAGAGAGAGAGAGGCAGTGCAACAGAGAGGGGGGTAGCGTTGGCTGGGGAAGGAGAGAGAACTAGACGCACCAACCTGAAGGACTCAGATGAAAAGCCGACCTGAGAGACAGGACTGCTAGAATTGGAGCTGAAAGACTGACCCGAAGACCGGGAGAAGACCGGTCATTAGATTTATGTTACATGGCGGCTGATCGAGTGTGTTTATTGTGATTGTGGGCGAACTCCGACCTGTGAATCCGCCCAGCAGGCAAATACATATGCAGCTTTGGGCATGTTGACCTCCATGAACGAATCTCTATTTGCGGCAGTATCACATCATCCAATTGCAGAGTGCAAATATAAGCAAAGAGGAGATGCAGACTGAGTCGTGAGGCATCGAGGATAGCAACGCAGCAGAGTGGCAGCTAGTTAGCTACTAGCTGTGACAATGCTAGCTAGCCAGTGCCAGTGTCATGGCTGAGCACTTAAAAAGTACGCTGAGGCAAGTCGCTAAGTAGATGACAATGGTAAGTATCACAACATCATATCTTTTTTAAGCGAAGAGCAAAAAACACTGGCCGAAATCAAATGTGACTGGGACTTTATTGTGTGTGTGTGTGTCAGTATTTCCCAATGTGTGTCAAGTGTGTGTTTGTGTATGTGTGTTGTCTGACCGACAGGTAGGCCACCCTAGCAGATAGTCTACAGTGATCAATGTCTCATCTGCCCATCTGCCCAGATACACAGTGTATGCTTTTGCATGTAAGCATTATGAATAAAAGGACTTGCAAAGCTTGCATTGCTTGACGTGTTGATGACTCAAACTCACACACGTGATTCCTCACACACACTGTCAACTCTTCCTGCCTACCTAGAAATGACACCGCAGCTCAAAGTAAGTTAGTACTATTAAAGTAGTAATCCCACAACATTTTCATATAAATGTCTGTTCTCTTCTACTCTCTATCACCGACTGATATAACACAATAGTGATTCAACCTGCAGCCAGTTCATGTGTGAATGTGTCACATTCAAAACAACTGCATAACCTCTATGATTGCTGTCCATGTGAAAACAAGGCATTTTTTTCTGAGAGTTGACTTTTCGGACAACTTTGTGTCTCAGTGATGGCTGGCTGTCTCTGTTCAAAAGATTTGTGCTGGTCCTCTGGAGTTCAGAACATACATTCCCAGCAATCACTTCACGAGGTAAATTCATGAATCAGGTCTAATTAACAGGGCAGAGATTTTCTGTGAAAGGAAAGCAGTTAGTGTTGTGTTTTATTACCCTTGCCCTTGTGAAACGACATAAAAAATTCCTGCCAGTGCAGTGAGATGACTTGGCTTGAAATATCCTGGGGGGAAAAAAAACTGAAATATTTCTGAAACCCGCAAGCAAAATGGTAAAAGAGGAAACAGAGAATCGATCCTCTGCTAGGGGCGTCCTCGTGGCATGGCGGGATGTGGCACGTATTTAAGTATCTAGTCGCAATGCCACGTGCTCAAGTCTGGTTCATGACCTGTGCCGCATCATTACCTCTTTCTTTCTTTCCTTTTCTACCACTGCACACCGTCTAATAAAGTTGGGACGTCATGAAAAAAAAGAGAAGAGACATCATTTGCCAGCAGCGTTGAGGTAGGTTTTGCTGACATCCTAACCAATGCTCAAAATGCATTGGATCACATACATAATAATGGATTTCACAGATTTCACTCCTGATAGGTCACTTACATCATGGCCTCTAATATCACTTGTTCAGGGCCCTTGAGATGTTGAGTCATAGATATCAAACATGCTTGATGTGATCGGTGTGGCTCATATCAATCTATTAAGTCTGAATCTGTAAAGCCTCTCACACTACCAGAAAATCTTTGCTGCCCATCACCGAGCCTCTGACCGGGATTTCCCCACCGTTTGTCAGGCTGGACAAATATGGTGGAAATTGGGCCAATAATCCTCGGATTGTGTAGCTTCTGGATCCCAAAAACAAAACAGGAGAACGGGAAACAGAACGAATCGCAAGTCCTTTGTTAGAAACCAAAGGCCGTAAAGTTCAAGCCAGAGAAAGAAAGTCATAGACGAGCAAGTTTTCCCCCTCTCTCTGCGGCTTTGGCTCCCGGTGTGTTTGAGTCGGTGTGGTGCAGAGTGCAGCTCTGGGAGATTTATCCATTCATTTGTTGTGGCCACGCTTGAACGCACCCGACAACACACCATTTCTATTTTATTCCACTAGTCCTTTCACTCTGTTGGGTGGCTCAACAGAATTATGTGCCCGACGATAATTATCCATCAAAATTATGGTCTGAAAAATGGAGGCAGAGGAAATTGCTTACCGGGACGTCAAGTTGGACCAGGGACCCCGAGAGAAGTGGTGTGGTAAAGAGAGAGAGGGGTAGAGAGAAAGGAAGAGGTCTGTATGCTAGTTTACCTCACTTCGACTGATGATTGCAATCAACGCAATGTCAATGCAAATCTATTAATGACATCATCATAGTTTTCTCTGACTATTTAAAATATATTTATATTTGATTAATATTTGATTAACTTATTTTATATAAGTTACCCAACTCTTTACAACACTCAAGAGATCTGAAGACGTGGCTTTATTTCATCCAAATCTCAATGATGAATGTGTGACACTGAGCCCAATGTCACCAACTCTGTTCTCTAACAACCCTCTGCCAATCAACTGAGGCTGGTTTCCCTGCCAGCTTGCTGAGGGTGCACACTCAGTGAGCAGTTTTCCCCTAAACCAACCCAAACTGCCGTTCACTCAACATAAATCTCTATTAAGAATGGACTTCCAACTTTATTGCAATGTACAAAACAAAGGACAATAACGCTCAACCTCTCACCAAGCCATTTCCCTCCTGTCGCACCAGTACTTCCTGGGCATGCCGAACAGAAGGGCATGTTCCTGGTTACAGATATTGGCTGTGTTGAGGGTGGTACCAGCAACAACACCCTTAATTGGTTTCAACCACAATGAGTAGTTTAAAAGGTCTGGCCCGGACAGCTCAGTCGGTAGAGCATGAGACTCATGGTTGTGGGTTCGAACCCCACATAGTGTCAACTATCACCTTTGTAAGTCACTTTGGATAAAAGCATTTAACATTCATCTAAGACAGGATTGCCCTGTCTCATAATTGTTATGTATGGTTTAAAGACTTAGAATAGTTAGAATAGAATAGAATAGTTCATGTTATGTTAGTGATGATTATTATGTGTTTATGAACAGTTTGTGCTGTTCTTCCTATTCGTTTGGCCAAAATTATTGTCACTTTTTCCTGCTTGTGTAAATAAACCTCCCTTGCACCTTGTATCTGCGTGCTGTGCCATCCATTCCACGGTGTTTGCCTCCTGGTATTTGTAGAAGGTAAGTCATAGGTGTGACGGAATGAAAAGCGAAATAAAGAGGAAGTCAAAATGTACATAAGGCTATACCTTTTGCAGCTCTAATAGGGGTATGCATATATAATGCTTGGAAAAATAATTCAAATCTGATTTTTCATCATGAATTTATTGAATTATTACAAATTTTTTATGAAACTAAGAAAAGTTGACTTGCAGTCCACGTTTAAGTAAAAGCAACTTTTTGGCTTTCCTGTGCGCATGTTGAGTAGGGGGCTCTGGGTTTGTGGTGTGAGAACGCGAGGTCTGTTTGCTGAGCATTGAAATACCCTGGTACGTTATCATGAATTGAGAGGGATCAATAAATGGAGCTCCTCTGTGAAAAACCTGCCATCATAGAAGATTGCTTTGCCACGCTACACTGCTTTCAAAATCTATGTCTAGGTTGGAAAGAGAACAAAAAATGCAGCCTGAAGCTCATTAATCTCGGAGGAGAGCCTCTCAGACGAGAGAGACTTACTTGTGTGCAGTTACTGTACGTTGTTTTGCCAGAAGCTGATCCGTATAGTACACCGAGCATCAGATACAACCAAGGGTGCAGCTTGTGAGATAATACTACTTAGAAGACGGAAGGAAGACGACAGCTCCAATTTAACTCTGCACAATATTTTCCTTGATGGAAAAAAATACATTAGTTTGAATTAAGTGAAAGTAACAATAAAGGGATCTATTTTTGTGCATCGATGGATCACGGCGCAAATCACAAATTGGTGGCTATAACTGGTGTGTGTGTTTTTGAGAAAACAGCCATGGTAAAAATCTTTCCCAGGATCCTGTAGGATCTTTAAAGATCCACCTATGATCCTAATTAAGAGCAAGATCCTGGGCAAGATCCTGGCTATTGATAGGATCTCTCTCAAATATTCTGTTAAGAGCCAGGATCTTAGTAAAATCTTGAACATGTGCACACAAACATGCATGCACGCACACTTCAATTGAACAAAACAACACAAACTACTAGAGTAGAGTCAGCTTCACTGCGACAGCACAAGCCACTGGAGACATGCTGCATTAGGGTTTGTGTATGTGTGAGTGTATAGCATGAGAAAGGTGAAATTGGGAATGCGACTAGATGTGGCTGTCCATTGGGAAGTAATGGGAGGCAGAGACCCTGTTAAAACAACAGCCATCATCCACTCAGTCAGCCAATGCACCAACCACAGGAACTGGACCAACACAACAAATCAAATTAAACACATAGATACACACTGCACACCTGTCGACACATACACACAAATGGACTGGTGAGTGCATATACTGAAATGCTGAAATGAAGTAGAAATAGAAATAATGATAGAAGCACAAAAGATCATTTTGTACATTATTCATTATTTCTCATCAGTTACTCATTATTACATATTACATTCGTATTTTGGTCATTTCATTTACACTTTTTAGGGAACAGGGAAGGAGTTCAAGGCATGCGGCTGTTAATGGACACACACTGACTGTTGCAGGGATCGAACCTGTGACTGTTAGTGGTCTCTCTAATCATGAACCCAACCCGATGCCTATTCTCCCAATATTGTACTTACTATTTAATCATTGTTATTCAGCATCAATAGATGTTGAGCTTGAGTGACTACCTGTAGGTATTGGGATGCCCGCTTGGCTCCACCAGAGTTGAGGGCCAGGCTCTACTCAGTACCCACTGGTGCACGCGAGCCAAGAATGGATCTTCCCTGGTCCAGCTTTTGATCTGGCCTTCATACACAGGTGTGCTTTCCATGCGCTCCATGAGATGCACCACTTCGCCCACAGGCTGTGGGTCTTTGAATGCACTTGGCAGTAGGAGGCGGCTCAACGCATCTGCATTAGCATGCTTTGTTTCTTCTTTATACACTGAGGTGTATAAAGTGTTAAAGCCCAGTGTTGAATACCCGCTGCAGCCGTGTGCGGCACTGCCTTCTCTTGCCCAAAGAGAACTGCTAGATATCAGATGTCAACATCTGTTTCCTTATACCCTTATAAACCCTTGCGTTTGGGGTTGTTCTCTGTTGTTGGTACAATTACATTCTCACTCCTAATGAACTACACTGCAGTTCTGTTGGAGGAGGACCAAGACCTGCATTTTCAGACGTCGCTGTGCGGTTATTTGGTGCTAGCCCAGTTCAGATGACTTGCTCTCACCTGCCCAAACAAACTGAACTAAACAAGTAAATGTTCCAGAGTTCAAATAAAGACCAAACACACTGTCCATGTCTCTTTCCTCTCCTCCTTCCCTTTTATTAGATCCTCTCCTTTTCCCCAACCCCTAGCCTTCTTAATTATCTCCTCTTTTCTTCACCCAAATCAAATCAAATCAAATCACATTTATTTGTATAGCCCTTAATCACCGTTACAGTCTCTAAGGGCTTCACAGTGCCCAACATGTGAAAATAATAAATGGTTAGTACACGACATCCCCCAGCCTTAGACCCTCACAGAGGACAAGGAAAAACTCCCACAAACCCTTACTGTGCCTACAGTAAATTAAGTAGTCGAATGTTCTCTTGTGTCTCATACGATCTCTTGTTGACTGTTCTGTCTGGACAGGATGGCGATAATGAGTGCTGGGAGTCAGACCTGGAGAAAGGTGTGGATGACAGCAATTGCACTGGCGTAACCCACGTTACGCAACAATTACCCTCAGTGCAAAGCAAGGAGTTTTATGTGTTCCCCTGTCATCAATAATTGACGATCATGTTAATTCTCTAATCATTTTCATGTTGAGAGCCAGAGCTCCCCTTTGGCTCTCCTGGCTGTGCTACCCAAACCTACAGTATCAGGCCTATCCCATAAACCAGGACGGATAAACCAATGTCCCAGGGCATTCTGGCAAATTTCGCCTTCTCTATTTAGCACTAAGTGAAATAATTTTTCTCCCTTGTTTCAGTGCCTCAGCCATAGTTGTTTTTTCTTCTCAGCAGTCACAATACACTGATTACAAACCCAGTGAAATCCTTTAGTGAAGATTACTGGGGCCTTTGGGAAGAATCTGTGGTGGTGATGTAGAGACAAGATACAGCAAGGCAAGACATTTCCTTGGTTCTACGTTTGTATTTATTCCCTAGCATTTTGCCTATATTAGACTACTACCTATGTTGATCATACATGAATATTCCAGTTGACAGCTGTCTTTATACATTGGTTTCTTGCAACAGCTGAGAAGGTTTGTGAACCCTTTGGAATTACCTGGATTCCTGCAGGAATTCTGTGCTCTGACCTTCAGGAACCCTGGAAGACCTGCGTAATGGTTAAGAGGTATTTTGGGACCATTCCTCTTTAAAGAACAGGCTCACTTCATTGATATTGTTGGGATGTCTTGCATAAACTGCTTGCTTCAGATAATGCCACAGAATTTCAATAGGATTAAGGTCAGGACTTTGACTTGGCCCTTCAAAAATGCTAAAAAAAAATGCTGTTCTGAATGTTCATTCTTTGTAGATTTACTTCTGTTCTTTTGCCAGCCTAGACTGTGAATGTTTAAACAATCGATCGATACAGAGATGAAAAAATGTTTGCGTGTTCTTTGTTTATTCATTGTGTTTATCTATAACCGTGACTAGGATAAGGTTCAGACCACATTTTAGGAGCAATTAAAGCAGGAATCCAGGTAATTCCAAAGGATTCGCAAATGTTTTCTCACAACGTATTTGTGAACTTAAATTTAGTCTCCTGTTCCACTTACTGTATGCCATTGTGAATAACAGAACATGATAAATGCACGGATAAAACGCATACTGAAGAGGCAGTTTCCAAAATGGTACACATCTATACAAAATAACAGACAAATACTGTGAGGTGGACCAACAGCGAGGGAACATGATACAAAGAGAGGAAAGGAAGAAGGAAGTACAGATGAAAGCGGAGGGACAAAATTTAAGGGGATGGCAGTGAGAAAGGGAAGTGCTCACCAAAGGATGTTGAGCACAGTGCAGGTTGTCAGGCCTCCGAGCACCGCTCTCCGAAACCACAGGATCTGGACACAAAGAAGAGATGACTTTTACTTAAAGCTGCACTGCACATCATTTTAATGTAAATCAGTCTTCAATCTTATCAGCCTAAATCACAAAGTGGGCCTAATAGAGAATCGCTTCCAATTCCCACTATTTCTCTTGTCCCTTTGGTATCTGACGTGGTTTACTGATGTCTCGTTACAGGATTTCTGGGTATTAAAGTTCCCATTTTTCAAACATTTACCTCATGACTGCCATTGGGAGCCACCAAGAAGTTGAAACTTTAAGAATGTTATGACTTAAGTATTTTAGTAAAATGTTGGGGTTCTCTGGTTAAGATAACTTATGTGTCGATTGTTAATTGTTCTTCACCATGTCAGTGCAGCTTGTGTGTACAGTGCTGACAATAGCAAAAATAGCTGATGACAGTGGGTAAACAAAATATGTGAATATACACAGAACAGAAACAATTACACAATCAGCCCGGGAGATTCATGAAACACACCAGTCCACTGCCCCACTGGTCAGGAAATTGTAAACTTCCCATTTTTAAGGAAAATTCTTTATTAAATATTAACAATTTAATATTGTACAACTTAAAATTGCATACTGGTCATCGCTATATATACCTTCTGGGGCCACCGGCTGCAAACGTGTTTTACTAAACATGATATTTGCAGTTTGGCACATTTAGCTGAATCCTCCTCTAGTGGCTTTCTTTTTCTTTCTTTTCCTTTTTTTATCCTTTTTTTTTCCTCCGCTCCACCTTTTCTTTTTCTATTGTCCATGTTGATAACACTTGACGATGACTGACCCGCAATGTTTTCTTTGTCTGTCTTACCTCTACAACTTGCCATTCCATCATTAGTTGACCAATCACGTTCACGAATATACCTTGACTGGACCGATTCAGGAGGGGGGCCGCTCTAACCTCCCCTATCCGGCTAATTAGCCACCGGCGGCCGGCCTGTTCGTGCAGCAAATCGACTGGAACAACCGGCCCACAGACCTACCGGGATTCGACCTGGTTCTACCGATTGGCCACTGAGGCATTGAATTACACCATCACCACAAAAATGACTAGTATAACATTGTTGTTGCTTTCTGTGATTAATTCACTTTAACGTCAGTACAGTCACACACAATTATGCATAGTTTTTACTCCCCTCTGCTTTTATGTTAGATTTTCTTTCCCGATCGCGTATTCAGCCAAACCCCAAGGACAATATTTCTGTTTTATTTCAATAGATTTATGCAGGGAAAGTCTACGGAGCACAATATTATAACAGTATTTCCGGTGTACTGATGCTGAAAAACGGCCTCATACACCTATTTTACTTTCAGTATATTGAAACAGTCTACTGATCAGCAGGTGATGCAGGACGTATTGGAGGAGAGGATTTACCTGTGTCTTGTTATGTGAGAGCTGGGAGAAGAGGAGAGGCATCACGTTTACAATCCCGCCTGTTGAGACAGAAACAGAACAGCAGACTTTGATTATTGCATGTCAAATTGTGCGATGGGACACCAAGTACAAATCTTGTCAGACTGTGAAACATGTGTTTGTCCGCTTCACACACCGGTAGCCTTCTTTTCCTTGTTATTTCCATCTATACCGGCATGCCAGCATGTTGTCATTGCCTGCCAGGTTCTTATCGGTCATATATAATATGACTGGATAGAGTTACAACCACACTGTAATACCGGCCACAGTGCATGATTAAACTACAAAGTTAAAACCTTAAAACCTTTTCAATAGACTTGCTTTCACGACACAGTATATTGTTAATCCTACTGCTGTTTACTATTAATTGTACCTTGTGTTCTTATCCTTTTCTTCATCCTTTTATTTTGCTCTAAGTTCTTGTTCTAATTTATTTTATTTGTTTGATGTTTGCTTTTATTTTGTTGTTAAAACAATTTGTAAATTCTTCTGCTAGAAACTAGTGATAACAAAGTTACTGTCACCATTTTACTGTCTGCTGACAATGGAGACAGATATCAAATCAAATCAAATCACATTTATTTGTATAGCCCTTAATCACCGTTACAGTCTCTAAGGGCTTCACAGTGCCCAACATGTGAAAATAATAAATGGTTAGTACACGACATCCCCCAGCCTTAGACCCTCACAGAGGACAAGGAAAAACTCCCACAAACCCTCACTGGGAAAATTGGGAGAAACCTTGGGAGGGGCTACTCAGAGAGGGATCCCCCCACCAGGACGGTTGGGCGTGCAATAGATGCCGAGTTTGGGCAAGCAGCGTATACACAATATATGAAAGTTTATTTTGGTGGGACATCCAGATCTGATGGGGCGGCATCACAGCAACGGCAACTCAGTCAGCGTCATCATAGGACTAGGGGACCATGCAGGCACCAACACTGCCCAGATAGGAGAACGCAACGTCCGCTCAGTCAGCATCGTCCTAGGAGGCGGGACCAACCAGACGCCAACTCTGCCGGGCTGCGGCCTGGAACAGATAGGACACACACCCATACACACACTCTCACTCACACAGACAAACATGACCAGCGTCAGTGGACAGGAGCAGGTAGACCAGGAGAATAGGACATGTAGGCAGGATGCTAGTATCCATCGGCAGGACCCTGATCTAGGATGAGCTAACTGGTCTAGTCTTACTCTGAGAAGAGACTGAGCCACTCCCTCAAGGCTGGTCAAATGACAGAGAGAATAAATGGGTTTTTAGCCTTGACTTAAAGACTTCGATAGAGCCTGCCTCTCTGATTGAGGCAGGCAGACTGTTCCATAGATAGGGAGCCCGGTAAGAGAAGGCTCTGTTACCTGCAGTTTTCTTTTTGACTGCTGGGATAGACAGGTAGCCAGCGTCCTGAGATCTGAGGGCGCGTGGCGGTTTATAAGGTTTAATCAAATCGGATAAATAGGATGGTGCCATCCCATGTAATGATTTATATGTAAGTAAAAGCACCTTAAAGTCACACCTGGCCTGAATTGGTAGCCAGTGTAATGAGGACAGGATGGGAGTTATATGGTCGAATTTCCTAGTTTTGGTCAGGATTCTGGCAGCAGCATTCTGGACCAGTTGTAGTTTTTTAGTGCGCCCAGTATGTTTTTTTCTTGTTTTTTCTGCTTGACCCCACTTATGTGTGTGTCTATAGTTTAGCAAACTACAGCGCTAAACTCAACCACACTGCACCCGTCACACCAAGTAGCTTATATCTTAAAAGGTAAATCCACACAAACACAAACAAATGAAGAAATCTATGCCAAAACACTATCGCCTAGATTCACCAAATGTTTGCTGTATTGCATGCTATATCACCAAAATGACCAAATCAGAAAGCTGTGCTATTCACTAACCATGCTTGATGAGTGGAAAGTGTGCCTAACAGTGGTGGTCAAAAAATAAAGCCTCTTTGACCCTGTCGTGATCTTGCATGTGTAAATTATAGGTAAATCTCATTATTTTGCCCACGTAAAGATTTTCGATTTGCTGAGGCCATGCGACGCAAGATTGCACCCAATTCACACTGCACAACACCAACTCCCCCAAAGGATCGTAGTGCATATAAGATCTTTTGAAAGGACAGGGTTTTCAATCCTAGAATCTCAAATCAGTTGAGAGAACGCTCCAATTACAAAGGGGCTTTAGTCTACCAGCCTTGGTGGATTAGTCTTACAACTGAAGCAATTTCCACTTACAATTGGTGATGAAGGGCTCTTGAAGGGCTCAGAGCTCTCTTCAAGGGCTTGTTTGTGCCACAACCAGATTTGTATTTCTTAGTGAATAAGAGAGAAACCCTGACATTTAAACCTGCGCTATGTAAGTGCGCCCCCTAAGTGGCAGCAAGAGGCAACTGTATTTTTGAAGACTTCACTACCCTTAGCTTTCTGTTGCGACAGCTGAGGCGCTAGCTAGCTCACTGCTGTTTCAGAGCTGTGTGTGTTCGGCTCATAAGTTTGGAATCGTCACTTCCTGTGTTCTGAGAAAACCTTCCCGCCAGTGTACCTACCGACTCCAAGACTTCATTGGGGTAAATGGAGTGAATTTAAAGCTGTTATTATTTAAGCCAAGAATATAAGTTAGCTTTCACAAGTAGCATCATTTATTTAAATTATGCCCTATCAATCATTTTGTAAGAATTGGTGTCACATCTTGATGTTGGTGTCACACTGATGTCAGGACAGCTGAGTCGCTGCACATCTTTCGCCGCAGGCTGAAAACCCACCTCTTCAGGAAACACTACCCTGACCCTTCCTCTTAGCCTTGCTTATTTGTCGTCAATTATTTGTATGAGCTCTTGTTTATTGGCTCTTGTTTATTTGATACACTTATTTGTCTTAGCTCTTGCTCATTTGATTTTCTTACTTGTCTCATTTGTTTAAGAAAAGTAGGTAGCTAACTTATTGCACTTTTACCTTAGCACTAGTTCTGCTCTTAGTTGCTTGTTTAGGAAGGAAATGCACTTACGATTTCTGGTGACTAGTAGTTTTCTTGCCTACCTATGTTGAATGCACTTATTTTAAGTCGCTTTGGATAAAAGCGTCCGCTAAATGCCTGTAATGTAATGTAATGTAATGTAAACATCTTTAATTGGAACAAACACTTAATACTTTATGCCCGTGTCCTTGGATAGTTTAGTCCTGTAGCTTAGTTTTGTACTTTTAATTAATTATTTAATTGATTTATTTAAGTTTTTAGTCTTTTATTTAAAATTGGCCAGTCAGTATCATCTACCTCCGATATCATGGAGGTTCCTCCTTTTTGTAGTCAACAGCTTCAGGAATGTCAGCCTGTAAAACCTGCTATGAAACCTGCCTCACCCTGCGTTAAGGAGCTCACCCACTTTCACCCAGTTTCATTTGTACAGGTTTCAATGGAGAGTTGAAGTATAACATCATGGTCTAAATGCTGTTTCAGCTGTTTCTTCACCTTGAAAATAATACAAATTCTGAAGGAAACACTGAATCCTTTAACTTTTCTGTTGTGAAAATGGTCAAATTTAAAGTTTAGTAGAACCCTAGTATAGGGAGATCTTGACTTGGTGAGGTCCTCTTTCCAACCAAACTATCTATTACAATGCTTTACCATCAACTTAAAGAGCCTTCAAGTTTTTTAAACAACCAGTAATGCTTAAGTCCACCGCAAAGTGCCCGTCATAGTCAGCAGTTTGCGTCTTCAAATAGCCCTCTGAAGCGAGGAACACTCAAGAGCTGTAGAGCCAGAGCCGACACCAATGCCACAGAAACACTAATGAAAGAGAGTGATAGCCTGATGTGCTGCTGTTACTTCAGGAAGTCAAAACATTCCCTGGAGGTGTGAATCACAACCTTGGGACTGAATATGAGACACACACACACACACACACACTGGCCTTCCCTCACCTCTCCGTGCATCAGCAGATGGCGAAGGGAGAGAGGTAAGAGGCCTGTAATTTTCACTCTGGGTCCCTTGAGGTAAAGCTATTTAGCGCTCAACAAATAAACAAAGCTGCCGAGGCCTGAGGGAATGTATTCTGCTGTACCTTATTGTGCTAACTCCAGACGCACAAACAAGCACAAATAAACATCTAGCTGCACTTTCAGCACCGGACGCATACACATTGTATAACACTGTGATCCCACTGAGCCAACGGGGGCAAAAGAAACAAAAAGGGGTCCGTCTCAACATGTGATTTAATCTGGCAGTCCTAACACTTTCACTGAAGACAATCTATATACAGGGTGATATACTTTATTACTTTATTATTCTTTATTTATGATACTTTATTATTAGGTAGATTTAGGTATACACTAAAACTTAAGTAATAAACTAGCCTGGACAACTGAGTGGATTCATCGTCCTTGCTCTTTGTTGATATACACTTATATAAGTATAAAAATGTGGCACACTCCTTATTAGGAAGTTAATATTTTGTACAAGTATGTATCTGCATTAATAATAATAATGATTATAATAAAGGGGTAAAGGGGCATTAGTGGGGTCCAAGCCCATGGCGCAAATGATTTGACAGTGAGAATATTAGCTTGATTCATCATTTTGGAGAAGTTATACATCTCCCTGATGCCAATTTTGGCCTTGTGGTGAAGCTACAGAGCACAACCATATCTGGCCTGACACACTTTTAAGCCCATAGCAAACATTTATATGAAGTTTGGTCGCTCAGCCATTTAGGTGTTAAGGAATTGCGCATCCCTTCCTGTTTGCGTGTCTTCACCATCAAGATGCTGTAGGTAGTTGAAATATGCGTGAATACGTGTAAAGTTTGGTGGAGATTGACGCAACTTTTTAGGAGAAATAAAAAATAGGGGCAAGGTTAGCCTCCATCACTATGGAGCATGACCAAATATGGTCCATCCACACTTTTGGGCCCATCACAAACAATCACCTGGTGTAGCATTTGGTTGGAATAAAAAAAACCTGCAGACTCTCTGGCTACATGGCACATGGTTGCCTATCTCTGGATTGCAGCATTATGAGGGTAAGCAGCAGACCTGTAAATGCCTCTCAGTCCTCTTCCAAGAGAACTGTGGTGCCGGTCATTAGGAGTGAGAATGCAATCCAGACCAACTACAGGAAACGCAAGGGTTTATGAGTATAAGGAGACAGATGTTGATATCTGATAGCCAGCAGTTCCTCATGCTTGGAAAGCCTGGCATAACAAAATGAACTGAGGGCAAACTGCAGTCTGGACTGATGCTCATATTCTGCTGTTCTTAACTGGTACGAAGTTACAGCAAAGAGCGCAGACCGATCCATCATGATTCAGTTACAGGGTCTGAAATGAGATTAGTTTGTTTGGTCCACCATGGGACCAAAGAAAACAAATGGTAGGTGTGATCGCACCCTCAGTCTGCGTTGAACTGAACTGAGCGAGAGACTGATGTAATAGTAACTAATCCTGTCAGCCACACCTTTACTCCCTCAGGATAACCTTAGTGGGGTTTGTCCTTTAACACACACATGTGGCATCGGGGCTCAATTAGTGGAAGGTAGAAGGGCCTCGACACGCTCAGACACACACACACACACACACACACACACACACACACACACACACCACAGTAACCTGCTAATAACCTATAGTCCAGACAGGACTGTGTGACAGCCCACCTACGTACACCAGGAGAGAATGATTTTTTCCTGTCTTGGTCATTTGCTGAAATGTCCAATGGAGCAGCAATGTGACATTTTCGAGGTCCGGTTCTCCTTTTAGTCAAGAAGAGGAGAAGGAAAGAGCAGGGCAGAAGACAAGGGGGGTGATCAAGATTATAGCTGGATACCTATCAGTGCTATATGAATTTGAGGTATCACTAGGTGAGGCACCACAGGTAAAGATGGTTATTTTTGACTGGTGTAGTGTGAGAAATGATAATTTGCTTAAAACAATCATCAAAAACAACTAAACCTGTTTATTTTATACACTTGTATACAGTCTGCATCAAGTACACCATCACAGAATTAGCTAAAAAACTGTTCAACTTAACAAAAATAGCAGATAATAATAGCGTAATAGAGTATTTAACATGAAAAATAGCTAAGAGACTTCCGCCATATACATAGCATTTCGTAAATGATTCAAAAAATCTACAAATCCCTTTTTATTAAACAATCAACTCTTTAGTTATTCTTTAGAATGAAACACAGAAATGCACTCTGACCTTATCCACTGAGAAACTTGTGCTGACTGTTTGACTGAAATTTGTGCATTTTTAATGAAATATTATGGAATATGTTAACAACAAAATAAATGCTAGTTGTGTGTATTTTTTTACACAAAAAAAAAATCATAAACTGTAGCCTAACTTACAATCGTTGTCATAAATGGGGAAATAAACTACTTAGCTACTAAATACCAAGCGTCTTTCAAATCAATCACGTTAGTTAATTATGTTAACCAGCCAATGCGCACACTCGTAAATTCACTCCGGCTCACTAAACACGGCGAATGTCAAAAAGCTCTTTGTGGCAGTTTTTCTACAAAATTGAGGGAGATTTCCAAACAGAGCAAAGTGTGTATTATGTGAAAAAACACTCATTATACTAGCCCTAAAGTGTTGTTTTCATTATGAATTTAGTCATACTTTACACCAAATACACATGAATATGATTAATTTAATAATGAAATGGAAAACAAATAATTAAAAACTTCCAAAATACAGGACTTTTTTTTTTTTAACAACCACGGTTGTCGCGGTGGTTTGTTTTCCATCCGCGGGTGCCTTGACACAACCGCGGTGATGCGGTTACCGCGACAGCCCTAGATCCGATTCTACTTAGAACAACAAATTACTTTGACAAATATTGCTATTATTTCCCAAACACAGGTATGGGGGGAAGAAAGGGAAAGAATCAACTTGATGTACCAGCATCAGTATCAAAACATTACAAACTAAACCCTGCCCTGATGAAGATGAACAGAAATAAAGGACAACAATATTGGCTGAAGTGAAACCCCAAAACCTTTTGAAATGTAATAAATACAGGATTTTTTTGTTGGTTTTGTCACTTTGTACAGTCACTGTGTCTAAAAGAAGTTTGTTGGGGGTTGAACGGCTTTGGATTTTTGTTGGCCTGTCATGATATTAACTATGTTGACTTTCACATATCTGACTCTGCTGTAACACCCTGTAAACTGCTAAAGATTGGTGACTTTGTAATGTAGTAGCAGTACTAGCCAGTTACCTTTACTCCATAAGTACCCAGGCGGGCCACAGGCCTATGACGGTTGAAGATCAGCATGGAAAGATGGGAGGGAGAAGAGGAAGAGGTGAATGGGGGGAATGAGGGAAAAGGAGGACGTCAAGGGTGGAGAGGGAAGATGAGAGAAAGAAAACCTGATTGGAAAATGTAGAATGAGAGAATGTTTGCCGTTCCTGTTTTCCGTTCTCGCCGCCCGGTGTTTTGCAAACAGCTCCGCTAAACTTCGCTCCATCTAAAACTTTAGATCACCAAATCCCACCAGACAACTACAGATTCGGTTTATTTTATTTTATTTATTTTATTTTTTTTTGCATCCGACCGTGTCAATTTTTCCACCAGCGTATTTTTCGATCTCAGCTGCCGGCTCCCCCATACAACCCGACCTAGTCTCCCAACCATACCGGCAAGGGTAAGCATGGCTTCTTGTTCTCCGTGCCCCTCTTGTGTGCTCGTTTTAGAGAGGTTGTCTCTGTTAGAGAGACGTGTCCGTCAGTTAGAAGCGGATAGGCCGATTACCTTAGACGAGACGGGCACCCCAGACAGCCTAGATACGTGGCCATCTAGCCGGCTCACGAGCGCTAGCAGTAGCCCGAGCGTTAGCGAAGATAGCGTAGCTCCATCGGCAGTGGGTGACGAGTTTGTCCCGGTCTCCGGACGTCGGAGAGCCCGCCGGTTCCAGCCGCCACTTGTGCGGCCCGATTCGCCACCGGTGCCACCGATGGCTAATCGTTTCACTGTTCTTGCTAGTCCCCGTGGTCGGCGCGTCTCCCCGGCTCCCCGGACCCGCCGACTGTCTCGCACCCTAGTTATCGGCGATTCCATCACCCGTAATGTTAGGCTTGAGTCGCCGGCCAAGGTTTTCTGTTTACCTGGGGCCAGAGCTACCGACATTGAGGCTAACTTAAGGGTGCTGGCGAACAATAAGTTCAGACACAAGGGTAAGAAAGAGGCAAACGGTCCACCCAGTGAGTATAGCAACATCATAGTACACGTCGGCGCCAATGACATTAGGATGAGGCAATCGGAGGTCACCAAGCTCAACATAGCCAGGACATGTGACCTCGCTAGGAAGATGTGTCGGCATCGATTAATTGTCTCTGGCCCCTTACCTTTCGCGAGGGGCAATGATGAGAGTTATAGCAGATTAGTCTCCCTCAACCTCTGGCTGGCAAAGTACTGTGAAGAAAAGGGATTAGTCTTCTTAGATAACTGGCCCTCCTTCTGGGGCAAACCCAGCTTGCTGAAAGCTGACGGCCTCCACCCTAATGGGGTAGGCGCTGCTTTATTATAGATAGATGTTTAAGGGAAAGCTGACATCTGTCCGTAGAGCTCGCCGGGATGCAGGTGATTAGAGAACCTGCTAGGCCTAGAAAGGGTGTGGAGTCTGCCAGGTTAGAGCTTACAGCAGAACAGACTGAGACTGTGCCCCCCCCTCGCCATTTTCTCCCCATATCTGTCGAGTTTTACCAGTCTGCTTTTACTTTATCCTCTGGCAGCGGCACCTCTCGATTTGAAAATTACAGTACAGTCCTTCCAATTAAGACTGTATCTTTCTCCCACCGCGCCCGTCAAATTTCCTACCGACCCACAGTAAATTACAGCAACTTAATTGAAATTCGACCCACGCATACTGCCATTAACATTGATAAAAACTCTAGCAGTATTGAACGTCTCACTGTGGGCTTCATCAATATAAGATCATTGTCAACAAAAGCGTTGCTGATCAATGATTTGATTACTGAACATAATCTAGACATGATGGGTCTCTGTGAAACCTGGCTAAAGCCAAATGAGTTTCTGCCTCTAATTGAAGCCTCTCCCCCAAACTTTCTTAGTTCTCAGGTTGCCCGGGAGACGAAAAAAGGAGGGGGTGTTGCCCTGATATTTAACCCTATCCTTAGTCTTACTCCCAACACTAACAACAAATTTACATCCTTCGAAGTCCTGATTCTGCGCCCTACAGCTACGAATCTCCCATCATTCTACTTAGCAGTACTTTACCGCCCACCTGGGCCCTATTCGCTCTTCTTAGAAGAGTTCTCCAATTTCATTTCGGACTTAGTGACCCGAGCTGATAATATTCTCATTATCGGTGATTTTAACATTCACCTGAATAATCCCACCGATCCTCTCAGTAAGGCCTTCCTAGATCTTATTGATACTTGCGGCCTCACTCAATTTGTTAATGAACCAACCCACCATGGCGGCAACACCCTTGACCTGGTTCTGACCCGTGGCATTCCTGTTTCTGCTTTAGTGGTCTCCTCTTATGTGCCCGCCCTATCTGATCACTATCTCATTAAATTTGAAATCAAATTGATCTTCCCACGCCAAAAATGTGAAGATACTTATATTAGCCGTCGTATTAATGCCACTACGGCCTCGTTACTATCTGAAAAACTGCCCAGCTTTCTCGCACCACTCTCTGGTCATGTTGGCTCACTCGACAATTTTGCCAACGAACTAAACGCTAGCCTTACCAACGCGCTTGACTCAATCGCCCCGTTAGTTACTAGAAAACACCACGCTAGGAAGTTTGCACCGTGGTTTACCCACGACACTCGTGCACTTAAACAAGCCTGTAGAAAACTAGAACGTAAATGGCGATTGACCAAACTTGAAGTCTTCCGGCTTGCCTGGAATGATAGCTTGCTAAATTATAAATGTGCACTCTCGTCAGCCAAAACTGCACACTTCTCTAGGTTAATCAGTGCAAATAAAAACAACCCAAAGTTTCTATTCGACACTGTTGCTAAGCTAACACGGAATCCCTCCCCCTCTGATAGCTTTCTGTTTTCTCCGAATGATTTCATGTCCTTTTTTAGTCAGAAAATCATGCTGATTAGAGATGAGATCACCAGTACACTCTCTACTGGTGGTGCCCCTGAAAAGTCCACTTGGTGTTCCCCGGGCTGAATGTCTTTTCTCAGTTTGATTTAGTTTCCTTAGACTCTCTCACCAAGCTAACTCTGTCTTCAAAACCCACGACCTGCATGCTTGACCCTTTACCTGCTAAACTGCTTAAAGAAGTATTCCCTATCTTAGGACCCTCCATTTTCTATATGATCAATCAGTCGCTCTCCACTGGCACGGTGCCCTCCGCCTTTAAAACGGCCGTGATCAAGCCACTACTGAAAAAACCGAACCTTGACCCCGAAGTACTTCAGAACTATAGACCAATCTCAAATCTGCCGTTCCTCTCCAAATTACTTGAACGAACAGTAGCCAGTCAACTTACAGATTTTTTGTCAAAAAAGAACCTGCTTGATCCCTTCCAATCTGGCTTTAGATCCTTTCACTCGACCGAAACTGCACTCACGAGAGTGGTAAATGATCGTTTGTTAGCTATTGACTCCAACTCAACCTCAGCACTATTGCTACTTGACCTGAGTGCAGCCTTCGACACAATTGATCATGCGATACTCTTGAACCGTCTTGAACATTATATTGGTATCCGGGGATCAGCCCTTTCTTGGTTTAGGTCTTACCTACTTGATAGATCACACCACGTCTTTTACAACAACATGACCTCAGAGTGTTGCAATATGGACTTTGGTGTCCCACAAGGCTCTGTCCTAGGACCACTGCTATTCTCTATCTATATGCTACCACTTGGTGGCATCATTAGCAAATTTGGCATTAACTTCCATTGCTACGCCGATGACACCCAAATTTACATACCAGTCAAACCAACCGATGACACCCAATTCCAAAAACTAGAGGCCTGCCTATCAGAGGTCAAATATTGGATGTCCCTAAACTTCCTACTCCTTAATGGCAGCAAAACTGAGATGCTGATTGTGGGACCGGCTAGACATAGACACTTATTTGAGAATAGTACTCTTAACTTTGATAGTTGTGTAATCTCCCAGAGCCCATACGTTAAAAACCTTGGGGTAAAATTCGACCCTACCCTCTCATTCGAGTTGCACATTAAATCAGCGTTTTATCATCTTCGCAATATTGCCAAAATTCGACCTATGCTAACAGAGGCAGACGCAGAAATTTTAGTACATGCCTTTGTATCATCCAGAATCGATTATTGCAATGTCCTTTTCTCGGGCTTACCTACTGGGCGCACTAAAAAACTACAACTGGTCCAGAATGCTGCTGCCAGAATCCTGACCAAAACTAGGAAATTCGACCATATAACTCCCATCCTGTCCTCATTACACTGGCTACCAATTCAGGCCAGGTGTGACGTTAAGGTGCTTTTACTTACATATAAATCATTACATGGGATGGCACCGTCCTATTTATCCGATTTGATTAAACCTTATAAACCGCCACGCGCCCTCAGATCTCAGGACGCTGGCTACCTGTCTATCCCAGCAGTCAAAAAGAAAACTGCAGGTAACAGAGCCTTTTCTTACCGGGCTCCCTATCTATGGAACAGTCTGCCTGCCTCAATCAGAGAGGCAGGCTCTATCGAAGTCTTTAAGTCAAGGCTAAAAACCCATTTATTCTCTCTGTCATTTGACCAGCCTTGAGGGAGTGGCTCAGTCTCTTCTCAGAGTAAGGCTAGACCAGTTAGCTCATCCTAGATCAGAGTCCTGCCGATGGATACTAGCATCCTGCCTACATGTCCTATTCTCCTGGTCTACCTGCTCCTGTCCACTGACGCTGGTCATGTTTGTCTGTGTGAGTGAGAGTGTGTGTATGGGTGTGTGTGGGTGAGTCTCCTATCTGTTCCAGGCCGCAGCCCGGCAGAGTTGGCGTATGGTTGGTCCCGCCTCCTAGGACGATGCTGACTGAGCGGACGTTGCGTTCTCCTATCTGGGCAGTGTTGGCGCCTGCATGGTCCCCTAGTCCTATGATGACGCTGACTGAGTTGCTGTTGCTGCGATGCCGCCCCATCAGATCTGGATGTCTCACCAAAATAAACTTTCATATATTGTGTATACGCTGCTTGCCCAAACTCGGCATCTATTGCACGCCCAACCGTCCTGGTAGGGGGATCCCTCTCTGAGTAGCCCCTCCCAAGGTTTCTCCCAGTTTTCCCAGTGAGGGTTTGTGGGAGTTTTTCCTTGTCCTCTGTGAGGGTCTAAGGCTGGGGGATGTCGTGTACTAACCATTTATTATTTTCACATGTTGGGCACTGTAAGTTGGGCACCCTTAGAGACTGTAACGGTGATTAAGGGCTATACAAATAAATGTGATTTGATTTGATTTGATTTGAATGAATGTGCAGATTTCAACAAGAATCATTAAGAAAGGATGGGAGGAGGAGAAGGGTGGACTGGAAAATGAAGGGAGACAAAAGACAGACAGACAGACAGACAATAAAAACGTAGTAAAAAGCTGGTTCTCACCCAGAGCCACGGTGCCCATTAAGAAAGGCTTCCCAATCTGACTGAAGTCATTGTTGCTCTGAAGGCCGACCTCTGACCCCACTGCAAATGTCACGGCCACCTGAGACAGACAGACACACACACACACACACACACACACACACACACACACACATTGTAACAACACATACTAAGATCCATTCCAGAGAGTAAAACCATTTCATTGCTGCAACAAGACAGTATAGATTAGCAGTATACTAGCAGTACCATGATTACTACTAGTACAACTAGTATTTAGCATCACCACTTTGCTACTACCACTACTACTACTACTATTGCCACTTTACTACTACTATACTAAATGCTATTACTATTTGCTGCTGCAATGACCCAATTTCCCTTTGGGGATCATTCAAGTTTCATCTTATATTATTTCGTATACTGTTTTTTTCTTGTGGTGCTTTCTTGTCTTGACTTGTTTTCATTTATTTTGAGCATGACCTTTGATTTCATTTGATTGGTAAATCACTTTGTAAACTCTGTGGATTTTGTTATATTATTATTGTTATTACTATCATTGACACAAGCCCAGACATTTCTGTCCATAAACTGAACCAAGCTGGAAGAGTTTGCTTTTTCTTCTTTCAACAATACTACACTTCTAATGATAAACTAAAAAATGATCAATTGGACTACTCAACATTATGTTTGAACCCAACCCCAACCAAAACCTGAACAATTAAGTGAGACACTCAGCCAGAACATTGACTTGGACAAGTAAAAGTTTATGCTGCTTCTCCAATGTCAAGGGCCATGTGTTTGTTCCACATCATGGGCAGGATATCAACAGCATCCGTTTATAGACGGGAAAAAACACACACATGAATAAGAAACAAGGATTACAGAACTCGATGCCGGCCTGTCCTGGTTTTCTTCTTAACACCCTTTTCTCATTCGATGACACAACAAGAATAATGGCGAATAACAACCGCAGAACAAGAACACTTGTAGCAATGCAGTATATTTGAACACAGGGTGTTTTGTTACGGATCGGCCGACGTTTCCTCTCGGTTACGCTACAAACAAAGTGAGCTGGGAATAAGAAGAACGCTTGACTGAGATGCTGCAGGTTTGAATCCATGCCGGAAGCTTCAGTGAAAACCACTTGACTGCCTCTCTGCAGACAGAAACCTGTTTGGGTGCAACAGCCGGAGAAGATAAGGCACAAGATAAGGTGTGTGTCTATGCTTGTGAATGTGTGTGTGCATATGCCCAGGAAACAGAGTGTCAAAGCACTTGAAAGCAGCAGCTGCTAACCTTTGTGTAACCTTTGTTAGAGCCGCCAAAACCACACACACACACACACACACACACACACGCAAGAACAAGGGTGGTCATGGTGTCCTACCTCCTAATGGACAAACAGAGACGAGGAGACACTGGGGACTGAGAGAGACAATCCATTTCACAGCTAGAGATAAGAAATGGAGGTGGAGGAGGAGAGAGGAAGCAGAGGAGAGACAGCAATGCCAAGGAGGAGAATGAGGAGAGAGCAGAGATGAGGAGGATGAGGAGGAGTGATGAGGAGGAGGAAGGGAAGAAACAAGAGAAGGAGAGGAGGGGAAAGGAAGAGGAAAGGAGTGGCGAGCAATGAGGAGTGACGTGAAATAGTGGAGAGGAGTGACAAAGATGAAGGGAGGACACAAGAGAAGAGGAGAGGATAGGCATGCCGATGGAGAGGAGGGATGAGGAAGAGGAGGGAGGAAACAAGACAAGAAGAGATAGGAAGAGGATGAGGAGGGGAGGGGCAGCGATAAGAAAAGGAGAAGAGATGAGTAGTGAGGAAGAGTAGGGGAGAGGAGTGACGAGGAAGGGAGGAGAAAAGAGAAGAGGAGAGGGATGAGGAGGAAGAGGAAGGGAGGAGAAGAGAGAAGAGAAGGGGAGAGAGGGGTGACGAGGAAGAATAGGGGAGGAAAAAATTGACATTGACAGAGGAAGGGGAGGGGAGAGGAGTGATGAGAAAGAGGGAGGGTGGAGACGAGAAGAGGAGGAGAGGAGTGATGATGAGTGATGAGGAGGGAGAGAACCAAAAAGAGATGAGAAGTAGTAATAGTAGTAGTAGTAATAGTAGTAGTAGTAATAGTATTAGCAGAAATAGTGGTGGTAGTAGTAGTAGTAGTAGTAGTAGTAGTAGTAATAATAATAATAATAATAATAATAATAATAATAATAATAATAATAGTAGTAGTAGTAGTAGTAGTAGTAATAGTAGTAATAATAGTAGTAGCACTAATAGTAGTAGCAGTAGTAATAATAATAGTAGTAGTAATAATACTAGTAATAGTAGTAGCACTAATATATTAGTAGTAGTAGTAGTAGTAATAATAATAGTAGTAGCACTAATAGTAGTAGCACTAATAGTAATAGTAGTAGTAGTAGCAGTAATAGTAATAATAATAGTAGTAGCACTAATAGCAGTAGAAGCAGTAGTAGCAGTAGTAGTAGTAGTATCCTGAGTTGTAGTGTCCCATAATGCTGTTCCAGACTAGATTCTGGGGGAACCAGTGCATACTTGTAATGTTTTTTCACAATCCTGGGCCAAGCTGACAGCCGTGTCCTCTACCAAATGATGTGACCCCCCTACACCAGGCTGCAATATCCCCCTGCTGTTATGGGAGCCAGCAGCATTAAAGGTTCAATGACAAGTATATTAGAGGTGAGGGTCTGGAGTCTTAACCAATTATAAAGCCTGAATAAATGTCACGCTAATTATTTCCAGAAAGCCGTGAAATTGTAGTCGATTCTCCGTGAATAATCTACCTTCAAACACAATTCCACAGCTGTGGAGCTCACTGCAGGAGATTCATTTGAAATTGTGTGTGTGCGCGTGTGTGTAATTGTGTAATCGTGTTCATCCACATCTCTATGTGAGGCTGATACAATGGCCAAAGGCCCATTCAGGCCTACTTCACAATGACTTAATAAAGCTCTTATCAAGGTGTATCGGCTTCATTTGGGCTCTGCTGTTATTCATTTAGCTGGCAGAGGAGAGGAGAGGAAGAGAAAAGGGGAGGAGAGTCAAGGAGGATGGGGACGGGAGAGGTGATAAAGAAGGGAGGATAAAAGAGGAGGAGAGAATGAGCGGATAGAGGGAAGAGGACAGGAGGAGCGAAGATGGAAAGAGGGGAGGAGAGGAGAGGAAGAGAGAAGATGACATGGAAGGCAATAAGAGGAGAGGGAAAGATATAGAAAGGAGCAGGAGAAGAGATACAAAAGGAGGAGCCAGTAGTGGGAGAGAGGAGATGAAAGAAGGGAGGACAAAGGGGGGGGGGGGGGTATAGTGCAAGAGGATAGAGGAGAAGAGAAACGGGGAGGAGAAGAGA
The DNA here is from genome assembly GCA_034670405.1 of Hoplostethus atlanticus. Classification (NCBI taxonomy): domain Eukaryota; kingdom Metazoa; phylum Chordata; class Actinopteri; order Trachichthyiformes; family Trachichthyidae; genus Hoplostethus; species Hoplostethus atlanticus. The sequence goes on from JAXDDX010000090.1 coordinate 408,677, forward strand.
AAGAAATGAAAAACGAGTGTTCACAAAAAGAGAGAAGAGGGAAAGGGATAGGACAGGGGGATAGGGGTAAAACGGGAGGAGAGGATTGGAGAGGAGACGAAAGAAGGGAGGAAGGCAAAAGGAAGGGAGAGGATGAGAAGATATAAGACAGGGGAGGGAAAGAGGGGAAAGGAGGGGAGGAGTAGGACAAATAGAGGTTGAGAGGAGAGGCAAGAAGAGGGAAGTTTAAACTGGCCAGCATACCGAGAGCTACGGCAAACAAAGTAGAACAAGCACATTGAATAAACCCTGCCCCCCCCCACCCTGGAGATGCGTGCATGTCATGAACCCTTGGTAGCAAAGGCAGTCCAAAACACTCCATAGTAGCTTTAACTTCAAATAAGCTAAATAAATAAACAGTAAACTCTGAGAGGAAAAGCGACATTTTTCAGAAGAGGATGATGCTGTTTTCCTCTCTGTCCCCTACCAGTCCATCTTCCACCCCTCCGTTGTTGAGGTTTTCACCTTGTTATTGTTTTGCTGGTAAAGTTTGTGGTGGGTTTGACATTTTCTTCTACTGTTAGCCGCGTGACGCCAGCATTTTCTACTGCTCGAGGCTGCGTACTCAATTGGTTTCTAATCAAAAAGCGATCGCTCCATATTTCTCGCCCAGAACGCACTGGAAGGAATCCCCCGGTCATAGGCTCCCATGAATCACCTACGGTGGCCCACAGGGGACAGTAGTCACATTCACACATAAATATTTGCAAAAAAAGGGTACTCCAATCATCAGGGGCATATGTGCGCCCTCATTTTTAATTTCACAGGCATTTTATGAACTTTCAAGGGCATTTTTGCACTGAGTCCCTCATTAATTTCTGAGCCAGTTACTTCAAGACTGCAAGATGGGAGGACAGAGAAGACTGATGCAAGCCTGCATGCACGAGAGTGTAATTTTAGATTGCTTTGACACATGCACACAAACACACACACACACACACAGATGACAGGAAACTAATATGACAAGACACGCAAAGATACACAGAAAGATTCCCAGACTAAACAGACAGACAGACTGACTGATAGACAGGTAGACAAAAGATGAAGACAAAACAGTTCATCACCTTCTAAGTCATTTAGAAGGCAAGCCAGACTGACAGGTAGCAATCAATACATATTGAGCGAGAATGTGTGTTTTCACTCCATCTCAGTGTGTGTGTGTGTGTGTGTGTGTGAGATCATTGATCTGTTTGGAGTTGCTGCCTGTTGCTCGGTCTGCAGGGGCGATTCCCAGTGACTGTGTGCGCGCACAACACACATCGACACCTTGATTCCAGCTCCACTGGGAATAAAGACAAGATAAACTACCTCTGACAGACAGAAATCTAGACAAAGACAATGAAAAGCAGCTAGAGAACTGTACAGACACTAGGGTTCGACTGATGATGGGTTTTTTGAAGACTCATACTAATATTTTCGGATTCAAGCTGCCAATCGCTGATATTGTGTGCCGACAACCAATATCTTTAAATGTGGCCAATTTCATGTCAAAAAGTACCAAGTATCCAGTGTTTTCCTGATAATGATGGAAAAGCCTCTGAAACAGCATTTAGACCATGGGACACTTAAACTCTCCATTGAAACCCAGGAGGATAACACTAATAACAGTAATAACATATTCAAGCATTTTCAAAATGCCTCATTACAATCAGCTCACATTCAAGGCTTCCCATAGGCAACCAGTTCAGTATTGATCAATTATAAAATAAATATGTCATCCAAAAAAGTGCATCATAGCCATCTTGTCAGAGATGGCACTGACTGGCTAATATCAGATTTTCAATAAATTGATCAATGCTGAACTGGTTTAATCGGTTTAACCCTCCCTCAGTTCCAGTTTAATTTCTCAATGGACAAAATTTTTAAAGTGGACTGACCCCAGTAATGTCAGGTCAGGGATGTTTTGCAAAAGCTACCAGGTCTCACAAAAAGATCTCATTTGAAATTATACTATAAAGTATAGTGAAAGTAATTTAGGTTAGCATGGCAACCCTGGGACATGTTACTTGTGGGCGACATGCCTAACCCTAACCCATGTGAATGGATTCCACTATTACTGCATCTTAAAAGAAAACAAACAGCTGATGTATTTGTCTGAAAACCGTGAATAAGGTTGCTTACATTAGCCTTTGTCTCTCCAAAATCAATCCCAATCAAGTAAGCAGCCCCAGGGGCCACACCTATCCCTCACCCTGCCTAGGAACTGGGATTGTTTAAAACCTGCTGGAAGCATCAATCAACATCAATCACGAGCTGCATATTGCCAAGGTTTCACATACTCTTTTCATAAACTGAGGCCTAAAAGGGCAAGATGCACCAATTTAAATGTAATTTTCCTAGGAGAGGACTGAGAATGTATTGAAATCCTTGCCCAACCTTATAAGGCCTTTTTGCAAAAGCATATTTAATTAGAAAAATGGTGAACACAAATCAATAATCAATCAATAATTGGAAATTGAAAAAACACATTCATCTATCAATTTACAACAGCACAATAACAAAAAAAAATCAATGTTTAGATTCTCATTTGCAGTGTAATTCAACTCACCTGTGGCAGGTTGCCCACATGGTATAAATGAACCAATTATCCATTTTAAAGTGATAAAACAATTTGTTCTGCTTCCCTGGTCGTCTGTGAAAATGGTGAAGAGAAAAGAGAAAAGAGCTGTCTGAGGATGTCAGAAAAAACTATTATCACCAAACATAATGGTTCACAAGGCTATAAGGCATCTCTAGAGACCTTGGTATTTCTGTTTCCACAGTTCACAATGAAAGTTTTCTGCTCATGGAATTGTAAGAATCTCCCGGGACGAGGTGGTAAGAGGAAAATTGATCTCAGATGTTGTCAAAGGTCGTTGCGAGCCAACACCTCAATACCTCTCATGACATCCAAAGATCTCAAGGCTGACCTGGGGAGGTCTGAGGTAATGGTTTCAGCCTGTACCATATGCCGGACACTGAACTAAGAAGCTTTACGGTCAGAGGCCACAGAAGACCCCACTGTTGAAAGTAAAACACAAGAAGGACCAATTGATCTTTGCCAAGACTAGGGCTGTCGCGGTTTGAAATTTTCCCACCGTGGTTGTATATGTGGCTCATCGCCGCGGGATGCGGTGGTACCGCCCTTTTTTTTCTTTTCTTTTTTTTTTAATACATGCAAGTTTACCTGCGATCGGTTCAGTGTAGTTCAGTGTAAGATACTAGTGGGTCCTAAGAACAGGAAAAAAATGTCCCAAACAATTTCAAACAAGTTTGATAATCTATCCATTTGTCCCTCAACATTCTGAAATGTGATAAAAGTAGGGATGTGAACGTGTACATGAAGTTTGAATCATAAACGTTTTATTATTATTATTATTATTATTGATAATTTATTATTTTTTTTACACAAAAAAAAACATTCATAAACTGTAGCCTAACTTACAATCGTTGACATAAATGGGGAAATAAACTACTTAGCTACTAAATACCAAGCGTCTTTCAAATCAATCACGTTAGTTAATTATGTTAACCAGCCAATGCGCGCGCTCATAAATTCACTCCGGCTCACTAAACACTACTTATTTATATCAAATTATGAATGGCTGAATATGCCCCCAGAACACAGAGCTCACTTCTTCCCTCTCAAACTTTTCTCTGCCCAACCCCTTGTTCTCCCAGGCTTACCTTTCTTAAAGGGGCACCACCCGTAATCACCTGGATAACCTTGAGCCTGATTACTTTGGCCCTTGAAAGCTGACCAGTATACAAATATAGTTAATTTAGGCAGTAGGATACAGGAAAAGAATGATAAAGAAAACACATGGTGAGGTTTAATCTTGCAAGAGTTTGTCTTCATAAACCTATCACACTAACCTGTATTCCCTTTCACTCTTGTGGCAATGTCACATATTAAGGGCATCATGAAATCAGAAGTGTCCCACCCAGTTACAGAAAACTGGGTGTCAATCGAAGGTCACAGGTCCTCCAGCAGGACAATGACCCAAAACACATCCAAAAGCACCCAGGAATGGTTCAAGAGAAAACGTTGACTGGTCTGGAGTGGCCAGCAATGAGTCCTGATCTGAGTCCCATCGAAAACCAATGGTGAGACGTGGAATGTGCAGTTGGTCAAAGGAATCGTTCAAACATTGAAGAACTGGAGCGGGTTGCAACTGAAGAGTGGGTGAAACTACCAGCAGAAAGTAGGAGGAAGCTGATTGATGGTTACAAGAAACGTTTGGAAGCATGTGTGGAAGCATCATTGCCAAAGGCTGTGCTAATAATCAGGGCCATAGCCAGATTTCAATTTTGAAGCCATACATTTTTAATAAAATTAAATATTTGTATTATTATTTGATCATGTGCTGTTAAATAAAACAGATGAACATGGGAAGACCAAAGGTTGTTTCAATTTCTAATTATTTCAGAAGATATTGTACATTACTTCCCATTGCACATTAGTACAATCACTACAAAAATCAAAGACTGTTCTGTGACTTCTGAACTAATTATTATTATTAATATTATTATTATTATCATCCTAGGTTAGAGGAGTGATTTAGTGTCTGAATACTTGAAAATGGTCAAATATTGAATATGGTCATAAACTATTGTCTCAACTAGGGCATCACAATTAATTTGACAATAATATTTTGATGTTTAAAATGCTACACATACAACCTTTAACTATGATGTCATTAATACAGTAACAAAGTGTAACAGTGACAGTTGCTACCAAGAGACCTACAGTGTCATTCATCTGACCTTGAGTGGTCAAGTGAGGATTTGGTTACATGTGTGTAAGTGCATGCGTGTTTGCATTGTGTGTGATTGCACATGTTTGTATGAGTGTGTGCTTGTATGCATATGCTAGTGCATTGGTGTCTCCCCATGTGTGTGTATGTTGAGTTGTTTTCAATTTTTCCAGGTCAGTGCTTTCCAAAGTTAGGGAGTGTCAGCAACCCAGTAGGAGCTCTTGAAGGCAGTATTTAGGCTTCAGACAGAAAACATTAAACACAATGCGCCCAGCAATGTTAATACTGGAAAATTGGGGTGGAGGGGGGGGGGGGATTTGGGGGTTGAAAGTTGAAAAAAATACTTCTTCAAAAATACAGCTTATTTTTCCTGTTATTATAGTCTCATTAGCCATCTATAAAATGACAATTGACACTGCTAGTTCTCTTTGTACCAATAAACTTGTCATTCACTTGACCTTGACTGAATATATAGCGGTTAGATTGGGGGACTTGGTTAAGAAATACAAGCCATTGCTAAAAGACAAAGCAGTCCGGTCTCCATCTTGCCTGAGACTTTGCTGTTGTGTCACAAATCTCCTAGCAACCACAGCTGTAGTAGCTCCATCGTGGAAGACTGGCTGTGCCAAAATCACAGCTAAATATGTAACAAAAGAAAAGGAAAGAAAAAGAAAGATTCTTGTGTTGTGGGTGTAGATCCATTCAGTGATGTAATAAGTAAAAGTGAATGGTCTGACAGGGTGCATTTTCCAGGTTACTCAAATCAACACATACGTTCATTGATCAATACATACAGTACATGCAGAAAGAGACTTACTCAGTGTCAGGGACTAGGTAGGTATATATACACACACACACACACACACACTCTCACTGGTCTTCATCATAACAGCGTGAATTACCTTCAACACAGCTAGCTAACTAGCTAGTGGCTAACGTTAGTAAACAGTAACATTTAATTCCAGGCTTGTTTCATGAGACAGAAGTTACCAGAGTGGCATCTCTTAAACCTAACTGGCACAATGTCTTCCTTATTGTTGAATCCTGAAATATTTAAGTTTTGTAACAGTTAAAATCTTAGTAAGTCTGATGTTTTAGTCGAGTTAGTGGTAAATACACAAATATAATGGGAGAATTTGGTAAAATATTCTAAAGGTATATGAATGCTTGTCTGAAAATATGATTCACTTTTGGTTAAATTGGTGGTTGTGATGCATTATGATCATCACAGTCTGGAGGTCGTGGTTTACCCACCTTTTTAATTACCACTACATCAATAACAATATGCCTCCCTGTAACAACACATTATGTAATAACACCGCATTATGTAATAACTCGACAAAATACATTTTCACTTCATTATGTAATAACACCCGCATACAACACCATACAAAATGTGGGAGTTGCACTTTTTTTGCTGAAAATGTAATAAACAATCTGAATAAGGTGCATTATGTAATAACCAACCAAAATGAATGTCTTCATCTGTACAATTACAATTTTAACAATTAAGCTAAATATTAAATTACACCCCTATGACCTGTGGTGCACCCCTTGGCGTTATAGTTCACTCTGATCTTAGTTTAAATCGCCACATAAAAGCTTTTATTTCTAGCAGGGTTGACTACGGCAATGGTCTTTTGACAGGGCTCCCCAAAAGACCATCAAAAAGCTTATTCAAAATGCAGCTGCTAGAGTTCTTACAGGGACCAAAAGGTCAGACCACATCACCCCGATTCTTAAGTCACTACACTGGCTTTCTGTCAGCCACATAATTGAATATAAGGAAATGCTGCTTGTTTATAAATCAATACATGGAGTGGGATCAAAATACATTACAGACATGTTTAAGGAGTACACTCCTGCCAGGTCTCTCAGGTCAAGTGGGAGTGGGCTGCTAGTAGTGCCCAGTGCCAGGGCTAAAGTTGGTGAAGCAACCTTTAGTCACTCACTATGCTGCGCATCTCTGGACCAGACTCCCTGTCGATCTTAAAAGTAGCCTAACCCTCGAAACTTTTGAATCAGGACTCAAAACCACACTGTTCATGGATGCTTTTAGTTAAGTTATTTGAGTTCTTTAAAAAAATGTTAAACTTATTTTAAATCTAGTTTTTATCTAGGCCCTACACCACAATTTATTTATTCATTGTTCTTATGAATCAATTGTCTTTTCTTATAAATTGTCTATGTATCAATTGCCTCTGTCTTTTAATCTTTGTAAAGCACCTTGAATTGCCACCGTGCTAAAAAAAAAAGTGCTATAAATAAAGTTATTGAATTGCCTTGGAAGAGGGAGAATAAATTGTAGTGTCTATCACTGGCCACTAGTTGAAAGACAACATGTTGAAAGGTAGGCTATGATATTGAGTGTGAATAAAATGTTATTTCTCTGCAAAGCATTGGATTTAGAGTTTCTCTCATTCAGAGTTTACTGTAGAGCTTCTCAACTAATATAAAAAGTGTAAAGATAAAAGCTCAAACCTTTATGCTAATAACAATGTGCTGGTTAGCAATGACAACACTCGCCTAGCAGATAATATTGGTCTTGAAAGTTTCTGACAGGAAAATGTTTTTTTCCTTCACTCTGTTTAACATCATAGGAATGTATTCATAGGAATAGTTCACATATTTTACAAATTTCCATGTTTATTGACTCATTTATGAACAAACTAAAAGTTGCTGACATGTATAAATAGCTACCAGGCCTGTTAGAAAGTATTACATACATTTACAATGTGATAATGAGGAAAATTAATAATAATAATAATAATAATAATAACAATAATACAATCAACATTCTTGGTGCATATGCTGTCTGGTCATGTAACCAGCCAAGTGGAAGGGTATAACAATGTATGCACAAAACAGAAAACATTAAGTGAATAGAACACATTTTCACAATGTTAATGTGTTAAATTACCACATATTAGAACATCATGCAGTATATTTAAAGGAATGTTTGATATATATTTAGCTATTTATTTTTTGACAGATCTGAAATTAACCATTATTGTGACCTGTAGCCTTTGGGTCTTATGTATGGGATATGGACAACAGCAATCAATGCGTAAAATGAATTTTGAGTCAGTATGATTCATGCTAGAATGCATATAATTAACATTGTTATGTTATAACGATTTTCATGAATGAAGACATCCATTTTGGTTGGTTATTACATAATGCACCTTATTGTTACATTTTCATCAAAAAAAAGTGCAACTCCCGCATTTTGTAATAACCACCGCAATATGTAATAATTTATTACAAAATGCGGGGAAATTTATTACATATTGCATTCAGGCTGTTTATTACAAAATGCGGCAGATTATTACAAAATGCGGGTGTTATTACATAATGAAGTGAAAATGTATTACATTTTGTCGAGTTATTACATAATGCGGTGTTATTACATAATGTGTTGTTACACTCCCTCTGCTTCTCTCCCACTAGCTTGGCAACTCGGGGCCTGAAAACTGCTGTTTTCTTTCTAAGTATACCAAGATAGAAACATTAATATTTCAGCCATAAAGAGAAAAATCACTTTTGCTGGGCCATAAATGGATGGTGCTTGACGATATTCCGTGTTTTATTCCGGTGCAGTCGGCCTTGCCTGGCTGCCTCTCTCTCATATTGACGTAGAGTTGAGCGAATGCCCCTCAATGCCCTGCTCCTATACCAAAGCTCTAAATCTTTAGACCTCCCCCTGTACGGGACTTAGCTCCAGGACACATTTCTCTCCCTCTTGCGTGTGTGTTTGTGTGTGCGCGCTTGTGTTTTTTATGCATCAGTCTCTTTCTACGGGGGTGGAAAGAGAAACACAACATGACAAAGGACTTTAACTTTGAGGTAACTAAATCACATTTACAAAGGCAACCACACAAGTGAGTCATATGAAGTCAAATGCCAATTAGCAGTATCAAGTTTAAAAGAGGCCTGACAGTCATTAATTTATTAAGTGAGTTTTCAAAACAACATGAGGCAACTAACAGAATTACAAAGAGACCAAATAGTCAGGTGATCAAGTGTCAATCACAAAAACTGCAATATTATTCCATGTGGCAAGGGAAATAGTGTGTAAAATCATGCCAATATATGCCAAACAAAATAGGCAAAGAGGAAAAGTAGTCACAAGTTGAAGGTCACTGACAGGGATAGACAGACACTTGAAAGGAAATACCACAAAACTTCAGGCTCAAATATTACCAGAGAATTGAATCAACACCTCTGACACGGTCTCAACAAAAAACGTACATTATGAGTGGGCATCACTGTACATCACAAACCTGGCATTTACAGAAACTACTTAAATCCAAGGCCAACACACAAAGATGCCTAACTTGGTAGAAGGAGCACAAAGCCTGGAGCCCTGAGCAATGGAAAAAAAGCAATCTAGTCTGATGCATCATCTTTCACCCGTTTTCCTACATCCAGATGGGTGTGCATTTGGAGAAAGCCTTCAGAAAGCTAGCATTCATTCCAGGACTAAGAGTGTATGCTATCAAAGCGATCTAAAATCAATCCGTCTAATTTGTTAGTGGTTCTTCAAGGACAGAAGTTAGGGTTAGGGTTAGATGTAAGGGAGTATGTATGGGAGTCATGCAGATGTAACAGATGAAGCCATTGATCTGCTGTTGTTATGGATAACCATTCCCCTACAACCCCCACATCCTCACATCCTCACTATGGAGCGTAGCCATTCGGTGGAACATTTTATCCCAAGTGGCCCAAGTGGAAGGGACACAGTTCGGTTCTTATTTTACTAGTGGAAAGAGTCTGCCTTGCAATTTCAGCAGCAAAAATGTAAATTAATTAATTAAATTAATTTTTAAAGGTATTTATGGTTTATTGTTTATATTACACAATGCCTGTTGCAAACATACAAAACCTGTTCTGAACTTCTATCATGATAGAAATATGTCTGCTACAAAAATACTAAACCTAGAACTGTTTTGTGCCATAAAGCAATATCCATTTGTGCCATAAAGTAATCCAGCGGATGTCCTGCCTAATCCAACCTGATGATACATGATGTAAAATACAATGTAGAGGCCGGTAGAGGTTGCCAATCTTCTTGGCAAAAGTATTGTTTGTTTACACTAATCATACTAATGGCACAAAATTCATGTAGAAATGATTTATTGATGTTAAAATGTTACACCTAGTACCTTTCAGAAAACATGGTTCATTATCCTATTCAAGTCCATGCATTTTTGAAAGTTGACAATGCCTTATCAACTGTTTGCCTTTGGTCCTGTGTTGTAACCTCGACTTTGTGTTTCCTTCTGTGCTCCAATATTTTCCAGTTACAAATGCCGATGCAGTTTATAAGCGCTCCCCAGTGTGCTGACGCCGTACTTATGAACAATTACTAGCTGCTGTGGAGTCTAGCCGGACTGTTGCTGACAGACACACACAAACATACACACAGAAGTACACGGTCAGTCAGGCACAGATAGATGCAAACATGTGCACAGGTGTTCACTCACTCACTCACTCACTCACTCACTCACTCACTCACTCACACACTCACACACTCACACACCCAGCCGAGCCAGGTTGTGAATAAAACATGCATTCTCAGCATTGATGCTCCCTGAATTAGGGCTGTAAATTGAATCTTTATGGGGAATACATAAAATGCTACATTAGAAATTATTCAGGTGCCACCACTTTTACTTTGCCTTTAGCTGCTCGCAGTTCTGGCTTCTGACCTAGCCAGAGTTTAGTTGAACTGAACCTGACTGTCCAAGGTTAGGACATAGCCACAGATAAACAGTTTGGTCAGGTTGTACTCTGTTGCTACAATTGAGAAGGGCTGCCTGCAAATAACACACTCCTATTGTGACTACAGCTGAAAATATGCAATGGTCAAACTCTATGTATGGTTCTGGGTGAGCAGCTTTAAAGAGGTTGCTGGTCGCCAGTAGATAAAAAGGATGGAGGAAAAGAGAGAAGGATGAAGGGAGGCACTTAAAAAGAGAGGGAAGGGGAGGGAAGGAGCCAGAGAACAAGGCATCTACAAAGGGAGAGAGAGGAAGGGAATAAGGAGTCATGATAGGGGGTTCGGAAAAAGGAAAAGGATGTAGAGAGAGGCAAAGGGCTACAGCTTGAAAGGGAGAGTGAGGGGAGGAAGAGGGGCAGCGACAGACAGAAGAATAAAACATAACAGAGTAGAAATTGATTTTCTTTCTTCTTTGTCTCTTTTTCCAGGACCATTTGTGGCACCACAATGATAGAAAAAACATAAAAGGTAGGAGATTTTAAATTCCGCCTTTTGGCTGCTAGACACACAGCTGCTAACAGAAAAGACAGTGGAGGAGCAGACACAATCAACTAACCACTACCACAAAGACGAGAACTGAAAATGTAACGGCAACAACTGCAATCACAACAAGAGGGTGAACCAGAACCACAGCAACAACCACAAAAACAACAACATGAAACTCATGAACAACAACAGACTCAAGAACAACTGCAACAACCTAGTAACAAACTAATAACAAGTTCAGAAACAAAAACAGCAAAACCAACAATTCACTTTAAAGGTCCATCACCATGGAGGGGAAGGCAGGACATCACCCAGGCTGTTCTCGGGTGGGGAAATGCTGACCGCGACTGGGGATTTTTTCAGAAGGTGGAAGGAGTCCTTAGCAAAGGTCATTGGGGGTAGTTAGAAAGCTCCTCAGTGGCACGTTGCTCGGGGTGGATGAGATCCGTCCTGAAATGCTGAAGGCTATGGATATTTTGGGGCTATCATGGTTGACACGTCTCTTCAATGTCACATAGGAACAGGAACAGCGAGAGCCGTTCGCATCCTTGGCATTAAGTCAAGCTCGTCGGACATCAGACTCAGACTGTCACGGTCTCAGCCGTGCCACCAGTTTCCCTATGTTCTCCCTCCCCCTTGTGTTTCTAGTGTGTCTATGTCTGTCCTGTGTGTGTGTGTGTGTGTGTGTTGCTGGGCGTGACTCCAGACTCCAGCACCTCCCCGGCTCCATCATCCACCTCTCTCCCACCTGCTCTACCTCACACACCTGCAGTTCATCATCATCAGCTCCTGTATAAGAACCCCGGCTTTCCACCTACTCTTCGCCAGATCGTTGATTCAGCCAATGTGGTATTTCTCGTTCCCGGCCCCCTTGAATTGTGGATTATAGCTTGTCTCCTGTTGTTTCACGCCTTGCTAACCCTGCTCTTCCTCTGCCCCAGGATCACTACTCGTTACCAGCCATTCTGCTCATCTCCCCGTCTGCCAGCCTGCCAGCCTGTCTACCTGCCCGTCCACCACCTGCCTGCCTTGCCAGCCGCGTCCTCTGTCTGTTTCCCCGGCTTCTCCCTGCTTCTGCCTCCTGCTCCTTCCCCGGCCCCTGCTCCTGCCTTACCCCCCGGTTTCCCTCAATAAACATCCATTGTTTGTCCAACCTCCGAGTCTGGGTTTGCATTTGGGTCCGACCAGTGAAATCGTAACACAGACAAGGGTGCACCTTGTACCCATTCCTGTTTGTGATATTAATAGACAGGATATCAAGGCGCAGCCAAGGTCTGGAAAGTGTCCGGTTTGATGACGTTAGGGTGGCGTCCTTGATGTTGTCCTTTTGGCTTCATCAGATGACTATATCATGCACTGAAGCGGTTGGCAACCCAGTGTCAAGTGGTTGGGATGAGGTTCAGCACCTCACATTCCTGTTGAGCATTGCCACTTTTCATTTCACTGCACACCCTGTGTGTGTATGTGACAAGTAAAGTTCTTGCATCTTGAAAATTGAATCTTGAATGTCAAAGTCTGAGGCCCTGGTTCTCTCTTGGAAAAAAGGTGGCCTGTCCCACATTAATTTAATGAAATATCAAAACCACAACAACCCAAAAACTACAACAACCCAACCACAACAACCCAACAACTGCAAGAAACCCAAAAACATCAATATAATGAAAAACCAAAACCACGCCAACCAAACAACAGCCACAATAACCCAACAACAACCCAACAGCCCAACAACAACCATGTGAACCCGACAACCACAACAACCCCAAAACAACCAATCAACAACAAACTAAACAACCACCACAAGAACCTACAACAAATTAATGAACTGCAACAACCCATAAACATCAATTTAATGAACCGCAACGACCACAATAACACAACCATATTTCAACAACTGTAATAACCCAACAACCTCAGCAACAACTACAGCAGCCGCAACAACCCAATCAAAACCACAACGCAACAACTGCAACAAAAAACGCAACACAACTGCAAACCCAAACGACAACCACAACAACCCAACATCTTCAGTAACCCCATAACCACAACAAGCCAACAACAACCACAACAATTTAATCAACAACCACAACAACCCAACAAACTAAATGAAAGACAACATAATCTGACGTAACTGCCTCTATCCTATATATTATGCAGAACCCTTTTTCATTTTTTATTTCACTTTTTTTTACTGCCTGTTGAAAAGATGTCAAAATATTGGGACTATTTCATCCTAGATAAAGTAATTCCACCATGGCAGCGTATGAGTACACTCTTGAATATGGGGATGGCTCAAACATGGGAATGCTGATGCACTGAGCAGCTGGAACAATGTTCTGCGGACATGAGACAAAAAAATTACTTTTTGGTAAAAGGAGAAAAAAACACCAACAGCAAAACCGTGAAGCATGGTGGAGGGTGCATCATGGTTTGGGGCTGCTTCAGGGCCTGGATGGCTTCAATCAATGAATTTAAATTGTTCAATATTGTTCAATATGTTCAATATGTTCAATAAAGACATGTAAAAGTACATTTGTGTGCGTTATTTGTTAAATCACATTGTGTTTATCTATTTTTATGACTTATCAGACCATATTTTAGGAGCCATTTATACAGGAATGCAGGTGATTCAAAAGGGTTCACAAACTTTTTCTCCCAACTCTATGTGGTAAATTGGGCTCCACATAAACTACAAATAAAACAAGAAAGGTAGAGACTTCACTGGTTTGCCTGTCTTTTACCAATGGGTTGTATTTCTCAAGCTGTAACCAAATCCAGCAATCTAACCAGCCAAGGTCAAGTGAATGTTCAAGTTCAAGTTTATTTGTCACATACACACACGGGGTGTGCAGTGAAATGTAAAAAGTGGCAATGCTCAACAGAAATGTGCAAAGGACAAAATAACAGGTTCACACTATTTACAATAAAAAACCAACACAATATTTACAATATTACAGTAAGAGCTCTATATAAAAAACAACACTATTTACAGTAAGAGCACTTTGGAAATAAAAATATAGTAAAAAAGGGAAATCGTATCTATGTAATATAATATAAATTATGTGTAGTCGTTACCAAAGTGTGTGAGTGTGTGTGTGTGCATAAGAGGGGCAGTGTGTGGGTCTTGGTGGGGGCCCTGGTGAGGTCGGAGTTCACAGTCCTGATGGCCTGAGGAAAGAAACTCCGTCTCAGTCTCTCTGTTTTGGCAGCGTGACTGCGGAGGCGCTTGCCTGACCGCAGCAGCTGAAACAGTCCGTTGTTGGGGTGGTGAGGATCCTTCATGATCCTGCAGGCTCTGGTTCTGCACCTCCTGGTGTATAAGTCCTGCAGGGTGGGGAGTGTAGTTCCAATAGTGCGATCAGCCGAACGCACTACTCTCTGCAGAGCCTTCCTGTCTGTTGCCAAACCAGGCAGTGATGCTTCCTGTCAGGATGCTCTCTACAGCTCCAGAGTAGAAGGACTGAAGGATCCTCCGGGAGACTTTAAATTTCCTCAGTTGCCTGAGGTGGTAAAGGCGCTGCCTCGCCTTTCTCACCAGAGTGTCAGTGTGTGTGGACCATGTGAGATCTTGGGTGATGTGGACTCCCAGGTATTTAACCTGCTTATCCTCTCCACAGTAGTCCCATTAATCCCCAATGGTGAGTACGTCCTCTGTTGTTGTGTCCTCCTAAAGTCCACAATCAGCTCCTTAGTTTTAGTGACATTCAAGAGGAGGCTGTTGTCCTGGCACCAGAGTGACAGATCAGCAACTTCCTCCAGGTAGGCCTTCTCGTCGTTGTCGGAGATCAGGCCCACCACCACTGTGTCATCCGCAAACTTGATGATGGAGTTGGAGCTGAACCTGGCCACACAGTCATGTGTGTACAGGGAGTACAGTAGGGGGCTGAAGATGCAACCCTGGGGGGATCCTGTGTTCAGGGTGAGGGGGTTGGAGGTGTGTCTACCCACCCTGACCACCTGGGGCCTGGCGGTCAGGAAGTCCAGGATCCAGGCACACAGGGGGGTGTTCAGTCCCAGCTCAATCAACTTGCCAGCCAGTCTGGTGGGGACTATGGTATTGAAAGCTGAACTATAATCAATTAACAGCAGTCTCACAAAGCCCCCCTTCCAGCTGTCCAGATGAGAGAGTGTGGTGTGCAGTACCTGGGAGACAGCATCATCCGTGGATCTGTTTGGACGATAAGCAAACTGCAGCGGGTCCATGGAGCAGGGGAGGAAGGCGCAGATGTAGTCCTTTATCAGCCTCTCAAAGCATTTCATGACCACCGAGGTGAGGGCCACCGGTCGATAATCATTCAGGCATGCTGGAGAAGCATTCTTGGGCACAGGGACAATAGTGGATCTCTTGAAGCAGGCGGGGACCAGACTCAGCCAGGGAGATGTTGAATACAGTGGTGAACACTGGAGCTAGCTGATTATCACAGGTCTTCCGTACTCGCCCAGATATACCATCTGGACCAGCAGCTTTCCTGGTGTTCACCCTCTCGTCAGAGCCCTCCTCACACTGTGCTCAGTCACAGAGAGCGTGTGTTCATCCCCAGCGGTAGAACTCACTTCCGCTGCGCTAACAGTGATGTTGTTAGCCGGCAAGCTAGCGCTGTTGTTGCTAGCCTCAAACCGTGCATAAAATGAGTTCAGGTCGTCCGCTAGGGATGCGTCGGCACTCACAATTGGGGGGGGGTCTGCCCTGGTAGTCTGTTATAGTCCGTAGCCCCTGCCATAGGCGTCTGGTGTCACGCTGCTCCATCTGCGACTCCACTCTGTCTTTATACCTCCTCTTGGCCTCCTTCACCGCCCTTCTCAGTCCATAGGATGCTGCCTTGTGCTCGTCCATGTTGCCGGATACAAGACCGGAGTTATAGGCAGCAGTGCGGGCGTTCAAAGCGTCGCAGATGTATCTATCAACCCACGGTTTTTGGTTAGGAAAGGACCTAACTTTTACCGTGGGGACGATGGTGTCCACTAGCGTTGCTATGAAGCTCGTTACTACTTCCGTAAACTCGCTGACGTCCCTGGAACTGGATTGGAACATGTCCCAGTCGACGTCACACAGAGCGTTCTGTAGCTCAGCCTCTGATTGGTCAGACCACCGCTTTACGTCCCTCGTCACTACCGCTTCCCGTGCTATCCTTTGTTTATACTCCAGTAGTAGGAAAATGGCGGCATGGTCTGATTTGCCGAACGGTGGGAGAGAGACAGCCTTGTAGCCTCTCTTGAATGGCGTATAGCAGTGGTCCAACGTTCTTTCCCCTCTGGTAGCACACGTAATGTGCTGATGAAAGTTCGGCATGACTTTTTTTAGGTTCGCCCTATTAAAGTCCCCAGCCACCACCATAGCCGCGTCGGGATGCTTGTTCTGATGCCGACATAACACATCATGTAGGTCCGATAGTGCTACGTCGGTGTCCGCTTGTGGTGGTATGTAGACGACTGTGGTGATGACCGAGCTGAACTCCCGGGGAAGGTAGAATGGACGGCATGAGATCGTCAGATGTTCCAGGTTCGACGAGCAGGAACGAGAAAGAGTCTTAATGTCCTTGGGGTTGCACCACTTGTTGTTGGTCATGAAGCAAACCCCTCCACCCTTAGATTTGCCAGACTCTTCCAGTACAGTACAGTCATTTAGCAGACGCTTTTATCCAAAGCGACTTACAATAAGTGCATTCAACATAGGTAGGCAAGAAAACTACTAGTCACCAGAAATCGTAAGTGCATTTCCTTCCTAAACAAGCAACTAAGAGCATAACTAGTGTTAAGGTAAGAGTGCAATAAGTTAGCAACCTACTATATTTTAAACAAATGAGACAAATAAGAGAATCAAATAAACAAGAGCTAAGACAACTAAGTGAACCAAATAGGCAAGAGCTAAGACAAATAAGTGTATCAAATGAACAAGAGCCAATAAACAAGAGCTCAGACACATAATTGACGACAAATAGGCAAGGCTAAGAGGAAGAGTCAGGGTAGTGTTTCCTGAAGAGGTGGGTTTTCAGCCTGCGGCGAAAGATGGGCAGCGACTCTGCTGTCCTGACATCAGTGGGGAGTTCATTCCACCACTGCGGGGCCAGGACAGAGAAGAGCCGTGACCGTGTAGATCGGCCGCAGGGGCCTCTGAGCGACGGGGCAACCAGTCGCCTCGAGGCAGCAGAGCGAAGTGGTCGGGCGGGGGTGTAAGGCTTGACCATAGCCTGGAGGTAAGAAGGAGCTGTTCCTTTCACTGCCCTATAGGCTAGCACCAGGGTCTTGAACTGGATGCGAGCCGCTACAGGGAGCCAGTGTAGAGAACGGAGAAGGGTAGTTGTATGGGAGAACTTGGGCGAGCTGCAGCTTTCTGAACAAGCTCCAGAGGTCTGATGGCAAACGCCGGGGCACCAGCAAGGAGGGAGTTGCAGTAGTCCAGGCGGGAGATGACAAGAGCCTGGATGAGCACCTGCGCTGCCTTGTCAGTGAGGAAGGGGCGAATCCTCCTGATGTTGTAGAGGAGGAATCTGCAGGAGCGCGTCACTGATGCGATGTTTGCCGAGAACGACAGTTGGTCGTCCAGGGTCACACCCAGATTCCTCGCAGTCCGAGTTGACGTCACCACAGCATTATCAATGGTGATGGCCAGGTCTCGGTGCGGACAGCCCTTCCCCGGGAGGAACATCAGCTCAGTTTTGTCCAGGTTGAGCTTCAGGTGGTGCATCGACATCCACTCCGAGATGTCTGCCAGGCACGCAGCAATGCGTGCCTCCACTTGTGTGTCAGAGGGGGGAAATGACAGGATCAGCTGGGTGTCATCTGCATAGCAGTGGTAGGAAAAGTCGTGTGAATGGATAACAGAACCAAGAGATGTTGTGTAGAGGGAAAAGAGGAGAGGGCCTAGAACTGAGCCTTGCGGAACCCCAGTAGCGAGCCTGCGTGGTTCTGACACAGACCCTCTCAGCGTCACCTGGTAGGAGCGATCCGTTAGGTAGGATGCAAACATGGAGAGTGCAGAGCCTGAGACACCCATCCCCTCAAGGGTGGAGAGGAGGATCTGGTGGTTCACCGTGTCAAACGCTGCAGACAGGTCCAGGAGTATCAGGACAGAGGAGAGAGAGTTCGCTCTAGCGGCATGGAGCGACTCCGTCACTGCCAGGAGCGCAGTCTCGGTCGAGTGACCCACTTTGAACCCAGACTGGTGGGGATCCAAGAGGTTGTTCTGGTGGAGGTACAAGGACAGTTGCTTGAAGACAGCACGTTCAAGAGTTTTTGATAGGAAGGGTAGAAGGGAAACCGGTCTGTAGTTCTTGACCTCAGAGGGATCAAGTGTTGGTTTCTTCAGAAGGGGGGTGACTCTGGCAGTCTTGAAAGCAGAGGGAAAGCATCCAGACACCAGAGACGCGTTGATGAGGTGGGTCAGGAAGGGAAGGAGTTCAGGTGCAGTAGACTGAAGCAGAGTGGATGGGACCGGGTCAAGGGAGCATGTGGTGGGGCGGCTAGATGTAACAAGGTTAAGGACCTCGTCTGGGGAGAGGGGAGAGAAATGGGATAGGGAGGGAGGTGGGAAGGGAAAAGGTGGAGAGGGTGGTAGAGAGGGATGGGTGGAAGGCAGATAGGTGTGGTTGGTGCGCAGGGCACCAGCCGGGGGGTGAGGGAAGGAGGATCGGATATCGTTGACCTTCTTGTCAAAGAAGTTGGCGAAGTCGTCAGGGCGGAGGGAGGAGGTGGGAGGAGGGGGTGGGGGTTGGAGGAGGGAAGAGAAAGTTTCAAAGAGTTTTTTAGGGTTGGAAGCAGAAGTTTGAATTTTAGTGCAGAAGAAAGCAGCTTTAGCAGCAGATAGAGAGGAGGAAAAAGTGGAAAGGAGAGATTGGAAGGTAAGAAGGTCCTCCGGGAGTTTGCCATTTCTCCATTTGCGCTCAGCCACTCTCAGGCTCCGTCTCTCAGTACGCACTGAGTCCGACAACCAAGGGGCAGGTGGAGTTTGGCGTGCAGGCCTGGAGGTGAGGGGACAGAGATGGTCCAGAGAAGAGGACAGAGTAGAGAGAAGAAGATCAGTGGCAGCATCAGGGGATAGAAGAGAAAAAGATTCAGGGGCAGGGAGAGCAGAGAGAACACAAGAGGAAAGATCAGTGGGAGAGAGCGAGCGGAGATTGCGACGAGAAGAAACCATGTGGGTAGGGAGAGGATGTGAGGGGGGAGAGGAGAGAGAGAGAGTGTAGGACATGAAGTAGTGGTCAGAGAGATGAAGAGGAGTGACGGAGAGGTTGGCAGTAGAACAGTGTCTGGTGAAGATTAGGTCCAGTTGGTTGCCAGCCTTGTGGGTAGGAGGAGATGGGGAGAGGGCTAGGTCGAAGGAGGCGAGGAACGAAAGAAGAAGGTCAAGCTTCTCAGTCTGGATGTTGAAGTCACCGAGAAGGATGAGTCCAGAGCCATCGTCAGGGAAGTGGGAGACTAGTGTGTCAAGCTCCTCCAGGAACTCACCAGCAGGGCCTGGTGGGCGGTACACAACCGCGATGGTGAGCTTGACTGGATGAGAAACAGTGACAGCATGAAATTCAAAGGAGGAAGGAGAGAATTGTGGCAGAGAAAAAAGAGAGTATTTCCATTTGCTGGAAATTAGCAGGCCAGTACCACCGCCTCGCCTCGCAGCTCTGGGAGTGTGAGAGAAAGAGTACACATCTGACAGAGCAGCGGGCGTGGCAGTGTTTTCTGGGGTGATCCAAGTCTCGGTTAGAGCAAGAAAGTTGAGGGAGAGCAGGGATGCGTAGCCTGAGATGAACTCAGCTTTCGGCACAGCCGACTGGCAGTTCCACAGCCCCCCTGCCACCACTTGCTCAACGCGAGTTGAGAGAGTAGGATAGATGAGATTAGTGGGGTCGCGGCGTCTGGGTGTGACCCAGCGTCTGTGCGACCACCGGAAAGAGGAGAGGACAGGAATAGGAAGCAAACACATGGTAGATCACAATACAATGATACGGTTTATGAAGAGAAGAAGCACCTAATCTTCGAAGGACGTCCTCGGGCTTGAAAAAGTCGCCTGTTGCCTTTGTTCACCAAGCCTTCGTTTGCCTGACGCTTGAAAGCTGGCGCTTTCAAAGCAGCAGTGGTTTAAGACTGCTTCCACTGATTGCTAATTGTCTGCCAGGAGTGCAGGCCCCTCCCAGACAATTAACAAGGCAATTGGCCTAGCTTGGTGAAACTACCTTCAATAGGGGCTATGACACAAAGAGAAACTGACCAACTAGCAGCTAACAATAGACTACTGATTAAAGCACTACTACTTAAGCAATCAAAGTACAGCTAACAGCAACCTGGTAAGCAAGAAAAATATACTCAAACTATTCCAGATGAGTCAAGTAGTTCAGAATCCCTCCAGAAGTTAAATACACACTGGAGTAAAACTCTGCCTGGACTGACTATAAACCTTGAGTTGTGCAGGCCCCTCCCAGACAATTAACAAGGCAATTGGCCTAGCTTGGTGAAACTACCTTCAATAGGGGCTATGACACAAAGAGAAACTGACCAACTAGCAGCTAACAATAGACTACTGATTAAAGCACTACTACTTAAGCAATCAAAGTACAGCTAACAGCAACCTGGTAAGCAAGAAAAATATACTCAAACTATTCCAGATGAGTCAAGTAGTTCAGAATCCCTCCAGAAGTTAAATACACACTGGAGTAAAACTCTGCCTGGACTGACTATAAACCTTCCTAAACCTTCACTAAACCTTCCGTTCTATCCGCACGGAAAACAGAGAAGGACTCGGTTGGGCATATGATTCGATCCGGCACCAGCGGGGTCAGCCATGTTTCCGTCAGACAAAAGATGTTACAATCCCTCATGTCCCGTTGGAATCTAATCCTCGCCCTAACATCATCCAACTTATTTTCCAGAGACTGGACGTTAGCAAGAAGGATGCTGGGCAGAGGTGGACGGTGGGCTTGGACTCTCAGTCTGTTCCGAATTCCGCTCCGTTTTCCCCGATGTTTTCTCCTTCGTCTCCCCGTAGATGCGTCTCCACTGTTGTTGTTGTGGCTCGCTCGTACTATCTCTGCCGGCCACACTGGGTCGATGGAAAAAGTGGACAAAAACCTTTGTTTTGCGCAAAAGTTTATGTCCAAAAGTGTGCTACGTTCGTATGATGTTAGTGCCATTTTTAGTGCCATTTTTATTCTTAGAAACAGAACCAAGAGTGTCAAATGTTTGTTGTTATCATTTTATTACTGTCTATAATAACAACAGGAAAAGGACACTGTAATGCAAATTGTTGGCCAAAGTTGAACCAAGTTGGAGCATTTTCCACTTGCCAGCAGCAGCAGCAGCATCTGGCTCTATAGTTATTTTAGAGGCACTGTAACCTTGCTGGATGTAACATTGTGTTTAATGTATTCTGGCCAAAGCCTAAAGACTGCCTTCAAGAGTTCCTACTGACTTGCTGACACTCCCTGATGTGGGTGAGCACTGACCTGGAAAAGCTCAAAACAACTAAACATGCATACACTTATTCATATACACACACAGACAGACACCCGTGCTCTAACATATGCATACAAGCACACATGAAGAGACACACGTACATGTGGTGCACACACACAGTGAGAGAACAAGAAGTGCTACAGTTTCTGCATGAGGTGAGGAGTGTACAGTGCCACTTGCCATTCTGCCAGTGTCTGACATAGCGCGCGTGCACGCACACGCACACGCACACGCACACACACACACACACACAAAAACAGGAAGCTATGAAAGAAGGATAGGCACTGACACCTGTCACAAAATCAGTGGAGAACATAGTGGACTGCAAAGGAAACAAGTAAAGAGCAAAGGAAAACACTGATCATGGTCATAATTGTTGGCAAAATTGCCCATCTCCATTGCCTCAAAATGTTGACTTTGTATCATAATGTTAATAATCCACAACATTTTCAAATAAATGTCCATTTTGCTACTCTCTATCACTGATTGATATAACACAGTAGTGATTCAAACTGTAGCCATTCATGAAAGCTTTTTGCATTTGCTGTTCTAAACACCCGGTGTCGAGCAGAAAAATCCTTTGGCACTGTGTTTTAAAGAATCTTTAGCCTCTCTGGGATAACCTAGTCCAGTCCAGATTTGACCAGTGGTTTTTGATCTGGACCTGGTCTAATGTGGTCTGGATGGAGAAAAAAAGAAATCGCCCTTTTTCAGTTTTCACAAATAGAATAAACCTCACCCCCTATTGGTCAATTTCTACAACATTTCATATGCATGGGCCTGGCGCAAATTTGGCCATAAATCAATGACAGTTTGTCACCACCACCAGAAAACATATGCATTTGTAACGCATCAATATTTCACATAGGTCATTTTCTTTTAGAAGTTAGTCTTGACACGGGGGAACCCCCGGCATAAATCCAGCCCCTTCCCAGCGGTAGCCCTGTCACTTCCTGTCTCAGATGACTCTTAATTAGCTCCAGGAAGCTGCTAGGATCGTTAAGCTTGTTAGCATATTCAACTGGAAGGGCTTGTAGGTCATTTTGGCCCATGCCTTCCTCGGCTGTTTGGAATTACTGCTGACTCGCACAGAAGCTCAATGAGCGGTGGGAGAGCATTGAGAGGGACGGCAAGGTGTGTGTGTGTGTGTGTGCAAAGAAAAAAAAATCCATTCAGAGACAAGAGAGTCAAGAAGAAGAAGAAGAACACACTTTATTAGTCCACAGATTTTTTTGTCACACACACACACACACACACACACACACACACACGGTGGTGGCCGCCAAACACACACACGCATGCAGGAAGGGTGGCACATTCCACCTCCATACCTCTGGTCCAACATTGGCTGTAAATAAGAGATTGATGAGCATAGTTAACCTTTTGTATGTTAGCCCCATCTTAGTGCTGATGAATAACCATATAATAGCCATGACCGTGATAGCCTGCTATGTTTTTCATATTGTACTGTGTAGCACAAGCTCGCTACCCCGGGGTACAACAACATAAATCAGGCGTCAATCTGCTCTTCCCAGATCAGCTTTTCATTCTCTCACCTGCTGCCTGTGCTTTTAGGTGTTCCTGTGGCTCCAGCCAGACTTTGTCGACAGGCCTGGAGAATGTGCGCTGCAGGCACATTAGACAGGTTGGTAGTATTAGCGCAGAATGTCTGCCAGTGTCAGCTACACACTGTGTTCTTCAGCATCACTCATCTCTTCCTCTCCTGATACATCCTACACCACCACTGAGTCATTCCTATGCAGTCTGGATGCATACATAGACAGAAGGTACAGGGCTTCTGTCTGTAGGTGGTAGGTTTCTTTGTCTGTTCAGCCATGGAAGAACTTCAAGTTCTATTTACTCCAAACAAACATATAACGCATCACTTCCTGTACAAAAGAGGATATTCCCCGGACATTCCCCGGGTGTTTAGCACAGCAAATCTCAAAGCTTTCATGAAGAGGCTATAGGTTGGATCACTATTTGTGTTATATCAATCAGCAATAGGGTGCTACTCCCTATGAACATTTGTTTACATGACAATGTCGTAGATTATTACTTAAAGTTTTAATTTAGCGCTTGTTACAGGAGCATAGCTAAGTATGTTAAAACTCACTGAAATACTGTGACAGCGATGGTACGACAACAAATGGTATGAGAAGAGAGCTGGAGGAGCCCAAAGTGTATCATGGAGGTGTACATACAGAGAGAGGGAGCACACATGAAGGCGAAGGTTTGATATTGTGGGTTTCATTATTTTCTCAGAAATCTGGCTATAAAAGTTTAATCTCTTCCTCTCCCGTCCCTTCTTCCCCCTCTCCATCTACCTCACTGCTCCCTCTCTATATACCTCACCCAGGTACCAGTTTAATAACTGTCTTTTTATTGCATTTCCTACATTTGCAGCTATATTTGCATTCAAATACAGAGATGGTGAAACGTCAATCAGAAACTGGTTATTGTTGTTAAGGGAGATCCCATGCCCCCTCCCCCCCCCCCCGAGCACATCCTACCCCTCTTATCCTTTTCACTCACATAGATTTATGTATTTTGCACATCCTATATATAAGTATATATCCTATATATTTGTTTTCTTCATATCCTTCTAACGTGTGATATATTGCACATCTTGTCATTTTTATATATTTTGTCACTTATCCTTTACTGCATGCTTTCATATCTTTGTCATGTTTTCATAGCATTTTCATGATTTATAATTGGGGACGTCAAATAATTCAATAACAACAAACAGGCAAAAAGCAAATTAAAAGACATAAATAAGTAAGATAATGGTTACCGTGACAACGAGCAGGATTCCTTTCAGCACGGTGAGCAGCGAAGTGATTGGCTGGATGATCGCCTGGATTAACAAAATGGCTAGAGTGAGAATCCAAGTGAAGGCCGGGATCACATAGATGTGGCTGTGGAGAAAAAACACACACACACACACACACACTTAGAGAAAATAAAGGAAGTGAGGGATACACAAGAAGGGAGGCATTTTAGTCATTTCATGGATTTACACTACATTTAAAAAAAATTAAAGGATAGCTTTAAAGCTGCACTAGGCAACTTTGCATGTTGGCAGCTGCAAATGGCAGCAACAGGTAACGGTTTGAAAATAGTTTCAACTTCAATACTGCTTTAGAAGACAGTTTGTATTTGTATTTGTCAGTTCCTGTGTGGAGCAGACACCATCATTTCATTTTGGCAATTAGGGCAAATCTACAATGTCTCCATTAGTGGGGTTGGAAAGCTCTTCTGCAGCCCCACTTGTGATTCAGGCTGAAAAGACAGAGGTGTATTTTTACATAAAAACCTGCAGCTTTAGTGCACCAGACAGATAGACAACCAGCTAGCATTTCAGATAGTCAGACTCACACGGTTAGAAATGAGGAGGAAAAATATCAGAAAGACACACAGACAGGATAGATAGATGAAGAAAGGGATAGATAGAGGCAGACAGAAAGAGCTCTGCCTCAATTGCTGTGCTGTCTCCTCAGTCTACAGGCAACCACGTGTATGTGTTTCTGCGTGTGT
Organism: Hoplostethus atlanticus; assembly: GCA_034670405.1. Classification (NCBI taxonomy): domain Eukaryota; kingdom Metazoa; phylum Chordata; class Actinopteri; order Trachichthyiformes; family Trachichthyidae; genus Hoplostethus; species Hoplostethus atlanticus. The sequence goes on from JAXDDX010000090.1 coordinate 433,700, forward strand.
GTGTGTGTGTGTGTGTGTACATGTTCACACGTACGTGAAGTATGGTTCTGCAACCCATTTAAAAACTTTAGGCCATACATAAGAAGTGGAGGCCAAATAGTACAGCCAGACATAATAAGTGAGTAATGTTCATGACCACATGTATACTAAAAGCCTGTGCTTTTTATCCGAGACATCTCTTCTATACTACATTCACAATGTGGTGGTATATAGCAGACAGGAAACGAGATATAAACAGATATATAATAATAATAATAATAATAATAATAATAAGTGTTGTTCTTAATAGGAGAATGATGGTAAACTGCCTACTGGTCCTGTACAACAAAAGTTGAATTGAATGTTTGAGCACCTTCTTCTCGTCTCCTCCAACAAAGAATAAAATGCAGTGACCATGTTGACTGGCCGTTTTCCAGAGTCCAGAAGAACTTTTGCAGAGGAAAAGAAAAGTATTGCCAAATTTTGGTTTGGCTGAGCTAATCCTATTTATTCCCTGCTTTGGCTTCCCATTCATTTAAAGTGGGAATCGAGATCTAATACAAATTAGAACCTATTGGACATTTTGAAATTAATTACTATATTTAAAATGAACTGTACATTTGTAGGAAGTATCCACTATTTCAAGCAAAATAGAATATACTGCATATGAACATTTTTCAGGAAGCAACATTTATTTTTGGAAGAATTTGGTCCTAAAGTTGGCAGTATTTGAAAATGAATCTCACTGCTACTGCTTCAACTCCTGCAGAGCTCTTTGGGTATTTTTTTTTCCTCGACACCCAGCATCCTGCAGCAGTGGGAAGTGAGTTTCGGCGCCCCTCGGGGGAGGGGGAATAAGGTGGTTTATCCACAGGAGGCCGCCCGAGGTTTTTCAGTCCAGTAACCCTGCCTTCCCACTCCCACAACGCATCGCCGCATCTCCCCCGACGCCTGAGCGGGCCGGTAATGAAGCGCCCAGGCGTGCCGATGAAGCAGTCAGACCAACCCTGAGAGTGTGAATAATATTATTCGGGTTAAGTATTTACTGGGGCGTGACAAAATAAATTAGCCCTGTTAACTGATAAAGGTAATTACAGACATGGGAGAGGGGGGAAGGAGAGGAGGTGGAGGAGGAACAAAGATCGCTTTTAGAAGTGGTTGCGGACCTCGCATTGATTCTCACTTCAGTGGGTTGAGAGGGCTGTTGATGGAGTCAGATGCACAATGTCCTGCACACACCGGCGTATAGTGCTGCACCGCTCAGTTTGAACAACATCAATACAAGCACAAAGTGTTCTTTATGCACTGTCTGTGTTTGCTTCAAGATTATAGGGGATGATTACTGGTCTGGGATCAATGGGCAGACCACACGACTAAATTCACTTCAATTAGGCTAAGGAATGCATTTTCTACTGTTCATGAGTAACACTCTTTTAGAAACTATTGTCGAGGTGCCCTTCAGCAAGGCACTGAACCCCCGACTGCTCTGGTGGAGCTGCTCAGAGGACACCAGAAGATGAGGTTGTACTGGGCAGCTCCCAGGGTGAATGTGTGGACCTGTGAATGTGTAGCAAGTCAAATACTGGATGTCCCTGAAGTTGCTGCTTCTCAAAGCCAACAAAATGGAGATGTTGGTTGCTGGATCAAAAATGTTGGCGTTACATGGGATCCTACTCTTTCGTTCAAGTCGCACACCAAGGACATCACTAAAACAGCTAAATGTGCCCTCTGATCACAGGACGCTGGCTACCAATCAGCCACCAATCCCAGCAGTCGAAAAGAAAACTGCAGGTAGTACAGCCTTTACTCAGGACGCTCCCTATCTCTGCCTGCTGCAATCAGCGAGGCGAGCTCTATTGATATTTTAAAATCTAGGTTCAATTTATTTCCTCAGTAGGCCAAACGTAACTTTGCACAGTTACAGGGACTCAATCACTCCTTAGACTAAGGTTACACCAGTTAGCGTGCACTCACTCAAACTGGGATTAAGGGCTATACAAATAAACTTGACATGACCTGACTTGACTTTCCCTGGATAAATAAAAGTTTAAACATGCCGTGCCCCACACATGATGCAGTCAAATTATTTTTTTTATTGTAGCCCCCCCTCTGGGCAAATAGGAACAAATATCACCTTGTTTTGACCTGTAATTGTTCCCTTGGGCCAATCAGTGTAATTTTGAAAATGCCAAAAATGCAGCAGTGAGATGCGTCATTCCCCCAAGTTTCAGTAATGATCAGTCATGTCTGAGATAACGACTTAGACGGACAGATGATGGAGACTGATCCATAGTACCCTAGTGAAAATGACCGAGAGAGAGAGAGAGAGAGAGAGAGAGGGAATCCAAAAAACAGCCTAGACCAGACCAGGTAAATCAGAACACTGATACTGGTGGACCAGCTAAGATCAGCATCCAAGTGCCCAAAATAAGCAGGTCACCAGCTAAACCAGCATTAATGATCAGAGTATAACCCCCTTAGCTGTTTATTTCAGCATGGTTAAAGTACTTGAGAGACCCTGGAAGCTATGATACAAGAAAACTAGCGGATCAAAAGCTAGAAGTGTACAAGTCTGCATCTTTGAAGTGTTGAGTATGGTTTCGTCATTCAACATTTTGTCTTGCTTTTCAGTAGGATGAATGGATGTACAGGGGCACTGTGAATGAAAGCAACCATCTCTGCAATTTTTTACTAGGAGAGAGAGAGAGACTATATATATATATCAGAGGCAGAGGAGGTTGCTCCTCCTCTATTTTTGAGAGGCAAGAGGGAGATCAAAATTAAAAAAAAGAGTAATTGGTTGAAATAAACCATTACCAAATTTCAGTATCATTTATAAAATATTTCTTCTCTCTTCTTTGGAAAAAATCCATTATTGAAATTCTGATTAAAATGCTTCAACAGTGACACCTACAGGGCAGACAAGAGGGGAAAGGGCAGTCTGTGTGAAGTGGTGGTGGGTGTGGGGGGCAGAGGAGGACGGGATCTCTTACATCAATTTAATGTACTTCATTTTTTTTCATGCTAATCTGTTATTGGTCAAAACACGTAAAATGATGCGCCAAGGGAGGACGTCCTCCCTAACCAATCAACAACCAGAATACAATATTGACATCGTGTTGGTCCAATGATAATTTCCAAATTTCATCTTCAATTCTCTACCACTGTATTGTACGTGAGTGTGACGAACTGGCGGTAAAGCGATAGATAGATTATACAGTAGCATATTAGAAAATAAATTATAACGAACTACTTTTAAACACAAAACTAAAAAAATACATTTTATTTAGGCCTTTTCAACCAGGGGAGGCTGGTCCAAATTTCCTTTTTGCAGATTTACGTTTCCCTTTCAACGCAACAGTTAGCTTGTTGCAGCAGCCCTGAAGGACTGTTAAGCTAACGGCGAGAATGGATTTGGAGGAGAGTGGTGCTGTAGCAATTAACGGCAGCGTGAGTGAGGGGGTCACAGAGAGGCATAGACGCAGACGGGAGAGTGGGATGGGGAAGAACATCTTGTGGATTATTTGTTGTCACAGCCATTCCACAGTTTGGATTATGCAGCAAAGGTGAGGATCAAGACTGCTGGACGACCAACTCCACATATAACCATGATCAAAAATCACCAGAAAGATTCAAACCTGAATAAGGTAATAAGATAATATGATATTTGTTAGGTTATTATTATTAGCAGGGGTTAAAGTGGGCCGGAATGATCCCGAACGGCGTTCCGGCACCTTCGATTAATAAGTAAATAAATCTGATTTCATACTGCTTCATACTGCAGCCTGGCGTTCCTTCCATCTGATGCCATCGAGATACTCACTCAAAATATCAGAAAGTGTAGCCTCCGCTCTGAGGCTACATTCACACTAATACGTTTTCGTTTTAAAATGGAGTTTTGAAACTAAAAAGGATCTCGGTCCACACAAGCGTTATAGCACCATTTCAGAAATTATCTCCGTCCAAAAAACGCATATCACATTACCATTCACCTACACTGGGCATGCGCGTGCCGGTGTAAACAGGAAGCAGATTGTCTATTCTGCTTAGTTGCAGAAAATGCCGTTATGAAGAACAGCAATGGCGAAAAGTAAGAGCAGAGATGTCTTTGTTTGGATGGACGACGAGGTGGAACTGTTACTGAAAGTAACAAACGAGTATAAGGCGGTAAACGCGGCGGAGAGTATAGATTGGGAGTCGTCGCAAAGCAAATACAGCGACATATTACCGCGGTACCAGGAGCACTATCCATCGCCAGGGAAGGATACGTCTGACTGATAAGACCCAATCAGGAAGTGGACGTGGCTCTCCCACAGCAGCCAGCTAGGGCAGAAGCAACAGGTGAGATAGACAGCAAACAGAGATGTAGAAGCAGGGCAGAAAAGCCTAAAGCTTCTAATGTGCCTGTATATATTTTGTTATGTGTTTGACACAACGTGAAGCAATGGAGCTGTATATATTGTTATTTGTCAGAAAGTACTTGGCAATTAAAATATTTACAGTGGAGCACCTTATATATAGTATTATTTAATAATTAATTTAAGAAAGTGTGTGGGTGCCCCCCCAACCAGTCAGCTACAACCACAAATAGAATCTAATTCTGTGGGAAACACTGTGTACACTATGTGTTGTTGAAGTTATCTGGTTCATTGTGAAATGATAATTATTATGAGGTGAGTCATTTTTCCCCGCTGCACCGCTACACCGGATCTTAGGGTTCCCCCACCTGCCAAATCCCACTTTAACCCCTGATTATTAGGTTATTATAAGGTTGCTAGTTGGATTATTGCTACATTTGAACATAAGAACATAACATAACTTCAACATAAGAAAGTAGAGATAAGTAGCCAACTAGTGTAAAATAACATGACGCCGTGGGTTGGTTTTCCTCCTGTCCTCCCCAATTGTTTGAGTCACCAGCCACCACTGATATATATATATATATATATAGAGAGAGAGAGAGACATATAAAGTGTTAAGATAGATGGAGGCTTGAGAGAGGTGAGGAACAGTTGAGAAGAGCTTACGGCTAATTGTCTCCGACAGATAAACTAGCTAATTAATGGAACAGGAACTGTACATTTCTCACTGGGGTTAGTTGTCTTACACTGATAAATAAATGAATACATCCTCCCATCTGATAATATCTGATAATATCTAGAATATATATAGAATATAACTCCCGCCTCAGTAAACATCTCTGATGTGTGTATGCATTTGTGTGTGTGTTTTAGTTAAAATGTCTATGTATGCAGTGCTTTAAGAACCTCCCACTTTTAAGGACAGCAACCATGCCCAAGTTGGCATCATTATTTCATTACTCTCAGTAAAATGAGATCTTATTGTGAGCCCATGTGGCCTTTAGCAGCATGTCCCTGACCTGACACTGCTGGATTCAATGTTTTGTCCATTGAGAAATTAAACTGGAAGTGAGAGGTTAGCCTGATATATGGGGTCGATATTGCCATTTTATTAAAAATCAGATATCAGCCAGTTAGTGTCACCCACCTCCGATATGATGGAGATTCCTCCCTGATCACAGCTACATATAAAACATTCTGTAAAGCCTACAATTAAGTTACATTTTTTTCTTTCCACATTTTATCTATTCTGTGAATTGCTCAATAATGGCCTATAAAGGCCTATAGGTGGGATGCCTTAAGGAGCTGCTAACCCACCTAAACCCACCTCATTAGTTGGTTTCCATTCTGTTTCAGAGGCTTTTCCACCCTGACAAGAACACTTTGGTAATTGTTTGGCACGAAAACGGTCACATTTAAAAGATATCGACACCAAATATCAGCTAGTGTCAGCTTCAATAATATATCAACTTCATAAATATCAATTAATGAGAATGAAAGGCACCACCTAAAGCAGTTTCTACTAAAACCTGAACACTGAAGGCCATCTAAGTCTCTCTCTCCCTCTTTCTTGCTCCCTCTCTCACACACTCACTCTCTCTGAAGATGTCTTTCCACGTTAAGGACACAAACCAATCCAGTAGGGGCTAACCCACCAGGTCTGGCCAATGTGTAGGTACAACCACAGTATTCTCCTGGTGGCCACTGGGAGCTGCCCAGTACAACCACAGACTAATACTGGTGGCCACTGAGCAGCTCCACTGGAGCAGTTGGGGGTGAGGTGCATTTCTATACGTAGGTTGCTTTTCTATTCTTATTTTTGTTCATGTTTGTATTTACTGCTCCCATATTTATTTATCTTGTAAAGCACTTTGTAACTCTTCAAGTGCTCTATAAATAAAAACTAGAAACATTTTTGTTAAGGGCACCCTGACGGTAAATTTAAGTAGGTGGAGCACTTTTACCTGCTAGCTGGTTACTGTACTTCAGCTATTTTTTTGTGTGCGTGCGTGTGTGTGTGTGTGCATTAGCGACATGTGTATGTGAGTCTCTGATGTGTGTGATGTGTCTGCTGTTGGTGCCTTTGCTTTGAATGCAAACCGGCTTTCATCAAAGGAGATGCTGTGATTAGCAAGGCTATAAATGGCACGCTTTCATCCCATGGGAATGTCTGCCTATTAGAGGAAAGTTGATGCCTTTTTAGAAACGCTTAACATTGGTGATCTGGAAACAGAAAGATGACAGGAAGCAAAGGAAAGAAATAAAAATGAAAATGCTTCCATCGATAAATCAGCAAATCCAGAGCCCTAGAGTGGTCACAGGAACAAAAATTAAATGTCAACGTCAGAATTTATCAAGGGAACAAGATGCTATTGTGTGCGTGCAAGATTGACTTCATTCATTCATTGTTTGGCGAATGCATACCCTTATTTTCATTGTTTAATAAATGTAATAATATATTTAATAAAATGAATGTATGTATTTATAAAGCTTGATTGATTTAATTAGCCTGATATTTTGTTGACTAAAGATTTCTTGAGTTGAATCAGGCTTTTGAAGGTACGATGGATCGGGATTGTTTAATCAAGACGTTTTACGTCAATTGCTTTTTATCATCATACTTTGTTACCATGAAATATATTTTTTCCCTTCAGGGCAGCCACTACCCAGCTCCATAAAGAACAATTTATATTAGTGTTATGTGTTTTTTTTGTGTCCTGTATCTCCGCTTGTGAGAAAATGTTTGTTTTCATTGTTCAGAGGAAAACAATTCAGGTGATATGACCTTTCAATTTACAGCGGTGTCAGTTAGCGGCGATGTTATCTCACTATTAACTATCAGCACATATACAAAATGATGCTGTTTTATCGCCAAATTCATCACCAAATAGAATTAGTATTGTCTGGATGTGTCTGGATGATAAACTCTGAGCTCTAAATAACTCGCCAGCCAAATTAATTTTGTGCCGTTTTAGATGAGGGTCGCAGTTCAGATTTTTAGATTACTCATGTAATAAATCAGATTTTTAAGTGAAGTGTCTCTTTAATGTGCTGTCTTCCACATGAGGCAGAGCAGTCAGTCAAGATAATAAAAGTTAATAAAAAAAGATTTCACTTCAGATGTTGCAAACTTTTAAAGCCTTAATGTATAAAAGCTGCAAGAAAAATGGCACCTGTGTGTGCGTGCACGTGTGTCTGTTTATGATGGTATAGGGTAAGCTTTCCAATACTGTTGTAGTCGGGGATGTAGTGGTAAATAAAACTGTGGGGAAACTATGACCTCCAGTTGGTGATCATCATCACAACCACTGATATAAACAAATATCAGTTATATTTTCCACAAAAAAAAACATTAATTTAGGCTTCCTCTCCCCGTAAAAGACACCATCCTCATAACTTAGGGCAGTTTGGTAATAGTTGCTATGATATCTATCATGAAGTTAACTCTTTTCTGCAAATAAAAAAGGCGGGTAAGCGACTTTAACAGCTGTTTTGGTGAAATTTTAGGAAAACAACACTCGAAAGTCGACCTGACCCTAAGCCAGGATTCCATATCCGGTTTTGAAGCAGTCCACCTTATTGCCTTTTCATCCACAGAATGGGTTCCAATTTTTCCTGTAAAATTGCTGTGTGCTCTTAGTCCTGAGTCGTACCAAACCAACCACACTGGCAATTTTAGCACCTAGGCTTCTCCAGAAGCCAGGAAAACTGTACACTGTAAAAAACATTTTTTAGAGTAGAATAACAAGGAAATCTCGAAATCTCAATTTTTTTTTTGTTTTTATAGACATTAACTCCATTTTTACAAATATTGACTGTAAAACAAAGTATTTTACGTGATCGAAACCAAGTACACCATATTTACCATTATTTTATAGATATTTACTCTTGTTATACATAGAAATTAATTAACATTTGTTGTCATTTGCTGCCATGTTTTTTAAGCATATTTTGTTCAATCTAGATTGACATGGAAAATTGTCTCTTTATTTTAAGTTATCATTAATTTAGAGTAGGTTTTCTTAACTGTTAACCATCTTTTAAAATATTTATTCTGGTTGTTTTTTTGTTTGTTTGTATTTTAGCTGGGCATATCTGTATCTTTACAAGTTTTTATGGCATTTCTGCTTTATTGGACAGAATACAGTGAAGAGAGACAGGAAGGATGGGAGAAAGGGGGGGGGGTGACATGCGACAAAGGTCCCAGGCCAGACCCAAACCCAGGACTACCGTGGCTACACGGCATAGACCACCTAGATCTAAACCATCTAGACCTAGACCAGACCACCGAGATGCCCATAATCTATGTTGCTTTTTCTATACATTTTTTTTTACAGTGTAAGTGGAAGACTTACCTGGCATGGAAAAGAGCAGCGTAGGCCTCACTGCCAGCCAAGACATAACTAATACCTATAGAAACACTAGACAGAGAGACAGAGGATGAGAAAAGACAGAAATAGGGCAAGAGAGAGAGAGACAGACAGACAGAGAGAGAAGGATGAAGAGCTTGTTAGTCATCAAGCATAGATTGGTCGTCATCCAATATCCTTTCATCTCAGTAATTGGATGCTTATCTCTAAAAAACAAAAAAAAAGTTGAGCGAGAACTCCTCTGTATTGAACATTAGACTGTTGCCTCATCTCAGAGCCTGGGGCTATAAACAACCGAGAGATTTATTTTTACATCATTCCTCATTTCCAAACACAGCGCCTTGATCTTTCACAAGCTTTCTATTTTATATTTGCTCAAAACAAAAGTTGCCCTTGAGGGGCTCTTCCGAGCAAATGTTTTCGTTGTACGTTTCATATCTTCTTTAAGCATCTCACGCTCACATCAAGCCGGAAATCTGTTCGCAAAACTGTTGCGCCTTCATAAAGGAGCTGAGCTTTGTTGAACATTAGAGTTTTTACTGTAGGCTTCAATCCAATGCGAGACGACAAGACAGGTTTTTGTAGCTCAACATCTGTTCCATTTCTTAGTTAACTTAAGCGTCTGTAGTCTCCCAGCAGCGGGTTGAGAGGAGAGTAAATCCATTAGCAGCTTGTCAACAAGCTGAATGTCATCTCAGAGTTGAATTACATCCCCTCTTTAAAACCTTAATGTGAAATACAAGTCAAGGAATTCATGCAGGCTACTCCTCTGGTGTGCAATAGTCCAATCCATGTTTGGGAACATAAACAACTGTTTCCAAAAGCTGGAAATCAAGGCGCAAAGAACCACTGATATCAAGGTTGGAGATGACTCAAACTCTATGCCAAACCTTCTTCTTCTTTAGCTAGTCCAATCGACATGTATACGCCCTCTGGAGCGTATACATGTATCCCTATGGTTTCAAAGAAGTATAAGTATATGTGATATATATGACATATATGTGATAATGGTGGTGGTAGTAATGCTTAGGATCATGATAGATATGATTATGATGATGATGGCCATGACCCTAATAACATGGATAAGGATAATGGATAAAGGAGGATAATGATTTATATGGGTGGAAAACAACATTTAGATCTATAAATAAGAATAACATCTAAGAAAAATACAGCTCTAGTATCATTTGATGCCTTTTGGCACCTAGAAATAGCTAAAATCCATAACACAATAAACGATGTAGCTTTGAATAGTTTGACAAACTGGACTTTTGTTGACCAAACCCTAAAACTAACTAGGTGAAGCAGTGTGCATGCGTGCATGTGTGTGTGTATGTGTCTGCATATACACTTGTGCATTGCTATATATGTATGTGTGTTGAACAACAGCTCTGCCATGTAGGGGTGTATGTATAAATCAAGGGGCCCAGATAGGTAAAAGATGCAGGTCATGGTGTGTGTGTGTGTGTGCGTGTGTGTGTGTGTGTTTCTGTGAGGTCGAGCCTCGGCATTGATCGAGCATTAAGCCTCCTTGAACACAATGAGGGACCTATCGATTGGCCAGGTGTTACAGAGCTGCTCACGCACTAATAAGACCTTCCACCAGCAACGCTAAAAGCCCCCCCCCGCACTCCACCAGCACACACACACACACACACACACACACACACACACACAGAAACATGCACATGCGCACACATAAACACAGATACATATACACTACATATACATACTGTATGTGCTATACATATATGCATACACAAATGCATGACTGTTCTGTCTGGGAGAGTAATTAATATGGTACAGTATGTGTTTCCGTGAAGTATGTTCTTTTTCTTCTACGTCCTTGTGTCGGTCATTGCATTGGCCTTCCATACATAATAGACATGCATGCAAGAAATGAAACCTTTTTCATCAGCCAGCCACAGAGGTGTGTGGATTCAGAATTTCACCAGTTTCCTGTTCTAGCTGCCAAATAAGAACAGAACAATTTAGAACAGGAAATACTGAAAACACACTGGTTGCTGATAGTAGAATTGTTAGACCTTGCAGCAACAGCCATAATTTACCAGCATGTGGCTGGTGCTGGTAACTCTCAGTACCTCAAGAGAGTGGGCCCTGAAGCTGACGATATAAAGCGTGAACCTCAAGGACAGCTTTTAAACAAGTCTGCTGCCCTGGCTGAGTTGCAAGCCGTATTTGCTGTTTCAGAACGATGAATTTAAAATGGTTTAGCAGGCATATTCCTCTCCAACATCAGTACATTAAGGTTGCGAGAATGTTGCACTGTTTCCCAGGCTTGATTGAGTAGCAATGAGCAACAAACTGAGCAGAAATGAGTAGTAAACTGCCCACAGTGCTGCGGTAAATGGCAAATTTAGATGATCGTGATCATCAAAAGATCGTGAAAAACAAAAACAATATGATACTAGAGACGCAAGGATTACAGGAAGGAAAACACCTCAGACAAAGCAACACATTTTATATTCAACATATTTGTTCTTTTCATGTTCCTTAAAACTGCGGTTCTCAACATTTTCATGTCACCGACCCCTACAAATTAGAGCCGTGGACCCCCATTTGATAAGGGGCCCATATGGGAAGACTTTTGTTGTTGTTGATGTAGTGTTGAATAATGTAACTGCCTACACTGTATGTGGGAAGATAATAGTGGTTGAGAGTGAAACCTATGATTAGAATAGTCATTCCTTGAAAGCCCTAAAACTCACCCACAACGCAACGGCGCTATAAATGTTCTCAACCTAAGGCACAAGGAGTATACACAGCCTGTTCTTTCCACGTAAGCTGAAAGCTATGCCTTCTTACTAAATCCACCAATTAAATCTACCTCAAACATGGACTGGAGATGTAGATAAAGGGGAGAAGACAGGTAAAAGAACAAATTTTCACTATAATTTAATGCCTAATGTTTTACTGAAGTCACATCGCCCCGCTTCCTGAGTAAATAACACAATAGCCTGGCAAGAACATTAATTTCCTTCATACGCAAATACATCCACTTGTCCACTTCTTTCCTCCATAAAAATCATCTCCCTTCTTTCTTCCTGTTATTTTGCAGTTGGATTCATTCTATACAAATAGGCCTAATGCCCCTGTGAAGTGGAAACCTATTCTTTGTGAGAACAGCTCACAACATGATGACTATGGTTAGACTTAAAATACAAAAAGACATGAGTGGTGTGAAAAGACGGGGGGGTGGAAACACTCCCCCATCTACCCACACACTCTCAAACAGACAAAGACACACACACGTAACGTAACGTGTGACTGATAAATGTAAGACTAGTCAAAATCCTGCTAAATTATGCTCCCTGGTTGCCGTGGTAACTTACAACTGGAAGAGGAGGAGGCAGTTGAAGGCGTGGCTCATAGGCCGGGAGAGGAAAAGGAGGCCGAGCAGATGAAGGTTGGGATGCAGGCCCTCAGCCTGGCTCTGCACAGCTACCGCATCCTGCTGCAGTAGACCTGTATCTGACAGACAGACAGAGAGACGAGGGCGTCGATTCACGTAACCCAATGAACAAGTAAATAAAAAAAGTTAACTTTTCCACAATGGTTCAGACCAAAGAAGATGAACTGTAGGCGTGAGCTCAGCCGTGGGCTAACGTATGGCGAGTTCCACAACTTGGCATATCCAATTTATGTGCTAAAAAAAATCAAAACCCTTTCTCTCGCTCTCCTTTGCACATATTCTATTTATTTTCCCAGAATGATATTCTTGGTGGGATGGAAAAGCTTCTGAAACCGCATTTAAACCTAGGAAAACAACAATATTAACAAGATTTTAGATAATTTTCTTGAACCAATCGCTAGCTCCTTTTTCGACAAATACGTCCAAGGGGTAAAACAAAGAGCTTTCCAATAGATGCTTTGAAAAAACAACAAGAAACAGAGTCAGAGCACAGGAGCCTACTGCAGTGTGTCAATGGCTGAGTAGATGTCATTCCCCAGCCAGGAGAGACACACTCACAAAATCAGGTGAGTTCATGTTGGGTATTCCTGCCCAACATGAACTTTGACAGGGGGTGGGATTCCATTTCAGTACGACCAATTCAGCATTGCTATTGGAAGCTGTTAATGTAGTTTCAAATTCAATACCAGCTCTAAAAGGGGAATTTCTCAGTCCATTTTTATGCTGAATTAAAGCAACTTTCATCATGTTTGATGTAAGGCTCTCCCCTCCCTCAACAGCTACTGTCCAGGTGCCCTTGAGCAAAGCACCAAACCCCCAAATGCTTCAGTGGAGCTTTTCATTGGAATCTTAGTTGTCTCAAGGCTTAAAAATTCCCCACCCCACCCATTCCGTTCATCTCCATCTCTCCTTCAAATTTCAAAACTGAACTAGGAATCTTTGAGTGCTTAATAGAGATCCAATAGGTGGCGATATTGGCATAGAAATGTATCTGTCACACTGTGGAAGGGCTAAAATCGAATCTGGCACGAACTGAATAAAGTGTCCAAAATTCAAAAATCACAAAAATATGTGCGCCATCATCCATTTGCGGACACTGGAAAGAACTAGCTTACATGTTACAGTAAAAACCATGCTCAATTTATGAAGCAATGAGAACAATAATATGGGTAAATAATATTTATGACCGATTTGTAATTTTGGTAGCATTATAATGGAGCTTGGGCACTGCGGCATTAACACACCGAACACAGCCAACTCTGACACCAACACTTTACTGATAGACTGTTGCTTCTTCTGTTCCACTGCTTGTGGAACCTGAACAATGACAGCCTACAAAGATAAGTGCTACCATTACTCTCACTAAAACGGCTTGCTTTGTCACCACCATGTGAAATTTCAAGGGAATGGCTACGACGCTGGCGAGGACAAGCCGAGATGGAAAACCAATGGCGGTAATAATGAGTAGTACTTTCCCTTGGATTGTCCTGCTGACTAACCAAAAGGCCCTACTGAAGTGATGGAGGATCAGCGTAATTGGAAGGCACACCTTAAAACCTGGCAACATGGCACAGATAACAGCTGCACTGTTTCCTGCAGGGTGGAATTCATCTTTTTAACAGCCCTCTTCTCAAAATACAAAAAAACACACACTCACAAACACAAGGTGCACTATAATTGAATTGTGAATATGGCGTTCTTGCAGCTAAACCATTTCAGCTATCAGATGACACTATCGATGTGCTTCAAACACAGTTCGAGTTTGACTGTGTAGGTGTGACTGGATACATGTTTGTGCATGTACAGGACTTGACACACTAAATATATCTGGACCTCACTGCAGACAATACATACTGTATGACCATTAAAAGCTGGTGTAGGAGCAGGGTAGTAGTTGGTGGCAGGTATGCTTCCAATGATGGATCTGTAGAATTGGACCAAGATTGGTTGTAACATTGAGTTGCCGAGGTTAACGTAAAAAGAACCTCCTCTGTCGGGACGTCTTGATTAGACTGCAGATGGTTTTCCCGAGGAATGTGTATCACTCTCCAGTGTTGGCAGTAGCACCATTGATTACCAGGGGGAAAGTGTTGGGGTCAAAGATGTTGTTGACACGCCAAGGCACCAGTTTGGACACCTCTGGGCGACAGAAACTTGGCCAACGGCTGACTGGAGGTTCAGTCGTTGGAGAACAGGGAGTAAAGGAGATGGGAGAATGCACAACCCTGTATGGGAGATATGTAGCAGGCAGACTTCCTCACGCAGTCTATCTTGCCGGTCAAAAAGTCCCTGATCCTTTGACAGAAAGGGAAAGGGCATGACCAACAGGATCCTGGTGTAGGAGCCTTGGTGTTCCAGGGTATAGTGGAAGCCCATGTTGACTGTATCATCCACACAGTGGTCCAAACTGTAGGAAAACCTGTATGGGGTCTCACAAGCAACTCATTTATTGGACAGTTTTGGTAACCTGTTATCACATGGATAGAAATTCTGGTGGTGGTGGGAGCCAAAACAAATGATTCCAGTGCCTGAGGCTTTAGCTAAGCAAGACAGAATTTCCTTCTCTGGTGTTCATACCAGTTGAGAACACATGAAGAACCAGCTGAACATGAACATCACTCCAGAGTACAGTTTTCCCTTGGTTCATTGTAATGCCAGGCTTTCCAAGAGTGAGTAACTGCTGGATATCAGATGTCAACATTCGTCTCCATATACTCATACTCACCATAAAAGCATTTTGGGGTTGTTTCGGATGTAGGTGGTTTGGATTAACAAAACATAGCGCAATTTGGTTGGAAGACTAAGACCCTAATTTTTGGAAAGTTGTTTGGTGCCACCTGAGTTCAAATAGTATTCTCACCTGCTCAAACGAGCTGAACTAAAGTCCACTAAACATGCTTGGTGTGAATGCTCCCTTAGAGTGATAGATTAAAGGCAGGACAGGACCAGATGCTCAAAGCAAGGTCAGTGCAGAGATTTTACGCCAAGCAGCATGAAGGGCAAGGTGATCAAATTGCCAGTATTTATTACAAACCAATGTCAAGCTACCTATGAAGGTCACTGACTGTGTCTTGTGTGCATGTGTGTGGCAACGTGCCACATTACCGGGGTCCGGACAGACAGAGACACAAGGCATGAGGAGGGTTAGTTGGCCAGCAGGGCCGTTTTATTCACCAACACCAATAAACCTGGCCCGGTGTTGACGGCAGTTGGTAGCGCCGTCTCCCTCCGCCGACGCACCTCAGTCCTCCCCGGCGGGTCAGCCGCGGAACCCCAAAGCTGGCCAGCCTGCCAGGCTTGCAGGGGCATCCCGCCCCAACCCCGACTGTCACCAGCTCTTCCAGGCGGCTCCCGACTGCACCCCCGGGGACCTCTGTCGGTCGTCGCCGCGGAGGGAGACGCCGCTCTCCCACTCCGTCCCGCAGCTCGCGCCCTCGCCTCCGTCCCGGCACTCCAGCCGCGGACCCCGCTCAGACGCGGCTGCCGCTGCTGGCTCGCTCTCCGCTCCTCCGGTCTGCCGGCCCTCGATCCTCCCGATCGCCGCCGGCTCCCGCATACCCGCCGCCAGCCTCTCACACTGGCGCATCCCTTCCGCTCACACATTCACACACCCAGGTTAAAAAGGCCCGGCTGCACTCAGCTTTAATTGGCCGCAGCCGCTGAGTCCAGGGTTAGTTGGCCAGCAGGGCCGTTTTATTCACCAACACCAATAAACCCGGCCCCGGTGTTGACGGCAGTTGGTAGCGCCGTCTCCCTCCGCCGACGCACCTCAGTCCTCCCCGGCGGGTCAGCCGCGGAACCCCAAAGCCGGCCAGCCTGCCAGGCTTGCAGGGGCATCCCGCCCCAACCCCGACTGTCACCAGCTCTTCCAGGCGGCTCCCGACTGCACCCCCGGGGACCTCTGTCGGTCGTCGCCGCGGAGGGAGACGCCGCTCTCCCACTCCGTCCCGCAGCTCGCGCCCTCGCCTCCGTCCCGGCACTCCAGCCGCGGACCCCGCTCAGACGCGGCTGCCGCTGCTGGCTCGCTCTCCGCTCCTCCGGTCTGCCGGCCCTCGATCCTCCCGATCGCCGCCGGCTCCCGCATACCCGCCGCCAGCCTCTCACACTGGCGCATCCCTTCCGCTCACACATTCACACACCCAGGTTAAAAAGGCCCGGCTGCACTCAGCTTTAATTGGCCGCAGCCGCTGAGTCCAGCCGAACCTACCACCCTCCCTCCCCCCAGTCCGCCACAATGTGTTTTTACACATTTGTGTGAATATGTGAACCTCTGAACGTATGCATTTTCACGCACGTTTGTGTGTGTGTGTGTGTGTGTGTACATTTAGCTATCCATTTAGAAATGTAATGAGGACCTGGGCGCTTTATTGGCAAATAACACGATCAACCGACAATGATCCAACAGTAATCCAACAATAATCATGGCTGAGCGATGTGTGCGTGCTGAAATCCCTCAGGGTCTGAAACAGCCAATACATCTGGATTGTACTTGGTCACATGATGCTTGTAATGGAGATGATGAAAACTAAGAGAGATGAGCTGAAGAGATTAAAGGGATACCTTGACATTTTGAAATGTAGTTATTCCTCATCAACAGATCCTTGTCACATTCAGGAAAGAAATATTTTTTCATTCAGTATCGTCAATTTTTTTTTTAGCATTGTTGCTCATTGAAACCAAGGGGTACAGCTAGCTGCAATTATGCACACGCGCACATATACATATAACACAAATGCATACAGGTAACACCTTTTCTGACTGTGTAATGCAACCAGAAACAAGAGCCAGCAGACAGAGGAGTAATGAAACCCACCCACACACTCATCCACAATCTTACCAATACACACACTCAAATAAACTTTATCCTACCCAGGATAGTGGTTAAATAGGCTGAGGATTGCTTACATTCAGTTAAATATCATTAAAGCTTAATTCTCCGTGGGTCAAATAACAATTCTAAGATTTCATATCCAATCCAGAAGGTTTTGTTCTATAAAAACAACAAATTTGTAAAAAACATACAAATTAAGAGTTTTATTATATCCTAGACTGTGGAGAGTATAGACAGTCTGTCAGTGAGACAGTTCTGTTGTCTGGCCGATGGCATGACCTAAAGAATATCTGAGCCCTCTGTGAAGACTTCATAAAAAAACAAAACAGGAGCTTAGCAAGTTATGATATCTTGCATTCAGACTCATTAAAACTTCTTTTAATGTCATTTTAAGCTCAAGTGTGTCACCGTGCTGGCAAATTGTTTTGTCACACGGTCCATGATAATGCAAGTTGTTCAAAACAAGAGTGATTATCTTTAGCAGAATTTTCTTCAGATTTGATTACTCTTTCATGAAAGTCATTTTCATGAAAGTCATTTTGGCAAGAAACATTGAAAATGAAATGTATTTAAGCCAGCAAGCTTATTTGTTGGTACAATAAGAGAATTTGACTACAGATGAAATGGCTTGATAACAGGTGCCAGCAACATTCAAGTTCCTGTGCCTGCCAACATGATGGCTGTGCTACCAAATTAAATGAGCCAAATCAAAAGTGCACTATTGGTTTGGATGAAGGATAATATTTCTACCAGATGAATGAGTTCATCAGACTTTGATCCCGCTACACAAAACTGTAGTGTGGTACTTGACAACAGTCCTATTTAAAGCTGCACCAGGCAAGATTTTTACGTAAAGATTTGCCTGTTTTAGCCTAAATCACAAAGTGGACCTGCGACAGAGAAGAGCATCCCATCCCCCGTTTGATATGCTGCACATAACGCATAACACATGCGTCAATTACATTTGTTGGATGTCGGTAATGGTCATCTTCTTGGTGCGCAGGAAGAGACAAATCAAAACTTGAGAGTGAAATCCAAAACCACCTCCTAAACAGCAGTGTGAGCGGTCTTTCCAGAGATAGCTGGACTCACCAACAATAGCTGAACCTCTTCACCACTTCCACCCCACCAGACACTGAGAAAAAGAACATTCAAAATTTAAGTTATCTCTTGCTGCCACTTGGGGCTGCTAAAGTATAGAGTTGCCTACAGCTTTAATCCATCAGAAAGAAATGTTCATTTGGAGAAAAAGGCCATTTGGGCATTTATTCAGCACAGAAAGTCATGGCTGAGCACTCTTTTGTGTGTGTGTGTGTGTGTGTGTGTGTGTGTGTGTGTGTGTGTGTGTGTGTGCTGAAAGCCCTCAGGGTCTGAAACCGCTGGATTGTGTTTGGTCACATGATGCTTGTAATGGAGATGATGAGAATGGAGAGAGATGAGCTGAAGAGATTAAAGGGATACCTTGACATTTTGAATTTTAGTTATTCCTCTTCAAAAGATCCTTGTCATATTCAGGAAAAATCTATCTGTCTTTTCGTTTCATTCATGTCCATAGGCACTTTTCAATTTTGAAGCCATAACAGTATTTTTTTGATATTTGTATTCTTATTGAACATGTGCTGTTCAATTGAACGATGTGAAGACCGAAAGTGGTTTAAATTTCCAATTATTTCAGAATATGCAAGAATGCCAACCACTTGACCAAACAGTAGCTAGCTTACAGGTGGATGAACTGTAGATCACAGCACTTAGTTGGTGTCTCTTGTTAGGTATAGCTATAGTAACTCTAGCTAGAATATCAACTTCTGATACTGTTTCACAATCAAATTAAACATGATTTAACACCCACAGCTTTACCTTTGTGATTCCTTGCTAATTGTATAACCTTGTATAACCAACAGGACCAGATATGTACGTGCATATCGTAGGAGAATGGAAATACAAGTCCAGTTACGCACCAATAGCTACAGTTTGGAGGCAAGGTAAACCTGTGAAATGTCGAGGTGTCCAGGTGGCTCAGTAAGGTGCATACTATGTAACCATGTCTTAGGTTTGGATCTGGCATGTCGTCCCTCTCTCTTTTTCCTGTCTCTCTTTATAAACTGTCAAACAAAAAATTCCCCCCCAAAAAAAAGTCTGTCGTCATGTCGTCTTTCTAGTTCCCCGCCTCGCATTCTCCATCTCTTTTGCTTTCCTCTCTGTCTCGCCCTCTTCCTTTCTCTTGCTCTCCCTATGTGTCCGCTCACAAAAACATGCCCCCCCCACCCCCCCTCCCCTCCTTGGACCAGTACCAAGAGTTAACAGCTGGCCACAATTACCAGCATTATGTGATGGGTTGGACGGAAAATGCAGAGTGACAGGAAGCCCAGGTCAACCCGGACGAGAGCCAACGATCCCAATAAGGGAAAAAGCAGACAAACGTGACTTTATTTAATTATAAATACTCAGAGAGATAGAAGTTAAATGAACATGTCTGGTGCGCTGCAGAAAAACCCCTGACAAAATACAGAAAATAAGTCTTTTGCATTCAGATTTTGCATATATTCCAGGATATTCCAGGGATCAAGTTGTTATTAATATTATTAAGTTGTTAAATGTCTGTCTAAATGGGTCTAAAAGGTAATAAACACCTGTTTATGTACAGTAATTGATGGATAATGTAAATATATGTTCAGACTGGTATTGCAATATAGTGTATATATATATATTCCTTATCCTTATATATACATTATCAATTATGCTATTCAGGTTGAGCTGTTTACATAAACCTTTAACACCCTGATATCCAGCTGAGCAATAGTAGCTTACTTCTAATAACCATGCAGTTGCTGACATCAAAAGGTACCCATAATCCTATGGGAGTCTAGTTTGTGCAGACAGTAGAAAACCTAAAGTGACAGCGGGGAGATGTTTCCCTGCCACAGTAACTTATTTAATATGGGAGTAAGTCAGGCATCTTACCCATGTTTCTCATAACCAGAGTATGAACTGACCTGGGTTATCCCATACGGAAATGTAATATATGACATATATGCCCCTATATCAGCGAGCGATATTGCCATATATGTTACTTATAAGGCGATATATTATTACCACATACATACATCCTCTGGATGTATGGCGATATAGGTTTTTAACATATATGAAATATCCATAGTAAAATTTGTATATGTACATATATTAAAAATTTGTATTGTATGAATTTGTATATGGTATTATATGTTGCAACCATATATGTTAACAATATATGTTTAATTTATATATGCAAGTTTATTAAAACAACATATATACAACATATATAACATAAACATATGCCTCTCCTCGTTAGTATCATGGTTAGTATCCCCACCTGTGGCTCAGGAGGTAGAGCGGGTTGGCCTCCAATCAGAAAATCCTAGGTTCGATCCCCGGCTCCTCCAGTCCACATGTCGAAGTGTCCTTGGGCAAGACACTGAACCCCAAATTGCTCCCGATGGTCAGATCAGCACCTTGCATGGTAGCTCACTGCCATCGGTGTGTGAGGGTGAATGAGAGGCATATACTGTAAATGTAGTCCATTTACCATCCATTTGTATGGGCTAGACATATATGTACATGCTATGCATATTTGTATTTTATACATATATGTTATATGTATAAATAATTATATACGTGGCATATATGTCACAAAATGCATTATACATACATAAACATATATTTGTATGGGCTAGACATATATGTCATGTATGAAATTGTTCCAATTTCTAATAGGTTTCATATATAGTTTGTACATACATGTACATATATGTTTTTCCTTCATATGTACATATATTTCATATATGGAAATGTACTATATGTACATATAGTACATTTCCGTATGGGATTCTAACCCAGTTGATGTTTACGTGTGCCGACAGTTTACCTGAGTAACCGGGTTAAGCACGCAATTCTCTGTGCATGTAAACACAGCCAGTGTCTCTTA
Organism: Hoplostethus atlanticus; assembly: GCA_034670405.1. Classification (NCBI taxonomy): domain Eukaryota; kingdom Metazoa; phylum Chordata; class Actinopteri; order Trachichthyiformes; family Trachichthyidae; genus Hoplostethus; species Hoplostethus atlanticus. The sequence goes on from JAXDDX010000090.1 coordinate 454,635, forward strand.
TGTCTTTGCTATGAGACTTGATAACCTTGCTTACTTAAGGGCATCAGTCATCGTCAATCATGATGGTGCGTCACTTATTAAAGTGGAAGGTTAATGGGGGTGTTTCATTCATGCATTTGCTCATGGCTGATATGTGACCCTCAGGATTTTGCAAGATGTACGCATCACATCCTGTGTAATTCACTCTAAGAGCGTCAGACAAATGATGTATGTCATGACACCAGGATTCTGACTTAAATACCGATGCTAGGTTTAATGTCTAAAAATGTGATACTACTATAATACTAGTAGAAAAAAACATCAACCAATGTGTTACCATACGTGGACAGCTTTGCAGCAACCTTTCCACTGGGATTTTGATGTTTTAACTATTCCTATCTGCATCCATACCCCCTCTGGAGGTGATGTTGAAATGAGAACATATTTGGTGAAAATACAGAACGCTTATAAAATTGATTGACAATTGACAGTTGACAAGTAGTACTGAAATTTCAGTTATCACGCTGCCATGACATGTTGATGATTCTTACGAGTTATTACATTATCAGTCAAATACCTATTACATCATCAGTTACATCTATTGAAAAGTAATAATTGCCAGTTAATGTAATAATGTGATGTTATTACATTATTCAAGAATGTATTGTTTTTTAATGTTTTGTTTTATTGTTTTATTGAACAGGTTTTATTAAATGTTCAACCAATTTACAGTAAAGGGACATGTTGACGTATCAGTTGCTACAAGCCCTCTCCTACCACAATGCTCCTCAGCCCCATACAGATATAACACAGGATGATCCGAGTCATCATTCCTGACAAATGGTCATCAAGTATGAAATCACAGCCACACCAGTGCTACAATCCGTGCCATATTTGTGATATAATGGGCATTTAACTAACAACTTCCTCCTCACCTCACCTCCTCTCCCCTCCACCTCCTCCTCCTCAGTGTGACCGGAGGTTCTATTTTAGTGAACAACGTGCTGTAGTCGATGACTAAGTAAGTATCTCTTGGCCCCGAAGTTTTCTTCAGCCATGAATTAACTTCACATTCATTAACACAAATAGAAAATAAAAGGATAAGAACCAAGTCCTCCTCATTTTAATCTAATTCCATTAATCACTCAAATGTGCATTATCAACCATTCAATCTCCCCATGAACAATAATATCCCCATGCTCCCTTCAATTTTTCAATGCAGAATTAACCAAATATAGCCAATCTACCCACCCAAATAAACTCCAATACACAGATCATCAGTAAAATGTCCAAAATCAAATTTATTTCACTTAGACATTTCAATTTGAAACACCGCCTTAGTGTTTATCCACCAGTCCACATCACCATTACTGCCCCAGTCCAATGGATTCTCACTTTCACATATAACTGAAATGTCCCTTTATACCCGCGCTACTCAACACGCGGCCCGTGGGCCGCATGCGGCCCGAGGTTAATATTATTGCGGCCCTTGGTTGAATTTTTATTGTCATAGCAACTGCCAATAAAAATATAATATTCTCATTTCAATGAACACAAACCATTTCTAAACTAAATTCTTAATGACCACAAGATGGCGATCGTGCATACTGTGCTTATTTAGCAATCGTGGGATCAACAAAGAAGATAAAACAACACATGATCAGCGACAAAAACGCTCGGCGCTGGTACTGCCATTGATTTCCTATTTGGCAAGCGTGCCGTCGATCCTAGTGTCGGCGTTGTGCACATGGACACAGACGCTGGGAGAGCCCCTGGCTCTGCGCTCAAAGTTCAACTATATTCAACTTTTACCTTCGCGACGCTGATCTCTGCGACTCGCAACCAATCACAGCACAGTTTGATGTCATAACCGCGAAATTTAAAAAAAACAATGGAGGAGAAACTTGTTTTATGTGTGTCGGAGCATCCCGAGTTATACAACATGACGCTTAAATCATACCACGATCTGACTAAAAAGTCTGGCATGGAATGATGTCGGTTTACAGACGGGACTACCAGGTTGGTTGACAGCTTAGTACAGGTTCGTATGTGCAGCCAGTCTATATTCACTTCTATGGCTGTGCTAGTATGATCATTGGCGATGTGGTTAGCTACAGCTGATGCGGGCTGTAGTCCGAAATTGAACTCCACTCTATTCTTTCCTGAATGCTGTCATTTTAAAAACTCGACAGTGTGAAAGTAATGAATGGAATGTAATTCTCCTGGCGCTGATCATGTGAAGGGGTCGCGCTCAACCTGGTGTTGACGCCGACGCTTTGCATGGATCATGTGAAAGCCCCAACTGTGCAGGAAGTCTAGCCTAGCCTACTCTCAAGTCATGGCAAAACCGGCGAAACGTAACATTTCTGATGAACACAGGGTATTTCAAAAAACATGGGAGGAAGAATTCGCTTTTGTTGAGGTAAATAACAAACCAATGTGCCTTCTTTGCCAGAGAACAATAGCAGTACCAAAACGGGCAAACGTTCACGTCACCATGATATCTATCACATTGACTTGGAATTACATATCCATCTGGGAATAATTTGATATACTCAGACCTGATTTCAATTTAATATGCCTATATTTATTTTATTAAACATTCTTGTGATTTATTGCAACAGCAATCTAACACTTTTACATTTAATGAATAAAGCCTACTTATTGTCATTTAATCATTTGATATCCATGTGGCTTGAAATAACACAACAAAATAGTTTTATATGACCAAAAAATTTGCGTTGCGGCCCTTTGACACAGCTGTATCTTGCTGTGTGGCCCTTGAGCTATGTAAAGTTGAGTAGCCCTGCTTTATACGGTCCGTTCACATCTATGGGAGTTGTGTTTCTCCATGTTCTTCCCAATGACATAAAGAGGGTATCTTTGAATCAATGTTCATTGAACAAAAATAATATCCTTTCCAGTGTCCACTTTTACAAAAAATAAAAAATAAAAGTATAGCTCTGTGCTAGAAAAAAAGTTCTCCAGAGCTCCCTAGAATCTTTACTCAAAACAAATACAAATTTTCTTATGTTCTTTTCTAATTATTAACTCACGGTTTTCCTCCAGGACCAGCAAAAAATGGAACATCTTCACCTGGTTGTGAAGTCACACCTCAACGTACTAGGCATCTGATGCTGCCGAATAAATAACTGGCAAGCAGGGTAGAGCTCTGCTCTCGCCCAAAATGGCCGCGAGCACAAAACCTTTACTGCATCCCACGTTGTGCATCTGACTATTGATCGTAACCTCTGTCTTAGATCACCCCTAATTATCCATCTTGACAGGCAAAGCAGCTCTGTGAATCTCTCTCCTTCTCTCCCGCAGAGTGACAATGAAGCGTTTATGAATTTGACTCTATACTCCAACGTTTACATTTGAAATCAAATGAATAATATGAGGTCAAAGTACAGACTGCCAGCTTTTATTAAAGGGTGTTTGCATAAATATTGGTTTTTACTATTTAGAAATGATGACAGTTTTATAGTCCCCCTATTTCAAGGGACAGTATTTATTGGGACAATTGGCTTGACAGGTGTCTCTGAGTGTTTTGTTGCATCATTAGCGCAGGCATAAAAGAGCTGTTAATGTCTAGTCTTGATTTTAGGCTTTGCATTTGCCTTTCAAGTTTGCCATTGGTGTCTGTCAACATGAGGAACAAAGAGGCGTCAATGAAAGTCAAGCAACATCTTGGACAGTTCGCTTACACACAAGGATCCATTCTATTAAAATTTTCTTGGCTTTGCAACTAAAAGAAAACTCACCTACTCCTCCTGCCATCTGACACTTCTCTCAGTTCACCCTCTTGCCAATCTACTGACCAATCTACACCTATCACAAGCCCAATGATTGGCTGACCCTTGACCATACCTAAAAACTCAGCTCCTCAAAAAAGCAACTCAGTTTCTTCACAAAACATAAAATAGATTTCCTGACAGAAATAGACTAAATTACATAGCATTAGACTTCACGCTCCCCATCTTCCTCAATACAATTTCTTAGGCCATGTAGAGGGGCAACTTTCATGAACAGTCAACAGAGTCAGTTTCATATTAAAAAGTCTATGCCATAAGATGTTCCTATGTCATTGAAGTGCCAATGCTGAGACAAACCTTGGGAACGGTTGAAATCAATTCAATGCAAACCTTTAATGTTCCTTAAGAGAAATTGATCATCATATACTGTAAAAAAAATAGATAAGTACTGAGAGGACGTCAATAGGTTGATATGGTGCAAAAACGTTGCAAAAATCACTGCAAAATACAATAATAATAAAATTATTTTTGTTCAATATACTGTAGTTGCATAAAAAGAAAAGTTGTCTTCTATATCACTGCCCTTAATGTGTGCCGTCTCCTCTAGACCAAACAAACAGTTTAACAAAAGGGGAACATTCATTTTAAAGCTAAGCCAAGCAACTCTGCACATCCAAATGGCAGCGAGAGGTAACAGTTTGACAACGTTGAATACCCAGAAATCCTGTAAACTGCACACAGTACGCTCATGTTTACCAATCTGGCTGGAATGTGATGCTTTATACCAACAGATACCAAAAGGATGAAACAGGCAAAACTCACTGCAGTTTAGGAAACAATTTTATATTTCACTTTTAAGTTGGCATTTCCTGTGTGTGGAGAAGATTTATTGCCAGTGACCATACCTGACACCAGAAAGTTGTTTGGTTTAAATAAGGTGAATCTACGGCATCTTAATGAGAGGGGATGGGACACTTTTCTCTGTTGCTTATAAGACCTTCCCTAGTGCAGCTTTAAAGAACCACAAACAAAAGGATTGCTTACCTGCTTCTGCACTCTCGCCCTCATCCTCATCCTCTTCCTCTTCGGGTGCAGGATCATCCACACCCACCTGATCCATAACAATACGCTCCATGACAGCAGTCTGACAATCAATCAACAAAGACAGTCGAAATGGTTAATACAAGTGATTAAAAGAAAATTTTCTCTCTTATGTCAAGATGTGTAGCCAATACTCATTCCTTTCACTGAGAAAAGCTAACGTACATAGTAATTACCATGATTAGCTCCATCAATCAAATGTTTTAAAGGCCCTTTCCATTGACCTCACTCAGCATGGCTGAAAAGTGTGTAATACCTGATGATACCAATTTTATTATGAATCTGAAAATGGTTTAATTGCATGATTTTTCACGCCAACATAATGAAAGTGCAAGGATGAAGGAAAAATGTACAAATTTTAACTACAATGCGATGCAATAAGAGTGATGGTGAAGTTAAACAATCATGAAAATAACAATAATGTGATGCCAGATGTGTGTCAACTTCAATATAGTTTGAATGTAGTATATTGAAACTGTCAGCGAGAAAAGGTTTATGAACGCTTTTGAATTACCTGCATTCCTAACACGGTCTGATCTTCATATAAGTCATAACAAATACACAAAAACCCACAAGGTTTACCAACAGAGTCTGCTCTCAAAAGGTCTGCTCTCTGTTGAAGTGGAATATACCCCGGTCAAAAGTAATTTCAGAGGACCTCCAGAGAAGAGTCGTTGAGGCGCATATGGCTAGAAAAGGCTACAAAAGCATTTACAAAGCCGTGGGCCTCCATCAGTCTACAGTCAGACAGATTGTATACAAATGGAGAAAGTTCAGTGCCATTGCTGCTCTCTCTAGGAGTGGGCGGCCAGCAAAGGTCACAGCAAGAGCACGCTGCATAAATGGTCAAGGAGGTGACAAAGAACCCCAAGGTAACAGCTGAGGATCTGCAGGCATCTCTTGACCTTTCTAACATCTGCGTCCACGAGTCTACAATAAGAAGAACACTAGAGAGTGGTGTTCATGGGAGGATACCAGGGAGGAAACCACTGCTCTCCTAAAAAAAACATTGCTGCCCGTCTCAACTTTGCCAAGGGATGTTCCACAAAGCTGCTGGAGCAACACAAATGTTTTTTGGCAAAAGGGCACAACACTATGTTTGGAGGAGAAAAAACACTGCATACACAGAAAAACCTCATCCCAACCATGAAGCATGGTGAGGGGAGCATCATGGTTTGGTGCTTTGCTGCCTCAGGGCCTGGACGGCTTCAATCATTGAGGGATCAATGAATTCCAACTGTATCAGGAAATTCTCCAGGAGAATATCAGGGTAACGGTCTGTGATCTGAAGCTAAACAGAGGTTGGGTCATGCAGCAGGACAATGACCCCAAACACAAAGGCAAATCTACAACAGAATGACTTAAACAAAGTCCTGACCTTAACCCTGTTGAAATATTGTGGCATGACTTGAAGCAAGCTGTTCATGGAACACAATCCCAAAAATATCAATGAACTGAAACAGTTCTGTGAGGAGGAACGGTCCAAAATACCTCCTAACCGTTGTGCAGGTCTGATCAGCAACTACAGGAAACGTTTGGTTGAGGTTCTTCATGGTAAAGGAGGTTCAGCAGGTACTAAATTTCATGGTTCACATACTTGAAAGTCTTGAAACCCCCATCCTCACCTGTGATGTTGCCACTGGAGCCTCTGTAAAAGGTAGGTAAAGGGGAGAGGCCTGATCACACTCTGCTTACCTTTAGAGATTCCACCTGCACCACCTGGCATCTCTGAAGCAGCTCCACAAACAGATAGATGAGCAGGGCCTGGGGAGTAAAAGTAAAAATATATCATTTTTATTCAAAAAAAAAAAAGAGTGGGCAATCCACTCTGCTTAGTCTTTTTTTAATGGCGACAGTAGGAAAGCTGAGATGGACACAGCGTGTGGTCAGCAGGGATTCGGTGATTCAAAGTAAAATCACTGTGTAATCACTGGAAGTGTGGATTTGATGATTTTAAAAGGACCAAAACGGTTCTCAAAATGTTTTAGATGTTTAATGTTTTAGGCTTCAGAGAATCTTCAACAGCCTGTGTTCACACCAATCGCATCACACAGGCCTAGTGACCACCCAAGTCTCTCTAGGCTGTGGAAAACCACAGCTACCACCATACAGTAGCTCAGCCAGAAGACATTTTCAACCAGACACCGAAGACAAGTTTTACCTGGACCAGGAAGCCAATGAGGAACGAGACCAGGAAAGGCAGCAGTCCAGCATGGGCTATGGTCACTGGAAGACCTACAAAATGAAAAGATGGTGTATACACTGTTAAGTCAAAAATAAAGATATAGGCCTGGCTGTCTTTTTGTAAGCCTATCTACCTGTCTGTCTGTCTGTCTATCTACATATCTGCCTGTCTCTCTCTCTCTCCCTCCCACACATACAGTACATACATACATTCCTTTCTACTCTGGCTCAACATCACCATAATATTTAATGAATGGTGATGATTTCAATATGAGATTTAAGTGATTGAACAAGTATTAACTTGGAAGGGCTCCACCTTTGTGGAACTATATGAAGACTGAAAACAAAGCAGTTAAATGTAATGTCCCATGTAATTTCTGCACCTACAAAAATCTCTCTGGTGTTAACTACACTTCATAAACCAGTTAAATTTACTCTGCCAATGAAAGCCAAGAGATGGACAGAGCCTTAATTGTGTTCCAAATGAACTAAAATCTCAAAAAAAAAGGAGGAAAAAATATAACTCACTGAAGTCTCTCCAGAGTTTTAGCAGAGTTACCGATTCATATATGCTGGTGCTGTGGTCTACGTCAAGGTTTAGGTCTTACTCAGGTTTCTAGCTTCAGGAGAGAGTTCTTCATGTTTAAAAACATTTATTAAACTGTTGTAGAACATAGGAATAACACATAAAAGTGCAGTGCAGGTGTATTTATTTGATTTGCAAGTTAGTCTGAATTTGTCTTACATGTACTGTCGTCTGGAGGAACCAGTGAAATACAACATACAACCAGATATCTAATGAACAAAAGATGGTCATCAATTATTCTGAATCTCTTAATCTCTTGCCTCTTGATCTAGTTTCAAACCAGCCAGAACAATCACGATTGTTCTGTTGAATCTGAGTTGAATCTGAACCAGTCTCGATGTCCTCCTGTAGTATGAGCTGGTCAACAACTCAATTCTGAACAGAGGCCAGCAATAGCCAATGAGAGTTGAGCATGAGAGAAGGCTCATGCCTGGGTAGGTGTTTGATCCCCAAATCCAGCTGGTCATCAAGTGTGAGTTCCCCAATCCAATATATATGCAGTTATTGCATAAAATGCAAGGAACTGTGGCTGCAGCTTTCACATATTGTTTTTCTTCATATTCTCATTTTCCTCCTTCCTTCGTTGTATATTGCATTCTATATTGCTTCTATATCTTTTTGTCTCGGTAAGATGTACTGATATTACTGCTGCTATTTTGCAAACCCTCTTAATGCTCTAATCTATACTTGTTTCATACTTTCATTCATACATTTAACATATTCTAGTGTTGCAAGTGTCAGTTGTCTATGTCTATATAACCCCCATTTGTTATACTCTTATTTATATTATATTTTTCTGTGCTTTACCCTATTATACTATATTCTGCTGCAAAATCCCGATTTCCCCACAGGGAATATTCAGGTTTGTTATCTTAATTATTGTGTGAGAAGCAATCTCTGGATATGTCATTGCTTTTCATTTACTCATTCCATGTAAAAGATCCTCATATTGTAAATTTAAAACATAAGGATTGACAGAAAGACAACACTGTGAACAGCAAGAGCATATTGGACCATCCCATAGATGGTGCCACCGGTACCCAGTGAAGAACATGGATGCACAACAACTCCAATCCCTTGTACATATGACAAAAATGAAAATCAAATTTGTGATGGACTTGGCAAATGATGGTGATTCGTCACAAACAACAGTACTCACCTAAGATGCCGGTTCCCAGTATTGTTGCAATGGTCAGGGAATCTGGGGAAACAATGGGAAAGTATTCAGAAAGTCACAAAATTAGAAAAGACCAAAGATTTAGGTGTGTTACTTGAGAGAGCAAGGGTGTGATAAGATTGTTCACTATCTGGACAGCATATCCAGAAGCAGATCACATTTTAATACCAGGTGTAAATGAGGTCTTTAATATTAAGCAGAGCCATTGATTTGGCTAGCTTGTATTATTGATGTAATGTGGAATCCCTCTTTATAACTTGGCTGTAAATATTAAATAGTGCCCTCCATAACATCACCATTGTGGGATGCCAAATATTCTCAATATCAGTTTGCACAGATCCACCAACAGTGCAATGGCAAATGGCCATAGAGCAGGACTGTGGCGCTGATGTAACTGCCAATGAAAGCTGCAAATGCCAAACTCTATCTGTGGCTCTGGTTGTCTCATATCACTATGTTTTTCAGCCAGAATACAATTGTAATGTCAATCCAAATCATTTCAAGGTTTGTTTTGCATCACCAGAAAGTACACAACCTCTACTGTCTTAAACTATGAATGCATATGTCTACTGTTTTAAATAATGACTGCACGTCACCTTTTACAGCCTTTATTGAGCCGTAATTGAAAAATAAAAACAGACATATTCTTTGTCTGAAGGCTTTTTGTAGTAAGAATATTCATGTTCCGGGAGAGAGCGTTCCTAACACATTATTTGCCAACAGTGGAGGCCCTTATTACGGTGACAAACGATGAAACACAGTCAGACGGTCCCTCTGTCGCCACATGTTGATGGTTATATTGACGAGGAGGTCACCTTTCTGTTGCCTTCAAATCCATCACTCGCACTCGACGGACCTCCCATCATCACTAGAATTAACCTGTCATTTCAAATCAGCCAGATACTTGTTCATGATTTTCTTAGCAATCCTCCACTGTATGCCCCCTTGCCGTTAAAGACGGCTGGGGGACATATGGCGTCAGTAATTAGACATGTCATCATCATCTTTTTCATATTGTCTGTGTTCTCACAACTGCTGAGGCAACTAATCTAATGACTCAATAGCTTGTTACAGACTGGGAGAGAATTATAACAGTGAGACACGAACAGTGACAAAGTGACCTTAATGGACATTTAATGGCATTTAGCTTTTGTCGTCTCGGCCATTCGCCCCCTTGTCTTTAGGTATGCCGCAGTCTCGCGCGTCTCACTCACAAGCCAAAGTTTTTGCCTCCATAAACTCTTCACCGGCGTATTCATTATTTTTAGGAAGTCATGTAAGGACTTACAAGATTTTAAAATAATTAAAATTGTCCATGCATATGGCTTCAGAGTCTGTCCTTAGTCTTAATCAGCTGTACCAGTGATCACACACTAACCATAGTGGGCAAACACACTGGTGTCAGTATGTTTTGCATAAGCCTATGCATTAAACTTTGGGATTATCCCATGAAACAGTAATTAACATTGGGAAGTCAAAGAGGGGGCACGTGGCCTCATGGTTAGAGACCGTCCTTCAACCAGATGACACAGGTTCAAGCCCCATGTTGGGACAAATGTGCCCTGCTGAAGTGTCCTTGAGCAACACATTGAATCCCTGCCAGCTCCTGAGGTGATGTTCTGTAGCTGAGCCTTACCTCTGACCTCCCTGTGGAAGGTGGCAAGAGAAAGGTTTCCTTGCCGGGAGCAATAAAGTATCACATTATTATTACGCCTCCATGTGAAAAGCATGGAGCTTTGCTGCTTGTTAGTAAGGAGTCAGAGAAATGGTGAGGCTGAGGCTGGTTGCAATGCCAGAACCTAACCATAGGTGCAAAGAGTGAAAATGTTTTAGCCAAAAAATAAGAGTGCTGCTACTTCACAACAACAATCACCCCAAACAATTTCTAAATCTTCTGCTGTTATGGTATATTTTATGGGAACAATGTATATGAGCATAATGCATAATGACACATAAATATATTATCACTATATATACTTTAGAAAAATATAAACGATGATTAGAGCATAACTCAACATAATGACAAGGATTGCACAATTACACAAGAGACAAGTAATTATATGCTGACACAGCAGACTTGGATCAAAAAAGGACATGGCTGTACTGGCCAAGAGAAAGGAGGAGTAGCACGTAGCCAAAACAACAGGATGAAGCTGCCACCAATATGTTAGGAATAGAGCCCGACCGATGCCAGATTTTTGGGTCCGATGCCGATCCCGATTTAGGAGAGTCCTAGCCCACCGATTACCGATGTTTTGACCGATATTTTGTCAACAAGTGGATAATTATATTTCATAAAATGTTCTATATTTGAGAACATTGAACTTATAAGCAAACAAATAAATAAAAATAAACACAGAAAGAACTTTTTGATAGATAAAAAATGTAAAAGATTATATTAAATTAAATATATTAAACTCGGCAATCGAATGTGTGCAGACAAGTCTTGCTGTGGAGAATATTGGATAGCAATTACAACGTTCAAACAGACAAGTACAGGATAAATAATCAATGTTTTTTTGTTTATTATACTTCGGGACACATCGGTTGTATAACTACCGATCCCGATGTCGTCAAAAAACGGCCAAACCGATATATCGGTCGGGCTCTAGTTAGGAAACATCTGGTGAAACAGGATCCGGTAAGACAGGATGAGGAGGATCTTTAACCAGGACAACCAGAAAAACAACTGCTAAAGATAATGGTGGCAACTAGCCCAAGGACAAATGATTGGCATAATGGGAGGTAACTAACTGCTCCTTGACAGTACAAATATTTGGGAAACCCCAAATATAGTAGTTGGGAGTTGCGTGTCTTGCTCAAGAGCAACTCAATCATAGTTGCTGAGGGAGAGGAGAGTGATAGTCATTCACAATCTGCATTTTCTCAGTCAGCCCAGGGATTCAAACCGCCACTCATCTAGCTTCTAAGCTACTGCCACGCTCATTATCAGGCCAAAGATTTAAATTATTTTTTGTTCATTTTAACAGCGCTATACTGTAAGTTATGGGGGGTTAAATCCAAAATGACTGCTAAAAGCAGGAGTAAGTACTAAAAAACGACTCAAGTAAATGCACAGACTATATAAACACCATGTATAATAATAATGTAGGAGAGTAATTCTAAAAGTACTGACTGGTTGCAACTAGTTACTCTCAGATGCTTCTCCATTGGCCCATATTCAATGTCTGGATGGTGAGGACATTTATTCTCACGACTGGCCTAGTTTCGAAACATAGCCATCTCTGGTAGTCAGACGTTGTACTGGCCAGTGAAGCAGCATAAGGTATAGACTGGCGGACCGACGGTGATTTCACGCTGTCCTCTAGTGTGCAGAACGTCACGCCAACCTATGATAAAAATCTGTCAGTTTAATGTTGCTTTACTTTTCAACAAAATACACATTTCTAAAGCAACATGATTTAATATCCTATCTGAGGCGTTAGCGCCTTCTGGTAAATTCGGCATATAAACGAGTCAACAGCAACATTGTATTTCAGTAAAATCTTAACCTTTTTAATTGCTTCACACTGCTAGCAACCACCCACCAGGGTGTATTTTGGTGGAAGAACATTGTGGGTGTAACAGGCGAACGAATTGTAACAGTTGACATTTTATTGAAATGCGTGCTGCTTTGTCTGCTGGGTGCACGCCGAACTTAAGACTGGATGTTAATACTTCGTAAAATGTCTCAAGTTATGTTATAGCAGGTATGCATCTTTACCGAGAAGCAAGAACACTTTTAACTCCCAATTTTCTGAATGGGGCTTTGTGTACCTTTTCTCTCCGCGCGAGAGAGAACGGCGCGTATCGAGTCTATCCTCGCGAGCGTCGCTTTCAAATGGAGGTTTGCCACTTCAAAAATACGATATAATAGTGAGCATAGACAAGTGTGCATTCATGCCGTGATAAGTAACCAAATGTCAGTCGGCCGATGCCGGGTGGCGATGGGAACATTATTCTGAACGGGATGTAACGTAAGACACCGGTGTTCCGTTTTGAACGTGATGTGTGTCGGTACTCACAGCACTGCAGGTAAATAAACCGCAATTTCCAGGGTCTATCCTGGTTTTTCCGCGTAATTTTGACGGGCAGGGTGGCGAGACTGTTGTCGGGTACGGGGTGGGGGTTTGTTTGGTTTGTTATCTCCTCTGCACCGGTCGCCATCGTTTTCATCTCTCTCTCTCTCCCTTTCTCTCGCTCTCTTTGATTTCCGGTCTCCTGGTGAGAGGAGTATGTGGAGGGCCTGTGCCTTTCCACTTTCCTAACCCCCCGCCCCCCCCCCCCACACACACACACACACACACACACACATTTTAGTTCCTGTCCTTTTTTGCACAGTGGGGTGTTATGCTGTTTGAAGTGATACAAGTGGCTTAATTGGTGTCGGTTTTGGTTGTTCAGAGCTGTCAAGCCAGTATGGCCTCTCACTCGGGGGAATGGAGGTGGTGTGTTGTGTACCTGACGGCAGCTCTGTGATGGAGGACGGTTTGAGAGCAGGTAGGCTGTGGAGACCTTGGCTAAGCCTCCAGGGTGAAGAAGGCAGTGGTCGTTTTTCTCAAGGAGGAGAGTCTGGTTAGCAAGGTGATGTCGTATTTGGGTGAAGGGAGTTTTGGTGCCGGTGTCACCCTTACCTGCTCCGGATACCAGAGTTGTTGTGTCTCACTGTGCCTCCTGCCGTTAAAGCCCAGGCGTTGACTGATGGGGCAGAGCAACAGGCAGGGGAAGGAACAACCGATTACAATTTCCCCTCATTTTCCGCTTCCTTTGTTACCCCAAAATCACTAGCCAATGACATGGGTTAACATAAACAAAGTAAGACAAGTGCAACAGGGGATGAAAACAGACAACAGAATAAGCTATACAAAAGAAACTGTTCTTGGGTCCCTAACTAAAACTGAGGTCAAATACACAGACACACTTTAGAGAAGAAGATTAATTTATTCACATTACGGGTGCACACATGCACTAACACACACAACACACGCATGCAAGGGGTAGTGACCGCCGAACACAACATGCACATGCAGGGAGGGTGTCCGAATGAATTTGTCCTGAATTTTTCCCATCCTTGCCGTCCTTCCTCCGGGGGCAGCCAGGAGCAGTGAGCAGCCCTTTTCTCCTTCGGCGCCCGGGGACCAATTCCAGATGTACATCCTCGTCGTGGTCAGGGACAGGACAGGAGAGTGTTTTCTGCATGTTTTTAGATGGAGTTCTTTTTTATAGGAGGAGACCCATGTGAGCACGGGGAGAACATGCAAACTCCACACAGAAAGGCCCGAGAGATAACCCACCTGGGCACCCCAGCATTACTGAACAAAGTGACCCAACATGAGACACTGGGGCACATACATATATATTGGCCAGATTGAGACAACACAAAGGGGGTTAAAACATACACTACAAGACTACATAGACATTTTAGCACACTACAAACCTCAATATTGTCAGTTCAGTTATAAATAAACACTTTTAGCTAAGAAAAAAAGAATAGAACATTATTACTGTTTGTACTGTGTTGTTTATGAATACCTGGTGGCTGCACAATGAACAGTGGGAGAATAGGGTCTGACTGTATCTGATTGATTGTACCTGTCAGAGCTGCTAGCACTGTAAATAGTGTGTGTGTGTGGGTGGATGGGGGAGGTGGGGAGGGTGTTGTGGGGTTTTTTAAGTTAATTTTAGTTATGGGCTCTGTTTTGTTGATGTTTCATTAAAGAACATCAAAAGACTGTCTCTCTTTCTCTATCCCCCATCGCTACGGCAACACAAGAACATGCATGGTCCAAGGGATGGTGTGCGCACCCGCAAGTTCTCTTTGTATGAGGAGCATCATCAAACAGCTTCAGCATGTTAAAATGCAAACAAGCCCAAAACCAGATGATATGATGGGAATAATAGATTGAGCACAGGATTCATTCTTCTAGTTCAGATGCACGTGTAGCAGCTAGAGATTATTCTCTCCACATCTCTGTGCCACCGGGGTGTCACCTCACTAAGCCCAAAGGTATCAATGACTATAGAGGTAATGGTTCATTCTCGCTGACAGAGGCACACAGATGGAGCTCTTTCACATAGGTCACTTTTATTAATAGCAACTGATGAAGTAAAACAGAAAACGTGCAGCAAGATTGCAAACTGGCAAGTTAGGTTTACAAAAAGGTAAATGATTCGTATGAACATTATTTGTTGTTATTTTTTTAAAGATCTCTAGCAACCGATGCACTGCACTGAGGATATGAAAATGTCATGGATTAAAAGGGCTTACTAGTTGGGCCATACTTGGGCTCCTGTCTCTCCTTCCCGGGGCTCAAGCAAAATAGGGTCAGGGTTAGGGGTTACACTGGTGGCAATAGCATGACATTCAGCAAGTTTCACATGAATAGGCAATCTTACTCAGAATATTATCATCTTTATATAGCAAGATAGCTTCTAAGCACAGGGCCTTTAGTTTTTTAGTCTTGTCCAAAAAGAGGAAACATTGTTCCACTGATGTTTTTTTTATATATATCTCCCAAATAATACATTTCTGCTTGATCTTTGCTTTGCATTAGAATGCTAAAAACTCTTAAGATCAAATTTGGACTTACTTAGGCTAATGCATTGTGAGTGCCAGACCGTGCCATGCCCAGTTGATGTAATGCAATGCATTAAAATGCAAATAAACCAAAACCATACGATATGATGGGAATAACAGATTAAGCACAGGATAGAGAGGGACTCACTCTCCTGGCTCAGATTCACTTTTGGCAGCCAGAAATCATTCTGTTGACTTCTCGCAGTATGGTCCTGCTATCTCAAAATAGGCTTATACCATGACAAGGAAGTGTTAAAAAATAATTTTATGCTTTTAATGTCTCTTTTTATTAGACTGGGATATATTAAATGATCACTCAAATACCACTAACATAATTTAAATACAACCCAAGGCTGTGACCATAGTTAATATCTGACAGCAAACGTAAATTCATGAAAGCCATTTCCTGGAAATAATTACTGGAAATTATCAAGCTATGAAGCTGCTGATTATACTATATGTCAAAAATGCATTGCCTTTTTAATATCCTTTACTGTGTCAATTTCCTTCTAGTTATCTGTGACAGTCGTAGGAAAAAGGGAAGACACACAGTTGGAAAATGTAATTTATTGCATTAAAAATTGAACAAGATTTAGACAGTGGAAAAGGACACATAAAATCATGCCAGAAAAAAATGTGTGCATCAAACTACTGGAGTTATTAGGTCATGCATATAATAACCAGGCCATATTGAATCATCAAATAATTCAAATGATATGAAAAGTGATGTCCTTGCGCGCTAACCAGCCCGCCACTACAGATGTCTAGCACACCGGTAACTACACTCAACCAAATACACCAAACCCAGTCCGAGTGAACCACAGGACAGCAAGATATACTCATAAAAATGTAAATGCAAACGTTGCCAACATTACACAGTATCTATTGTTATCCCAAAACCTTATCACAGCGGGCACAAATGTAAACTAACTAATGTCAACTCACCAATAAAGCGGAAGAAGGCGTTTGAAAAGTGAGTCAAGGTGAGGGTCAAAGCCAACTTAAAAAAGAGGTCTCTGTTTTTCATAAACCCCTTTTCATATTATGTCTCAGTGAAGGAACTTTTCAACCAGCGTTCTTAAGGTGATGACGTGTTTCTTAAATTTAAAGAATCAATTCTCACACAGAACAGTCCCAGTCGTAGATGCCCTTCAGCCTTTCAGATTCACGAGGCAAACCTAATTGATCAGGTGCTACTGCTGTGCACACAGTGATGATGAATACAAAATGTATAACCACTCATCACAATATATATACATACATTACCAATGTACCCATTTCATCTCAAATGTATGAGATGCGTACACTGAGCGTATGTGGGTTTAGATCCCTGCGGCTGTGACGCGCTAACTGGAGATACATCTGAAACTGGCAGGGGGAAAAATTAGCTGGATTTTTCAAATGTAGTTAAGATCTGGTATCTGGCCCTGGGAAGTTCACAAATATTGACTGTTCTGAATACATGAATTCAGAACAGTCAATGTTGTTCAGGCAAATTTAGTTCTTTACAGCAACTTATTAAATATCCATACCAATCCAGGGGAAATTATGATCTTTTTAGTTTCATCAGAGACAACTCTCAACAGTTTTCAGTGAGTTGAGAAAATTGAAAATTGCTTAAATGAGCCTGGGACCCAGGGAAAGAGACAAAACCTTCTCATTTGGGACCCGGGATGGAAACTTTAGGGAGTCCTGTTTTACTGAGTTGATAACTGTTGTTCCTGATCAAACTGAAATGGAATCTTTACACAAAATGGCCTCAGGGATCTAATAATGACATAAAAAAAACAAAACAGTAAAATCCTGGAGATCTAATTTGAAACAGAATAATAGAGCAATAATCACAATAGCTTTAGTGCAAATTCCACCATATGGCAGTCTTCCAGCATTACATTGCATATTGAGCCAACCCCGTGATTGTTCAAAGCTTCAAATAAATACTGTACAACTGACGACACTGGAAAGCTGGAAAGACAAGTGCCCTTCAACCTGTGAGTCGAGACCCCTAAGAGGCAACGTGATGTTTCCGATGGGGTTGTGACATGATGTATTTCTACTATACAAGTACTGTCTATCATTATGTTTAGATAATATTGTGTTCTTATTGTCACTGAAAGCCTCAAAGCTTATTCTAATCACTAAACAAATCAAATAGTCTAAAAAGAGAAAATTAAAATCATTCTCCAAATTTGGGGGAGTTGCAAGAAGCCGCCACTTTTAGGGGTTACGAGCCAAAAAGGTTGAGAACCACTTGATATCCGTATGTACAAGAGTGTAACAGGTAAGCCTGAATTACATACAACAAAATAATTCCATATCACGATGAATGATGGATTCTGTTTGGATGCTTTTTCATGCATTTCTAACTTAAACAGATAGCTAAAGCAGACACTACAGACATGCTATTAAGTAAAGGTGTTCTTATACTGTAAGACATGTTCAGTCCTACAGGAATCACTGATCACCTTTGTTTGTGTTACTATTATATAACCAAATATTGTGCAATGTCATGCATTTATTTTAGAAAAGCATTATCTGGTAAAGTGATGATTGATGCAGACTGTAATGCAATTGGTGTCAAAGTAGCCGCGTGAACTAAAACACTGTTGCAGAAAATCTGGAATAGGCATGATTCATCATCAGTGAGTGAAGAATTCCTGAATACCTTGATTCATGAAGATAATTTAACATGCACAATACTATTTGCAAAGTTAACCCTTTGTAACTCAAAATACAGGCCAGTTTTAATTGAATGATTTTACAAATAATATCAACATAAACAGCCTCAAAATACAAGAAATCTGTGTAGCCATCACATAACGTCAGTCCTCGTAAAGCACCAGCCTGGGTATTTCTATATGAAAGAATGTCCTCAGTCCAATGAATTAAACAAACATTAAAATGGAAACACAGCCTGTAATAGAGGCTGTGCAGCTGCATCACAAATCTCCCAGCAATCATGTCTGGCGCCATCATGGAGGTCCATTGGAGAATTAGTTGCGCGCAAATAATGGTTACAACCAGACTAGACAAAGACATACCAGAAAAAGATTGCTGAGGCTGTAGATCTATTCAGTAATGATATAAGTCAAAGTTAGTTTGATATGTTTACAGTTTACCGTCACAGAAACCTAAATTTGGACAAAAAAATCTGTCTGTAGCCCCAGTTGCGTGCGTAAAAAGTGCCGATTCTGATCCACTGACCTGTGCGCACAAGCATTTTGTGAGTGGAAATGGAGGAGACACTTGGCAGGAGACTTTTACCATGTTTGACCCAATTCATATGTATGCTGAGGAATGGAAATGGTAGGGCGCAAAAATAGAGAAGGCGATTATTGAAATGGATGATTGGAAATTATTTACTAAACCAAAACACGCATAATGGCGCACTGTATTCAACACCCAGAGGAAGCCCGTCTTAACTTACCGCAACAAGGCAGAGAGAAAATATGAAGGAATAACAAGCAATAAATCACCGTGTGCCATTTGAGACTTGCTTTCAGAGGACGAAATAAAAATTACAGATTGCCAAGTAATTTTGTATTATTTCTGCTTGATGAAATAAAAAATCAACTGGACCCTCAGACCAAGAAGAACACTGACACCAACTTTTCATCTGCTGGCCTTTGGCCCAGCTACAGTGAGGAGAACACAGTCTGCTCTGGTTGTCTATTGCTTTGACAGCAATGCTGCAATGTGTGGGACTGTGTAGTACAGAAAAATATAGTGCTAGAAGTTTAGCTAGCTTACATATTGTGATAGGCTATTTGTTACCGTATACAGACCAGCTTAAAATAGAATAATGAAGAATACAACGATAAAGAGACAAATATGTCTCATTACATCTCCGATGCCTTTAACGAAAAACATTCCTGCAGCTTCAAATATGCTTGTGCACGCATATGAGACACAGGGCGCGTCCATGTTTCAACCAGTAGATGTCCTCGCGCGCTAACCAGCCCGCCACTACAGATGTCTAGCACACCGGTAACTACACTCAACCAAATACACCAAACCCAGTCCGAGTGAACCACAGGACAGCAAGATATACTCATAAAAATGTAAATGCAAACGTTGCCAACATTACACAGTATCTATTGTTATCCCAAAACCTTATCACAGCGGGCACAAATGTAAACTAACTAATGTCAACTCACCAATAAAGCGGAAGAAGGCGTTTTTCGGCTGAGTGAAATCTCCTTAATATGCTGTCCTTCCACTCAAGTCTGAATTGTCTAGTTAAGTCCCTCTCGAAGGCTAGTTGTATCAAATGGCCCTTCCATGGGTGAAGTATGCTGCACCGAAGGTCAGTGAGAATATTTTTAAAGTTTGAAAGAGTTCCCGCACATGCCGGCAGAGGCCCCAAACGCTCAACTCGAGCTAACTCCGCCCACTGTCCAGTTGAACTTGGATATGTTAGCTAGCTAGCGGCAATGATAGGTGCCAACATCTGTCAGTCATGACTTGTCAACTATTACCTTTTTTAATGATAACATTATTTATTTGGTAATATACATTTAAATAAGATTATCCACTATGAGTGTGTTCACATAAAACGGGCAGGGTTTGTAACAAATAGCCAATCGCCTGCAACATGGACAGAGCAGCATATAAAATGGTAAGTAAGAGATAGATGAAACTATTGATCCCTGTTGGGAAATTAAGTCTTGCAGCAGCGAAAGGTAAATAGAATGTAAGAACGTAACTAAAATATAAAAATAAGAAATAATGGTAAAAAACAAACAAACATTAAAATCAATAAAGTAGACTATACATAATTGCGGGGTGATGTAAACATATGCTGCCGACAATTAGTAAGTAGATAAGTAGACTGTAAGAGTGGAAAGTGTGGGAAAGAAAGGGATTACTAACATTTGTTTTTCCCTCAAGGAGAGCAAATTGTTATAATGAATAAATATGAGCAATACAAAAACATAACAGCAAAAAGTAATAATAATAACAATAGGTGTATCACTGCACCTTCATGAAGACAAAGTGAGAATTTCTATTCACAAAGTCGGCCTCATCCTCCCTCAGGGCTTCACTGATGGAAATATGGGTGTCATCTATTGCACAAGTCACTGTCAGAAATCCTATGAAAAAATTTCAGCATAGCCAATTAATGTAAGCTACCTGCTATTTGATAGAATCCCTCTTTTATAGCCAGAGTGGGCAAATGGCCTGGAAATGATACAAACATTTATTATATGTCTAATATAATAAATCACAGGGGGAAGCAAAGGGGTTCTGGCGGTCTCTAAACACCCTCACCTCGTGAACAGCCCTTTTTACTATCTGTTAATTCAATAAAATCCCCCTGTACAGTTGTTTTTATTACTTGTCTCAATCATTTGAATGCGATGTTTTCATTCATATCTGGTTTTATAAATGTAATTTTTGTGATAAAGGTTATTTAAAAAGGCTACAGGATCCTCTGGGAATGGTGATGCTGGCGAGTTGATTGATGAGGAGGTGGGCTTTTTATACGTTTGGGTCCGATATAGGTAGGTATGCAGCCAAAGTTACCATGACGATGTACCCCGCTTAAAAGAGAGCCACTGTCATGAGACCAAAAAGCCAGGGTTAAGCCCAGTGTGAGCTCACTAACCCAACCCACTAATCATGCTTCATGAGATAGACCCCAGATACTATGGTTAGCTAGAAAACAACTGTACAGTAAGACACAAAATCAATCAGATGCATCAGTGGTGAAATGATCAGTTCCCAGTCAAAAACAGCACAGAAATAAACCATGTCTGTTGAATTCTGTTCAGAGAGCCAACTCATATGGCTCTCCAATATGGCCGCCAGAGGGTGTGTTACGTCGCCTGAAAGCCCTCTATAGGAAGACAGTGATTTAACAGAGGATGGCATGTTGCAGTTAGCGATTGGGGTTTTAATAAATATGATGTTTTGTTTTTTTTGGTATTCCACTTGACATCATTTGTAAATTCTTAAAGCATTCATTTTTCAACAAAGGCACATGATTTAAAGCACTGGACCTGAAAAACTTTTGATCCCTGAAAGGGTTTTCTCATTTTTTCAAAGCAGCCCTTTAAGTCTGCTTGAAAAGGCTGAGTTAAGCACAAATTAACAATTAACGTTCTAAAATTTACTGTATTAAACCTTTGCTTCAAATTGAGTCGCAACTGATCCAAATAAATAGATTTAAAGGAGAGTAAGGAAAGTTAACTTGCTTGAATACCTCATCATGACCATGACACAATGAGATTGGAGGTTGGATTTGGAATGGAAACACTAGACGATATGGCGTATGAAATTCATAAAACCCTCTGAATCTTGACAACTCTTAAAAAATTCAAACTTTGATAAGAAATTACTAGGCTCAAAATCTAACCCCATCCCACACTTCCACCATGCTACAAAAGTCTGTCACATTCAAACTTTTACAAATAAGAAAATTCAAGAAATAGATTTTTCATCATATAAAGCACTTTCCACAAACACTATACTAGCAAACATCATGCCTAGCTACAAAAAGAGGAAGAAAAAACTTTTTTAAAGCGTTTGATGACAGCTTTGTTTTAGACTGTAATAAAATGTAACAAAATGTGATGCTGCAGGTTCTGTTGCTACTAATAGACCAGTGATTCACTTGAACTGGATTAAAAATTGAGTTGTGAAATTGGGGGAGTTGGTTACAGCTTGAGAAAACTAATAATAGAGGAAAAAAGTCTTGCACTTTCTCACAATATTAGTCATTTTTTTTATAACAACTCCCCATTTACCATATTATATTTTACTGCTGTCTAATTATGCTTGGATTTTATCTATAAAAGGTGCTGTAATGTAAACGGCAACAAGAAACCCCTATTTATTGCTCCAGTCTCGGGCAGTTATCGCCAGCACATCGGCTTCAAACTTCCTTAGTCATAAGTAGAGCATAGCAAATTGTGTTTCCACAGGAAGGGAGAACATTGGATATTGCCATTCATTAGAGAGGGAAGGGGCAGAGGTAACACTGGGTATTGCCACTTAAAATGTTAGGAGAGCACAGCACAGACAGAGAGAAAGTGGGAGAGAATGAGACAAGTAGGGAAAAAAAGAGCAGCTGTCTAACAGTGCATAATGGGTGGAAATGCATCCAGCTGGGCTTGCTGTGCGCTGTGATGCTCACCGACTCGCCTGGGTAAATACTTTGCTGTTTCTCAATATTCACTCATAACTCATGCCTGAGTCTTTTCATCCGTCATCTGCGCTGTAAGCGTTTCATTCATGCAACACAAGACAGGGTTTCTGCACGGCCAAGTAGTAGGTTAGGTAATTTCCCCTCTTGTGAAGAGCGTGGCGCTTTCCATCTCCTGAGGTCATATGAAGCCAAATATGAAGCTTGTAGTTCCAGTCCTCAGTTCTGATTGGCTGAGTCATAGTGGAAGCTGCTCTAAAGAAACGTGCAGCCCTTTGATCATGTAACAGTTCATTTAAGTATTGATCTAATCTTCTAATATATGAACACACACCTGCAACCTCATCATAGCTACTTACATGTCAATTAGCAACCACCACATTCTTTTTTTTTTTCTTAAGAAGGCGTGTTACCACCATTTTAAAAGAAGATGATGCTGTGGTTTACAGTGATTTTAGAACAGCTAAGGAGTGGTATTAGGTACGATATGGGTACTTGCAGGGGTGTAGATAGTCTGTCTTTCTTTCTTGTTAGCATTAACAAATTATCAGTTCTTACAATTTTACATTCAGATGACAAGGTAGACAGACACATGTATAAAAGTCAATGGAGCCAACACCATGACAGGCCAACAAAATTACAAAAAAACCTTTGGTAACGCAATGGCCAAACCCGGACACACTCTTGTTTTTATGCAGTTTCCTGTCAAAAAGCAAGGCGTGTGAGGAGCTAAATATGACATTTTGTATCAAAGAGTGTGTGTTTGGATTTGACTACTGTTAGATTAGATGGTGAGCCTCCACATCCACTGCACTATCCCACATTGCTACAGGATTTACCAGACATAATAATTCCTCTTTGGGACAAAGCGACAGTGCTGAAACAATAAACAGAGAGGAAAAAGTGACACTTTCTATTATGGCTACTTCTGTAGGGATAGAAATCAAATTGTTCTTACAGGTTTACCTTCACATTTTGAATTGTTATCATTTTTCTTCACCAGGCAACAATTTCTACATTGGCTTTTCCATTTCTGAAAAAACATAGTCAGCAATTTTGGGATTTATCACTGAAACAAAAGAGTACCACTAGCCACACGCTACCAATGATGGGTAAAAGTTTCCCCAACCACGCAAGTGTCTGGTGGATAAAACATAACAATCTGAAAGCCAAAATGTTACCTAATACCTTTAATTACTAAAATAATGAAATGAAGCTTCATCTGTGGAGAGTATAGTGCAATTCATATGATCCCCCTTCCTTTACATTGTTTGCACAGCCATGAGCCAGGTAAGTTTACTTTCAATGCATTCAATTCAGAAAGTAAATTGCCTTCAACATTCAATTAAGAATCATCAGCAAATAATGATTTCTTCTTTTACCACAGCTCATTGGCCTTGATTAGTGTGTTCAATCAATACCGGGTATCCAAAAAGTCTTGAATTGTAGAGATAAGTAACACCGTATATTTTTGTTGTGCTTGTTTCCCCACCCACACCCAAGTTGTCTCGATGAGTGAGTGGTCTAAGGGTAGGGTTCTAGGTTCCAGGTCTCCAAATGGAGGTGTGGCTTCAAATCCTACTTCTGACAAGCAGTTTTGGTACTTGTCTGGTTGGTGCTTTTTCCCATGATTCCAGAGCTTTCCGACACGCCGTACGATGAGCCAACAGGCCTTACAGCTTGTCAACCTTGACTTTGGATGGGGGTCAGGGGGTCAATTTGTGTCACAATTTGGATCGATTCTTTCATTTTCCCCCAATGTATTTGAATTTGATTGCCTTTGTCGGTGCCAGTTTTTGCTGTTGAGTGCATCCAAGGATACTGGGGGTTCTTTGCTGTCCGAGGTCATATTGTGTCACTCGGGTAGTTCTCAAACAGGTCCAAACCAAAACACACCAGCCTTTCAGCTGACTGGATGGTCCTAAGGATGAGAGACAGAGACTGGTTCATGATGCTATGGCCAAGTACTTCCTGGTTCTCTGCGCTGTATTTGACTGCTTTGCTGTTGGCACTGCTGAGCGGGAGACCTTCCTGTCCAAACCTGAGGATGGAAAACTGGGGAGTCTTCCCTGGAAGGCTGTATAACAGGTTCCTAGAGAGAGAGAGAGAGAGACTTGAGAGAATCTTCACAGAAGCATAACTCTTTACTCAACAGGTTAAGGGGTGGCGGTCTGTAAAACCTGCAATGAAATTTTATTTTCTTTG
This sequence comes from Hoplostethus atlanticus, assembly GCA_034670405.1. Classification (NCBI taxonomy): domain Eukaryota; kingdom Metazoa; phylum Chordata; class Actinopteri; order Trachichthyiformes; family Trachichthyidae; genus Hoplostethus; species Hoplostethus atlanticus. The sequence goes on from JAXDDX010000090.1 coordinate 479,346, forward strand.
CGCATTTTATTTACTAATTTAATTGTTCAATAATGCTTCTTGTAATTATTTCAATGGAGAGTTTTAATGTCCCATGATGGTATAAATGCTGTTTCAGATGATTTTCCACCCTGACAAGAATAGGATTCTGGTGCAAACACTGAATAATTATTATTGGCATGAATGTTGTTGAAAAAAAAAAGGCTATTGTAACCTTCAATTAAAAATCGATGGTATCGTATCAGCCTTCAAAAATCCATACCAGTCTAACCTGATTAGCACAAGCCACCAGCAATCTTCTACTTGCGGCTGGTAAGTTCATCAGACATTTTGCAAGTCCATTACCATTTGAGGAAAGAAATATTTTGATACCCTACGTACACTCATAGTATCGAGGGAAGACATTGACTGCTGCAACAAGGACACACAAACCTTTTTGGTTTTGTCCTCTGCTTAATTTTCTGTCACAAACAGTTCACTGAAACACATATTGCATTATATGAATTATTGTTCCTAAAACATACCCTATCCATTTTTCTTTATCTTACTGTCACACACATACATTTCACACAAGCGTGCACAAACATACACACATACACACACACATAAACTCGCACACGCCTCTGGCATGGCAGAGCAGTCATTTGTAGGTCAGAATGGTAGAGAATGTGGAGCGTTGCTCTGAAGTACATTGATTTCTCTTAAAGTGGCTGAACGGAGAGTCTTAGGGAGTAAATAGAGTGATTCTTCATCTGTTAAGACACTATAGGGTGGGAACGAACACTGACCTTCAGCACACAGTTTAGACTGAACAAAGTCAGGGTAAAGTAAAAAAGGAAGAGATAAAGATAGAAAGAAAGAGCATCACTCGGCAAGTGCATACATTAACATGCCTGTAAGAAATGCACTTTTGGTCACAATCCGTCAGCGGCCTGTTTGTACAGTAGCAATATGAAAGTTGGTCAAGGCAATTTTCACTGCTAGCCCCACAGTCCGCAAAGTCAATTGCTTACTGTAGTCGCGAATTGATAAATGAAGTAGGCCGATGTCTTAAATAACAAATAAATCTTCTAGATTGTCTTGTTGGGTCTTGGTCGAGGACGGGCAGGTCTGGGGCGTCTACGTTGATGATATAAAGATATATAGGTCGGTCAAACATAGAGGCCTGCTTTCCAAACCTTATGAATCGCTCTGATATTTTCTCAAGGTTGCATCAATGTCTACATCTCAACCAACATGCTCTGCTAGGGTTTGATCAATACAGGTCCTTGAATTACACATCACCTATATTTTTGGATTGAAACTGCCAATAGCTGGACATTTTGAGCCAAAAAAAAAATATATATATATATATATAGATAAGTATCCAGTGTTTCCCCCAGAACTGTATTCTTTTCAGCCTCTAAAACAAAATTTAGACCATAGAACTCTCCATCGAAACCCAAGAGGATACTACTACTACTATTACTGCTATTACTGCACTGATGAAATAGAAGAAATGATTGGGAATTGCATAAAGAAAACATACATAAAAAAGTAAGGAAAAGCAAGCAACCAATATGCTATACAATTCTGACATATTATTCCTGTGTGGGGCTTAATCCTGTCTGCTCATGTCCCCTAACCGACGGACTGCCATCCACCGTCTGCATGTGGATATCCAGTTATGAAGGAGGTCTTTTTGAAGCACCTCCGAGTGTACATACAGACATCTGCTATCGATCGCTGTGGCCCCCGGCAGCCTGACATCCACTCTTAATGGAGGCTGCCTCCTGCTCCGCAACACAACAAATTGGGTTTAAGCTGGGACTGCTGTTCCCAGGTGTCACTCACACAGGAACAGAAGCATCCATCGCACACTGACAGCTCTGAGTGTGTGTGTGTGTGTGTGTGTGGGGGGGGGGGGGGGGGGGGGGGGGCAGTGGTTTCGTCTATTGTATTGAGCTTCTATCCTCATGAAAACCAAATGTCCTCACAAAGGTAAAAAGATGAAGACGATCCTCCAAAGTGAGGTCACTTGGCTGGTCCTTGCTTCCTCAAGTTTAGGGTTAGGACTTGGGCTTGGGGTTAAAGCTACAATATGCAACCTTTCGCATTGAGGTAGCAAAATGTCTCACTAGTCCTGCCCTCCTCCGCCTCAGTTGGTCAAGTTCCTACCCCAACACTTGTCACTCATCTTGATGAGCTGTCTGGTGACCTCTGCGGGATAACCTAGCACCAGCTTGATTGAGTTAAACCTCAAAGGGCGGAGCCAAAAAAAATGTTTATCTGTCTAAGTAATGTTAGACTGAAGCCAAGTGAAAAAGGCAAAGGGTAAGAGAGGAGGTGGCTAATATGATGGAGCCTAGCGCTCTGAAATATGCAATCTAGCCACACTAAGTTATCAAGGTTAGCTAGTTAGCTTAGCTGACCAGCCTATCTATACCTATCTAGGTAAACTAATTAGCTAGCATGCTAGCCGTTCAAGATCATGAATGCTATGCTCCTTCTTTGCCATTAAGTTTGCCAGTAACATGCTAAAAGAAAAAGCTGTGGTTCTTTGGCTCCGCCCATTGAGGTTGAACTCAACCAATGAGATTAGTTCTGACTTGTCACTCTGTCACCTTGTCACTGAGTCTCTTTTATGTCTATTTCAATGATGCTCTGTCTCTCTCCTCTCTTCAGTCCATTCTTTCTGTCTCTATCTTCTCTTTTGTCTTCTCTCTGTCTGTTTCTATCGTTCTCTCTCTCTCCCTTAATATCAGTGCCCTATGTGAAGCACTTTCAATTCTTGGACGTCTTGAAAGAAAGAGTTGGCCTAGGCAGGGTCACGGCACAAAGCGGAAAACAGAAAAAGAGCTATTTTTTTCAAGAAAGTAATGAATGCACTGTTATGAACTGAGGGAATGTGAGAGGTGAGAACACCTCTAGTTTAATTAGCCTGGTATTGATGTAAAGATCAAGATGTATTTTATTGAATCAGGCTTTTGATAAGGTATGATGGATTGTTTAACCAAGTTTATAAGTACTGACAAGGATATTGAGAGCTGATGGGCTGTAGCATCGTCAGTATGCAGACTGGAGGAATGATGGAGGGATATAGATGTATTAATCAACACTTCACGCTCTAACACCATGTCTGTAAAAGGGCTCTATATAGAAAGTTATTACATCTGTAATCTGTTTATGCAACTGAAGGATATATTTTAAATTAGCGTGTCGTGCACGTGAGTTAAAGGAGAACTCCGGCTATTTTAAACTGACTGTAAGGAATGTGTATTTTTGTGAATACTTGAAAATATAACAAGTCTGAAAGGTATGGCACTGGTTTCCTGAGTTATGAGCATTTATTGTTCACATAAAAGACATTCAGACTGGGACAGAATTTACATTTAGATCACAAATTTCGTTCCATTCATTCTCCCATTGGACGGCTGTTGCTTTTCACCGTGATGACGCTGCCACCTAGTGGTTGTGCTGCGCGCTCTTGAATGCGCAAGCATTAGCAGACGGCAGTCTCTTTTATCATGTTCTCTTACCTTCTGAACAATGTAACAATTTTTATTTTTAAAAGGGGACATTGTTCCCCTTTAATACTTGTTACCACAAAAGATTGTTTTCCCTGCCGAGTGGCCACTGCCGGGCCTGGTAAAAGACAGAAACACCACTCTCATCTGTTTGTCCATGGGAAACATCAGATTAAGGACACAACTGGCTCTGGGACAACAGCAGCCACCCAATTAACCTTTCTTATGAACACACACACACACCATCATTCAGTTCATTCTGTTTCCAAGGTCTGCCAAGAACATTTTAATTGAAAAGGAGGCAGCAACGCATTTTCCTATTCGATTTTATGTTTCCTCCCCTCGCTTCTCTAAGGAGTTCATACTGGAGGAGCTGTGGATTCCACACTAACAGACAACCCTCCTCTCCTCTCCCCCCATCCTTTCTCCTCATGACTCGATCTAATCACATCAGGACAAGGTGATTACCATTCGATAACTGTCTCATGTCACTTTAACAGTGGAAAAGGCCAGGAGCAATCAATTGACTGCTGTTTTCTGCAAGTGAAACAGCTCAGATTTCAAAGTGTTTGGATGTTGAAAATCTGGTAAGGAAATAATAGTTGTAAATATATTCACCCCCTTGAAATCATGATTTCTTAACCTTCTCTTAGACCACAGAAATCCATTTTCCTTTTTACTGTAAAATCCGCCACCCTGGGGCAGGACAGGGCAGGGTAAGGCAAGACAGGACAGGACAGGACAGGACAGTACAGGGTAGGGCAGGACGGGAAGGGACGGGACTGGACAGTACAGTACAGTACAGTACAGGGCAGGGCAGGACAGGAGAGGACAGTACAGGGTAGGGTAGGACAGGATAGATAAGCCACCAGCAGAACCATGCTGACTTTCCACCAGGCACATCTCAGCACTGAGAGCCTGGTTGTTTGACCTATTTGACCTATTGATGAAATGGAGGAGCCTCTGGAACATCCTCTTGATGTGAAAGCCAATATGCACACTGCTAATTCACCACTCTGTCAAACCATGAAAACGACACTGTTTTTTATAGTTTAGTAGGAGTTCGATATTTCCAATTGTCCACTTGAGTGCATCCTCTACTTTGTAATTATTTTCTATGTAAAAAGATTCAAGGCAGCCAGTGATCTATATAATATTTATTAATTCAATATGCATTCTTCAGTTGTGCGTCCACACGGCTATTCAGCTTTACAGTTGCATAGCCCTAGTGGGAAGCTGACATTTAAAATTTAACCACAGCACGAAGCCCAGCAGAACCGCCCACTGCCCCTGCTGTTGGTCAAGGGTGCCTATTATCCTGAATCTCACTTCAATGTCAGCGGCAACTGCATCTTGGAACTGAAGCATTTACAAGTAGACCGCAAACAGGTCTGTATTGACTCGCCAAACACCCTTCACCAATGCGCTGGCGGTCACACGCGTGGAGGATGGGATTCTCTGGAGACAATTTGAAGGCTCAGTGTGCAAGATTAGCAATTTGATGAGCAGTTACTTCCCACACAAGTAGCATACAGATAGCTACGAGAATACAAACAGCATATAGGCATCATAAGCACATGAAGAGCACATTATGAGTATCTGATGTCTTAACACGCGCCTTGGTCTTTGTTATTAAAAATACAAAACAAACTGTGAAAGTAAACATTTTTCAGGGCTATTAAATGCTCCCGGTCTAATTGTCTAAGTCCTGTGAAGGAACGGTAACTTCCTTTATAAATGAGTGCCATTAAGCTTTAATGCTTTCTGAGCATGATGGAGCGGCTAATTTTAGCCTGGATGCTAATGGCAGTCTAGGACAATTAACATGTCTATTACCGCCATAAACTGTGAATAACGCTGAACGGGAGAAGCCATTTATTCTGGGAGAATCTAGCGGAAAAGCAGACGGGTAAAGAGCTGTGGGGAAAGGTAGAGTCGGCGGCAGGAGTTGCAGGGACGCTAACAGCAAATGCGATAGAGGTGTGACTCTGACGGGATAGAAACAGTCACTGAGAATAAGCAGTGCAGGTCAGCTGTTGTCCAAGTAGATGTGATGTGATATTCAGTGTTGTCTGAATTGGAACATTTAGACTAAATAATCTTCTCCAGGGCCGAATCTGGAGGTCTCGGTTTGTACTGCATGCCCTGCACAGAACCAATGAATTATGAATGCTCTGCCCCAGAAAGCAATTGCTTGGGAAAGAATTAAAATGTTGTGTGTAAATTTACCGGTCAATGTCCCATTGGCCCATATGCCAATTGTCATCTACTGCACGCCCAGCCGTCCTGGTCGGGGGTGGGGGGTGCCTCTTTGAGTTTCTTCCATTTTTTTCTGCTATAGGGTTTTTCTGGGAGTTTTTCCTTGTCTTCATAGAGGCCTTAGGCTGGTGGTGCCGGCCAGGTCAGGCTACCTTAGACAGGTTACGTAGCCTCACTATGTCCTCCACTCTGTTAAATCCTTTCAGTCCTCTTCTACCTGTTACTCTGTTTTTATGTGCTTTTGTTCTGATCATATTCTGTTCTATCTGTAGTATCGGCATCAATCCAGCTCATACTCATACATTGTCTAATGAAGCTGTCCTAATATCAACATTTTAATAACATGTACGTTGGTGTACATTTCTGGAAGGAGATAAAACGTCCCCTGATGTGACAATGCTGAAATGCTGCTATTTGTAAAGTTCAACGGCATTGTTTAGAAGAGGAGCCTCGGCTAAATGCCATTCTGTTTAATTAGTATTTACCTTTTTTCTTCCTACTTTTAGTTTACATTTATTTATTTATTTTATTATAATTATTATTTTATTTTATTTATTAATTTTATTTTGTCTTTCTGTATTTGTCTGTCTGTAATTGTATGTTGTATGGAAACCCCATTAAAAAGATTGCTAAAAATAAAAATGAGTATTGACCTACCGCACTGTTGTTTATCTGTTGACCTATTGTGAATAAGTTGTTTTTGAGAATCTGATAATAATCTGTCTGACTAAAAAAAATAAAAAAAAGATAGCTATATCCTCTAGTCTGTTATGTAGCCTATTTCTATTTTAATATAATTTATCATTATTGCGTATTTTTACCTCCGCCAAGGAGGTTATGTTTTATTTGGCTGTCAGCAGGATATCTGAAAAACATATCAATGATTTCTATGAATTCAAATTTTAAGTTTTTTTTTTTCAATTCTATGAAATGTCCTTGAACAATTGATTAGATTTTGGTGGTCAACTGGATCAGGGATTTTTTTAGCCATTACTATGAAACTGACTGATACTTGATGATTCTTATGCAAGCGCTTCTGCAAATTGTTTTATAATAGGCCAAAACTAGATGGCATGAATAACTGTTTGTATCAGTGCACCACTAAAAATGAGATGGTAACTTTTCTCATACCTGTACACTCCAGGCGGTGGCTGAGTGATGACGAAGCTTTTCTCCAGGTCGCGGAGGACGTCATTCAGCATCCGGACGTGGGAGGGGTCGCGCTCTTTTGGGTCGTTGGCCGGCCGCATGGTTTCTGATTGGAAGAATGCAGCCCGGTCTCTCAGAGAAGACGCTTTGGACAGGAGGGCCGGAGACGCCACACTGTGGTCTGCGCACATACAAAGGGAGTGGACAAAATCACGGAAACACCACGTGAAGAAGGACTTAATCACTATTACGCAGGCCAAATAGCCGGTGCAGGTGCAAAAACTGCAAAAGTATTTAACATTTTGTGACTCAGCAATAACTGTACAGTGTGAGCTTTTTTTTGCCATTCAAAAACAACAGCAATGGAAAAAAGCAATATGGTCTGATGTCTTTCACTCTTTTCCCTACATCCAGATGGGTTTGCATTTGAAGAAAGCTAGAGGATTCCTTCAACCCACAATGTCTGTCATCGGCTCTATAATGGTACAGCCATCTAGCGGGAGTCATGGGGTCTGATGATCGATCTGTATGGATTTATAATGGCCATCCTAGGCTGCAAACACTGTTCCCTCATGAGGTTCCCATAGTCCAAGATGATAATGCTCCCATACACACTGCCAAACAAATTCAAAATGAGTGGTTTTATTAACACCGGGATGAAATCGCAATCCTTCATATAATTGCACACATATACACACACACAGACAGTTGTACAAACACAACTTCTCAGGATGTAATTTAAAAAGATTCCCTCGTGTCTCACCTTCAACCCCCATACCAACCCTCCACTCAATACAATAAATTTAAAAAAAAACTCCCCTCGGTCTCCAACTGCACCCCAATTTACCTCCTCCTCTCATATGCTCTCACACACATACACATACGCGACCTATCTGCCTGGGCCTGCGCTACACAGGCTGAAATCAAGCTTGTTTCTGACTGCATGAGGAAAAAAGTTCATGTGTTCAAATGTTAAGTTGAAGTCTTGTGAGATAATGCTTACTGGCTGTTACATAGAAAGTTGTTTGTTTTTTTATGCTTAGAAGTTCGCTGGCAAAGATCCTATGACTCCGTTTACACCTGGAATTAAAATGCATCTTGAGTCATCAGATAGTAATCCAATAGTGCTTATTGGTATAAAAATCCAGGTGTAAATGCACCCAAGACGCATTGGGGATGGATTAAACCACCTTAGACTGTAAACTAAAAAACTAAAAAAAGAAATCCCCACACACACCACTGTAAACGACCCTTTGTTTCGTAATATCATTTGAAATCAATGCTAAATCTTTATTTTAAGCTACATGAGGATGCTTTTCTGCCTAAAATGTGGAGCCTTGTTGTGTCGACCCCTTTGTTTATTGATTACTAGGGAATCAAACTATGTATCCCCGTTGCACCTTGTTTGGTCGGAAAGTTGTCGGAAAGTTGTCGGAAAGTTAGAAATCCTGACTTCCTACTTCCTGACTTCCTACGAGGGTTAAATGCAATGGAACGGCCGTTCAAGTCAGAATTCCAAGTGGGGCAAGATTTCTCAACCCCGAGGTTTCTGAGATGCAGTTATCTGAAATAACGTCAACATGGCATACCATGAGTACACTGTAGACTCTACACAGCATTACTTTAGGTATATATAACATATATTCTTGAAATATAAAGTTGCTCATCAAACTATGCTAACTAGCTTGCTAATGTTGCCAAATGTCATTGACGTAAAATTAAGCTGTTGCATGGGGAACAGGAGTTTACACTGGGCTAAGAAAATCTCACATCCATGTAGTTTTTCCCGAGCTAGCCCACTGGAACACACACTGGAACGTAGTTATGACCTCCCATCTGGGAATTCCTAACTTCCCAGTTTGAATGGAACACAGCATTAGACCATGATACTCACACACACACACTTTGCCCTCTCTGGGAACCCACTGCACGCCCAACTGTCCTGGTAGGGGGATCCCTCTCTGAGTAGCCCATCCCGAGGCTTCTCCCTTTTTTATTCCTAAAAGGCTTTTTGTGTTTCTCCTTGTCCTCAGTGAGGGTCCAAGGTTGACGGGTGTTGTCATTTATTGTTTTCATAATGTGCCGTTGTGAAGCCCTTTGAGACTGTAGCTTTAAGGGTTATACAAATAAACCTGACTTGACACACACACACACACACACACACACACACACACACACACACACAAACACACACACAACTGCCTAAAACTAATGCAGTATCCATAAAACTGCTATTCGTTTTCCTTCAAACCCCAAATGTGTAAGCATGCATGCCTTCAAGATTCAAGATTCAAGATTCAAGAACTTTATTTGTCACATACACACACGGGGTGTGTAGTATATATATTCACAAGTGTATATCAGCATGTATCTATTTATGTTTGCATGTGTGAGAATGTGTCACTGCACGTCTTAGGTGTGTGTGTGTGTGTCAGTATACATGTGCGGGTGTATGTCTGCCTGTGCACATGTTCCTGCCTATGTCTACAGATCTTGGTGTGTGTGGTGTGTCTTTGTACGAGAGTGTGACACAGTAGGGTGGGAACAGAGTGTGACTCATCAGAGGGGCGAGAGAAAGACAGTAGGGACAAAAATAGACAAAGAGAGCTGTTCTCTCCTACAAATTTAAATGGCTCTCGCTCCTCACAGCCAGCTGGGACTCATGAAATATTGTTTGATTGTTGTAATCCATCACATCTTTTGACACTTGGGGACGTATGTGTGTGTGTGTGTGTGACTTAGCCTCTTGAGCTAACAGAGGCAGACAGGACTGAGAGAAGCGGACAGCTTTAGGGTGATGCTTTTATTTGGTGGAATATTTTCACTTTTTGGCACACGTACCTCCATCAGGATCCATGATGGTCAATAAAAGTGGTAAATAAAAAAGTAACCTATGACCTCCAGTCAGTGATCATCATAAGGCAAACAACTACCCATATAGAGAAAAATCCAATATCTTTTTAGAAAAGCATTCATATGGCATTGGTTTGGTGCTACTCACCATGATATACAGTATACTATGAATTTAAAACGTGGTAGACTCTATTCTGTAAATAAAATGAACTGAGGTGGGTTTGCCCTGCACTACATCCCTGCTGGGGCCAAAGTAGCTTTGCCTGTTTACAACTGTGAAAATTGATAGTTGGGTAAAAAAAAAAAAAGGCCAGTGCCAGCAGTGGCAGGGCAGCTAATGTTGTGGATTTGCTGCTCATAAGCTACGATAAAGGTGTGTGTTGAAAAGCAAATTTGTTCAACCGCAATCAAATATTGCAAGCAGGGATGTAGTGGAGGGTAAACCAACCTAAACTCAGTTTACCCGCCTTTTTATTTACCACTACATCACTAATCTTGAAGGACTGCCAGAGTACCTCCCTACTTTCTAGTAGTATTTTTCATAATTGCTAAAAATACAAAGAAAGGTGCAAGGTGAAGTCAAGGTTAGAGTCTGTTTTTGAAATGTTGCAGCTTCATCAGGGGTTAGTGGCTTAGGGGTATCTTGATTAATTATTTTGCCAATACACACTTCTTTTTTTTAGTATTTAGTTTTTTTTAGGCCTTTGTTTTTTGTTTTTTTGTGTTTTGTACCTTGCCTTTGTATTTTGTACATTCTTCTTCTCATACTGTTATGCTGCTGCAACCCCAGAATTTCCCCCCGGGGATCAATAAAGTATCTATCTATCTATACAGCAGAGTAGCTGCAATACTGATTTTTAACAATGCCTTGGCTTCCTTTCTCAAAGTGAATATCACTTTAAACCACTCAGTTTTTATTTTTAAAAGGATAGGGAGAAAGTTGTGCAAGGTTACATCAAACGCAGATGGGAGTTTTAGTTCTACAAACATTTCTTGGAGGCAGAAATAATCTCATTGGTTGAGTTAAACCTCAGCATGCAGAGCCGAAAGAGTAGCTTTTCTGAGTGTTAGCTAACTGGCAAACTTGAATGGCAAAGAAGGAACTCTGGTCAAAATATAAATCAAAAATATAAATGCCTTCTTCTTCATTCATTAATGACCACGGCATTCATGATCTTGGAAGCTCAACAGACTAGCTGACTAGCTTACCTAGATAGGTATAGGGTAATTTGAACATGGAAGGTCAGCTAGGCTAACTAGCTAACCTAGATAACTCAGTATGGCTAGGTTGCATTGTTTCAGTTAATATTGGCTTCCTCCTCTCTTACTTGTTGCCCTTTTCACTGGGCTACAGTCATAGGTTACTTAGCCATAGTTCTGTAGAACTAAAACTCCAATATGTGCATCAAACAATAAGTTGTAAGTAACAGCCTTATAGAAGAAATACTTGTCTCATTCATGTGGGCAAACCTTTGATTTCCTCAGCACTAGCATAGTTTCCGTTCTACCTTTCTTTGACACGATAGTTGCAGACCAAAGGCAGCCCTGTTACTGAGCACTATCACTAGTTTAATGAAGATTCTTGTTAAGACAGACTACACCAAAGGCATTTTTTTTAATAAAAAGAGAAAAAGAAAAAGAATAGGGGGTAAAAACCTCAACTGAACAAAAGGGTTTTTTCAATTTCAATTAGCTCTGGTTGTTTGATCTCAGCCCCCTCCATTACTGCCAGTCATGAATACTGCAGTGTTCTATGCTGACTGTGACGAATCCATTAAATATCACTGGTCCTCCACCGTAGGGGGCTGCTAAAACACCCAGAGACCAGAAACACACACACACACACACACACTCCTACTCATCCAGCCATGTACACAACAACCACTTCACATCCCCCAACAGACTCACACGCATGCAAGCACACCAATCCACCCATACACAATACACACACACACAATCCTAACACACTACCAAGAATTATTTATTTCACTGTCCTCCTCCTCCTCTTCTTCTCTTTTCTCCATCTGGTGCCTCCCTTTATTTTTAACCAGCAGAGATAAAAGCTCCCGTCTCTCCAACCTGTTTGCTTGGTTGAACAGGAGCAATGCATTCAGGGTATCTGCGAGCTTCAGAAAGCCATATTTAAGACTTTTAAGTCTGTTTTAATGCTACCTGGAATTGAATTTAAGGCCAATTTAACAACCACAATGAAGAAAACAACTTCAAAACCAGCCTGTTTCCAATTGAACACAGCTAATGAAAGTACTATAAATAGGGAGCAAAAGGACACTAGGAAATGATTCGTTTAGGGACATCAAAGCTGCACTCCACACACGTCGGGGTCACTGTTTGAATCTTGAGGACTTCAAAAGCCAGAATTCATTGCAAGGTCACATCAGTGAACTAAACGTCTTCCTCTCAGTGTCTGGTGGAGGTGGTAAAGAAGAGGTTCAGCCGTTCAAATCACTAAATCACAGTGCGGCTGCAACGGAGAAGACGTTTGGTATACTTTGGTGTGAAGCGTCACAGACCGGCCGGGCTGTGAGCGTTCTGTGTTGCCGTTTAGTGACATCGCGTTACAGGATATCTGGGGTTTTGAAGTCCTCAAAATTCAAACAGTTATCTCTCACTGCCATTTGGGACCGCAAATGTGAGTTGAGGTGCCCGGCGCTGCATTAATGCTTTAAAGTACCTTTGAATTGAAATGATAGAGATAGAGAGGAGGAAGGAGAGAGAGAGAGGGGGGGGGGGGGGGGGGGGGGGGTGATGGAGAAACAGACAGAGGCTACAGGCAGGTATAATAATCAGTCATCTCTCTCTCAGGTCATAATCTGTCCATTAGTCTCAGATGGAGAAGCATAACCACTCCATCTAGGCCTTAATGGGACTGTGCTTACATGCTTAGATAGAGCCAGTGAACCTGAGTGACTGAATGGCTGCCTTAGCGCTGCAATGAATGAGACTTGCAGTTGGGAGATACATACTGGTGATGGAGAGTGTTTCTTGCACACACACACACACACACACACACACACACACACACACACACACATGCACCGTGCTTGTACACATGCAGAGTGCATGCTGAGATAGATGAAGTGTGCGGTAGAGCTTTTCTTCTCCCCAAACACGGCCACACATGCACACACATGCTTTGTTCATAACCATAACGCTGTGGTGGACAGTATTTTGCACACGCTCACACACACACACACACACACACACACTCTAACAGACACATATATACATTTGCACACTTAAACTTGCACTGATGCTGTGTTTGATAGATGAAGTGGCAGACTACTTGGGCTAATTGCGGGCAATGCAATACGTTAGTACCTAAATCATTTGTTAGTTGGTGTTTATTGAGTACATTTTACTTAAAATAAGCCGTAATAAGCTGGATGAGTCTGAATGCATGATGGATTGAGTCAGTACAGTGCAAAACAGAGCCTGGTGATGATCAACACCCTCTGCACTGGTAGAAAGTGGTCCACACGGTGCACGGCAGAAGCAATAAAGCGACTTGTTTATTCTCAATTTGCGATGTGCAGGTGCCTCTTACATTTAGCAAAGCCTCAGTTGTGCAAGGTCAGAACCTTTGCATGGTCTGATTCTGTGACTGAGTGAACTGATTTAGGCTCTCGAGGGCAGCCAGGAAGCTCATATTGCACGTTAATGACCAAATTATGATCAATAGGTAACTCATACACTGAGTGTGCAAAACATTACGACCAGTTTCCTAAAGCTGAGTGGCACATGCTTTTGCACGTTTCCATTTGTCGTTTGTTTCAAGTCTTCAGAACTCCTCATTTGACCTGGATCCTCCCCTACATCTACATCTCCTTGGGTGGAGTGGATTTTGGGCCTCTGTGAGATTCCTTGAGTGGTCAAGGTCAAAGTTTAGCATTCAGGTTCTGCTGCCATTTTCATCATCGGTGTGCTAGTGCACGGAGCGAGGAGGAAGGAAGGAAGACAGACAGAGCGTGAGAATGGGAGAAAGAAAGAGATAGAGATTTTAAAAAGTGAGAGTATAGGAGAGAGGAAGAGAAGACGGAGCTGTGCTGTGAGAGTCCAAGGTTGGAATTGGGGGGGGGGTTAGACAGACGGCGGCCACTTGATTTGAATTCTACCAATGTGGGAATCAAGGTTACTGCGTTGTGGAATCATGAGGCGTGAGAGAAGAGATCGATACGTTCAGCTAAACAGATGAACCCACACTAAATCATTCTTACGGGAGAGAAAGCGAGGGGAAAGGGCTGCGTGTGTGTGTGTGTGTGTGTGTGTGTGTGTGTGAAAAAGAGAGAGCACATTCTATGAAAGTGTGTCTTTGCTTCTTTGTGTGTCTGCGTGTATGTGCACCGCATGCATGTGATGTGTTCTTGTGTGTGTGTGCATGGCAGGTTATTCTGCTTTTCGTGTGTATGTACAAATGTGTGTTAGGGATTGATGCTCCAGCTGGCTTGACGAGAAGGGTCCAGCTGCAGACCTCCACTCTCAGTACCCTTCTGTGAGCCAATGGGGTTTGAGCATGAGTAGTGGGGTTCCGTTGTATGAAGTACGTAAACTTTCACTTATTTCACCTTAGCAGTCCACCAAAATCTGTTTCTGAACAAATTTGAGGCGAGAAATAAGCTATCCAGTTGCTGAATCTTCACTCATATTAGATGTACAAGGCCTAATTTAAAAGTTTGTTCCGACTTTCGTAAGGCAACGGCACTACTGCACTGCCGGTTGCCACCGCTTTCTTGGCCGTGCTTCAAGCTAGTGGGGGACACCGAAGCGAAGCAGCAAAGGCCCAAACGACTACACATCTAAGTAACATAGTCTAATACTACTTTTATGTCATCAATTTTTATATTAATAATATTACAATAACGCTGATAATGCTTTCATATTTGTATTCAGAATAAACGCTTTGTAAATAAATGCATTTACGGATCCGACTGCTAGCCTATTAGCGTACTACTATAATTTCCCATAGAGGTTAGTGAGTTAGCTAACATAAGCTTGCGATTTACAATGGCGTTATGGTGCATTCCCTCGTACTCGTACTTTACATTTGTAACATAATTCGGTTGATTTGTGCTCAACGTTACGAGATAAAAATCTTTACTAGAGTGTGGTACTAGCCTACTAACGTTAATGTAACTAGTTCACTGATATGCACCGTTTCTCTTCACTAATGGCGCTGTAGTAGTTGTTGATGTAGGTCTCTAGATGGTGGGGAAGGGAAAGGAGAGGAAAGGAGAGGAGAGGACAATAGTCTAGTCTAAAATAACCAGATACCATGGTTGTAGAGTTTGTTTGTATCCTGCTAATGAATTCCTGTGCAATGTGTTGTGGTCAACAGAATGTGTGTTATTTGGTTAAAGTGGTTTTAAACCTCTTTGGCCATTGAGCCACATCTTAAAAATATTTTGTATTTTAACCAGCCTATCTTACCAATATAACACAGGGACTTTAAACTGTTTTTGTCTTGTAGACCATGGCAAGAGTGCACTCCTGGGAGCTGAGTGGGTAAAAAAACACCTCCACCGGCTGAAGGGAAATGTAAAAGAACCTCCCTATATATGTTAGGATTGACACGCCAAAAGGAAGTCAAGGAAAAACTTCTTCAGGCACACAATGAAGACCACGAGGAATTGATGGAGAATTTTTTGTTTGTACATTTGGTTCATGTCGGAAGTCAGAGACACTCTTGAAATTCCTGTGTGCGCAAGTTTCAAGAAACCTTGTGAAATAGTTAATAGAATAAAATAATTACCCTACCTACTGTGTTGTGAATGTTTTCTCTTTTTCAAGGTGTGCTTGGACCCCTTCAATCACCGCCTGCAGCTACACTGGAATTTGTCATTTTTTTAAATCTGATAGGTTTTACATAACTGGAGTGACAATTATCAATTTAATATTTGTAATATATATCACAGTGTGTGTGTATATATATATATATATATACATAGTCTTCATATATTTATAGACTTCTGAAAGAAAATACAATACTAATATTGATGTAGTTTAATATTTGTAATATATATCGCAGTATATACTCTTGAAGAAAGTACAATACTAATATTGATGTAGTTTAATATTTGTAATATATATCGCAGTATATATAGTCTTCATATATTTATAGACTTCTGAAAGAAAATACAATACAGTATAGTGAGGGTGATGAGCCCGGAGGTGGGCGGAGCTCTGAGGGTGATGAGCCCGGAGGTGGGTGGAGCTCTGCTCTGAGGGTGATGAGCCCGGAGGTGGGTGGAGCTCTGCTCTGAGGGTGATGAGCCCGGAGGTGGGCGGAGCTCTGAGGGTGATGAGCCCGGAGGTGGGCGGAGCTCTGAGGGTGATGAGCCCGGAGGTGGGTGGAGCTCTGGAGGGTGATGAGCCCGGAGGTCTGCGGTCTGCAGCTGGACCCTTTTGGGCTTGACTTGACTTGACTTGACATGCCACATCGTTCCCATCTGTGCCATATTGCCCTTTCAGAACTCTTAGGTATTTCAGGATGCATCGGTATTTATGTGCTAGCTGGCGCACTCCAGGCAAGCTGACCTCATGGGCTCTCCACCGGTCCAGAGGGTCCGACTCACTGTCTGCATTCACCATCTGCAGAAGCTTCCCAGATTCTCCGTAATGCTTTTGTTTAACCAGATCTGCTGCTCCTCGATCAGCTTTTGTCGGTGGCGTAGTAGGTTCTTTTCCTGTGGGTGTTGTCTTTCCAGTTCTGATCTGGGTTTTAATGAAGTCCTGTCATTGCTTGATGTAGGCAATCTTGAAGTATGGGTCTAGAAATGATGCCATGTCCTACCGGGTTGTCTGTAGCAGGCTCTGAAAATGTCTCAGATAATCCATAGTGGTGCTTTTGATCTTTCTGTAATGTCTGGGTCATCCTCTGCCACCTTCAACGGCTGTCATCGAAGAGCTTGAGAACAGGCTTCAGGCAAGAAACACTGATGTATTGCTCTCCAGATTTATTATTAGTTTTCTATAAATGTTTTTATTGGGTTTTTGGTACAGGACACAGGGCTATTCAACCATGTCCCAAGGAGGGCCGAAAGTATGCAGGTTTTCACTCCAACCAAAGACTACAGCAAGTGATTTCACTGATTAGTTCCCTCCTCTCTGCTTGAAGGTGTGCTAATCATCACCATAATATCATTAGCAATTAGCTGCTAGCCCAAAGAGTTGCTAAATAACTCCAGCATGCGGTGTCCTGATAAGAGACTGCAAAAGCGGTTGCCTCCTCAGCTAAAGAAAATCTCTCCTCGGCCCTGTCTGTCTATGATCTGCTTAGAAACAAAAACATGAAATCCTTGTTATATTCATTCAGAGTTTCCGTGCTACTCAGACCATCAGGCAATAGCCAGATGGAGATGATGTCCAAAACACTGTAATCTCATCCAGCCGCCGAGGACCGCGGCCTTCAGCATATTAGCTGAGTGGTCTGTGGTCATACGCTTTTCTTTCAGTCTCCAGGGGCCTCATTTATAAAACTTTGTGTAGATTCCATCCTAAAACATTGCGTACGCACAAACCTCAGAATCTACTAACGCAAGAAAATATTCAGATCTATAAAACCGTGCGGCGCACACCTGTACGCAGTCTTCTCTTTATAAATACCCACCTGCGGTGAATTGTGCGCTCGTGTACTCCTCCCAGTGTCCTCCCACTACTCCGCCCAGTGTCGTCCCACAATCATCCATAAATGGTCAATGCTAAATAGGTCATGAATATGCCGACGTTGTTAAGGAGCCTTTGCTGGACTATCAATGAGGGAAAGACGGAGAGACGCCAACTGCAAGAAAGGCGAAATTTGCGGAGTGCGAGATCGAGGTGCTCATCACTGAGGTTGAGCGCCGTAAAGGTGTACTGTTTGGGGGCTCGGTAGAGGCATCTGGGCCACATTGTGGAGAACCGCACAAGCCCTAATAATCCGGCACACCTTAATAATAATAAAAATAAACTTTAGTTATATAGCACTTTTCAAAACAAAGTTACAAAGTGCTTTAGAAGACAAAATAAAAATAGTAGACAAACTGACGATGAACAAAATGATAAAAACAATTTAAAAACAGTTTAAAAGTTATACAACATTGAGCATAAGGAGCTACATATGAGAGAGTAAAATATGCTTAGCCCCTCAGTTGTATTTTTGCCCCCTCAGTTTAAGCTTTATGTATCTATAGAAAAATATTTCCATAGGTGTATGCTAGGGCGTCCATAGTAGCCCACTGAAACGGAGCTGAGGAGATCGATAGACAGACAGACATGTCACTTAGTTCGGTTTCTCAGCCTGCTTGCTTTTCGTGGTGGTAAATACAAATTTCGGCCCTAATTCCATTCCCCCCATTGTGGAGAGAGAGAGAGAGAGAGAGAGAGAGAGAGAGAGAGAGAGAGAGAGAGAGAGAGAGAGAGAGAGAGAGAGAGAGAGAGAGAGAGAGAGAGAGAGAGAGAGAGAGAGAGAGAGAGAGAGAGAGAGAGAGAGAGAGAGAGAGAGAGAGAGAGAGAGATGCAAGCCGCAAACTGCTGTTTCTACGCGCCTCCCCCTGCTGATTTTGACAGAGAATCGTTATCGTTCATAAATTCTCTGCAGTGCTCCGTTCTTATGTGAGTCTCTGATTAATAAATGTATTCTTTGATTTTGAACAGTAGCCTCATGTTGTTGTTATTTAGCCTTTCTGAGGCTGTTGCATGGTTAAATCACTGAGTTTTATTTTATGAAAAATTGCCCCTTCAGTCACTTCATCCTGGTGCCGGCCCGGTAAAATAATCAATAAAATAAGAGTTAAGAGAATGCCTTTGTATAAAAATAGGTTTTAAGTAGTGACTTAACAGATACAACAGCCCACAAACCCTGTGAAAGCACACGTATAAAACTATGTTTTTAAGAGGACTGAGCTTTATTTTGTGATCTCCCCATCGGGCGTCGCTGATTCCCGTGTCTGAAAAACTTTGCGGTGAGCTCTACGCATGGGTGAAAGGATGCGTAGAACTGCGCACCTTTTACCGCATAGAAGTTTTCTATAAATCCCGACGTTTGCGGTAAAATATGCGTACGCACATTTCACCCCCGTTAACGCCACTTTTTTGTGCGTAGCAACCTTTATAAATGAGGCCCCAGGTCTCGAGTGACCCTCTCAGTCCACTGGCAAGCAGCTCTCCCAGATGCTCACCAGGAATGAACGAGGCTCACTAGCTTCCAGTCATCATCATATCAATTTCTCCACTGCATAGAATTGGCAGCAAGTCCTTTGTGTGTTCTATTATTCCATCGTTTGCTCTCCTATCTTACTTTACCTCAAAGGAAAGTGACAGTTTTGGTTTTTGCATCTCATTTTGAACAATTGCACACATCCTAACACACTTGCCATTGTTCAGACGACCAAAAAGATTGCTTGTGTTACCACGTCTTGCCAATGCACGCCATTCGCAAAATAAAATTTTGTTTGCGAAAGTTTGCGAAATAAAATATTATCCTGGTTAATGTCGCCATTTTAAAATCCAAACCAAGTTCAAATGATCAAAGTGGATTTTTTTTGGTCTGAGTCTGAGTCACACCAGTGGTGTCTCCTTCGTCCTCCAGCTTGGCTTGTTGGTCTTTGCACTGCGTGTGTTTCCTGCCGGGGGAAGGGCAGGTGAGGGAGACGGCGGATGGGAGCACGACTTTTCTAAAATGTTTCCCGGTCTGGCTTCTAAAAATTATTAAACGCCTTACATTTTCCATCGCTGTTTATACAATGACATCACCGCTATTATTTGTCAAATAATAAAACGCCTCTGTAGAAGGTCATGGTCATTGTCATAAAACATCCCAACAACCAACTACCATTATCATAAATCATCTTCATCACCGTTACCTTTTAGTTTGTTTTGTACATCCAGAGCGATGTCCAGGGGGTAGAAAGGCAGCACAGGGTCATTGACCAGACGAAGAATGGCCTCTGCTGTCATCTGTGTAAACGCAAAAAAAAACAAAAAAACATGGTTGGGTGAAGTTTTCGTTTCCACTGCACTTATGTACCATGTCATATCCACACCAGCGCAGTACACAATGCCCCATTATGTTGTGGCCATGTTTTTTTTCCCCAAATGGGGAATGCTAGACGTGAGTTGGTAAGACACCCAAAAATATTTAGTGCTGGCGGAGTATCAAACAGTGCTGGGGAGTCGTCATTCTTCCCCTACCTGCCGATGATGTCACGCCCTCCACCTCTGCCTCCTAGCAGTCCCTCTACCTGTCTGTCTGTCGCTGTCTGTCTGTGTGTGTGTGTGTGTGTGTTGGCGGGCGTGGCTCCAGACCCCGGCTCCTCCCTGACTCGTCACCACCTCCCGCTCACCTGCTCTACCCCGCACACCTGCCATCCATCATCTCATTACCACCAGCATAAGAACCCCGGCT
Source organism: Hoplostethus atlanticus (assembly GCA_034670405.1). Lineage (NCBI taxonomy): Eukaryota > Metazoa > Chordata > Actinopteri > Trachichthyiformes > Trachichthyidae > Hoplostethus > Hoplostethus atlanticus. Next base: position 499,491 of record JAXDDX010000090.1, read on the forward strand.
TTCCATCCACTCATCGCCAGATTGTTGTTTGTACTGCCCCGGCAGTCTCGTTCTCGGCCGCTTTGCAGAATCTTCTCAAAGTTCCTCCTTCCCCTTACTAACCCTGTTGTTCTTGTATCCAGATCCAGTCTCCTTCCCTGATCCCCCGCCTGCCGACATACCACCGTCTGTCTACCCTGCCAGGCAGGCAGGGTAGACAGGCAGACAAGACGACAGACAGGCAGTCTGTCATCTTGTCTGCCTGTCTCCCAGCCCTGTTCATCCCGCTCCTGCTCCAGCCCGTCTTCCCCTTGCCTTCCCTACCCTGCCACCCTCTGTACTGTCCCCTAGTAAAACCTGGTTTTGTCCCTACCTTCGCCTCTGTGGTTTTGCACTTGGGTCCTGTAGACGATCGTAACAGATGAACAGGATGACAACTGCTAAATATTGCAGAACCAGAGTGCTGAGAGTGATGCTTTGCTATAACCATAAAAAGCCCACCATGGGTGCAGCGTGGTACTGATAAAACTGCAGGCCTTCATGCACAATTCTGAATTCCTGCTCATATCTGATTTTTTGGAGGACCTTTCATATGTATTCTAGCATGTAATTTGTTCTGGCACCCCATCCTGAGACCCCTTGTCCTAGACGATTACTTGCACCAAAGTGAGAGGAGAGGCGCAGTAGGAGGCGTGTTGGTGACGATCAAGCGGCGCAGTTCAATTTTAGTGTCAAGGTGTCAGACATCAAAGCTGTTGGAAGGAAATATCAATATCTCCATTAAATTAGTTAATTAAAGGCCTGCTGATTGGTTAACTAGGCCGTATGTTCACTCGTGGCGATTCTGCACCTCGCGCACAAGGACATCGGTTTCCTCTTGGACTCGGACCGTTCTCTTCCATCACCAAATTGTCAGAGCGCACTTTTAAGGGAAGGAGAAGAGGTGATTGATTTGATTGGTCATAGGCTCACTACACCTACTGATAATGTATTCCTCCTAATACACCAGAATACCAAAAATCCTCCTTTGCTTGGCACCGCGTGCCATTGATTCATGAAAGTAGAGCCCAGTATGTCTAGCTGGCTCTAGTGTCTGTCATCTTGATACGAACACTGTGACTGATTCAGCCCCACTCACAGCAGGTAGTGAAGTCGGCATCAGCTAGCATCAGTTCACTGGGTTTTATTGGGAGTACAGTCACTGCCTCGCGGCTCGCTGTGCTAATCATGTGCTCTGTATAAAATCACAGCCAGGATAATTGACATATTGATCGGCTTATTCCATGGCCAGTCTCATGCTTATAGGAAATAGCCCCCTTCAAGATAATTGCGTTTCTCGGTGGTACAATACTATTACTATCACCTTTACTGGCCAAGGACATCACATGCATGTGGGATTTGCCCTGGTTTATACTTAATTTACACATTACACAGAATTCACACCTTATAAGGGTTAGTTGGATAGGATGTTGCATACACTGCCAGAAGGAGAAGTTGTTAGGTACTAGTGCTAGTACAATAATATAGATGACACAATAATATAAAATGATACATGTTTTGTATAGCATCTTTTACAGAAGATGTTTGGTACTAAGCAGTCATCGCTGCTGTTTCTGCACTACACCAGAGATCACCTGTCAATCAAACAGTGTGTCCAATACTGTTTCTGTAGGTGGCGCTCTTTTCTTTGTCTGTTCAGCCATGGTGGCTATCGCTGCCCATTTCCTTCTATTTATAACAAAGCAGAAGTGTAAAACGCATCACTTCCTTCCCTTTTTCCCCAGACACCGGGTGTTTAGAACAGCAAGCGCGAAAAGCTTTCATGAACTGGATGGAGGTTGATCACTGTTGTGTTATCAGTTTAAACAGGAAATCATTAAAAACGAAGCACAGGGTTCTACAGTGCTCACACAATAAATAAGGTGTGACGAAAGATGTGACGCAGAAAATCTTTCTTCTCTGGAGTTTAGCTTCACTAACCAACTGGTACATTGACTTTGAGATCAGGAGCATTTAAAGCTACTTTCATCCGGTACGGGAATCCGAGGAGATGGATAGACAAAACAGCTGATTTTATTCAAACCAATAGTTTGCTTGACCAGCAGCATCTGCAGCATTCCCATGCACTTGTGAACTGTTCTCGGTAATGGTCGCTCTGTTTCGTAGCAAGATATCCAAAAAAAAGTAAATGGATTTAGATGGAATTTGGTGGACACATAGCCCTTGGCCCAAGGATCAGTTGATAAGATTTTAGTGATGATACGGATCTGGGATTAACGCCTTTAGATGATTAGCGTTTTTTTTAGCCGTAACTATGCTGCGTTCAAGTGCTTGTGGCAAGGTCCAACAAACCCAAAAGACAAAACGATAAACAATCCTAAACTGTTGAGGAGGCTGCAACTTTGCAAAGTGTTGCAGGTTGGCAGAGGTTTGCTCTCTGCAGAGTGCCTTTTAATTGTGGTGGTGATTCATGTGTTGTAATCAGGATGTAATGGAGGGTGGACCACTCAGCTTGTCCACCTGTTATTTGTAAAATACCTTTCGCAGAGTAGAGCTGTGAAAGATGAAAATGGACAGAATATTGCAGTTGCAGCGTGAATTGTGATACATAGTGGACTCTTTTTAACAATAGAGAGAAATTCAGCCGAGCAATTTATCTTTAAACCAGTCCATATTTATTCCAAGCTGGTTAAGTCGTTGAAGCTGTAAACAAAAAATCACACAAAGCACTTCCAAACAAAACTTGGAAGTAAACATAATTTTCACTCCTAGAGTGTTCCTACATTTCCCAGCTTAGGAGCCCTGGTGCTCCTCGCAGAAAAAGTAATAGGTAATAGTAAAACTATCAAAAACTAATAAATAACAAAACAATAAACAAGAAGAAAAGATTTCATAATGATTTTTCATCTTCAACAAATTGGACTTGAGGTCATGGTGGCGATATAACACCAACACACCACTGACAAACTTATATTAAATACACATGGTGGCAACTCAGCACTTCTATTATCTGTAGATATTGTTCTCTATTCTGTCTATGGCCTATTGCTCTACAGCTAGCGTAGGGAGAAAGTAAAGGTCAGTGCACTGTGTGTGTGTGTGTGTGTGCGCGCGCTCCAGCTGACCTGTTGCCCAGCCAGCAAGCCCACTGTCTGTCTGAAGGTGAGCAGTCTCTTGGACAGTGACCTCAGTCAGACCTCATCTGCTCACTGTCACACCACACACACACACACACACACACACACACACACACACACACACACACACACTGCAGCGCCACACAGGGAGGAGGGGTCAGAGGTCAGGCTGGCTATGGCTGGACTGAGAGGGAAGGGCAGACTGCAGACAACCTCAGTGATGAGTCAGCGTAGTAAACAACCACTCAGCAGCCAGCCAGGCCTCTGTACCATTAAAGGTGCTACGTGTAGCATTTTAAAATGTCAATATCTGATTGTTAAGTTGATTGTGATACCTTGGTGTATTTACCATCAATAAATGAGCCCACGGTCAAGACGATTGGTTGCCTCAATCTCACACCAGTGGTAGCTATTGTTAGTGCTACCGTTTACTGCTTAAGACCACATTTCCCATAAACCCTGTGGACCATCGTGACATCAAAACTAACCAATACAGAAATAGATACCACTACTGTGAAGAGTGGGGAGAGTATTTTAAATTAACCTTCATATAAACTGGTAGGTCAAGTGAGCGTTTAAACAAAGCATAGACAGGTTCTTGGATTTGCCTCGACAATCCTTCAAAATAAGAGTCCAGCGGCCTCATTTTTGTCAATGTCTGTGTCACCGCTAAAAACGTGACATGACACAAGCATGCATGCGCACACATTCTCAGATTCATAAAGACGACGTGTACTCCGCTAGAATGCACGTTCGCTGCTACAAATCACAAACCGCGGGGGAGTTTTGCACATGTGCATGAGGTTAATATCCACAATCAGCCATAAACGTTCTCCTGGTTACCATTCAATTCCTCAATTAACTCTGTAATCTAAAGAGGTACCGAAACAGAACATCACAAACGCTAAGTCCTAACACCTCTTTGCCTCCTGCGCATCGGCTATCGTATTTAACATTCCACCTGAGCATCCTTCCTTATTTACCACTGCTTTCCTAGTATTTAGAAAATGGCCTACAGTGTACAGATTTGTTCTGCAGCTCTCTGCTCCGCCGCCATTGCCAAGGAAATCAATCTAGCAGGGGGGGAAAGATTAGTGCATTGATTTGAGACTGGTGAGTAATACTACTGCAGAAAGCATACGTCAAAAGCCTGTAATGCGGCAGGACAGAAAAGGCCGTTGATTTCTTATTTATGGCCTTATTTCTGGATCCTCTCTCTTTCCGAGGCAGAGAGGGGAGGGAGAGAGAGGGGAGGGAGAGAGAATGGGAGGAAGGGAGAGACGAGAGGGAAATGGAGAGAGATAATGATAAGGGGGGAGAGAGGCTGTGACATAACACAAAGTAAAAGACAATCTAAACTAAAAGAAATATGGCAGTAGGAGCAGAGTGGAGGCCTGGGTATCCTGACATTTCCTCTTTTATACACCTCTCCTTTCTTTCTAACCTGCTCTCCCTTGCTCTTCTATACCTTCCTCTCCAAACCCTTTAGACTTAGACCAACATTTTCAGGCATCTCAGTGTGGTTCAAATGGCAACTACTTTTCCAGGCTATAAATGATCATTTTTCTAACCTTTATTGAAGCCGATTAAGAACAATTTACAATGACAGTCTGGAATTGGAAATGGTGGAATGGGGACAAAAAAAAAAAAAAAGAAAATAAGTATCATTACTATTATTATTATTATTATTATTATTATAATAGTTTTATAATAAATGATTATAATTATGTATTTTATTATAAGGAAAATAACAGGGAGACAAGATAAGAACAGTAGTAGTTTGCAGCCTGATTTGTTCTCAGTCGACTTTCCTACTTTCACAAGCCAGAAATAATCTATAGTGATCTATAGCGTACCAGTTGAGACGCAGGATACACATTTTAAATGTCACTTTCGGATTTGTTGGAAGAGGACACGCGTTGTTACATTCATTTTTGATATGTTGACATTATAAAAAAACACTGAGTCAATCGACCTTTGACCAGAGGATCTTTGTTTCTGTTCATACTTGGTAGCACCAATTCCTCCAGTCTATCACTGTCCCCTTTGGACCATACATCCATCCCTGCATAGTGTGTCCTTCCTCCTCCTCCTCCTCCTCCTCCTCAGCATGCTCCATCATTATGGTTTCACACGGCAAAATTCTAAGAGAAGCATCATTTATCCAAAATGTCCCTCATTGGTCAGAAATTTGGTGCAGGAAAGAACTTACAGGGTAAACGCTTTTCATAGAATACATTATTGATACCTTTTCACTTAGTTTTACACGTTCGGTTTGTAGAAACAGGTAATTCTGCTGACATGCCAGCGAGTTAAACAACAGTGAACATTTTAAATTTTCCTGTTAAACACATTTCTGTGATATTTAGTCTCATTTCATGTGCAGTTCTCAAGATTCAAGATTCAAGATTCAAGAAGTTTATTTGTCACATACACACACGAGGTGTGCAGTGAAATGTAAAGTGGCAATGCTCAGCAGAAATGTGCAAAGGGCAAAATAACAGGTTCACACTATTTACAATAAACCAACACAATATTTACAATGTCACAGTAAGAGCTCTCTTATATAAAAAACAACACAATATTTACAATAAGAGCACTTTATAAAAATATAGTAAAAAAGGGAAATTGTATGTATGTAATATAATATAAATTATAAATTATGTGTAGTCTTTACCTAAGTGTGTGTGTGCATAAGAGCGGCAGTGTGTGTGTCTTGGTGGGGGCCCTGGTGAGGTCGGAGTTCACAGTCCTGATGGCCTGAGGAAAGAAACTCCGTCTCAGTCTCTCTGTTTTGGCAGCGTGACTACGGAGGCGCTTGCCTGACCGCAGCAGCTGAAACAGTCCGTTGTTGGGGTGGTGAGGATCCTTCATGATCCTGCAGGCTCTGGTTCTGCATCTCCTGGTGTATAAGTCCTGCAGGGTGGGGAGTGTAGTTCCAATAGTGCGTTCAGCCGAACGCACTACTCTCTGCAGAGCCTTCCTGTCCTGAGCGGAGCTGTTGCCAAACCAGGCAGTGATGCTTCCTGTCAGGATGCTCTCCACAGCTCCAGAGTAGAAGGACTGAAGGATCCTCCGGGAGACTTTAAATTTCCTCAGTTGCCTGAGGTGGTAAAGGCGCTGCCTTGCCTTTCTCACCAGAGTGTCTGTGTGTGAGGACCATGTCAGATCTTCTGTGATGTGGACTCCCAGGTATTTATACCTGCTCACCCTCTCCACAGTAGTCCCATTAATCCCCAGTGGTGAGTACGTCCTCTGTTGTTGTGTCCTCTTAAAGTCCACAATCAGCTCCTTAGTTTTGGTGACATTCAGGAGGAGGCTGTTGTCCTGGCACCAGAGTGACAGATCAGCAACTTCCTCCAGGTAGGCCTTCTCGTCGTTGTTGGAGATCAGGCCCACCACCACTGTGTCATCCGCAAACTTAATGATGGAGTTGGAGCTGAACCTGGCCACACAGTAGGGGGCTGAGGACGCAACCCTGGGGGGATCCTGTGTTCAGGGTGAGGGGGTTGGAGGTGTGTCTACCCACCCTGACCACCTGGGGCCTGGCGGTCAGGAAGTCCAGGATCCAGGCACACAGGGGGGTGTTCAGTCCCAGCTCAATCAACTTGCCAGCCAGTCTGGTGGGGACTATGGTATTGAAAGCTGAACTATAATCAATGAACAGCAGTCTCACATAGCCCCCCTTCCAGCTGTCCAGATGAGAGAGTGTGGTGTGCAGTACCTGGGAGACAGCATCATCCGTGGATCTGTTGGGACGATAAGCAAACTGCAGCGGGTCCATGGAGCAAGGGAGGAAGGCGCAGATGTAATCCTTTATCAGCCTCTCGAAGCATTTCATGACCACCGAGGTGAGGGCCACCGGTCGGTAGTCATTCAAGCATGCTGGAGAAGCATTCTTGGGCACAGGGACAACAGTGGATCTCTTGAAGCAGGCGGGGACCACAGACTCAGCCAGGGAGATGTTGAATATAGTGGTGAACACTGGAGCTAGCTGATTAGCACAGGTCTTCAGTACTCGCCCAGATATGCCATCTGGACCAGCAGCTTTCCTGGTGTTCACCCTCGTCAGAGCCCTCCTCACACTGTGCTCGGTCACAGAGAGCGTGTGTTCATCCCCAGCGGTAGAACTCACTCCGGCTGCGCTAACGGTGATGTTGTTAGCCGACGAGCTAGCGCTGTTGTTGCTAGCCTCAAACCGTGCATAAAATGAGTTCAGGTCCTCCACTAGGGATGCGTCGGCACTCACAATTGCTGGGGGTCTGCCCTGGTAGTCCGTTATAGTCCGTAGCCCCTGCCATAGGCGTCTGGTGTCGCGCTGCTCCATCTGCGACTCCACTCTGTCCCTATACCTCTTGTAGTTGGGTCGGATCGCTCCAAAAAGCGATCCGAGCCAAAAAGAGGCTTGCGGGTTGGTTTGGAAACATACCAACAAACCTCGATCTCAAGAAGGCCTCGTGTGATTGTGTTGTTAAACTTGAGGGTGATTGCTGGGATCTCATCTAGCCAAACAAACCCGAGGGCCCGATTTACTGAGAGGCTACTTACTGCCGTGGGCGCAGCTTTCTCCAGTTTAGCACCTGATATACTGACACCACTTATGCAACTCAAGTCAGTCGCAATTTTCCAATTAGAAGAGCTCAGGTGCGACCACAGTCCCACACATTGCAGCATTGCTCTCAAAGCAATAGACAACCAGAGCAGACTGTGAGATGAAGCCAGCAGATGAAGGGTTGGTGTCAGTGAAATGATCCTTCTTGGTCTGAGGGTCCAGTTCATTTTTTTATTTCATCAAGCAGTAATACTATAATATGACTAATATAATATGGACATAAATATATAAGAGTAATTCTCATATGGAACACACTCTCCTATTTATTAGTGGGCTAGCTGAAAGCCAGTGCACCTTTGTTCGTTCTTTCTTTCTTTTTTCTCTTTCTTTCTTTCTTTCTTTCTTTCTTTCTTTCTTTATCTCTGTTCCTTTATTCTTACCTGCTCTTACATACTTTCAGCTAGCAACTCCACTCAAACTTTAAATTGTTCAGCTGCTTTAGGAGATGTGTGGATTTTAGTATAAATTCAATACATCTGATGGTGGTGCTACAACTACAAGTCAAAAGAAAAACCTTTCAAAAGACTAGAACTCAGCGGTTGATCCTACAGACCTGAGACTTGGCACACTTGACACACTTCAGGCTGTCCTTGCTCTACAATGCTTGGCTATTCACGATGGATTTTCTGCAATTCTGAATTTATTGAACAACTAACAACGCCTCCTACACAAATGGTCCGCTAGGGGGCGCCAGAAATTCCCAAAGTTTGTATATCAAAATCAGGTCAACCATGTGTTACAAACTTTGGTGTCTACACTCTAGAGCCAAGTTTGAGTCATACCGCAAAGGTAGGATGTGATTGGATGATGTAGGCGTGGCCTACAAAAACATACTTTATTATTGGCCATCGTTCAATTTACCATGAGATGGTACGTGACAGAAACGTGCAATTTGCCACAATGATAGATACTGGTGTGTGTGTGACTGGCCCAGAGAGGATGACTCCACTTGGGGGCCTAATGGGGGCGGTATAGTTAAAGATCTAATTTTGTGTGCTACAAAGTCTTGGTGGAACCAATCATATTTGACTTACTGGGTTTTCTGCCTTGTTGGCTTTTTCAATGTTTTACTTATCAGCACGAATATGGTATATTGCACAAGTACACCAATGTACTATAATTGGGCAAAATTGGCCACTTGATATGGTCACCGTTAATAAATAAACAACAAAATTGTCTTTAACTCAGAAACCATTTGTACAAACATCACTTAAATGTCCTTGATGTCAAGTGAACCAAACACAACAAACACAGTGGTTGCTGCTATGTCATGAAAGTTGGTCAACAGTTTGCTTTAGCTGAGCAACCGTTTCCTCGGTGACGGTGACTCAGTGGTTAGAGATGCAGACCCGTACCGTGAACCTTCCTAGTTCTCAACTGGCCGGTGAAAATCTGTGACTAGTAATGCTCATAAAACTGGCGTTGAGAGATGCCAGATTTCCTGCTGGATCAATTTTCTGTTCCATGGCAAACAGATGCTTAAATGTCTGGTGAAAACTCGGCCCACATGTCAAGTGAGTGTCAAGTAACCAACTTTGCATGCGGCTGCTTTCAGCTAGCCCACACAGTTTCTTTTGAAACTGCAATTTCTAAGCTTCTCATTATTCTCTTTCTCATTTTCTCTCTCTGCCTGTTGTGCCTTTGACCGAATAACAGCAGCCATGGCTTTCTCGGGGTAAGAATTGAAAATGAGCAATTATGGATGTTTTTGTTGAGCAAATGAATGGGAATGATCTATTTTAATAACCTCCTCCTCACATTTGTGTCCTATTGCCAGCTGGGTCAACCACCGTTAAAAGTGTCCTGCTTTTGTCTACTCCATTTCCTGGGATTGGTTTAGAAATGTACGGAGAGATGTCCCTCCCGACAAGGTCTCGGTCTGATTGCCGTGTTCGCGTATGACCAAATTAACTGAATTCAGAGGGAAACCGCTCCAGGGTTTCATGTCGCTGCTCTCAACCGACTCAGTGTGTAAACGCCCTCATCTTCTCTCATGCTCATCTCTGCCTCTACTGCTGTCTCTATTTTTTTGTCTCTCCGGCTTGTCTCTCCCTTTCCTCCTACACTATATGGCCAAAAGTCAGTGGACACCCCTACTAATTATTGAGTTCAGGTGTTTTTCAGGGTATGGGCTTGGCCCCTTAGTTCCAGTGAAGGGTAATCTTAATGCTACAGGATATCAAGACATTTTAGCCAATTGGGCGCTTCCAACTTTGTGGCAACAGTTTGGGGAAGGCCCTTTGCTGTTCCAACATGACTGTGTCCCTGTGCACAAAGCGAGGTCCATAAAGACATGGTTAGACAAGTTTGGTGTGGAGGAACTCGATTGGCCTGCACAGAGCCCTGACCTCAACCCATCGAACACCTTTGGGAGGAATTAGAACGCCGATTGAGAGCCAGGCCTTCTCGTCCAACATCACTGCCTGACCTCACAAATTCCCACAGACACACTCCAAAAGCTTGTGGAAAGCCTTCCCAGAAGAGTGTGTGTGTGGGGGGGGTCCAACTCCATATTAATGCCCATGGTTTTAGAATGGGATGTCCAGCAAGCTCATATAGGTGTGATGGTCAGATGTCCACTGACTTTTGGCCATATAGTGTATGTGGAGCGGTGGGACGTGACTGCATCACTCTCCTCTCCTCTACTCACAGGGACCGCAAGCCTATATTCAGGGGAATATATTTGTGTACATTGGAGAAAGGCTGGCGTGTGGAGGAGAGGGTGAGGAGATAATGTTTGCGGGAGTGTGTGTGTGTGTGTGTGTGTGTGTCCTATAGAAGTGTGTGAGATTATAATGACCAAAAATGACGATCGGGACTACAAGACTCCAAGAGCAGGAAGGAGGCAATCAATCATAATTACAGAAGCATCACACAAATGTTTGGTAATAAACAAACGTGATTGAAAACAATTGTTACATTTGTTGTTTCTGTTTAGCAAGTGACCCCAATAGAGAGAATTTAAAGTGAAATTGAGCTGAGAACAAACCTATAATAACGGGTATAATAGAGGGCATGTTGAATGGTTGTAGGTTTAAACAGCAGAGGGCTCTCTGGTGACACGTTAGCTAGCTTAGCCTCTCTCTCTCTCCCTCTCTCTCTCTCTCTCTCTGTCTCTGTCTCTCTGTCTCTCTCTCTCTCTCTCTCTCTCTCTCTCTCTCTCTCTCTCTCTCTCTCTCTCTCTCACACACACAGCGGCAGCTATCTAGTGTATTCTCCCTGACACACAGCTGACATAGCCCCTCAGCCAACTCCTGTCCTATCCACATTGGTAGCATCACCTGCAGAGCCAGTCAACATAGACACACACACACAGTTAGTTAGTGGTTTCTCTGACTCACTGCTGAATGCTGTGATCACACACACACACACAGTTCAGCTTCAGCTCTTCAGAGATGGATTACACAATACCTAGATGCACTTATACGTACACACAGTGTGAAAATGCAACAATGACGGTCGGATGGATGGGTGGCGAAGGGAGAGCGGGTGACGGAGATCACCCCCCCCCCCCCCCTCGCTCTCAGTGAAGAGGTAATTCCGTCTGAGTCGGTGATCTCACTCGCCTGCCCATTTCCCCCCCGGAGGCCCGCAGAGAGAGATGGAGAGATTCTCCTCTGATTCAGGACACCCAGTTCTCTGGGCCAAAATAGGCCTCATGAATAAACCATAAACTACGGAGTTACGTTACGCAATGCTGGAACATGAAGAGACAGCGCGGTTACGGTACAGTAGGAACCGGGGGGGGGGTCCTGTTGTTTTCCCCCTTCCCTGCGTTTGTGTACAGTAGCAGACACAGGCATTGTCTGCACCATGGCTGAACAGACAGAGAAAAGAGTGTCACCAATGATCCCAGTTTGAGTCAGTTTAGACATCAGAGCAGCAGGATCATCAGACATCCCTACTAGTTTTCCACTCCAAAAATATGATTTGGCGAGATAGATATCGCAGCGGGGATGAAGTCAGCTCGGGAGCCTGGGAGCGGAGGAAAAAAAAAAGAAAAAAAGAAGAAGCCACGGGCTGGGATTGAACTGGGGTTCAGCTGGCGGGTACGCAACGCTTGTGATGATGAGCTGTCTGCTGCCTCGGGGCCTACAGCAAACCGCGCTCTGAGGGAAGAGTCGTTCCTCAAGGTTCAACCGGTTCAAGGTTCAACTTTGTTTGCACCAAAATGGGTAATTACTTTTGCAGGGGGGCGGTGGGGGAAAAAAGGCTAAGATAACTGTGTAAGATACTGAAATGCTATCTTAACAAGGATGTGTGTGGGATTGAAAACATTTAGGGGTAGTGGAGTTTGGACAACAGCTTCTCAATATAATGCGCTAACACATACTACGTTGGAAAGTAACCATACATACACAATTTGCACATTATTATTGTACGTGCAATCTTTTCTTTCTCTTCCAGTTCTGCAAAATGAGTTGATGGAGTGTGTTCAGGCGAAGTTATGATAGGTAGTCGATCCATGTGCAGTTTTGGCCCCTGCTGCATCCTTTTTGGTCCTCTTCGTCCTAGTGGTTGGTCAGTGTTTTGAGCGTTCCGACTTTCCTCGTTCCCTCTATTATTTTTACAGTCTTATTTCCACTCGATTTAGAGGAAAAATCAGAGAGAATAAGAGATAGATAGAGAGAGGCATGGCAATGATATAGAGAAGAGGGGAGTAAGAGAATAATAAAAACTGCAAATCAGTGTGGGAGGCTGCGGAAGGAGAGGCAGCCAAGCATGTAAATTAACAGAGAAAAGTGTTAAAACTAGGGAACGCAGGGAAAAAGGGGGAGATGCTCTTTAGATCCATGGAAAATCTACTTCATTAACACCAATATAACTCAATTTGAGGCCAGGACAGCAAATAGTACTCGAAAATAAACAAACGAGCCTGCTGTTAAATCATTGAATCGTCCTATCCTATATGCTATACCCTATTATTGCTGCGCACATCTGAACGCCAGACATCAAAACCGACCTGTTCACCAAAGGCGCAAAACAAGTCACATACTAACCCTAATGCATTTTTTTTTATCCAACGGGAAGTTTCAGCCAAGTAATCTGGTCAGAGACAAGTTCCAACGATCCATGTCATTTGTTTAAAAGGAAAAATCAAGCCTAAAGCACTTCAACACTGTTAAAAACAGTTTTCTCCACCAACGGTAGCCTCGGTAGACCGGAATGCAATGCAGCCACAGCTTGCGGATCTGTTGCCAGTAGTGTGTGACATATAACACCCTTACACCACGGCTTTTTTTAGTCATTTGAACACCTGCGCACGGCAGATCATTGTTCTCGCTACTCTGTTTTTCTCAACTTTCCAAGAAAGGCATTCTGGAAAATGTAGGAAATCGCTAACGGAAGTAGAAGCAGACGAGGCAGGCTGAGGGAAAGTGGGTACACCAATAAAGTAAATTATAACACTTCATCACAAAATAATGAATGAATGCATTGAACATCATGGATTGGTATCTAACAATAGAAGAGCATCCAATTGGGGATTTCCTTCAAAACAATAAAGATTTGAAAGCAATTTTTTCATTTTACATCTCCAATATATTAGTCACATTGTGTGTTTGTGGGAGAGAGAGAGGAGAGAGAGAGAGGGAGAGAGAGAGAGAGTACATATACAGTATATGTTCGTCTTAATTGAAGTGAAAAGGAAATAACCATTTACAAAAAATATGGTAAGAACATGGGGACAAACTACACTCTTTTTTTCCAGTTTCACCTTCGTTTCAGACAGAATTAGCAGGTATTTCTTAGTAATACACTGAAACTTGAAAAAGAGGTCTGTCAGAGTTTGTCATTATTGATATAATTCCCATCATATACATAGTAAAAAGTGTTGCATTCATTCCTAGACAGTACACAATTACAATTAAACCTTCAGTACCTACAACAATGTTCCTTGAATTGATGGATGATAGTGAAGGTGTCTCTATCTCTATCTGAATACTACCAGACATGTCTTTAAATAATTCAACTGTGATTTTGTAGCTCCTTAGTTAAAGCTGGTAATTTACAGAGAAATTGCATAGTTGTATTTGTTCTAGTTCTCCTGATGGGGGTGTCTGTATGGGTTCTCTCAGTGTAAAATTTGATTCTGAACTTTTATTTGCCTTAAGGTGGTAAGAAATACACGGGCGACATTTACAAAGTGTGCACATTTTTTTTCCCCTTGTGTTTTATTTCTGTCCGGAACCTTTTTGGAAGTTGGATGTTCATAGTGTTCACTGCTGTTCTGTGATACACACTTTGCAGTAGGCTGGCTAGGGAAACCAAAAGCTTCTAGAGAATCATGAGATGGCTGAACAGACAAAGAAAAGAGCGCCACCTACAGAAACTCAAACTCCATCAACAGAAAATCCAAGGAAGAAGACGTCACGGTACTGGGCACACTGTTCCACCGATCCTCTCAGTAAGGCCTTCCTAGATCTTATTGATACTTGCGGCCTCACTCAATTTGTTAATGAACCAACCCACCATGGCGGCAACACCCTTGACCTGGTTCTGACCCGTGGCATTCCTGTTTCTGCTTTAGTGGTCTCCTCTTATGTGCCCGCCCTATCTGATCACTATCTCATTAAATTTGAAATCAAATTGATCTTCCCACGCCAAAAATGTGAAGATACTTATATTAGCCGTCGTATTAATGCCACTACGGCCTCGTTACTATCTGAAAAACTGCCCAGTTTTCTCGCACCACTCTCTGGTCATGTTGGCTCACTCGACAATTTTGCCAACGAACTAAACGCTAGCCTTACCAACGCGCTTGACTCAATCGCCCCGTTAGTCACTAGAAAACACCACGCTAGGAAGTTTGCACCGTGGTTTACCCACGACACTCGTGCACTTAAACAAGCCTGTAGAAAACTAGAACGATTGGCGATTGACCAAACTCGAAGTCTTCCGGCTTGCCTGGAATGATAGCTTGCTAAATTATAAATGTGCACTCTCGTCAGCCAAAACTGCACACTTCTCTAGGTTAATCAGTGCAAATAAAAACAACCCAAAGTTTCTATTCGACACTGTTGCTAAGCTAACACGGAATCCCTCCCCCTCTGATAGCTTTCTGTTTTCTCCGAATGATTTCATGTCCTTTTTTAGTCAGAAAATCACGCTGATTAGAGATGAGATCACCAGTACACTCTCCACTGGTGGTGCCATCTCACACCTGAAAAGTCCACTTGGTGTTCCCCGGGCTGAATGTCTTTTCTCACATTTTGATTTAGTTTCCTTAGACTCTCTCACCAAGCTAACTCTGTCTTCAAAACCCACGACCTGCATGCTTGACCCTCTACCTGCTAAACTGCTTAAAGAAGTATTCCCTATTCTAGGACCCTCCATTCTCTATATGATCAATCAGTCGCTCTCCACTGGCACGGTGCCCTCCGCCTTTAAAACGGCCGTGATCAAGCCACTACTGAAAAAACCGAACCTTGACCCCGAAGTACTTCAGAACTATAGACCAATCTCAAATCTGCCGTTCCTCTCCAAATTACTTGAACGAACAGTAGCCAGTCAACTTACAGATTTTTTGTCAAAAAATAACCTGCTTGATCCCTTCCAATCTGGCTTTAGATCCCTTCACTCGACCGAAACTGCACTCACGAGAGTGGTAAATGATCTTTTGTTAGCTATTGACTCCAATTCAACCTCAGCACTATTGCTACTTGACCTGAGTGCAGCCTTCGACACAATTGATCATGCGATACTCTTGAACCGTCTTGAACATTATATTGGTATACCCGGGGATCAGCCCTTTCTTGGTTTAGGTCTTACCTACTTGATAGATCACACCACGTCTTTTACAACAACATGACCTCAGAGTGTTGCAATATGGACTTTGGTGTCCCACAAGGCTCTGTCCTAGGACCACTGCTATTCTCTATCTATATGCTACCACTTGGTGGCATCATTCGCAAATTTGGCATTAACTTCCATTGCTACGCCGATGACACCCAAATTTACATACCAGTCAAACCAACCGATGACACCCAATTCCAAAAACTAGAGGCCTGCCTATCAGAGGTCAAATATTGGATGTCCCTAAACTTCCTACTTCTTAATGGCAGCAAAACTGAGATGCTGATTGTGGGACCGGCTAGACATAGACACTTATTTGAGAATAGTACTCTTAACTTTGATAGTTGTGTAATCTCCCAGAGCCCATACGTTAAAAACCTTGGGGTAAAATTCGACCCTACCCTCTCATTCGAGTTGCACATTAAGGAGATCACTAAATCAGCGTTTTATCATCTTCGCAATATTGCCAAAATTCGACCTATGCTAACAGAGGCAGACGCAGAAATTTTAGTACATGCCTTTGTATCATCCAGAATCGATTATTGCAATGTCCTTTTCTCGGGCTTACCTACTGGGCGCACTAAAAAACTACAACTGGTCCAGAATGCTGCTGCCAGAATCCTGACCAAAACTAGGAAATTCGACCATATAACTCCCATCCTGTCCTCATTACACTGGCTACCAATTCAGGCCAGGTGTGACTTTAAGGTGCTTTTACTTACATATAAATCATTACATGGGATGGCACCGTCCTATTTATCCAATTTGATTAAACCTTATAAACCGCCATGCGCCCTCAGATCTCAGGACGCTGGCTACCTGTCTATCCCAGCAGTCAAAAAGAAAACTGCAGGTAACAGAGCCTTTTCTTACCGGGCTCCCTATCTATGGAACAGTCTGCCTGCCTCAATCAGAGAGGCAGGCTCTATCGAAGTCTTTAAGTCAAGGCTAAAAACCCATTTATTCTCTCTGTCATTTGACCAGCCTTGAGGGAGTGGCTCAGTCTCTTCTCAGAGTAAGGCTAGACCAGTTAGCTCATCCTAGATCAGGGTCCTGCCGATGGATACTAGCATCCTGCCTACATGTCCTATTCTCCTGGTCTACCTGCTCCTGTCCACTGACGCTGGTCATGTCTGTGTGAGTGAGAGTGTGTGTATGGGTGTGTGTGGGTGAGTCTCCTATCTGTTCCAGGCTGCAGCCCGGCAGAGTTGGCGTCTGGTTGGTCCCGCCTCCTAGGACGATGCTGACTGAGCGGACGTTGCGTTCTCCTATCTGGGCAGTGTTGGCGCCTGCATGGTCCCCTAGTCCTATGATGACGCTGACTGAGTTGCCGTTGCTGTGATGCCGCCCCATCAGATCTGGATGTCCCACCAAAATAAACTTTCATATATTGTGTATACGCTGCTTGCCCAAACTCGGCATCTATTGCACGCCCAACCGTCCTGGTAGGGGGATCCCTCTCTGACTAGCCCCTCCCAAGGTTTCTCCCAATTTTCCCAGTGAGGGTTTGTGGGAGTTTTTCCTTGTCCTCTGTGAGGGTCTAAGGCTGGGGGATGTCGTGTACTAACCATTTATTATTTTCACATGTTGGGCACTGTGAAGCCCTTAGAGACTGTAACGGTGATTAAGGGCTATACAAATAAATGTGATTTGATTTGATTTTGATTTGTTTGATTGACAGGTGATCTCTGGGACGAGCGGTGCAGAAAACACCACAGCGACAAGGCGGTAGATGGAGACTAAATATAAAAACAGCCCATCAACGAACACTTGGCACCAAAGAGGTCCCTAAAATAAAATACAAAATGAAGAATTGCTAATTGCAGGGTGAGAACCTCTCGTCTGCCAGTTACATTTCTAATTTTACATTTCTAAACTGTGTAGTTGAGGTTTAACTTACGGTGAATTCCAACATTGAAAAGGCCATGTGTTCTCTAAATGAAGTAAACTGAACTAAACTCATTTCACTGATAAATCTGACTGACTTTGTGTTTAGGTAACGATAGCTCTGGTCAGCATCTGGTCAGCTAACCTTAACCTAGGAAACGTTCTCCCAGAGACAAGCCATTACGAACATGGACAACGGTCAAAGATTTAATTGGACGAGTTAGAACTCTATTACCCACAATTCAATGTGGCAACACTGTAGGGGAAACAAAAAGTGGTCTTGAAAACATTTGAGCTGTCAATGGCTTTATTTTTCTGGGGTCAATATTGCCCGCGGTAGCACAAAACTCAACGTGAGTACGTCGGTAAATACCTTTGTTTCGCTTTTGTCCTGGAGTCACTGAATACATTCGAGGGGGGAGAAAACGGAGTGAGAAACAACGCCTCCGCTCAGAATCTGCTCATGTACCGGAGGGTGATTTAAAGTTGCGCCGGGGAGTGACTTTGTTGCTTTCGGCTCGGGCTTTTTATCCGTGCAAGGTCTTGTTAGATCGTGCGGCGTGACGTATTGGGGAGAAGTGAATGAGGGCCCTCAGACATGCTGCTAATTAAGTCACACTTTGGCGACCATAGCGGCTCGCCCCCACGCCTTCTGTCTCGGCATGACATATGTACCCTGGAAGATTGATACTGTGACTGGCGGCACTCAGCCATGCTCATTACCACAGCAGATGGTCGTGTGTCAGTATGTGTGTGTGTGTGTGTGTGTGTGTGTGTGTTTCATGAGGGGTCAAAAACCAATATACACAGCAGATTGACAGATTGTTGTTTCGCTTGTGTTTGTTACAGAGCACAGGAGCATGCACTGTGTGTGCGTGTGTGTGTGTGTGTTACTGTGGTGAGAGCATACATTGAGCATATGAACACCAGACTGTAGACTATTACTGCTGATGAATCAGAAGTCGGGATTTTTGTATCTTTGTATGTAGCACTTGTTATAAATTTCACAGTATAAGAGCATCTGCTAAATCAGTGGTTCTCAACAAAAAAAAAAAAATTTTAGAAAGAGAGGCTGAGATCTCAATTTTGGATTTATCTGTGGGGAAATCAACTGACAGTTTAAGATATTGTGCTGAATTTTCTATTTTCCAATCACAAGTTAAAATGTTTTGATGGGGATTTCTGTATCTGTTCTCTTATTGCAAAACTAGATTGGGAACTTTTGTTTAACTTGGTAAGAAGGCAAGGCAAGGCAAGTTTATTTGTATAGCACCTTTCATACGCAAGGCAGTTCAAAGTGCTTTACATGAGGCATTAAAAGTGTGTGTGTTTTTTTTAAAACACACACACACTCAGACAGTCTGCCATTTGCAGTGTGCAAAATAGATTTGTTTTTGCTTGTGTCTGGTAGCTTTTTGGAAGTCGGATGTTCATAGTTTTAAATCAGGTGCTAAGTGTCTGCGGTGCCCTTGAGTAAGGCACTCAACCTTGACTCTCATTGCACAGCTCCCAGACCAAGTGTTTCCATATTGCTGTGTTTGTGTAAAAGCTTGTATCAGTGGGTTTGGATGTGTGTGTGTCAGCAAAACAATAGCTTTCAGAATAAATCAACATATGCAGCACACCTATACCTCCTCATGCTGTAACATTATTCAAATAACAACACGTTTCCCACACAAACATCACAAAGATAGACAGAAACACAAGAAGCATAAAACTGAGAAAGAGGCATCGCCAGTCAATGCTACAGTATGTACATACTGTAGAGCACAGTGTTCATATCTGCCACTGTTAAAGCCAGGAGCTGAGTGCAAAGGCTGTTTTTTTAAAATACAGGTCAAGAGGTCGAGAATCATACTAGAGAGGAATAAAGCAAAGGAGGAGGTGGTGAAGAGGTGATGGAAGGGGGAGAAAGAACAGGTGAGAATGTATGGGTGAAAGTAGAGGAGGAGGGGGGGTGGAGGAAGAGGTGAAGAGGGAGGTGGAGGAGGAAGAGGAAGGAGAGAGGTGATGGGAAAAGGACAACGGCGTAGCTACTGCCGACCAAAGAGCATTGTTGCAGTATTTGCTGCTCTGTGACAGATATGCCCGCTAGTTTGTACGCGGCGGAGAGGGTGGTAGTGTATGTGTGCACATGTGGGAAAGGGCCCAACACAAACATTTACACAGTGGCCCCGTGGCTGTCATGTTGCACCGCTGATAGGGGAGGAAAAAACACAGGAGAAAGGAGGACTGGAGAGCGATGCTATTAAAAGGATCATATTATTTGCTCTCAGGAAACATATGGTGCTGCTGCCAACGCAGATAAGTGCTGGTCAAAAACAGCATTAAAGGAATTTCTTGGGAGACGGTGCCATTGGTCAACCATGAAGTAACACAGACACCAAAATCATCCATGGAGATCGTTGGCTCTGGTGCTCCATGCTAATACTTGAGCATTGAGCGATAGTGGGTGCAATTTTGTTTCATTTAAAGGGGCAATACGTGCCCCGTGGCACAAAACGACCGTACTATATCCGCTGGGGTTGATAGGGTTGATCTGGCTTTCAAATCTCACTTTCCGACCCATACTCGAGGAACAAACACAAACAAACAAACACTCCCCGCCTACTGGAATTTCAAGACAATTCCCAATTCCCTCCCTTTAAGTTCTTTACAACAAAACAAACACACATTTTCTAGTAAACAATCATAGTATCTGTTCCCCTAGCGTCATTCATTGCACATTACTGTGTCCTTAATGTGTTGTTAGTGATACATTTCACGGCGGGTTTACCCTCTACCACTGCAGTACTAATACAGAAATACAAGAGATGTGCTTCTATGATAGCTGCCTCTGGACTGATCTGGCCAGTGGGGGGTAGGGGGGGTGTCTGCACACATCTATGTCCTGGAGGGTCAGACATTTCTGTGGATGTATGAAGCAGCATTATTATGGGAATAAGCAGCAATGATGCCAGGGTGCGGTCGGGGGAATCTCAATGTATTTTTCTGCTGCTTAGTGTTTTCTACCGATGCGCTTGTGTGTGTGTGTGTGTGTGTCAGGGGGGTGTCTATGTTTATTAAACAGTTCTGTCACCTCAGAATCTCCAGTCGATTTGATGGGCTGTGATCGGCCGTGACAGCATCGGAGACTCACACAAACACACACACACACACACACACACACACACACACACACACAGGGTGGGTCTCAGGGGAAGGAGATCTTCTCTCTCACATTCATATTTAATCCCCAACAAACACATTGAAAACCCCACATTTCCTGCCTGCCAATCATCCGTGTCTGATGACTTCTCTTTTTGACTCCCAGTAGAAAGAGTTTAATTTAAATGACACACACACACACACACACACACACACACACACACATACACACAGTGACTCACCACCCCTCCAACACCCGTACAGCTTATAGCCGGGCCTATCTCAGCGTTGCTTTATATCTCTGGGTCTCTGAAGGCGCTTCCCCTCTCTCACTCGTGCATCTAACTCCTCTCCATCAACAGCGCCCGGGGAGCAGCCGCATCACATTTTCATGTCCGTCTATTGATTAAATGGTAATGCCAATCAATTTTTCATCTCCTGCATCTTCAACACTGTTGTGAAAGTGTGTGCATGGTGTGTGATGGTGCAGACAGGATGTCCCGGGGAGGCAATATCCACTATGGTAACAAGAATGAAAAGGCGAGAGGGGGCGTAAGAAGGGAAGGGAAAAGCCGAGTGAAAAGCATGGAGGGAGTAAAAAGAAAAGACTAATAACAATAAAGGAGTGGGGATACAGTAGTGTTATGACAGTATAAAGGCCTTGGGCAGTTCATCTAATGGTGTTTCTGGACACCACTGGAGTGGAGTTGCATTATGTTTGGGTTTAATTATTAATTGGACATGGGGATTTAAAAGTTAGAGCGCTGCACCTGCCAGTTCAGCCTACAGCATGTGAGAAAGTGTGTATGTCTGTGTGGGTGTGTGAATGGGCATGCACAGCTACGCGTCGACTCGTATATATATGGCCTTGTGCACGTGCACGTGTGTGTGAGTGCACAAGTGGGTTCGTTTGTTTGCTTGCGTGCATGCATGCACTAATGGTGCGAGTGTTCATCCACTTGTGCATGAGCACATGCGTGCACTCTGCATGCAAACCTCTCCCCTGCCCGCTGATATGGGAAGAGAAGAGCTTAGCTTCACATATATCTTTTAACAATTTCAATTTAAGTGCCATTTTGCCTAATTATAAATGTGTGTCTGGCTCCCTTAATTGGCTTTAGTGGGACTTGTAACACGAGAGAGAGAGAGAGAGAGAGAGAGAGAGAGAGAGAGAGAGAGAGAGAGAGAGAGAGAGAGAGAGAGAGAGAGAGAGAGAGAGAGAGAGAGAGAGAGAGAGAGAGAGAGAGAGAGAGAGAGAGAGAGAGAGAGAGAGAGAGAGAGAGAGAGAGAGAGAGAGAGAGAGAGAGAGAGAGAGAGAGAGAGAGAGAGAGAGAGAGAGAGGAGCCGAGTGACTAGAGTATTCGAGCCGAGAGACAGAAGGAAAGAAAGACATCTTCTGGCATCAAAGCGGCCCGCCTCTCCGCTCTGTAAAATAATTAACGGGAGCAAAAAGGATGGAGGACTTGGAGAGAGTGTGTGCATCGATCACACAATCCAAGGGAAAGTGAGAGAAGCGGTGGGGTCTCCTAAGGTCTGAGACAGGATAAAGTGCAGCCATGTACAGTATGAAGTACAGTAAAGTATATAAGTGAAGTATATAAAAGAGATAAAGTGAAAAGATTCATTGTCTTTAAAGGTGTATTAAATAATTTATGACCTCTAGTGGTGACCAGTAGGAATTGCAACAACATTGATAGAACTTGTCTCCTCCTCTCACCTCTCCTGTCCCATTGAATAACGGTGCATGGCCTATAATTGAAACAAATCATGAGGTCACATTTTCACAATAGAGAGGAGTAAGCTAGCTAAATAGAGCAGAGATCCAACAGAAACATCTAGTAAAGAGGTGATATATCATGATGCAAAACATGATGATGGAATAATAATAACACTGCTTTGTCGTTTGATTTTTTTGGCTTGTGAACGAGGATTTTATAGCTTTATTTACACTTGACATGTAATCTGCTACTCCTGTGCATGCTGAGATCAGTGAGGGCCACCTGCCTTGTGCTGCTACAGCAGAGGAGGATGTGTGGCCTGGGGCTCGCGGTGGCTATCACCTCAGGAAAACTGAGCTGCATCCTGAGGTCCCAGTTGTCAGCTGTTACCAGTAAGCCTTTGGTCTTTGACCCCCTTCGCCACACTCTCTCCACACTCAACCTCCCTGTCTGACAGACTTGCTCAGTAGGAAGAGAGCACATGCTCCAGGATGCCTGGTGTGTGGAGGTTGGTTGGTGTGGGCAAGACATCATAAACTGAGGTTTCCCTCCAAATCTCCCCTCGACTCACCTTTCGTAGTCGAAAGGTGCACGCACGCAGACAGGTAACATGGGGGTCGACTGGAGAGAGAAGCAGTTGTCCTTATTGGAGTCTGGTCTGATTGTCTGAGTGTAAATAACGACTGCGTGAGCCCACAAGCATCTGTCCATTTACACTTCTACATTCCCAAATCTGTTTGATTTTCATTCAAAATCAAGACTAGATTAGGCAACTTTGACTGTTTAACTGTTTGATCTGATTATTGGAGTCATAGTGGTCAAACCCTACATTTAATGTAAAAATGTAAAATGTGTAAAAAAACGACCTCAATACGTTACAATACAATTTCTAATACAGGACTTATTTTGGGGTAAGAACTCTTCCACCAAGAGTATTTCCACTTTTTTCTATGTGAAGGACTTGCATTGGTTCGCCCTGCTGCTCCGCTAAAAGCCGGTGCTTTAGCTCTGGGAAATATGAAGCAGGGCCTCAGATGAGCACGGGAGCAGCTTAATCATTAGGCCTGATGGATGAGGGCCCAATCTGGGCAGGGAAGAGGAGGAGAGGGATGGAGGAGGCAGGTGAGAGACGGAGAGGATGTGGGGGAGATAGAGAGAGAGAAAGAGAGAGGCCAAGAGAGATTTACAGTAGACAGGATAGAGGGAGAGCGATGGAAAGAGGGATGAACAGAGGGAGACATGCAGACGGCCGCAGAGGAGGATCCGTCTGACAAATTACCTTCCCCTCCATTACAAAGGATGTCAAGCTGGACGCCTCTGTCACCTCTCATACACACTCATGCCTGTCTCCATCGTGGGCCCAAACACACATATAAATAACCACCTATACACATAGCTACACACCTATTTGGATCAACGCACCCTCTAACGCACACACACAAACTCCTGTTACCAGGTGATAAAGGAGCTTGTCGTCGTGGCGATGCAGACCGCCGCCATAGTAATGTCATAGCAACTCAAGAGTGTGTCAGATAGAAGTGACTATAGCTGTCAGCCGCTTGTGTTATATATTAGGCTGTTGTAAACTGGGCCATTAACACTAATGACTGTCTGGTTCACTGACTGGCTGACTGGCTGACTGGTTTATTGAGTAACTGGCTGGCAGACTGATTGCTTGGCTGACTGGTTTACTGACGTGCTGGCCGGCCAGCTGGCTAACTGGCAGACAGATTATGGATTTTGCTCTAGCCTCTGTCTTTCTAGAAAGTTCAGCAATAAAAATGCACCTAAAAGCACAGAAACACAATAACGAGGAAAACAAGACAACAAGACTTAGTGATTGTAGGGCCATTCTGGTATATGAGTCACACCTCAAGACATATGCAATTCAAAATGTTTAAACGTCTGAAATGGCTGGTTTAACATCAGGGCAATGGAAATATGTTAAACATCCATGCATGTACCCTCCAAAATGTTTAAAATCAGGGAAATTACCCTATAAACAAGAGTAGGTGTCCCTAGTGATTGCTGGGTCATTCTGGTGTATGGTTTATGGACCAGGGTTTTTCTTATTCTTACAGCAGACATAGTTTAGCTAATGAGGTAGTGGGAAGACAGTGGAGACCGTGGAAGACCGCCCACTGGTTTACCAGTGGCCAGGTGGCTAGCGTGATTTTCCATTTTTCTCTGTTATATAAGCAATGACATACACATTTCTAGAAAACAAAATGTGCGTAGTCAATGAGTCAATGACGTACGCCAAGTAGTTTTCTTATATCAAGTAATCTGTAATGTATACAATAGGCAGAAGTGATTATTTGTTATAAATTCAGGCATTGTTTGACATATCGATTTAGTAATCAAAGCAGAGCAACGAACTGTACATCTATGTATGCTAAGCTAATGTTAGCTAGCATCAATGGCTTACGGAAACAACAACGCTATCCAACCCAAACAAAAACTCAAAGTGACCAAAAACAATTCAATGGCAAAACTAATATAGTATGTATACTCAAAAACAGCTTTAGTTGTAGCTGCAAACAGACCAAATGCCTCTAGCAACCAAATCTAAAACTCTTCAAACACAATAACGTTGGCTTCTGTTTATGCTAAGCTTGCAATCACCAACTGACACTAATATTAACCATAATAGTATCTTGCTAGCGAGGCCACTCTAAAGAAAACTTGAGTAGCAAATTGAGTAGCAACCAAATAGTCATAATATCATCAAACAGAATCCAAAATGACATTAAATTGCAAAATTCTGTAATGGAGCTACCAGAAAGCAGGTGAAGTATCTCTCAGGCTATTCAGGCTACACACCAAGACCCTCAGTCAGTCTACTAGATGAGCCACGCCTCCAGGCATGCACATTTAAAAATGTTAAATCTCAATGTTACACTTGGTGGTATTGTGAGTCTACCAGGGGAACAGCGGAACGTATGGTGCTGTGCCTATAGCTCAGTCCAAAATCCTTATAAATATAAAATATAAAATAAATAAAATACAGGAAAAAGTTTCAATGTCCCAATGACTTTCTTACAGGATAGTCTAGAGACCTCTTAGTTGATCATGTTTGTCATTTGATAAGATATTCAATTAGTATTTAATGTTCTATCAGAAAAACATTTTTCAATTATTTTGGGTGAACAAAATGTAAAATAAAAATACAGGCAAAAAACACAGGCCCAGATTTATTACAGGGAAGGGAAGAGCGTGCACTAAATCACCAAAATGACCAAATCAGAATGCCATGTTATTCACTAACTGTACGCAATGAGTGTAAAAGATGTCTAATAGTGCCAAGTCATGGTCATGCATATGTCAATAATATATAAATCTCAATATTTTGCCCACATAATAGGTACGTACGTTACGTAAATCGTGATTGCAGCTAATTCACTAACAACAGCACCAACTCCCCCAAATGATCGTAGTGCATATAAGATCTTTTGAAAGACTTTGCTCAAAGAGTTTGTCCATTCAGAATGGCTGCTATCATTGCAGCAAGATGCAGACATCATCACCAGCGAGTCAGGAAGCAAGGGAGAGGGTTTTCAATCCTAGAATCTCAAATCAGAGAATGCTCCAGTTATAATGAAGCTTTATTGTGCAAGGGTGTCAGCCTAGAGCTGAAGCACTTGGTATGCTTGGTGATGAAAAAGGCTATTTGCTTGCACAGTGCTCTTTTCAAGGGCTTGTTTGTGCCACAATAACAAAACTGAGGCGCAAAACAATACGCAGATTGGGTAGGTTTACTATGTCCTTCACTCTGTTAAGTCCTTTCAGTCCTCTTCTACCTGTTACTGTTTTTATGTGCTTTTGTTCTGATCGTATTCTGCAAACATATTGTTTGTCATAATTGATTGTGTCTATCGCCCTTACCTCGTTAGGCCTGTGAAGTCCTTTGAGGATTGTTTGTGATAAAGGGCTGTAGAAATAAACTTGGCAAAAATGCAACAAATATAATTAACACGTTTCAATTGACTTATTTGCAATACAATAGTAACAGATGAAATCTTTCAGTACGAAGCAGTATCAAATATAAAATGATTGAGTATTAAGACTTTCCCAGAGGCCCGACACCACTTGAGAGGAATAGAATAACTGTATCAAATTTTCATCATTATTTACATAAAAGAAGCAGATCAGTATCATCAGTATTTGAAGAGCATATCCAGTAGATTTATTTGGAATACATTACTTGTAATGCATCGACCATAGTTTTTTTTTCCAATTGATGTGATAGATGAATAAAAGCCAAAAGAATCTTTCCATTTATTCATCTATCACAGGAGTGTGTGAATCCTTGTGTGTTCAGTGTGTGAATCCTTGAGTAAATGAAGAAATACCCTGATGGTAACAGCACTCCAAGCCAAACATTTTATATTCTACTCAAGACATATGGAAGTATTTGCTGTTAAATGTACTTAAGTATCAAAAGTACATTTTATTTCTAGAGTTTGGGAGGGTTTGGTCCTTGATGGATTAATCTCCAAAAACGCCAGAAACGCACAGGAACCGTCAGATGTGCCTTTTTAAATTGGTAGGATCAGAGTAAGCAGTTGTCAGTGTCGTCAGCACTCTTGCACATGCCTGGATGTCCACTTGAACTCAGTTGTATTATATAGAAGATTATGAATGGCTGATGCCTTAGTTGACAGCTTGGGAATGAATTTTGATCATACCCAGGACACATAGCACTTCTTTCTTGTCTCTAGGCCGTGGCATATCCAATGTGGCACTCACCTTTTGTTTCATCTGGTTCTACACATTGAGCAGAGAGCTTGTCTCCCAAGAATATTATTCCCGGGACACTGAATTGACACTTAGCTTTGTTAAGCTTCAGATCATTCCTTTGTGCCCTCTGTAGCACCTTTGCTAGTCTCTCATTATGTTGCTATAGAGATCATACCCAAAGAGTCACATCATCTATACTGCATCTGACGCCATCTAGATCTTCTATGATGTGAAGGTGCAGTAGCTTGAGCTCTCATCATCCAGTTGTATCTGCCAGAAACCCTGGAAAGTACTTGGCGCCTGTCATTTCACTTGCCATTTGTTCATGCTTAAACTGAATCTGGTAGTGCCCACGTTTAATGTTTGCATTGAGATCACCTGGATCCATGCAAATTCTCAACTCAATGTTCTTGTTCTTTTTATCCACACACACGCTGTTGAGTTAACCCAGTTCTGTTGGCTCCTCAACTTTTGTGATTACTCCAGGCGTCATCATTCTGTCCTATTCCACGTTGTGGAGCTGGTACACTCCTTGGAGCATGAACCCCATGGCATTGCATCCTCTTTTAGCTGAATCTTGTATGTGTTTGGCAAAGAACGTAGTCCCTTGAAGACCTCTGAGTAACTAAGTATTATAGAATCAACTGAATCTTTCACTGCATCTGAAAGGTTGACAAATTTGGGCCTCACTTTCATTACTTTAGTATCACTTGTGCTGATAAGATTAGCATTTGCACCCCTGTCCAGTGTGAGTGTGACCAATGCTCCATTTACTGGAAGTGACACTATCCATTTACTTCAGCATCAGTCATCATATTGTTTTGTCATCTTTATGTACCACATGCACAGTATGTCTCACCTAGATCAGTCTCCTCGTCAAAATTCACAGGCTCATTGTTTTTCTGAACAGCTAGCTTGTGCAAGCTCTTTATTAAAAGCGCATAACATTGTCGTAAAATGTGAGACTTTACACTTTACCAGTAAGACCCCCATCATGGTGCTATACTACCAAATGAGATCAGAGGGTGGGAGGAGGAGAAAAAGAAAATGAGAACAACTTTGCACTTTTGGATGGCTCTGGGTAATCTGGGTGACATGCTGACATGCTGTTTCCTACTCATGTTGCAAAAGGTGGATTCTGGAAAACTCTAAGCTGATAGGTACAAAGATGGCCTAACACATATTTCTCCATAACATAAGGAAAGGAGAGGTGACAGAGAAAGACTGACAGACAGAGATTAATAATCAGGGTTGTGGTAGCCTCGAGGTTTGAGGAGCAGGCTTGTGATCGGAGAGAGCTGCCAGTTCAAATCCCAGCCCTGACTGGGAAAATGTGGGTGTGGAAAGTGAATGAGTAGCACTTTCCCCTCCCTCAACAACCACTGTCAAGGTGCCCTTGAGCAAGGCACTTAACCTCAACTGCTCCAGTGGAAAGGCTCAGTGTCCAACAGTAGAAGCATGTGGTTGTACTGGTCAGCACCCAGTGTGAATGTGTGGAAATGTATGAATGTGAAGCAAGGAAAAGCATGGTGATAATAAAATAAAGGTTAAATAAAGGTTATTTAAAAATTCCACTGAATTACTGCTAGGTGTTTTAAGCAGAAGGACCCATAGGAACTCCGGAGCTTGAAGAAAATCCCAACAGAACTACGTTCAGTCCCACAATGATACCATGACCAGGACAAATCTTAGGGTGTTTTCACAGCTAGTTGGTTTAGAAAAGTTATTTCCAACCATGGAGTGGTTTTCCCCTCAGTTTGGTTAATTTGGCCATATGAGAACAATCGCCAATCAGGCTGAGATATTGTTGAGAGGGAGGTTTCTTTGGCTTTGTTTGGAGTGAGAACATGATCCCACCCTGATCCCACCCAACTACAGGAAGCACTGTGGATTATGGGTTAAGAATGGAGTTTTGTGGGTTAAAGAAGAGTTTTGTTGAGATGCCCATTAAACCTAATTGTAATTGATTGATTAGCTCTAAAACCTAGTCCTAATCCTAATCCCCAAAGTTTAAACTAACATTAACCCTAACCTAAATTTAAACCTTGAAGAAATGAGGATCAGTCAAAATGGCCTCACTTTGCAAAAATGTCCTCACTCTGGAGGTTAAAAACTCAAAAGGGTTCTCACGAGAACACACACCCACGTCCACACGAACCTTTAGATGCTTTTAGTGTGCAGAGAATGAGGTCTTATTTTGTGATCCTCATAGGAATATACACACACAGGAATGTACCATACACTTTTAGACACTCCCATATGCACAAATACCCTTTCACACATACACATGCATACATACAAACAAGTACAAACACGTACACACAGTTGTCTGTATTCCGGCGATCAAAGAAAGGTTTAAATTAACGTTTGTTATGTAATGGAAATAATAAAGTAGGGTTAGGGATTAGGGAATGAATGTAGTCAGTGGAAGTATAGTAAGAGGAAGTGTGTGTGGTCAGGCTGATAGAGCATCTCTACTATTCTGATTATTCTCACTTTTTCACTGGAGTTCCACCTCATTGTACCTGACTGAATGGGAGAGAGAGAGAGAGAATGAATGGATTGGGCCATGATGGATTGTGAGTGTCTGTGTTATGCAGGTGTTTGGCCATCCTTCAATGATGAGTCGTGGGAATCCATAGCAGGTGGCAGACTCACTGCTGGTCGGTCCCTGCATTCTAATAGTCGCAATACATTTTAATGATCATTGATCCCAAGATGAGTGACTAAATTCCACATTGTGCCCAGGCCGAAAAAAAGATTAAGAGCATTATTATTATTGTTATTTGCAATTTTCTGCCATGATTGCTCTCTTTTAGAAGCTTTGGCAGTGTTGTATTTCATAGTTAGAAGGTGTTTTGAGTGTGAGTGTGGTAAAATACTGGGTAAATGCAGTGGAAGGGTGCATGAAAGTAGACACTCATTCCGAAATAAAAAGGTGGGTAACCTGCATTTGTAGGTGGACCTGTTGCCAATTTACCTCTATACTCTAATGGCCCTTGGTAAGGCCAAATAACTGTCTGGCCAAATTAAACATCCCTATTTGCAGAATGGTTGAATTGTTGCCTAAGGAGCACAAAGTCCTTAGTTGAAGCCATTTCCCTTCCAAAGGCTACATTGGGATGGCATTGAGGGCCATCGGAGAATGCTGTCTGTGCTATGTGCTTACACTGCTTTAGTTTGAGGCTTCAAATACATTTATACCCGTCGACCCTCTAAATTGTTTGTTCACGACTAGGAGAAGCCTGAGAGGCCGCGTGGAGAACGGTGGTGGCCCAGGAGGTCACGTCTTATCTCCCAAAAGCCCCTTACAGGCGACACACAGAGATAAATCCAACCTATCAACACACAAGCCAAGGCTTTGATCTTGGTGGGTGGAAAAGCTTCTGTTTTTGCTCCTCTCCATTTTATCTCTCTGCTCTAATGTTCCTCTCTTCTTCACCTTCATGGAGCTTGAAAAACTCAATGAAGTAGTGGACAAGGCTGGGGAGTAATGGGATTACACTAATCCATTTGACAAAAAAAAATCATTCAATGGGATCTTTTTACGGCTATACTGTACAAAACATAATAATCAGATTACATATAATTTTGTTAAACAGGTGATTATATTCTGGATTATGCCTCAGTAAGTATGAAGGGATAAAGGGCAGCCTAGTTGTGGGCACCTAATAATGGCGCTGAACTACTCTTGACTTCCTATAGAGGTACTCTCTATGTGTGCTTGCAAGCGAAAATGTCCTACCAACGTGAAACACTTTAAGAAGTCGTACTCTAGTGTGACTGCTCACAGTGGTGAAGAACACAAGAAGATGGCTTCAAATTAGCACTAGCCACCTGCCAAATGCTCATGAACTCAGTCAGTCAGAACTAGTTGGTTTAATTGGCAGCTTTGGCAGGAAGCCGCGCTGTTTTCCATCTGTTTTCCCACTCTAAAAACTACTTATTACTGCTAAAACAGCTAATTGGCAGGAAATTCTGAATCAATGACCATTGTGGTGGGTTGGCAAAAAAGTTAACATCATATCCTGCAAATGAACATTTTGCATGTCATGGCAGACACTGTGTGTTTAATATAAGACCATATGTAAGGCTTAGGATTTACTACAACACACACATGTGATGGGGGAACACACTCTGCGGAGAATACACACTGATGATGCGGTAAAGACTAGAGGTAAAAGATGACACACAACCCGAGTTCTAATGTTACCCCAATTCTTGCGCAATTACAACACACAACCAAAACTAACACGGAGGTGGAGCATTTTTCTTTCCACACTTCCCGTGTGTTGTTCCTTCTCTTGCGCAAGATTTGTCCAGATTCAAGTCGTAAAAAAAAATCAAACGTTTTAAATAATTGCTGGTCCAAACCAGAGTGGACAAATTTACTTTGTTGCATTTTTTTGTATTTGGCTCATTTAGGTTCACACTGTCTGATTACAAGTCAACCAGGGCTTGTACACAAAAGTCACATGGACTTATTACAAACGTGATTCCAGTGCCTGTAACTTGGACTAAGGATGACGGACTTGCCTGTACTGTCTGCTGTAATTTACCTTCTCTAGACTTCAGACCAGGTAAGAACACATGAATAAACAGCTGAATATGAGCATCAGTCCAGGCTGCGGTTTGCCCTCCGTCCATTATTATTATGCTTGACTTGCTTGAAACATGAGTAACTGCTGGCTATTAGATGTCACCATCCATCTCGTCACCATCCGTCTACCGACAAAACCATACCGAACAACAGTCGAACAACGGACAACACGCTCATATGTTTAGAGGCCACTACCTGTAGTTGGTTCAGATTACATTCCCGCTGCTAACGGACCGCACCGCATTTTTCTTGGGAGAGGACCAAGACCCAGTTTGAATGCCGTTGTTCACACCACCAACCGAACTACAGCTATGAATGCTCCAGTTTGATTGAACCGCTCCAAACGTTATTTGTGTGACCGTAGTCCTGAACCCTCACACACTACAACTTCATCTAAACGA
This sequence comes from Hoplostethus atlanticus, assembly GCA_034670405.1. Lineage (NCBI taxonomy): Eukaryota > Metazoa > Chordata > Actinopteri > Trachichthyiformes > Trachichthyidae > Hoplostethus > Hoplostethus atlanticus. The sequence goes on from JAXDDX010000090.1 coordinate 531,506, forward strand.
CCGTCACAAACTTGTGCTTGAACATCGTGATGCCAAATTGTAGCTTTAATCAGCCCAAACGCTGTGTAGTGTGTCCCTAGTGTAAAACATCATTCAATTTTCTCATGTCCTCCCTCTCCCTTTCTATTTCCATCCCTCTTTTGCACTCCTACTCTATCCCTCTTTGTCTTCCTCGCTCTCCATTTTCATACCTTTTATTTTTCTACATCTTTTCCTCCACTTTCTGCTCAAAACCAAGGAAATAGAATCCATTGAATTAAAGGTGGCAATAACACTGTGTGTCTGTACCAACACCAATAACATAAAAGAATGCATATGTCTAGGCCTTGTAAAAATCTTCTGTTGGCACACACACACACACACACACACACACACACACACACACACTCACATGTGAATGCGTACACAGGCACATGTATGCGTGCACGTGCACACACACCTTCGCAGATGCATGGTGTTGTGCGCCCGGCAGCGCACAGCAGGGACCGAGCTGGCGCCAGTAATGGAGTGTGCGCCGACGCTATCCGGCATTGGCGTGATCGATGCCAGCCTCGCCGTGCCAAGTCAGGGGGAGCCAGCTCAAACACACGTCATACTTAAGAAATTCGCCACACATAGAACGCGGTGCCAACTCAGAGACAGCAAGAGTGAGACGCCGAGTGAGCGAGGGAGAGATGGAGGGAGAGACAGAGAGAGAGACAGAGAGAGAGAGATGCCTGCTGTTGCCACCTGCCACCCTCAACCCCGCCCAGCCGAGCTGTGTCCAAAACCACACTTGACAAATGAGTGCAGGGACGCAGAGCACAGGCACAGTCCCTGAGCTACAATACTAACAATACACATACACCACTCCACAGAGAGGTGAGGGAGAGGGAGGGCGAGATGGAGGATGGATAGAGGGAGGAGACTCATACTTCATTACAAAATTAGCTAGAAAAATAACGCAGTTCCTGAGAGGGAGGAGAGAGAAAAGGAGACTAGTAACTATAGATTGTGTTATATAGAGGTGCTATGAATTGCATATGCATTGATATTTTTCAGATTTTTTCATATCTTTGTATGTTTTCATATTGGGCATATGTTTAATTCATTTTTTCTTTTTCTCAGTATGCTCTACTGCTTTCATTTCCCACATCCTCATCATTCTGTGGTTCATTTAAAAAATTTTTTTTTTTTTAACATTTCAAAATCACAGAAAAGAACATACTGCACACTGCTTTTCCAAACGCCCACAAATGCGTCCAACTATTTTACTACCCTTGGTCCTCTGGCCTTTTCCATTTCCATGAAACCTTGGAAGCAGCTAAAAGTCAAGTTTATTTATAAAGCACATTTCAAAGACAGCCAAGGTTGACCAAAGTGCTATGCGATTGTTGGGCAAACCACGAATAGACACAAATACAATACAATTGATAGACCACATAGTAATGCACACAACTCCTCATAGACATGCACAATACACGGATGTATACATTGACACACAAGTCAAACCCCTGCCACCTCCCATTCGCCCTTCATCATGTCATATTGTGCCAGTGTATTGTGCCTTTGTTTTAATACCATTGTCTCTCTCTCTCCCTCTCTCTCTCTCTCTTATCTATTCTTTAACAACCTGCACAAATAACGTCTGGCACTTTGCATCATCTCCAAGGATGTGATGATGAAGTCCTAACGACCGCCATATTTCTCTTCTGCCTATCATACCCGCGTCCTTCCTCAGCAACAGAAATAAATTTGATGTGTTGACCAGAAAAAAGCAGTGTCACTAGACTCTCTCTCTAAAAATCGTATTACATAGAATCATATTGAAAAGTTCAAATGACATAAATGTGTTAAAGGTGTACGGCTATCCATACCATAACACGTCCAATGTGTGTTTCATTTGCAGCAACAGATCCGGGAAATTTTTCTAATGCAACATTTTGCTCAACAAGTTTGCATGAGTTTTATTATTATTAGATTTTTCCTCCCTGTCAATAACAAACCACTGAATACTTGTTTTATTTGGGCATGAAAACGTTCAGACTTATAGATATTGAATATCAGCACAAAACATCGGCAAAGGGCAGCTTCAAGACAACATTGTAACGCCTGCGTGTGATGGGCGCCTTAGTTCTGCTGAGCCACCAGGATGACATGTCCTTGGCTGTTTTTTTTTTTTTTTTTTTTTTTTTAGGTCATTTTTGTTTCCTCTCAGGTTTCTCCTCTTTTCTCTGTGTAGGTGAATGAAGGAGCTGTCACATGAAAGTAAAAGAATGTCAAGAGAGAAAAATGACCTGCCAACCACAGGCCTTTTAGCCAAGCAATCAGTGTCTGTTAGGGACAGAGAGGGAAGGGGTGGATGTGAAGGTTGCGTGCACGCTGGACAGTGTGGACTAACACACACGTACAGACGGACGCACAACGCATTCCTGATCTGAGGTGGCTCTACAATAGGTCAGAACCACAGGGGTATACTAAACTCACATATTGGTCCAAATGTTAATAACAGCCCTAGGACCCATCTGCTACCTTCATACCTGCAAAAAGCACCTGAAAAAGTACGGTGGCCCTGAAGTGCAAAATAAATGAGCCAGAAAGCAAAACACATTGAAGTAAACCGGAAAGGGTAGGTACTTCTCGAACAATAAATCCTTGACGCTGATTGGATGCCTGTCTGGGAGGAATGAAAGTAACTATTTTGCACATGCAAAGCGGAGGAGGGAGAGCGAACAAGTTGTCAACGATACTAGACCTTCACGAAGAAACCGGGGAAAGACAACCAGACTACGTATCGCCCTTATTGTGGTAAACAGTTAATTTTAACCCTGTGGGTTTTGCAGTGGGTGTTTAGGGGTATAGTGGGTTTCCCTATTCACCCAGACCGACAGACAGTTCATGTGTTTATCTCCAGTACACCGCTTGCTAACTGCCAAGGTAAGGACACATCATAAACCAGGAGAACTTCACTGTGCCTTGTGTAATTTGTTAATTGCATGGGACAGCCATACTACACTGGCAATGGCTTTGGGAAGCTGGTGGAATTTGTAAGTCATGGCAGTATTCCTAGCACCTGATGGTTATTTTGGGAGAAAGGTCTAATCTGTTAGTTGAGATGGCAGTCCTCCTTTGGCAATAGCTTGTGTAAGCCCTGTGTAATTTGTGTGAGTTTAGCTGTAAAGCCATTGTAGAATGAAGGTAGAGAAAAGATATAACTTGGGGTTTACGGGAGAAAGGAGGAATTAGTGACTCGGGACAAGTGATCCTTCCTTAGCAACAGCTTCAAAAGGTATAATTTGTGAGCTACTCTAGCAAAAAGTACATTTGTGATATCTTTGTAGTCACCAGCTTGGTACTGATATTCAAGGGTGGAAGTAAAAACTTGTATTTACTCTTGTTAACGTCATTAAGTCATTTTTTGTGTATTTGTGCATGTTCGGCATGCAAAGGCAACATTAAGGGACTGTAACATGAAATGTTCAAATTTATCCATGATAGTAGCTTAGTTAACATCCATCCAACTATTGGATTATTGGTTTGAGTTTGCTTGGTTGTTGGTAGCTCGTTTGCTAGCCTTGCTAGATTGTTGGATAGCTAGTAACTACTTGTTACTTGCAAAAGAAACATCGGTGTAGTAACATTATTGTCTAATGGGAAGGGACGTTTTTTTTTTTTTAAACTCTTTATTTATGAACATTTTTCACATTTTAGGGACAGCAAGCAATAAGCAAACAAGAAACAAAACAAAAAAAAGGGACCTGTTTGTTGTTTTTGAACATTTAATATAACATGCATTTTAGAATTATTATTAATAATTATCTTTAGAATGTTCACAACTTGCGCAATATCACATATTGAACTCTCTGCATGGTAACGATCCAATGTAGTAGTATAATTTTTAGAAATTCAGTAACTTTTACTCATTGAAATACTGACTGTATTGAAATGCTGACTGTATTTCAGTGAGATACTTTTTACTTAAACCTAAAGTAATTTTACACCAGTTATTTTATGTCTACTTCAGTACATTTTCAACCAAGTAATGGTACCTTTAGTTAAGCAGAATATTTTTGTACTCATTTTGTACTCATTCCACCCCTGCAGTGATGCTGGTCATACCTTGGCAATGGTTTCGTGGAACTTGAAGAGCGGGTCGAGGGTCACCGGTGACTCCGCTGAAAACTGGGCCTCTGACAGGAAACTGGTGGTCTGGGGCGAAAGAGAGAGGAACAAACAACTATCTGTTAGATATTTGGCGCGATATATGGCAGCCACTGTGTGTCAGCGTCTCAAATGGGATAATCCAGCATCAAATAGAGATATTTAAATAACTAAATGTATATTTGTCTGGAAAAATAATTAAATGGATACAAAAATTATATCGAGTCATGATTCAAAGTTTGTGAACCCCATGTGCAATTATAGATATTTGATGTTTTTAACATGCAATCCTTATTTAATGAAAATCTTTACCATTCACCATATTTACCAATTTCATAATTTTTTTAAAGGAAATTGTGCATGTAGTAAACATGAACGTATAAAGTTAAATTAGTGCAGGTGCAAAAATAAGTGAAGCTCCTCTTGCATTAGTTAAACCGAGTAGGTAGGTAGAATCAGATGGGTTAATAATTGGGTGTGAGTCTAACCAATCAAAGGTAACAGATCCTTGGGTATGAGTTTGTGTGGCACTGTAAAACAGTAATTAGTAAAAAAAACCAAAAAAAAAAAAAACAACCCAAGAATAACACCCAGGGGTGAATTATAAATTATAAATAAAACTGAATTATAAATTATAAATAAAAAATAAATGGATAAAAGCTGTGATTTGTGAGCAAAATAATAAATAAAATGGAAAGAAATAATTGAAATAGTAAACATTTATTTGTATCCCTTTAATTGATTTTTTTTCCCACAGAAATATAAATGTATTTATTTAAATATCTCTATTTGATGTTGGATTATCCCATTTGAGATGCTGGCACACAATAGACACCATACACCATCATCATTTGTGAGAAAAAAAGCTTTCCTCCTTTTCTCTTCCATTTTCTTATCTATTCTATTCTAGTTTGTTCTATTCCTAGAGTGGAGTAGCAGTGGAGTGATCTGTCAAGCTGGTGAAAGAAAACAACAGTAAACGCTCTCAGGGCCACAGAGCTGCCAGAATGTTTTGTTCAGCTGTCACACACACACACACACACACACACACACACACACAGTCCTGTATGCTGACACTTACAAAGTCATGTAACCGTGCACGCACGCACGCACACACACACACACACACACACACACACACCCTACCCAAGTGTCACCTTAACACACACTTCGTAACATCCCAAAACAAAACACACCTCGTAGCGACTTCAAAGACGTGATGCTGCTGCATTTATAGAAGAATTGCTTTTTTTTCACGGAGTCAGATTAGGTAGCAGACAGCTAAGAATATCAAAGGCTCAAAGACACAATAGCTACACTATTTGTCCTGGGAGTGAAGAGAATACCAGACAACTCCAGTGTATTGGACTAGTTTCAGACCACATGCTTCATAAACAGTTGTGTTTCCTTTTGGAGAACCTCCTTAGCTCTTTTTCATCTATTTCACTACACTTACATGCAGAGTAACCTTGCTATTGGTCATACTCCGGGTTAGGTCTTATTCAGATCGAGCTGTTTACATGAAACTTTGACACCATGAGATTGAGTTTCCCTGTTTCAATGAAAAAAACAGTTAACAGAACATTCTCCCTCCCTCCCTGTTAGTCAACAGTAACTCATTTAATATGGGAGTAAGCCAGGCATCTTAACCGGGTTTCTCTCGTTTGGTGGACCGTTCTTGATCTAAAACCGGTACACCTGCCACCCACTATCATATCCCAATTCAAAAGCACTTCAATCTTTTGCCTTGTCCATTCACATTCTCAAAGGCACATGTAGACCCTCCATCTTGCAATTCTCTCAAGGATAAACCTCTATAACCTGTTTCGCCCACTTTATTTACACTGATTCACATGGATTTAGCAGGTCAGACTATTTCATGGCAAGAGCAGCTGGTCCAGTGGCACTTGAAGTGCATCGGAAAGGCAATGGAAAGCATTGATAAGCTTGTCTTGCACTGTTATCATCAGACAAAAAAAAAGTTTAATATTATGTCATTAACCAATCAGTTGCGCCATAAAGTAATCAACCCTCTAAACAATCTTTTGCACATTTTGTTTATTATATCATGCTGTGATTGGGGTGCCTCAAAATGCCTAAATGTGTGAGGTGGAAATCTTAGAACTTTAACCTAGGTTCGTCCAACCTTAATGTCAATCATCAACAGACACAAAAGAACCATTCACAAACATTACATGGGAGCTTATATAGTTCTAATCTAACTACACTAAAACAATAAAAGGATTAAGACAATAAAACAAAAAGTAGAGAAGTCAAAGGTGAAGGAGGACACCAGTTTGACCTAAGACTGACCCAAGAATAAACCAGAAACAGGAGATAATAAAATAATTAAAGGGTCACTCTCAGGAACCAATCTATGTGGTGTTAGCATAATATGCTACATGTAGTGGTTAAGATCGACTCACCAACGATGGCTGAGCCTCTTCACCATTTACTGACATAACCTTAAAGGATTTCTGGGTAATGAAGTCCTCAACATTCAAACTGTTACCTCTCACTGCCATTTGGGGCCGCCAACGTGAGAAGTTGCCTAGTGCAGCTTTATAATGATTGGGGAAAAAAGCAGCTAAAAATTGGAGGAAATCATTAATCATACCCAGGAAAAACAGTCTGGGGTGCACATAACCAACAACCTCAATCAAGCAAATTGACAGCCACAGTGGGTGCACATATGGAGAGTAGAAATTTTACTTAATAATTCACATATTTATTCCAAGAAGGCACAACCAGAAAGTTGTGTGCAGCCTTTTTTTGTGTGCTGGCTCTGAATAAATATGTGAATTATTGAGCGCAACATCTGCCTCGGAGTATGGCCCCATTCTGGATGTCAAGCTGAATCCAGGCATTCACACCCACAAAGAAACCTCACCGCCTAGATTCAAGCGGACGAGTTTGTGGTGTGTTCTCCTGAAGCCATGGGTCGAACAATTCTGTTTGAACCCAGCAGCTTTCTGTAGTTTTCAGTCCCTACAGTCAAACTGGGTTTTTCTGCAACAGATTTACTTGAGGTTACAATTGGAATTATGATGATGCAAAAATACTCGGTCCTCTTGTTACTCCTGACTGGGATCGCACGCACACCGGTGTTGGGCCACTATCACTCATTAATCCTAATCCTCCATTAATCATTTCAAAAGTAATAGCATTACTGTAATGATCACTCCCTGAGAGCTTGTATTTTTTCTGCTCATTGCTTTTACGTTACGTCCACAAAACAACGGCGTTGGCGTCCTCTCTCACCTTAAAAAAATATCAGGATAACTCGATCACCTCGCCTTTGTGTTTCTCTGTGAATGATCAAGGAAAACCGAGTAGCGCAGCAGGCACCGCAAGCAGCAGGATTTAAGTACCTAAATTCTGTTTCCATTCATTTTACACACATCCACATACATTTGCACATTTCGGCGTTTCGTGTAGCCGGTGACCGCTGTTGGCTGCTCGCTGCTCGACCTTTTTAAGTCCAATTTGAGCGACCTTCACGAGTTCGGTGTCATGAAACAAGATTCAACGTGTTATTTGCGCAGGAAATACGCTTTGCAGGCCTACTTGTACAACTGAGAACGATGCTTCTGTCATTTAATTAAGTATCTTTTTTGATCGGTAACTGTAATACTATTACTGAAACTGAACCAGTAATTTGTTACAGTACTCATTGCCCGGAGAAGTAACATATTACTGTAATTTGACACCTACAAAGACAAGCACACACACTCTCCACAGCAGCTCTTGTACACTCCCCAGCACCTCATAAACACCTGCTGACTCTATATAGTGTCATTAGCTGTGGAAACCCGGTGCTAGGCAGCAGGCCAAATCAAGCACTCTGTTCTACTTCACAGAGCTGGGATGAAGGGTTTTGGAGAGCTAAAGCCTTAAAACAAAGAGAGAGCCAGCCAGGATCAAAGATACCTGAGTCCCATTCACTTTGTACTTGGAGCCCTTTGTACCTCTCAGCTCCCCCTCACTTTGTCTTTCTCAATACAGACTACCTCTCTCTGCCTTGATCTCAGCACTTCGGCTCGCTCTCCCCTTTCTCCCCGCTTTCGTTCTGTATCTCTGTCTCGCAAATACCTTCCCCCCTCTGTCTCTTTCTCGAGCTGGGTTTATGGCCAAGTGTTTTATGAGAATTGTGAGGTTTTGAATTAGAAACGCTAAATGGAAATTTTGCTAAAATCCTCTCAACATGGCAAGGAAGTTTTTCACAAATTGATTTTGTCAAGGAAATAATAACTACGTGGCGTGATCAGTCAAGTATCTGTCCATCACGACCTCTCAGAAATGTTACACCCACTCACTCCCATGTATGGTTATACAGAGTTGTATGACCATTAGTTGGCAATTTCTTAGATTTCATTTTGCATTTGTTTTCATCTGAAGAAAGCATGTATTACAGCCAACATTATCCGACGCTAAAGAACAAATCAACTTCACTAGTCGATCCTTGAAAGGCTTTCCGTTTTTCTGGTCAATGTGTTTTTTGACCTTCAGGAAGCTGATCTATTCACTTCAACCCAGCTGATGGAAACACATTTTATTTACTTTATTTCAAAAGTTTGTGCAAATTTTACAGTTGGATGGAACCTACGGCTACAGAGACTGGAGAGTTGCCGGTATTACATAACCAAAGTGCCCTTGATCGAGGCACCGAATGCCAAACCGCTCCAGGTCACTGCACTGTGAACGGCCCAGTTCTCTCACCTTTTTGATGAAGCTGCGCACATGTAGGAGTTACAGTATGTGCATTTGTGCATCTAGGAAAGGATATGCTGAAGAACAAAGTCCAGTTGCTGTTTGTATATTGGCAAATAATCTCGTTATGCATCCAGATTTGTCTTAATGTTAAGAATTAGTATTGTAATCCATTTGAATTAGAATTGAGTTTCCATCTAAAAGTAGTTTTAATGGAACCAATATCGGGACAGGGATGGAGCCAAAATCCAAATTCACTGCAACCGCCACTTGCACAAAATTAGAGCAGAAACGCTGAGCCACAACCACACAAACATCCACTCAGTGTTAACCTGTGTGATGGCGCTTCAGACGGAAAGTGGCTCTCCAGCGCCAAGGACTGTGATGATAGATTTGGACCGCAGAAAGTATTCTACTCATCGTCCTCTCTCGACTCAGATGCGCTCGGAAAATTGCGCGGAATGCCTGAAGCAGGTAATGGGGCATGGCATCGAATGGCAGGCAGAGCTTGGGAAAAAAAGAATGTTTTCATAATGAAATACCCATTGTTCAGGAACACACGCGACCATTTAGCGGACACTTTTTATCCAGCGCCTCGCTCGATCCACTGAGCTACACAAGGAATAGAACCCCCTAGCCCTGGCATCACTACTTCTGCCACCGCTACTTCTAATGCAATACATGAATTGACCAATGTACAGAGAACAGGAAATGTATCCTTCCACGTATCCCTCCTAGATACACACACACATTAATTCACACTCTTCAGTCATCTCATGATAACCCATCTGATGTCTTACAACAACAAGACTGATAGAGTTGATTAGGTTTCGCTGTTAAAAAAGCTAAATCTGATAGCATTACTAACCGTTAAGTGCACATATGTTTTCTTCGACTTGAATTAAATGATCGTTCGCCATATTTTCTCATCCCTTCAAGTGTGCACATTGAAAAAGCTTCGCTATACGTCTACTTCACTCACTATGCATACCCTCGCGTCGTAAAATCCACCCTAAAAGACTAAAGGAAGGCTGTTTCATGTATTGTTTTCACAAAGCCACTCTCTACGAACAGCCCCAAACATTAATGTATTGTTTATGAGCTAGACAGCATCCCTGTAGAGGCCTTTGTGACAACTGATGAAAGCGAGAGCCGAGAAAACACAGAGGTGAAGACGCTTCGGAACCGCGAAACGAAAGAAAGAAAGAAATGAAAAGGAAGCCATGGCGCTCGCATCGAGGTACAAGCACTTTTATCAAGGTGTTCGACTGAAAAGGATTGGTTGAAAAAACAAGAAGATGGCGGAAAGTGTTGAAGTGTACCAAACCACTTAGTTAATTTCTGCATCAGATACCAGATGGAGTCTGATCTAGATCCCTTAAAGTAGGATATAGTACTAGATAAATGCTACTCGATACTAGCGAAAATGTGCACGCCCGCGCACACACACACACTTGAAGCACACTCAAAAGGATATATGCAAGCACGCATTCCCATGAATGGTACATACAACACACATACTGAACATATGCATGCATTCAAGCACACACGCACACATATAGGCATCTTCAGTAGGGTTGTACCAGTATTGACATTGACAGTATTGACCGATATTGACATTTTTTGGATTGAAGCTGCCCATAGCAATTTTCATGGCAACAAATTACAAGGATTCAGTGTCCCCACCCGCCAGAATTTTATTCAGGGTGGAAAAGCCTCTTTTAGACCATGGGACACTAAAGCAGTCCATTGAAATCTAGGACTGTCATAGAGGGGGAGGGTGTTGCGATCAGAGAGGAAGAGAGATAATGATACAGAGTGAGAAAGAAAGACAGGAGATAGGCGAGTGAGAGACAGAGAGCTAATGAGAGGCTGAGGGAGAGAGAGCGATAGAGTGAGGATGAGCGATTGAGGAAGGGGGATGAAAGAGAAAAGACTGGAGAAGAAAAATTCGAAATGCTAAAGCGCTGAGAGTGTGTGAGAGAGAGGTTAATGTGGTGAGTTCACGTGAAATAAACACACACACACACACACACACACACACACACACACACAGCCTTCACTTTTATCGCTCCGGGAAAAAACAAAAAGAGAGAGAGAAAGAAGCCGCATTGTCAAGCTTAGTTCCACCTCAGTTGGATTCTCATTGATTTTTTTTTTCTTCTTCAGGCTCCCCTCTCTTTATCTTTTTCTCTCGCGCCCTGTCTTTCCTGGTGCTGGATGTAATTGGATTCCCTCACTGTAAAACTATGGGTTTGAAACTCTGCTGAAGGGGGGGGGGGATACAGCGTGGCCCGGCAGCCACTCGTGCTTGTAAAGTAAGCTGTAGAGATGAACAGTTGAAAGAGCCGGTTCTGCCAGCAAACATTTGCAGCTAGCTGTCATTGACCATGTCTGACCAGGTAATAGCTCATATCCCGGGTTTATATGATTCACATAGATTCAACACAATCAATCACAATAACACCAGGGAAACTAAGCTGAATGGAAACAGTAAAAAAAACAAACAAGATAAGGTGTACAGGTGAGTAAAATTGGGATATTTCGGTTCAGGTTTCGGTTCTGGGGGGGTGGGGTCAAAAACTCCCCACCTGTTGTGAATTTCAAGACACTCCCAATCAAATTAAAGCCTGTTACCTAAAACATGTATAGTTTAATGTGGCTCGTAAATCGCAACTCTAAACCATCAGCTACTTGAAATCATCAAGTTTGTTCATTTGCTCATAAATCCATGACGAATGATATCTCACCAGAAACCTAATATTGCCTCACGTCACGGTGTTCCAAAATGACAATGGAGTTTGAGTTTCTGTAGGTGGCGCTCTTTTCTTTGTCTCTTCAGCCACGGTGGCTATCGCTGCTACATACTAACTACCCAGTTCTTCTTCTGTTGATTCCAAAAAAAGAAAAAAATATGGAAAAGCATGACTTCCTGTGCACCAGAGGATGTTTCCTACCTGACACCGGGTGTTTAGAACCGCAGATGGAAAAGCTTTCATGAACTGACTAGAGGTTGAATCACTGTTGTGTTAAATCAGATAGAAAGAAGCTAAACGGACATTTATGTAATGCTAATGTAAGAGTAAACCTTTAAGAGCCACCTTAAGAAAGAGTGTGTTCTTAGCCAGCATGTGGAGTGAATCCAAACTTCAACGGAGGTTTAGTCTGGATGGTGTTTAATTAGAGATGTGACCTGAAGCAAAGTACAGCAACACCTGGTGGATTTCATCATATTCCAGCATCGATAGTCCAAATCTGACTCAATAGCACAATGAGCGAGTGTGGCGTATTCATACATCATATATGCTGGAGTTGATGGAGCGTACAGTACCAATACAGACTCACATACATACAGTACAGACTTGCACAGATAAGAGCCTTTCTTTCAACAGAGGACTGAGAGAAAGAGATTGCATGTGTTCCAAATAAACTCTTACATAGTATTTATATAAATAAAGCTTTACGGGCGAGTCTAGAAGTTGCGTGCAAGGCTTCAGTGGGGGTCAAGCACGAACGCGGGAAAGGCAGGCGGGTTTGAAATTTTAAAATCTTTCCATTTGACGAGGTCGGCAGTAAAATATTTAGAACTGCAGCGTTTCAAACTGCCTCGAGACTCTCTCTTAAAAGCAAAATCCACCATAAAACAGTTTGGTCTTCCTTTGTGAACACCAAGCCTCTGCTACAAATGAGAGCCGAGACCATGGATGCATAGCAAGACTACCATATTGTGTTTTTAATGTCTCCATCCTTTGGAAGATTATTTCTCAGTAATCTATGTCTGATTTTGTCGGATCCCAAAGCTCCAAAAATCACTCCTCCTTTCCTCCACTGACCTGAAAAGTGATGTTAGTGCCGCTATGTTGCTTGCTGTCCCAACAAGTGTATCCTATCCAGGAAGTCTTTTTCAGTTTTAACAGTTAACGTCACGTACAGGAAAACCAGTGTGTGCAGTGTAAGCTGGGTGTGCATCACAATTTTGCTCAGCTACGCGACGTATTGTGGGCTCGGGCTACGTCGGTTCACTTCATCAATAGCAGATGTCCAGTTTTGACCATGGAGTAGCAAATAAGCTGTCCCAAATGGCCTCAGTCCCTCCTCCCCTGGTCTCCTCCAAGTTACTTCCTGCAATAGAGTTCAGATAAGGACGTGATGGGTAACCCAATACTGAATAGAGGATGTTCCCTCTTTTTAATCCAGTGACCTTTTCCTCAACCCTCATTTATCATGTTCCTTTACTGACATTTCTCCATCATCCACCGTTAATCTCTTTCCATCCCTCCTTCCATGCTTCTTGCATCGTTGCTCCACTTGCCTCTTCATTCCTCTTGCTCCATCCATCCATCATCTCTCTACGTCTTTCTCTCCCTCCTTCTCCATTCATCTCTCCTCCCTTCTATCTCTACCTCCCTCTCTCCTTCTCAGTATCACTCATCTTTCCATTCCTCCGCATCTCTCCTCCTTCCTCCTCACCCTCTCCACCCATCCCTCATTGTCTCCATTGTTCCTCTGTCTTCCTCTATCCGTCCTCATCCTCCATTTCTTCTTTGGTGCTTCTATCATCGTAGAAGGATCTAAGGGAGGGAGGCAGCGGAGCCGAGCGAGGCCCGGTTAATAATCTCGATTTTTCTCAATGCCCACGTCTTGTAAGGGCCCGACAGACCCAAGTACACACTCACACACACGTACACACAAGCATGAAGGCCCTTGCTTTATTTGTGAGGCCATCCCCTCAATTTACATCCCAGAGTTTCTTGTCCTGAACTCGATTGAACCCTTACCCTAGTGTTAAAGTAATAATCTGTGTCATGTCCATGGATTTGATCTGTTTCACTACTTGATATAACACAATAGTGAATAGCCAGATCTGAAAGCAATGAGCACCAACGCACCAAAAGGGAGGGAAAAAAATAAAAAAATAAACACAAATCCTAATTCTAATCTTAACGCTAATCCCTAAACTAACCCATTGTAGAAATTCCTTATCATTCTATCCTTGTGAGACATTTGGTCTACACTCCATCTCTGTGGCAGTTATCTGATTATACCCCAGGGCACCATATGAGAGAGAGAGAGAGAGAGAGAGAGAGAGAGAGAGAGAGAGAGAGAGAGAGAGAGAGAGAGAGAGAGAGAGAGAGAGAGAGAGAGAGAGAGAGAGAGAGAGAGAGAGAGAGAGAGAGAGAGAGAGAGAGAGAGACACAAACCGAGAGAGAGTCAGAGAGAGAGAGATGAATGTGAATTTGACTGGGATAGAGCCAAAGATGGAGAGACTTCCAGAGAGAGGCAGGAGGGCTGAGATGGAGACGAGAGTAGTGACAGTGCCGGGATCAATAGAAGAGTGTGTGGATGTGTCGAGATATTCATTTGCATTCTGCCGGGGCGTAAGCACAAACACTCTCTTTTTTCTCTCTTTCTGCCTCTCTATCTGCACCTCCCTCTCTGCCTCCCTTCTCCTCTAGACGTGGTTTACCACTGGGTGTCACTGGGGGAACAGAAGAGCAGGCGGCGCCAACCTGCTGAGTCTTAACTCACCCTCCTATGGAGAGCGTCTGCGCGGTGAAAGTCAAACCCCGATAGCGGCTCAAGGCTTGTGGTCCGTTCACGTTTTAATTAAGGCGTTATTGAAAATGAAGGCTCTATTATTAGCAGGTTCAATTTACATTTTGAATCGAGCGGGTTGGAAATTACTTGACCCCATCCCTGGTACTGATGTAGCCACTGTAGAGTCGTTACAGGCTTTATCCTGCATGCTGCTGTGCAGTGGGGGTGGGGGACTCCTAACATCCAGCATTGTCTACATTGACAGTGAACAGCGAACGCAGCAAGCGGGGGAGTCGCCCTGGCCGCATTGTTTCTCCCGCCTTCAAACCGAGGCCATTGGGCGGGAAAACATCCTGGTGTTACACCCTGTATTTTTGCAGTAGCAATGCAGCCACTCTCCTATGATATGCATGTACATATCTGGGTCTGTTGATTACACAAGATTAAACAATTAAGTCATAAATAAATTGTTCATGACAAGGAACCGCAAAAGTAAAAGCTGTGGATGTTAATCGTGTTTAATTTGATTGTTAATAAACCCGTAGTCTGGCTAATTCTTGGTCAAATGCTCAGGAGGATGACTTGTGATTTACGCTGTAAATTCAATTAGAATTGGCACAGCTGTCAGAACTAATTTTATGTTCATTTTTACAGCATTAGACAAAGAATAACGTTTTGCAAACTATCAAATGTTTTTTTCTATTTATAGTTTAGATCCTCGTTGATTTTCATTGAAAAAAATAGGAAAAAGACCCAGGAAAGGAAATAAAGTTGACCACCACACTGAAAGCTTATTGGTTCCCATTCTGTTCAGATCATGTCAAGAAAAAATAATATTCACTCACTTGTAGTATGTTAGGAACCAGTGGGCATAATCTTACGATGGCTACCACAAAGTTTACCCTTTTTCCTCCGCTGGGGGGGGGGGGGGAGTTGAGCCCCGGCATCTCTTATTTTACAAATTAAGCACTGACCTCTACCATAGCTACCACTGCAGTGCTAATGCAGGACTTCGGTGACTTAGGTGAATGATGCTGACCAGGGTGGCATTAGAGTATAGTTATTTGGTCTGCATGCTACACTGCTTTAAAAAAGCGACCAGTTCGATATTAACCTTTTGAGAAGATTTTCAGATCAGCCTACACATTCAGTAAACCTGCTGCAGTGCAGACGGCAAACGGCTAGAGCAGCCGATCTGTAAAAGACACTGAGATACTGACACTGAATGTTGATGACTGAATTGCCATGCTTTTAAATCGGATGCACTGCCAGCTGGTAATGACAGGGTTGCATGCCCTTTAATTCTAGAACATATCATTAGGACAATCATACATGTTGAATCGGTCCTGGTCCGATAGGCTTCTGGCACTCTGACAGTAAAATTGTTGAAAAACTGCAGATGTCTACTCTGCTTGATGGTGGAGAATTTAGTGGAGTCTTTCTTTATTTACCCCTGGGAGGTCAGCTGAGCAAACTCAAGAGCGGATTCAGGTCTTTTTTCCCCCCAGAAATGCTCTGCTGGCGTTGTCACACCTGTGAGTCGCCCATGCGACCTTTTTTTTGTTTTCAGAACCTTTGTTTATTTGGGGCAAGTTCACCGAGCGCGCTTATTCAGCAACACTCACCTGGAGCTTCCCCATACAGCCACAGTCCATATCTCTACACTGCTGAACAGCACCAGTGGAACAGTCAGTCGTCATTCTAACGAAGGACATAATGCTGGCGGTGCTTGATGGAGGGGAGAGCCCTGATTTTTCCATCTGGCCCAGAGATTTGTTGCTCTATTTACATGGCGGTTTGTTGACAGAATACACACTATAGCATCATCTCACGCAGCGCTCAGCTTTTCAAGACGCACCTTAACAAACATCGTTCCTGCACCAGTACTGTAGCAGCCACTGTGGAGGATTCTTTCTTGAAAGTTGTAGTACTGCGTTGCAATAAAGCAGAAATGAATTGGCACTATTCTTAAATATTTTAAAGCTGCAATAGGCAAGATTTTATGGAAAAATACATCTGTCATCTGTCATCAGTCTAAAATCACAAATTGGGGCCGCACCAGCAAAGAGCATCCCATCCCTCCAGATTTGAGATGCCATAGATTTGCCATATTTGCGCAAATAAATCTCAGGTGTCGTGTATGGACACTGGCAGGAAGAGTGAGAGTGACGAAGACAGTGGACCGTAGACCAAAACTACAAGAGAGTATTTAAAGTTAACATAAGCGATTTATATTGCCACTAGAGGGAGCACTATATGGGCTAACTAAATCAAAACAAAGTTGACGCTTCAAACACACCCCCTCCACCTCCCCTGGCCCAAGTTGAAGAAAGAAACATGCCTACCAGCGTACGGTGGCCAGCTAGGCATTAAGGCAGTTTTTCTTTCACTTTTTAAGTGAATGATGTCAAGTGACGAGGAAGTATTTTAAGCAAGATAAGGTAACCTGATGATGCATCAGCGTCAGCATGCTGCGCCTCCATCTGCAGCAATGCCACACATGCTATGGTGTGTGTGGAAAGTACAGAGATTCACAGACTCGGAGAGTGCTGCGGCCAGGAACCAGCCCTCTGCCTCAGCCGAGGACCATTGTCCCGGGAGCTGGGTTAGAGACAACAGAGTGTAGAAAACACTGAAAACACGCACAGGGGCTGAGAATGACACTGTGATCTTGGCACTCGACTGTATCCTCAGATAGCATATGGTTACTTAAATGTTTTAGAAATGTCAAATAAGTCAAGAATCTCAATTATTGCATCTTTAAATGACTAGTCTTTTAAATGCTAAGGAAAGGGCAACACCAGTGGTGCACTTCCCAGGTTATGGAGAAGAACGGTGTTTTGGCTGTGTAATAGTAAGGTTTGGCGACATGGATGGCAATGTCATTGTTCGTCGACTGCCAATCCAAACTGGCACCATTTTCCAGCGCTTAGCCAAACCACAAAACTCAGACGCAGGTGTGCCTTTGGAGGAAGATGCACCAGTGGAGACTAGCCAAAGTGAAAATGGCTTACAACTCGCCACGTGCGATGCAGCCTGATCTGCTCAAATACCGTGTTATAAATATGACTGAGTAACACGCTGTCGCTTCACGTATATTGAGCGTGACAGAATAAACTTGTTGAGCCACAGTACAACAGATGGCGGAAAAGCAGCTTATGTTTTTGCAAAATATGAAAGAACAAAATCAACAAGACATCTCCAAAAAAAACAAAACACGGAGCTGCTGTCTTTGAGCTTACTTTGAATGCCACGATTTAAGAAGTGTTATGGGCACTTCCTGTATTCAATGCATGTGTATTGAAATTCTATGTACGTGTGGGTGTATATGTTTTATATTTGTATATATCTTTGCAGGAAGTCCCACCCCTTACAGCATTCTCTAGCGTATCAAATTGGATGCATGTTGGCCTGTCAGTCTATGTTAGCACTGTGTGACGAGTGAGCGCTCAGAGACAGCGGTGGCTGCTGGGGCATTTTACATGCATTCAGTCATGTATGATCCTATTGCATCCATTGTGTTTCAGGGTGAACAGCTAGCATAGAGCAGTTGAAGAGCACTCAGTAAAATCAACTACTACACCCTGTACTGTGGTGCACAGTGCAGAAACCCATGTACACACACACACACACACTCTCACACACACATTTGAGCTTAGATGAACACAAAAATGTGTATTGAAATACACACAGCATATACACACAACCGTACACACACTTGCTGACCTAGATATATGCTTTCAGACATGCATTAAAACATATGTAAGCTTGTCAATGCGCGCGCACACACACACACACACACACACACAGCTTGTTGACCCGGAGAGAAGGGTCAGTTGTTGCTGATGATGCTTGCAGTGAGACAAGGGTCTGCAGAGATCCATGCTATAGCTGCCAGCCCCACTCAAAGTCACGAATCAGCCACAGGGTCGTGAGTTTGAACTCAAAATGGCCCCGTACCCTCCGTCTCTCCCATTTAGAGTCATTTGACATGGAAATATTGTTATGTAATTTGAAACAGAATAATAAAACACCAGAGGGAGAAAGACAGCAAGCCTTTTTTCCCTAGTTGTGGTTACTTGAACTGCTTGAGATAGCACACCTCAAGAAACCTCTGATGTGATGGAGGTTCCTCCCTGACCACCTACAATATACTACCTAAAATATATTATCTCTGCATATGTTATTTAATAATTTACTTGATAAATAATGTATTCTGTATTGCACTGCCTTAAAGAACTGCTAAGAGAATGTCATTCTCCTGGGTTTCAATGGAGAGTTTTACTGTCCCGTGGTGTAATGCTGTTTCAGAGGCTTTTATAACACAAGCTTTACAATGGCTCAATAATACAATAAGCTCATCTGTGACACCAGTTAAACTAGCTCTGCAAGATTATGGTCAGTGCTGTAATGAGAAAAAAAATAGAAACAAATCGATCTAATTCTCACATGATGATCTGCAGTGAAACCGAACCCACCTTGCTGCATATTTGATGACTACGACCGATCCTGGGTGACTGGATTCTAATCGGATAGAGCACAAACACATGAAATCTAGGTGTGAAGATCCCATCCACTTCCAAAAGTGGTCAGAGATGCATTTGGCCACACTGATAAAGTGTAAACACAACAAGTCTCCACTCCACATACAGGAGCCATGCTAATGCAGATAAACTTTAGCACATGGATCCAACAAGGGAAGCAAGTGCAAACAGGCGGCAGGAAGCTTGGATAGTGACATAGTCGAGTGACTGATAATTTTATAGGACGAAAATATTACGAAAGGAACTTATGTCCAGAGAAATCAGATTATGGATATATGGACATAAATGCCAATATACAGTATTTATTTTCCATATGGGTAAACATTACCTTTCCTGTGATGGCAAGGTAAGTAGATAAGTAGTAGTAAGGTCAATGAAAAATAAAAAAGGTAGAAAAAATCATAGGTAAAAATCATAGATTAAGAAAATGCAACACACATAGAAATCTGTCTCTCTTTGTGCTGCAATACAGCTTTGTAATGAAATGAGAGCAGTTTGCATGAAAACAAAGTAAATTCAGATTTCATTATGTGTCATTTCATAGAGTCAATAAAATGAAAAGGATATCCTGTGTGATATCCTTAATAATTTGATATTTGTCTTCACCCATGGTAACAAATTGCTTCTAATTAATCATATTGAAATGTATTGTTTGAGACACTAATTGACTTATTAGTTTAAAAGTGCGATGTGTCGCCATGGTAACTAGAGAACTAGAGAGGTCACAGAGAGAAGACCGTTTAGAAAATTGGACTTGATGAATCTGGATGACTGAATGAATCCAATTCCAGTCTGGGTAACAATACTACTACCACTACCATATCTACAGTATAAAGGTGTTCATGAGGAATTATATAACTTTTACCACATAAATTATAAGTAATTATTAATTAGAGCAAGGCATCATAATACCTCAGGACCGTGCTTTAAGAACACATCATTCTTACTGATGCATTATATCAGCCTTCATAAAACATTAGATATAACTGAAAATAAATTGTAAGTGCAAGTGTCCTGTGAATGTTTGACTCGTTATCGATCGGCAGTTGTCCGACGTGGTTTATAATGGATAATAATCGCAAGTATTTAAATCTTTCAGGGTGAGCCGGGTTTCATTGCAGATTTTACAGACTGACAGCTCTGAAGCTGTTCTCCCACACCACACTGGAATGATTCCTCTGGTCAGAAATCTGAAATAAAAATCCTAATAATAAAGACATATTGACTAGCTGTGGTCAGGGAGGGAGCCTCCATTGTATCAGGCTGGTATCAGATTTTTAATACAAGGACAGTATTGGCCCCAAATATCAGTCTAACCCTAGTGGACACCTTCCAAGAGAAATTACAAAAAGACTATTGGTCGATCTGCTTCATGTCATGTGTGTCAGGTGTGATTGTCTGACTATCAGTGTGTGACGCCCTTACGGTCCCCTACCAGGACCAGTAATGTTAGAGGCTGCTTAGGAACTCAAAAGAATATATATATACATATATATATATATAAGTACAAACATATATATAAGTACTTAAAGCCATTAGATCATATTACATTAGATTAGATTTTTCCTCTCCAAAATAAATCTTTCAACCAATAGCTAACGTTCTGTGCTGTGTTAGGACCAGCCTTCAATCACAGCCCAGTCAAGCCAACGTACAAACCAAAGCAAGATGCTTCTGCCAGCTATAGTCCGTAAAATTAATTTAACGTTGTTTTTACACATAAAATAAAATAAAAATAGCACATATCTCATAATGTGATAAAAAGCATTGGGGAAACAGTGATCTAAAACTACGGGAATGCAGGGAAAGAAAAAAAAAATTAAATCGGGCTGGAATGGTCCTTTAAGATCTGATGGTCTACTAAACATCACTGCTCTTCAGGCTGACAATACCCATGTCACAGTGCAGACATTGAGACAGCAGACATGCAATGAAGATGACTGACTCGTGGTTGAATCTCAGTGCATATAGCGTGGTATCCTGAGAAAAGCTTCAACCTGACCCTTTCTGCACCTTCGTCCTCTCATTTTCTACCGTAGCCATTTTTACAGACGGCTTTCAGACATGACAAATGACAAAACCAGTTGTCAGGTTGAGCTGAAAACTAGCATTGACTATATATTATAGTTTGTTGTGTGCTCTCTAAGTAGAATAGAAATGATGAAACATATGACAAGTGTGCTTTTTTTTACCACATTGACACATGCTTTGACAAACAAATCTGAATCTGTGTAAGACTTTGTTCAGCGGGGGGTTTGATGTGCATCAAGCTGGCAGGAGGGAAGATAGGTGACAACAACGTCTCCAATGATAATGTTTCAGGAAAGAATGATTTGATGGAGCATGTCAAAGCATCAGAAAAACTACCCCAGCTCTTCCACCCTGGGGTTGAAAATATTTTAGATTATAGCTGCCTTTTCTGTAGTTCAGTTTGATTAGACAGTGATAATTCTCATATTTTAGCATTAATCCTGTCACCTCCCATGAATAATACAGTCCCCCCACGAACGATGCAGGCACCCCTTCGGCCAATCACTAACACGATGCATCATCCCTCCAAGTTTCATCAAAACGGACCGGTGATGTAGCAGTTCTGGCCTTTCAAAGTTGTGGCCAATCAGTGTAACTTGTAACAATAGCGTGAGTTGTTTCAAAGGTTGTTTTTTAAAAAAAATGTTTTTAAATGCCACAACAAGGTGCAAAATGCATCAAACGTCTCTGTGTCCATTGGTGATGTCTTCCTACTCTGTAATCTCATGTGGGGTGCCTCAGGGGTCTAATCTCTGTCCACCTCTGTTCTCCTTGTTACCCCTGGGTCTTATTTTAGCGACACCGGTTTGTTTGGAAAAAACAGAAGAACTGGGTAGTTAGCATGAGCGGTGATAGCCACCGTGGCTGAACAGACAAAGAAAAGAGCGCCACCTAAAGAAACTCAAACTCCATCAACAGAAAATCCAAGGAGAAAGACGTCACAGTACTGGACACACTGTTTGATTGACAGGTGATCTCTGGGAAGAGCAGTGGAGGAACACCACAGCAATGAGGCTGAGCACCAAAGATGGAGACTAAATAAAAAAAACAAAACAAGGGTCTTTACCACTTCATCAGGCTCAGAAAATACTCTATGTCTATGATTTCAGCCAGCCAGCCACAGATGTCTCCCCAAGCCGTTGTCCAAAGCAACCGAACAGAGCTGGCTAGAAACTGGTAGAAGCCCAAGGTGCTTATTCAGCTGGTTATACAATGGAGACTGACTCACACACAAGCATACACACACACACACACACACACATACACCCACACACATACAGCACCTCATAGAGCTGGGGTCTAATTTGGAGTGAAGGCTGGAAACCAGCAGAAAGGTTAAGTTCATACTTAGAAGTACAACAGGGTCACACGGCAAATGCTTAGCCAGGCATGTGGGAGGGAACAGAAGGACGCATGAACCACGGACAGAAAGCGTGCCATGTTTTTGTGAAAACACACACGTCAATGCAAATTTAAACCGCACTCGCAAAGACCATGTTTCCTTATTTCCTATTTCCTTTCCTTATTTCCTTATGAGGACCTTCAATTGATTACATTCATATCCTAACCCTAACCCTAAAGGTTTTTGCTCCAGTTGAAATGTTTAAATTTGCCTGATGCAGACACACCATCATTTACCGTACACACAGAGACAAAAAAAATAGAGAGGTCATGAATGAAGTATGAAAAATAAAAAAATAGAACGATGAGTCGTCTACATTGTGTCATTATTCCACACCTTTAAATCGTAATGGCTGGGAGTATTGAAAGCTGCACAACTGGTACCTTCAACTTAAAATCCCCCTTCGCTGAGTCTGACTGTAGATAAAAAAGATGCCGCTTTTGTGTTCAAGTCTCTAACTTTAAATAATAACTGGATGGCTGTCAAAGGGATTTTATGGGGGGGAAAAAAACACTTTTCTAAACCTACAGCTGTGTCATGAAAAGATTAGCGGAAGTTTTACTTTTGTGTGTTCAGTATTTGGTGTGCCAAATAAAATACCGGACATAAAGAAACTGCTAATCTTCTTCTCGCATGGAAACTTGATCAAACGACATATTCGCCCATATTTCCGTTCCGAGTCCTCGGCTAAGCTGTGGTGAGATTGCGCTTTAATGTCTGTTTACATGGGAGTTTGCTGAGTGCTGAATAAACAGATACGAGCATCGTGATTGAGAAGATAAAAAGCATATCTAAAACGATCAGAATTTTTCATCGGTATGGCAGCACGCCCCGTCTTCTGCACACAGCATCAATGCAGCAATGCATTAGAGCGGATGGGCTTGGGTTGGACCGGAGTGAATTTCTTCCTCAGTTGCTTAACTCAGGTTTGGGTTGGGCTCTGGTTCAAAGATAACGTAGGAAATAAAAAAAAAAGGGCTCACCAAAAAGCTGACAGACGCTCACTGGGTTTGGGTCAGGTCAACGTCAAACTCTATTACACTTAGAAACAACGTTATCTCTGTGATAAGTTACTGTTAACTGCTCTCTGTGATCTGTTTCTTGAATGGTGCTGGTGCATTTTTAAACATTGATATATCATTGTCAAATTAATAGTATTACCATGATATAATTACGGTAGACCACGGTGGAGACGACCGGTAACCTCTATCTGACGCCAGTGGTGTTGTTAGTGCTGGTGTTTCTCAAAATCAAGACCGCATTTCCCATAACCCAACTTGCTTTCCGCCTCCCGACTTCACTCACTCACTCTCTCGTTCCCATCTTCAGAGTCAGAGTTGGAGTTATTTCAAGTAAGATCCATGTCAGACGGAGAAGTGTGAGCGTGTGTGTGTGTGTGTGTGTGTGTGTGTGTGTGTGTGTGTTAGCGTGCTCTGGCTTGCGTGACTGCTTGCTTGTGTCATTACCATTTGAAGCACCGAGGGGGATTTGGTCTGCCAGCTGTGCAGGAAAGAGCAGGATGCAAATGTAATATCCTTCTATCGCTACTCATCAGCTTCAGACTTACAGGAGGGGAGGGGAGACACTGACAGGTGTCTGCTGCAACTTAACAAGACTCCATTTAACTGCGTTTTATAGCCCGGACATGCGGGCTGAGAAATGGCATTTGAAATGGACAGAATGTCACTGTAAACTGGCATAATCAAATAGCATTGCTGCTGCCAAGAGCCAATAATAAATTGAGAGCTGATGTGCTCCTTGAGAACCGATGCGATTAAATTGCTGCAAATTCAGAGCACCGTGTCAAATAGGCGTTAAATGACATGTTTACAGATGCAAGTGTAAAATGTATCTTACTTTCCACTCCACTGTCTCTGGTTCACTGGTTCACAGCATGATCAAGCACTATGCCAGCATAGGGTTGGTAAACTTCCCTTACCGTACTGTAAACAGCGTTTCACCCGGAATGTTTTTTTCGGCAGGGTGAAACTGGGTTTAGGCCATTTGGACAACAAGACTATTAAAACCGCATTAATATCAATATTAATGGGTCCCAGAGTGAAAGAATATTCTAACTTGGTTTGAAAATATGTGAAATGTGAATTTCCTTTAAACTACAAACGAGCAGAATATCTCCCAGCGAGCAATGTCCAGGAGGTGGTTAGTTTCACCATCAAGAAGCACAAACTTTTCAGAATTTTGAAACTGTTTTGAACTGATATCAGAAAGACATTTAGGTCCCGATTTCACAAAACGATGCAGGATGACTACGGATGTCGTCTCAACTTTCATGCTGGTGCAACACTGGTTTTCGACATTGGTGTAGGTCGCTGTATGAGCATCTGTCAAAATGTTGAGGCTGGGCTGGACTTTTAAGAGATTATTTATTTAATAATAATCATTGTTATAAGTTGTTTGAGCTGTAAATTTGTATGACTATGGTGAAACCTAACAATATTGCACAGAAATTCAACATTTCAGCAGGCCGCTTTCAGGGCGAAAAACTTTATTTATCTCGTCCTACTTCGGTTAAAAAAAATAAATACAAATCATCTCTGCTGCACTGTCGGCTCCACCCCGATCGGTGATGAAATATTGAAGATTTAGGGGTATTAAAAAAAAATTTAAATATAGAAATTTTAA
Source organism: Hoplostethus atlanticus (assembly GCA_034670405.1). NCBI lineage: Eukaryota > Metazoa > Chordata > Actinopteri > Trachichthyiformes > Trachichthyidae > Hoplostethus > Hoplostethus atlanticus. Next base: position 556,514 of record JAXDDX010000090.1, read on the forward strand.
AAATGTCTCCACCCCTGACTGGAGATGGGCGGAGCCATCCGTCACCAAAGAGCCCTGAGACTCGGCATCACTCTCCATTGTGTAATGTTAGCTAGCTAGCAGGCTAATCTCCAATAGGTTGTCAAGTGATGTCAGAGGTGCGCATTTTGAGAAATCATCTTACATTCAAGTTGAAGATTGAACTGAAGTAGACTTTTACCAACGTTGTCTCTCTAGACCTTGTCTGGTCGGCTACTGTGTGTGTGGCCCTGATCTAAATGAATACATTATTCTGAGGTCAGAAGGTCGCCGAGTCGATTCAAGCTGTCTACCTCTACCTCTGTCTAGTCTATCAGATACACACTTATCTTCTTGTTTGGCCAGTCAGATCTGTCCCTAATCTCCTTGTTCAGCCAATTAGTCTCAATTTAGCGAAACAGGTAATTGATATTGAGGGATGGGTTGGGGCACAGCAGATCCTCTGATTCTCTCACACACACACTCACACACACACACACACACACACACACACACACACACACACACATCCCCCGCCCATCCCCACACATTCATTCTCATACATACATAAAGACTTGCTCAACCTATATAAAAACACAGAAGCAGACAAAGGCAAAGATATAAAAGGCTTGTACCAGTTTGTTAGTAATTCACGCCAAAGTCACTTTAAAGTTTTTTTTTTGTCAGTCTTTGACAACTCTTTGCTAACAAAACTGACTGTGCTTTCCGGATTCATTATAAAGTAACACCTTGGCGATACCTCAGCGGGCTTAAGACAACTTTCCAAACTTAATCAAACTCTTGTTGCAGGGGGGTCAGCGAACATCACGCTGTGCGGAGAGTTGGTGTCAGTGTACTGGAGAAAACTTTCATGAGGCTCGAGAGAGAAACAGATGCTGAACGAGAAAACAAATGTTCAACGAACCGCACTCTTGTCACGATCACTGCGGCGGCGGTACACAACATCTGGCGGTTTCCCAACACATTACCGGCACCACAACTCTGTTTACTGGGCATATAAGGATGAATGAACAGAATTACGTACACAGTAGATAGCATAGCTACAGCTACATAGCCATGTGGTCTGGACGGTGATGGAATGCGGAGGCAAAAGATGCTCGAAACATGCACGGGTGGGTTAGGGACACATGCATCTCTGCATCGCCCATCAGAACCTTGAGCTGATTTTTAAAGGAAAACTCTCTTGCAGTGTTATATATCACCGATCTGGGATGTTAAACACATTCCAGGAGTTATTTAGTGGTGTAATTTCTGTTTTTGTGTTGTATCCACTTTCCCTCAACCTGCCTCGTCTACTTTTGCCTCAGTTAGTGATTTCCTACATTTCCCAGATTGCCTTTCGACAACCCCCAGAGAATTGGCCTGGACTTGTTCCGTCCAGCCATTGGTTTCACGTGTAGGTGGAGAGTGCAAAAGCGACAGTGACAGTAACGCCAAGAGAGGGAGTTTCCAGCCGAGAAAAAGTGAGAGCCGCAGCACTGAGTAAGGGTACTCAGTGCTGCATTGCATTGTGGTCTATTGAGGCTACTGTTGGTGGAGAAATTGGTGTCTCTGCCGATGGATTTCTCCCTTTATGATTGTTAAACATCGGTGCAAAATGGTGAGTCTAGAAACAAGCCCTGAGGGACTGACACCAAAACCTGACATTTACCATTGATGATTTCTTCTAGCTGCATTGGAAATATTTCATGTCTTTTACGTTTATCCAGAATGAGAAAAATATACTAAAAAACAACAAAATGCAAAAAGATATGCAAGTTTTAACAGTTTGAAGTGTTTTGGGTTGGCTTTTCCCTTTAACACTCATATTCAGCTGAAATGCTTTTAATGGGTTATAGCCTCTAAGCTCTTTTCTGTCAACAAAACCGTTATTGTTCATTTACCTCTATTATTGGTCAAAGTTTTGTGACTTGTACAGCATTAAAAAAAACGGGATTACCCACTCTCCTTAAAAAGAGAAAGGCTCTCGACAAGTGATTTTTAACACTCATGTTCAGTGTTCAAATGTGATGGTTACTCATGGGTACAGGATGTTTTGACATCCCACAACTGAGTACATCGACTTTACCTATCAGTGTAGCTTTGGTTCAATTTGTGGTTGGTCCTAAATAAAGCCAGCACCATGGATTACCCTCCACCACCTGTTATCATCAGGTTCTGTCCTGTGGGCGGATAAACATTACTAAGATCTCTTGCACTAATTAAGCTCAAAGTTGCCATCCTAGCCAGAAGTTGTAAATTTGAGTGGGCTGGCTTAGCTGGGGCTAAACCTCTCTGTTTCTGCCCCAAGGCAGTAAATATTGCATTTTTAATGGAAGTAAATGGGGGCATGCATAATTTGTAAACACTATGTTGTGTATTTGTTACTTGTATTGAAATATCAACCATACTGGAATGTGTCAAGCAGGATTTGGTAAATGATCATGAAATATTTAATGCTAACAAAATGATGCTATTAGTCTTATAGGCTGCAGATGGTTGGTATCAGATCCAATCCCCACTAAACTACAGTGGGAACTGCAGGAACTGGACAATTTATTGCAGTGATCTAGCTGTCTGGTCTGTGGTGATCATTTCCCTAGGAATAACCTGTAGAAAGGGTCAAATGACTTGAATCCCAATACTGACAGGTGTAGGTACCGTATCTGTGCTCAGAGGGTTGTTTACTCCCAAAGCTAAAGTTAAAGTGGCAGCCTATGACAAACTCCAAATAAATCCGTTCACAGCTTTCTGTCATATAATGAGAAGCAAGCTGTGATCGTGTCTAGTATGTGTCAGAATTCATCCTCTGCCTTGACCAGGGGTCTCACAGTTTAGCACAGAACAGGAGAATATCAGGAGAATTACAGGAGATGAGAATGGTTGGTTCCTGGACCGGCTGGGAAAATGTGGCTGGTGAAAGTTAAAATTAAAGATAACTAAGCCAAGTAAACCATTCAGTTTGCCAGTGAAGTGCAGTTTGAAAGTCAATAGCTACAGTTGAAGCCCTTGAGCAAGGCATGGCTAACTGCTGGAATAGGGTGTATTGGTCTGGGCATACCTCCTCTGTTCTGGTCTGCTCAAATGCAAACTCCAAGGTGGGCACCGCCAGCTGGTTGGCGAAGAAGCTCACATCTCCAGGCAGCTGCAATGAGCTGACATTGGGTCGAGGGCAGTTCCCACCACGGATGCAACTCAGCAGCTGTCTCTAATAGGGAGAAGTGGAAAAAGAAGAGAGAAAAACTGTGTGAGATGAGAGAAATGAGGAAGAGGAAAAAGATGGAGGGAGTTAGCCCCGCTAAGAGGGGGGATGCTGTTCACAACCTTTTTATGCTAGCCTGAAGGTCCAGCATCGCTATGTGCTGATGTGTCTTAGAGCCCCGTAGTGTTTTCATTCATTCATCTGTGGTTGTAACCTTTATAGACCAGCTAGTTGTCACAGCAACTGTATTGGAAGATTGATTTTTCCATTTCATGTTTCTCTACAATTCGAATTGCTTGTGGAAGTGTTCGGCCATTAGATTGATTGATTTAGGTTTGCTGGACTTCTTCATCAGTTGTTAAGTTGTTGTAGTGATTTCATTTTATTTTTCTCCATTCCATTCTCCATTCTCCATTCTTTGTGACCTTGGTAGGCCTTTAGAAAAGTGCATAAAAGGACAACTTCACAAGCCCCCCCCCCACGTGGAGATGGAGAGAGGTCAAGAGACAGAGATATAAGGGAGCGGTAATCCAAGGTCTTGGTATTGTTCTGTCAAGGCGGCTCCAGATGCTTTTGAAGCACAATACTCTTCACTGATACTCAAGCTGAGGGGATGAGCTGCTAATAAATGTTTCAGAAAAGGTGGCGTGTAGCGTAAAGGTTGTTTCTCCCTGTGGTGACTACAGTTTTTAAGAGCCCCTGGTTTACTGAGGCTGAATCACAAGCAGAGAGAAGGGGAGAGGACTAGAGAGAAGAGGAATGGCAAAGGATAGGAAGGGAGAAAACAGGAGACAAAAGGCGAGGGGGAATAAATAGGACAGGAAATGAAAGGCGAGGATTTTTAGGCCATGTGATACTAAAACTATCCGTTATTTAAAAGCTGATAGTAATATATTTCCTCATTTATTAACTTCTGTATTTCTTCCTACTGTGTCAAACACATGCATGTGGTGTTTAACACACACTATAGGTTGGTCGTGTCGTAGTGCGTCGACCGGATTGCCTTACTTGACTGACAATAAAACAACTTTGTCCGCAGCAAACATCAAGTCCTGCCACCTCGTCGCCATAACTTCATAATTAGGCTTTACGTTGGCCGTTGCCAAGAAGACTGGCCAGGCCAATTGCTCTGATGATTAACGTTGAGATCCAGAAGAATTAAGAGATTTGGCTGCCACTGCAGAGGACAACGATGATTACCTGCTTTTCCACGTAGAGACAATAATCAGTAGCTTTGGAATTGGAAGGAATTTGGAAGAGACAATCGCTCAGTTCTTTGGAGGATTATGGTTGATTCTGTCCTCCACACAGATGGCGCTCTTTTTAATAATTACTGACCCATCTCTAAACTACCTATACTGGAATTTATGGTTAGTGACCAGCTCAAGGAATTATTTTACTCAAATGCTACCTTACAAGTCAGCAACACAGCACGATAATGGCACCAATGAAGATCATAAATGATATGTGTCTCTCCATTTATAGATCTATATTATTTCGTATAGAACTGTCAACTCAAGCAGTAGGATGATTTGGAAACTGGCCCAGGAGTCTGCACGTCACCCTGTCTTATGCGTATGTCAGTTACTAATATACAAAATGTGTCAAATGTCAATGTTCAAATGCATGCTAATGACAGTCATTTACTGGTGTGCTACTACTTGTTAATGTCAATTGAGACTTGTTGTCAAACTGTCAAAACAAAATCTTCCACTTATCCTGTCTACTTTTCTGCCATTGGCTGGATGTGCTTCGGATGGGGGGCTAGTCTTGCATCGGAAAAAAGACTGAAAAACCCAGTGACAAGAATGCATGGCATCAAAGGAAGGAAATATCCACTTAAAACACTTTAACTCTTTTGAAATCTATATCTTTTGAGATGCACCTTGCACTTGTTTGTGCATTTTGTGGTTTGATGGGGTATTTTTCTTCCCGTGGATAACTGGCCAACTGAAACAACGTGATGTCACATCAAGGAATTTCCAGCACAGCTATGTAAAATATCAATGGTCAACATCAGGATTTGTTGTCAGTCAGAGTGAGAACCACCATTTTGCACCGACATTAGAAGAAAAGATACCAATTTCGCCACTAGTAGCCTCAATAGATCAGAATTCAATGTGGCCACACCTTGCGTCAAAGATAGCACACCATTGAGCTAGTAGGCTGGTTCTCCCTGCGTCCGGTACCGGCCAGCTGGGAAGCCTTTCTAACCTTGTCTTCTAGTCAGGAGGGAGAAGGGGAACAGAGAGGAGGACGGAGAGAACTGGACCGGCAGCCCATCGACCAGAAGGGGCGCAGCTGAAAAACTGGCCTGCTAGCTTTGGAGCCAAACCGCTAACCTGTATTTGGAGCCCGAGGGTGTCCAGGAGAGCTAGCGGGAGGCGCGTCGACCGGGAGGAGACTGCACTGAAAAAGCGACTGCCAGAACCTGAACATTATGTTTTGATTTGATTACATTATTGTGTGAGGAATCCAGTGGATATCACTTCAAGTTTGAACGCAGTCACAATGATAATGCAAGACTTGACCTTTGGCTGTTCCCTGCCTGAATGCCAAAGAAAAATGATTTTCTATATTGCTGCGTTGGATGAAACACTGTGTCTGAACCTCTCACCCTTGGTTTCATCTTGACGACAAAACATTTCCGAAAATATTGAAAGGATTTCAGGTGCCCCGAGGTTATGGCATTTACTCAACATGTAAAGGTCTGTGCAATCTTTCAATTCGAGCACAAAAAGTAAAGCGAAAAAAGAGAAGAAGTTACAAAAACAGGATTATGTGTACAGACACACTATCATTCCATCAGCTGGAGAAAAGATCTGAGATCAGACCATGTAGCTCTCCTCTGCTTATCCTGTCCTACAGCCAGGAAGACAGCGTACTAAAAAGAGACAGCAGGAGGGAACCATGGAAACTGAGACAGGGTCTAAATAACAGAGGTGATTCCTCCAGAGAGACGGCGTGATAAAAACAGAGAGGTGTGAAAAAGGGACGCAAAGGGAGGAGAGAGAGAGAGAGAATGAGCAAGGGAGAACAGAGGTAAAGAGATGGGAGAGAGAATGGGTAATTTCAGCCTGTGATGCCACACCGGGAATCAATATTTCATTTCTTTGTCTGCTATGATAAGGGGAGAGTGAAATCATTGCGTCGAGATCACTGCTTAAAGGGGAATACCACTCAATTTACAAAATCACATGTGCTAGTCCTATATATTTTTGAATACGTTTGAGAAAAATACTTTTCTAGAAATGAGGCCGTGAGAGAACACGGTTGACTTCCATCCACTTTCAACTCAATTGAGGAAATACATTGGATTGGAGTTTTCATCCAATCAATAAGCAAATTATATTATTTTCTTATTGTGTACATTTCATAGAATTACATTTTGAATCAAGTGAATTGGCCGAAAACCCTGCCAATGCACACTGGTACACTCTTGATGCAGTCCCCCTCTGGACCAATCAGTAACAAATATGGTGCCTTCTATTGACTTGTAATTGTAAGGGATCCTGTAATTTAGAAAATGCTGGAACATGATAATGTTGTGAACATGATGTGAAGTGGTACTGAATGCGATTATAAAGGGGGATACGCAGAGAGGTACATGACGATGACGCTCCTTTTATGGAGTTTCAACCCGGTCTTCAATTTTCTTTCAAACTGCACTTTGCAATTTTCACACGTTGGCGAAAAGTAACTGCTTAAATTTTGAGGACTTCGATAACTTCCGGAAATCCTGCAAATGTCCTGCCAGTGAACTGCACACAGCACGCTCATGTTTACCAACCTGGCCGGTCTGTGATCTCTTTGTGCAAAAGGCTGCCAAAAGATCTAACGTTTGTGACAAAAAGTGGAAATGTCATCCTCTGTGCTAACTTTCAATTTGTCATTTGCTGTGTGTGGACCACATACCGGACACCACAATTCCATTTGTACTAATGGAGTGAATCTACGTTTTTGTCTGATCATGTAATACATCATTAACTGGAAATGTTTACATTATGAGGGGTGTCACATTTCTTAATTACACTATCAGTCATCTGAAGGTGTTATTACATTACTACGTTATCCAGTAATTTATTATATCAACAGATTACATTTCTGACCCATTTAGAGGGGCGTTGTATTCGATTTTGCCAAGTTTTGTGTCATCATTATCAGTTCTAATGTGTGTGTGTGCATCCTCCTTTCATGACCAAAGTGGATTTAATAGCTGAAATCAATAAGGAATTATAGCATTTCTCCTGTCCGTCTAATTCATTTCAAGAGCAGATGGTCCTAATATTTTGTATACTCAGTGTACATGAACATTATGACACAAACAAGTGGAGGGTGGCGGAAAATAGGAGTCTACCGTAACCAGAATTCAATACACGGTGACAGCAACATGGCAAACAACAAAAACAACTTTGCATTACGTGCGTGATGATAATAATTCCGTCACGGACCGTGTTCTTTGGAAAAGCCATTTGCAGCTGTTGAGCTGAAAAGCATGTAGCAGCCCCCTAAAATTGAGTGACTGGGATATTAAAGGGAGGGGAGGGAAAAGAGAGGTTGGGAAAATGAGTGAGAGAGAGAGAGGAAGATAGGTGGGAGAATGTCTTTCTGTCTTGCCAGCAGGTCCAGCATCTCCGTGGAGTGACGTTTCTAAGAGGCTGTAGTATTTTTCATTAGGTCCTTCTTTCGTTAGTAGCCTTTACAGCCCAGCTGATGCTCCTGCTGATGCTAGTTTTCACAGCATTTGCATAGCAAGACTTCATTTCACATTTTCTCTACAAAGTAGCGTTTGGCTAGCTAGTAGAAGATTCATTTCAACTTCCCCCGGTTTCCCGCATGAAGTAAGTTGTGTCCTTTTAAAGCATTCGAGTGTTTCATTTATTGTTTTATCGGAGGGCTGTGGGTTTGTGGGTTCGATTCCCATTCTGGGTCCTTTCTGTGTGGGGTTTGCATGTTGAGTTTCCTCTCACAGTCCAAACACATGCAAATCAGATGGATTGGAGACTCTTAATTGCCTACAGGTGTGAATGGGAGAGTCTGTCTGTCGGGAATAGCCCCTAGTCTCTTTTTGTTGGACTTCTTACTTGTAAGTAAGCTTTAATAACATTAACATTAGTGCAGCTGTATGGCGGCATATGAGTGACAAAATCAGCGAGCACAATTGAGATCACCGCGCGGTGAAATCCAGAATCCGAAGCAGCGCGCACAACTATCATTGCTCTCCTGCTCGCGAAACTTTCACCTGCTCGCTCGCGAGTGTTTTTTCTTTTTGGCACTAAGTGGGCGGACCCAGTCACAACAAAACCAACAGTGATTGGTCTTTTTGTATCGGTGCAAGTAAACAAGGAAGGAGAAACAATAAAGCTTTATGCTCTGTGAAGTGGTTGATGGAAGAAAAAAAAGAGTTATGTCCACTTGAATACCTTGATACCTTGACCTCTGTCATGAAGTGGACTGGTAATTAAGCAGTGGTCTTTTATTTAATGACTTGTTTGATCAAGTGATAGCGTGAAACGTATAGGTTGTGAACGAATCGCGAGCGTCCATGCTTCTCTATCTTCATCAGATGAATGGCAAATGTCACTGTGATGTGTGTAATGTCCGATAACAAACTCGTCGCGTCTGTTTACGTAAACGTCATCGATGACGTATCAGGGTCTTGAAGGGTTGTCCCATTTCATAGGGGGAGATTTCAACCACTACCCCTTGTGACTCTGTTCCGAGGGCCAAGCCGAAGGGCGAGGGGCACTCGAAAACGAGTCGTAGGGGTGAAAATGAGAAATGTGATTCGGCCTAAGTAGCCTTAATTAAATAAATACGTTGATGAATATATATACATGAATCATTACATACATACATGAATCACAGCACTCTATAATAATTCCAGTGTTCGCACCCTTTGGCAATTTATTCACAATCAGTTGTGGGAAAGTGGCAGAAATATTACTGTATAACAGTTATGAATTATGTTCATTCTTTAGGCTATTTGTTTATTTATTTAGTTTAGCTCTCCTTAAATTGACCGCTGCTGCAGCCAACACCCTTCAAAACGCGCAACTTTTACTTTGAAGGCGAGCTGTTTCTGGTTGCGAGAGGACTGAAGACGAGGACTGTAACCAATTAGATTTAGGGATACCATTGTGACTGGGTCCGCCCACTTACTGCCAAAAAGAAAAAACACTCGCGAGCGAGCAGGTGAAAGTTTCGCGAGCAGGAGAGCAATGATAGTTGTGCGCGCTGCTTCGGATTCTGCGCGCGCGCTCAAAGCATGGATTTCTCCTCGCAGGTTACAATATTGCTCGCACGAGCAGATATATTCTGTGCGCAAGTGCTGTGAAAGCGCTCTCAAAAATAATATGTGTGCGCGGCTGTTTGAATTACGCGCGCGGTGATCTCAATTGCGCTCGCGGATTTTGTCACTCATATGCCGCCATACAGCAGGTCTAAGTGTGTGTTAGCAGTGAGCTATTATTGCTGAGTTGATTACTTTATTTGCCAAGATGCTCACAGCTGGCAACCATGGGAGTAGTGCTAAGCTATTTTTCACTTGTTGTTATTCTCATGACCCCTTCACCTTCTCTCTCTTTGCTTTCAGCTAGCTGCTGTTTGGCCACCCTACCTTCCACTCAGCCGCCTTCTTAGTAAAAAGCATCACTGGTCTTATTGACCTGCTCTTAACCACCTCATACACAAGTGCTGAACAAAGGATGTGTGTGTGTGTGTGTTGATGGACAAAGGACCTGTTTCTAGCTAGTCTCTTTGGAAGTGTAACACCATATTTTCTTGGTCGAATCATATGAAAATGGTCTAGCTTTGGCTGGGCCAGTCCATTCAGTGGTAGGTTTGAATTAAAAATGTTGTGGATTGCAGAAGTGCAAAATAATAAACGTTTAGTTTGCAGTTTGAATTTTCCACATCGCTTCCTTCTCTCTCTGGCCAGACGGTCTTCCTTCCGGCCAGGAACTCCACAGGTGCTCTGCCTCGTCCTCCCCTCTTGCGTGTGTGACATCACTCTGACCCCGCCCTTGAACCTGCATACCATAATAACACCTCAACTGCCTGTCATAACATCATCTATTTATTACACTGCAACTTCAATGCTATTGTAATGCTCCTGTTTTATTTTCATCCTTTTTCTGCGACTTTCTTTTACATTTCTTCTTGTTTCATCATCTTTGGATTGCCTTGTATGAAATGTGCCATACAAATAAACTTGTATATGTGTAATCCATGTGTACAGTATGTGTAGGTACGTGCCTTTTACCCACTCATACGCATGAAAAAGCACTTTTTTTTCCCCTACTAGTAATTGATCAAATGATTGCTGAGTAGGTTGAAAGCCGACCTTGCAGAAGATTGGCCCACGGAGAAACAGAGCACTTAGGGAATGGGCATTGATTAATCTTACCTAATAGCAATTATGTATATTTCAAGGCCATAGGTTATACACAAATTAGGCTGTAATCTGTCTTTAATTCATTTAGAGGCCATCTATTAACCACAAATGAATCTCCGGAAAGCTCTTTCTATGTGACTGCACCTGCTTTTACCTTATGAGAAAACAAGTCTTACATGGCCTTTTTCCCTCCTTGTCAGATTTCAGATCGTGGCATTCTTGCAAACTTCTAGTCGGACGAACGTATCGCACTGTGGCTTCTGACGGATGTCACGCGCGGCAGTAATGACAGTATTCATTCTTCACCTAGCGCATTTTCTTTTTTTTGGCTTTCCCCCTGTGCTCGCGTTTCGCCGCCTTGATGAAACGGTGATGGAAGGGGCCACGCTGACAGTACACATAAATACCCTTTCGGAGGCTGAGCGGATTCTCCTCGTGATTATGCAGATTCATGGTGCCTGCCACCGCCACACAATGCGTTCCCCCTAACAATACAAGCGCTGTCGTAATTCAAACATATTGCCAACAGTGTACTATTTCAAACATTATGCCAAGTGCGCTGCCAAACCTTCTTGGATCGCTGTGCGGCTATAAAGTCAGAGAGCCTCATCGGGGTGATTTGCTTTTTTTCCCTGGGTTTTATGTGGGAAAACACATAAATTAGACTTCCGCGCTTGATTCCCTAATGTGGATTCATATTTTCCCTATGCAGCAGTGGCTTCCAACTCCAGTCTTCGGGACCGTTAGTACTGCTGATTTTCACTCTCGCTGTCTAATAGGGACTAATTTAGACCTGGGATGTGGATGCAATTAGCTACGTGGTAGGATAGGAAACCATTGCTACTCTGGGTCTCGAGCTGGGAACCACTGACTCACAGTGTAATTCTGACACTTTCACTTGAGTGGAGATTTCTGGCCCATTGTTCCTACTTTCTTTGAAAGCCTTTCTCTGTTATGTTGTCATAGCTCTTTTTTTATACCCATAAAAACAGCTATGACAACATAACAGCCATCAGTTTTGTACTTGTAGTGTGGGTACTATGAGATAGACTGGAAGCAAGACGATTTGCCACTCTGAATTTATATTGCATATGGAAGAACCTATGGGAATCGTGCAGATATCTGTATGAAATTGGAAATAGATTTGCTGGATGCTTTTATACAAGGAGTCCTGGATAATGCACAGTCGTTGTTCATGGGGCATAGCCTTTATTTTAGCAGTTTCAGGTAGGAGAATTCAGATGATTATCCTCCCCAGAATACTATGTACATGCAATAAAGGTCGCGACTCCATCTCTCTTTCACTTCCAGTTATCAGATGTGCCCCCTAAAAGGATCACTGTGAAAGGTTTTCAATTCTGTTCCCGAGGCGAAAAGAAAACATTTCTACACTCTGTCATGCAGTTAAAGCTGCACTGGTCAATGTAAAAAAAACAACAACATAAGTCTAAATCACAGTGGGCTGCAACAGATAAGAGCATACCATCTCCCCTAATTGAGACACTGTAGATTCACCCTATTGGCCCAAATTCAATTCTCGTGTTGGGTACGGTCAATGGCTGGAAATCTTCTCCACATATGAAGTGATGAATCAAAACTGAAAAGTGAAATCCAAAAGCGCCTCCTTAACATATATGGATGTACTTACTTACAGTGACTTACAGTTAAGCTGTTACATGTGGTTAACGAAACAATGGTGGGGAAACTGTTTTGGCACTGTTCCCCATCATAAGTGCCCCCAAAAGTTGCCCTGTCTTCCAGTCTGAACCAGGCTTTGATATTAAAACGCACCATGCCTTGACTCCCCTGAAAGGATAACAACTATGGCCGTTCATTCCTCAATGGATTCTGCGTCAAAATACCATCAGTCTGCCAGACTCTATATAGGTCAGTGATAGAGACAGGTGGGTGGGAGAGAGAGAGAGAGAGAGAGAGACAGAGAAGGAGCAAGAAAGACAAAGAGAGACAGAGAAACAGAAATTGCTAAAAGTAGACAGATAGTGATGAGAAGAGGAAAACACTACGAAGCTGCCGCATGGGATGTTGCCTGTTGATTTTTGGAATTGGCGTGATGACATGCAAGCAATTTGATAACATCACTTGACACACCAGCGAGCAGCAGCAGGGCCAGACTGTGTCTTGATGAGGCGGTTTCTCGAAATTGAAACGAAAAAGGCGCCTGGATAGAGTCCTGCTTGAAGGTGATTAGCTGCCGCTTTCACCGCATTGGGCAAATGTCTCTGAAAACTATCATCTTCGTTTCAATTCAGTCTGAATGTCAGCTTATTCTCCCTCGTTCACCTACCGGCGCACACACACACACACACACACACACACACACACACACACACACACTTCAAACAAAACACTAAATGTGTTTTAGCCAACAGCAAACGACTGAAGAGGTTTGACATTTTGCATGAATTGATGAAATATAGGGTGTAAAATGGATTATTTCAGGGCTGGGGATGGAAGTTAGTACATGACCCAGTATCCATGGTTTACATGAAGTAGATTAAACTCATAGGGATACACAATATACACAGTACACATTACTGTCCACCATGATAAAACGTAAAATTTGTCTATGTGTTTGTGTGCTTGTTAGTCAAGTGCGATCAACAACTACTGGCTTGAAGAAACTGAATGATACACCTTGCCATTAAGAGTCTGCATTTTCAAAATGATAGGGCCTGCTAAAGCAATTCATTAAAACTCTGAACGATAACATCTCCTGCCTTTTTTGAGTTATTGCAATACATTTTTGTACATTTATCCATTTTGCACTCATTTATCATGAAGACCTATGCACTCCTTCAATTACGTGGTCCAAAAATAGGCTTTTGTCTTCCACATAAAGGAAAGTTTAGTGCCCAGTCAGGGTCTACCACTGTAATAATTCAATGTAATTGAAGATTGTTCAAGAAGTGTTCCTAATATAAGAATTACAGGTAAAGTGATTATAAATGTGCCTTGTGACCTGCACTCAAACTCTTACCATAACTCTCAAACTGTTTGACAAAACCATTTTTGACCCTTTGCCTAACGTACCATGTTATTAGAGAATTGAACACTTCCGACAATAATGAAAGGCCAGATTAAATGTTACCTGCACAGGAATTTATCTTAATATGTCAAATGAAGTGTTCCAGGCATGGCAGGAAACAAAACCGTTCATAGTGATTGGCACTATGACTATGCCACTTTCAACAACTTTGAGTTGTTGAAAGTTTGAAGGACTTCATTACCCAGAAATAATGTAAGGACAACTAAATGTCTTGTTCTTAGTGCCTGGCGGGGGTGGAGGTGATTCAGCCATCATTCGTGAGTCCAACTTTCTCTGTACGAAGCAATCAATCACTGCTGTTAAGGAGGCAGTTTCAAGTCATCTCATCCTGTACGTCGAGAAGATTTCCCGGCAGTGACCATACCTGACACTAGAATTTAATTTGGGCAAATAGGTTGAATCTACAGCAATTAATGGGAACGGGACACTCTTCTCTGTTGCCCCACTTTGTGATTTAGGCTGATAGGATGGGTTTATTTTGACATAAAAAAAATCTAGCCTAGTGCACCTTTAAATTCCACCGTCTCTAAGACAAGTGAATGCTCCAGTATACTAACTTAGCAAACTGTGCGACTGCGATAACAATGGGCTCCAGTGCAACACATGCCAGAAACTCTCCTGAGTCGAAACGTCCACGAGAGCAGCATCGGCAGTAATGGATCATGTCACGATGACTAAGAGCCTACGGTGTATGGGACACACACAGTAGCGTGTACTACAAACAACTTGGCTCACAACGGAGCTCAGGGGGGTTTAAATCACACCGGAGTAGCTGATGAACCTCGCAGAGTGCACACACAAACAGATATATCCAGAAATACACACCACACACACACAGAGAAACACATGTACACTTTTAAGGATAGACACAAACACACACACATTGTGCGAGTCCATAGCTGTTTCAAGGAGAGAGGCCAGATGAAGGATTTGCCACTCCGGTCCTCTTTCAGTCTAACAATGAGCTGTCCACTGCCAACCATTTGTTTTTTTTACCAACCACCCACACTCAGACTGGAAACCAGACACACATACATCTCTGGAACAATACCCAATTAAACCACGAGACTCTCTCCATTTGTTTTGTATTCTTCTAGCCACCAAAGCTGCTCTCGTTTCTCTCTCTCTACTCACTTTCCTATGTTTCTCCTGCGCTTGCCTTCTTTCCCCCTTTCTCTCCCCCCTTGTGTAAATCCCCACGAAAAGAAGTTTCTATTTGTATATAATTGGTTCCCAAGCACCCATTCCAAAATCATCAGTGCGGCAGCATCTCGACTTTGAAGACAGGCCCCGGCGAAGTAAGATAAGTAGGAAGCATTATGGCCGTTGCGCCAACATGATTAATGATGCGCTTAGACCTGTTTCTAAATATTGGGAGGTGGGGAGCATACCTAGGGCGGCTAGGAGCGCTACTTGAGATGATGAATAGAGCGATGGAGTGCGCCGGAGATACAGCTGCCACTGAATGGACAATTAGGTACAACAAGACGAGACGGGAAGAGACGAGAGGGCAAATAAATAGTACACACAGAAAAAGGTTCTATATAGAGCTGTAATTACTTTGACTTGTTAAAACAAGTGCACTAGCGCTTTCTAGGTGCTCGGGTGGAGGGGTGAGGTGGGCCTGTATGCATGACTACGTTGACTGTTAACACTGTTAAAACCAACGTGCTGTTGTAACTCAGAGAATCTGGCACAAGCCCGAAGAACCATTTTCTAGATTTTATATAAAAACCCTTTTTCCTCTCAACCTGTTTCTCTGTTTGTGACCGAACATGATGATGGAATAACAACACATGATGTGTGATGATGAATATCCTGCAGACTATAGCAAAGATTTGGAAAGAAATAAAAGAAAAAATTAGAATTAGAAAAATTGCTCTCCGACAATGAAGTGAGGGTAGTTTGTATTTTAAGCTCAGGCCACAGGTTGATTGACATGTGGGACTTGCCTCTGATTGGGCGGTGAGGCCGCTCGTCAAAGCTATTGGAATACACTGAAAGAAGCGCGCAGGGAGGGCTAAGCCAATCAAAACTCATGTAACTCAGCAAACACCTTCCTTTTGCACTGAAAAATGTAACACACTGTTTGAGCACTCATGCAGACTGTTACCTCTCACACACTCATATACACTGTTTGAAATCCCAAACACACTGAAAAAATATTTTGATTATTTTGTAGATGAGGAGCAAAATTGTTTGTGAGAGCAGTTTTTATATCTGTGAGAGGCATAGCTAGTTAATGTGTAAGAGATTGCAGTACATGTAAGAGGTAAACACAGGAAATGTGAGTGCGATTTTTGTTTAGGAGAGAAATAAAGTAGTGCATGTAAGAATAATATTTTTGTGTATGAATGAAGTAATATCGAGAATGCAAGAGCGATTATTTTGTAAATGCGAGAGGGAAAACAGTGAAAATGAGAGTTTGTTTTGTGTATGTGAGAGTAAAAACAAAAAAAAAGACAGTAAAAACCTGATAATATATATAATATAATATAATATAATATATATAATGACCGAAGCAAAGATGAGGCGGTATGAATGCATGCAAAGTCAATGGAAGGAGGCGAACTGGCGCAAACTGGGGCAAAGAGGCGTTCGCTCAAACTGAAATTCTTTCAACTTGAGTGAGAAATTGTCCAGACGCAGTAATGCGAAAGCCAATCAGCTTCAAGCAGGACTCCATCCAGGAACCTGTAGTTTTCTCCCCCGACCTACAGTAGTATTTACAGTGGGAAATTGGGTATTTGTGACCAATGACATCTGCATGAAAAGATTCCCCAAAGAAGACAGTGATGGTGCTGCTGCCAAGCCCGGTGCAAAACCATTGAAATGCAGCATGATTGAATAAAAAAAAAATCATATAATGCTGAAGCAGACTTTCAAGCAATCTAAGCTGTCTAAGAATTTTCCTCCCCTATGTGAGAAGATGTTTTATTAAAGAACATCAAAAGTCCCGCTCCCTCTCTCCCCATTATGGCTTTCCCTAGCAGTGGCAGTACCTTCATTACTGCTGAATGCCATAGGTGGACCAAGCCATTCTCGTTAATTAGTTAGTTTATGGCAGTGCGGGGGAATAAAGGGGCATTGCACTGAGCTATCCGGCCACCCATGACCCTCCTGTACCTGCCTGGGAGGCCTGGCGGGAACATGCATCTTGAGGACGGATGCCAAACCTAAAGATACGACTAAAGAATATACCTTAACCTAGAAAGACAAAGAGGAAAAAGGGAGAGAAGAACTGACAGAGTCGTGAGAGGGGTAGATTTTAATGAGGAAAATGAGAAGATGGGGGGGGCGAGAGGGATGCAGTGCTGATGAAAGAGGAGATTGAGGAGGTGATGGAAGACAAGGAGGAGGAGCAGGGGAGGGCGGGGGGGATATACAGCGCTTAAGGGAGAAGGGGGAAGAACAAAAAAAAAGGAGGAGGCGGTGGAGGCGGAGAAGGGAAATGAGAGAAGAGGACGACGGGGTGGAGGGAGGTGTGTTTTTTTTTTTTCAAAAGGGAAAAAACTTTTCAAAGTTTAAAGAGACGGGAAAACTTTGGGAAGATGTCTGTGAGGGGAGAAGATATCTGCAAAACACCTCCAGGTAGGAATGAAGAGACAGTTGGAGGAGGCTGAATCAAAGAGCTGCTGCACTTAATCACTAGAATGGGCATTGCAGATTGTGTGTGTGTTTGCGTGCGACTTGAGTGAGTGTGAATTTAGGCGGTTTTATTCAAAGCATGTTGAGTGTTTTTTTTTCTCCCCCTTCTGTGAGAACGGGTGACACGCTTCATTAAAAGAAGAGTCAAAGTCTCTCTCTATCGCCTCCTTTTTTTATTTCAACTCATAATCCTTTTAAATGTCACGCGTCAGTCTGCGTGAAGAACAAGAAGCTGTGGGGATGCAGTACTGTACGGGGGCAGGAGTAGCCTAAGGGTCAGATTCCTCAACCAACTGGGAAAATGTGTGGAAAAAAGGACTGGATTAAGTGAAACTGTCGCCTCCCTCAATGCACCTGCTGCAACGGAGCTCCTCGGTGGATTAAAGGAGAAGTACTGGCTGTACTGGGAAACATCCAGACAAGAATATGTCACTGTACCTACCCCTCTTTACTAAGAAAGAGCACTTCTGCTTGTTAAAATACTCCAAATAAAGGTGAATAAAATTTAATTTAAAAATAAATGAATAAAAAATAAAAAAAAAAAAAAAAAAAAAAATAAGCAGTAACAGTAGCAGCAGCAGTAGTAGTACTAGTAGTAATCACGTATGTCTCTACACACTATGGGTACATTAGATCAGCTGACATTTTTTATTGCCTGTCTGATATTAAAACATGTTCCTATCGTGAATAAAATTGTGATTGTAGATCCAATGGTCTTTTCATTTTTACTCCCATCACACCTCCACTTGCTTTAGTTGTGTCCGCTGCTTGATCAGTTGACAGTGTGCCAATGAGCATCCAGGTATTTGATGAAATATAAATCTGAGGCCAACGATTGGCGCTGGTGATTTTGTTTAGCGGGCGTCTTATAGGTTACCGCATCACGCCAAACGTTTAAATCACGCAGTCTGCATTTTGGCACTTTCTCATATTGTCTTGTCGGGCTTTAGCTCCGGACTACCATCTTGGCGAGCAAAAACTTGTCTTGGAAATGAGTAAACGCAAACAATGTGAGTCTTTTTTTTAGTTGTGAGACTTGTGAGAAAAAGAGTCAAACTCTCAGCAGCAGCAATTGTGAGCGTATTTAAACTTAGTAACAGCAGCAGCAACCCACTATAGCGACATCAACAGTAGCTTTCACTCTGTGAGAGCAATCAGGCCCAGCAGGAGGAATGTACTGTTACAGCTTCGCCCATCAGTGAATACCAGAACAGTCAGGCCTGTTCTCCAGAAACATAGCCTCTTAATGGCTGGAAAATTGTTGTGAGGCATATAGCAACACAAGCCCATCAAAGTGCACGACTGCGTGAGGCAGAATTTCTCAATGTTGCTTTGGGAAAGAGTCAGTCTGTATGTAGGATAGAAAACCTGCAGTAGTCCAGACCCCGAGGACCGGATTTGAGGACCACTGGTCTATTTGTTCCAAGTTAGATCACTCAGTGGAGCGCACCAGGTATGGAGTCTGGGCCTTGTTGATTAGGCCGGTTGCAGACGGAAAGAAGCTGTTCTTGTGGCGTGAGGTTTTGGTCTTGATGGACCACAACCTCCTGCCAGAGAGGAGTGACTCGAAGAGTTTGTGTCCAGGGTGGGAGGGGTCGGCTACAATCCTACCTGCACGCCTCAGTGTCCGGGAGGCGTACAGGTCCTGGAGAGATGGCACATTGCAGCCAATCACCTTCTCAGCAGAGCGAATGACACGCTGCAGTCTGCAGTGTTAGTGACTTTCATTTCAGTACATAACAACTAACCAACGCAATTTTGGTTAAGCATTATTATTTGTGTTTTGGTTTAAATTACGACAGTTTCCTATTTGAGTGCACGCATTTTGGTTAACATTTAGTGGTCATAGGTTTATTTTGGTTTGGAATTTGTTAATATATATCACCTGGTTTTCTCTTTGTTTCGTCACATGCTGCTGAGCCATCCGCCCAAAAGAGGAGTTAAAGTTTGAGGCACGCTTTTGCTGAAAACAGAAAGTGGAAGAGACCAACTTCCTGTGCTGGGCGGGGGGAACTCCAAACAAAGACTTTCTTAAAGAATAGCAGCATGTGGATATTCCCTCTTGAGTTTGGTTGTATTAGTATTTTCAGTATTTACAATTACTGTTTATTTATTTGTATTTTGTCATTATTAGTTGTTATTATTATTATTAGTGATTTATTTTGGGTCTTTTTTTAAATTGTCTGAAATTGTTTCCCCCCTTTGTGTCTGTGTAGGCTAGCCCATGAGTACATATACCCCTCTTTGTGTGTCATTTGTTAGGTCAGGGTTGTTCAGTTCAGACTTGCGTTATTGGTTTGTTGACCTCAATTTAGTTAAAGGGCTCAAATTTTGTATTTCTTTGATGTCTTTTTTCTTTGCTTATGTGTTTTAAACATTTGCAACTTTGTTTTTTCTATTATGATTGAACATTTGATTGAGCGAAATAAAGCCTTAATGATCTAAAAATGATCCTTGTGTCCCTGCCTTTACTGCTGGGTTCCTGGCAGAGTCAAAGCAATAATTGATCTTACTGCAGTTTGTGGGCAGCGAAATATACCAATATACTAATATACAGATGAACAAAGCAACTTTCAAAGCTTCTGAAGTACGGTGCTGATGCATGACTCAATATATTGACAATGCACCAGCTAACATGCCCATCAAGTCCAGAATGAGTTGATTGAAGACAGATTCAAGACAAAATTCTGCGCAAATGCAGAGATGCCATGTAGTTTTCCATTGGCTGATCGAACAAGTGGCCCTTGTAGGTAAGTGGACTGCTCATCTGGTAGCTAGTCAGTACAAGATGACTTTTTAGGATTTGTTTCAACTGCAGATACCACGGGTGAGGTCTTTACCCATCTTGTAATGGACAAATTAAAAGAACTGGATTTAGACCCCACCCATATTGTAGAACAGGAATTTGATGGCGCAGGAAAAGTCAGCGGTAAGGTGCGATATCAGAGTACAGTACCGTGCTGCGATCTATGTGCACTGCAGAAACCATGCATATAACTAAGTATTTGTGCATTCAACAAAAAGATCACCTTGGTTAGAAACACCCTAAACACTGTTCAAGAAATAGCGAGTTTCATCACAGTCTCCCCAAAGCATTGGCAGTGCTTATTGAGCAACAGTAGCAGCAAATGTTTTCTCACACCCGCTGGTCTCAGCATGACGTGTGTCTGTCTGCTGTGATTGACAGTTCCGACGATTTATTAGAGACCACGGCTGAGGCTGCGGACAGAGGGAGACAGCATCACTTTGACTGTATTGTCTGCTTGGTTATTACTCAGGAGTTACTTCATTATCCAACGCCACTGTGACGGTTTACAAAACCTCAACTGTGATCTAGCCGAAAGCCGCTAAAAATGACAGATCTTGTGAAATGGATGATTCGACATACAGTAAAAAGTGGGAGAAAGCTTGCTCTCTGGCTGCTAGTGTTGAAGTCACTCCATCGTTGCCTCGGATCGCAAACCCAAAAGGTCAAAGACACTTTGTGCATGCCCAGACGAATCCTGCAGAGAAACATTTTCTTGCCATCCATCGACCACCTGACCACAGAAAAGAGGGACAGAGTATGTCTTGCACTGCCGGTACCTTCTGCCTGATAAATTACCACTGTTAACAGTTTATGGCAGGAGATTAAGAAGGAATATGGCGCTCTCATGGCCAATGCTGAGGCTGCAGATGTGGAGCTCGATCTATGGAAGGCGACACAATAGGCCTGTACCTGCTGTTAGTGATATCCACCAGGTTTTGGGACTATCCAAACGTAACACACTGTCATGAAGACTCTGCTAACAACGCCTGTATCCACCACCTCTGCCGAGTGCTCCTTCAGCTGTCGTTTGAAGACATACCTCAGGAATACGAAGACTGACAAATCGACTCAGTGGACTTGATGAACATCTGTCGTGATATCAAAATCGATGCAGAGGCTGTTTTGCGAGAGTTTGATGCAACGGGGAGAAGCAGAATAAACTTCAGATAGGTAGGAACAGGATTTCAGGATTTCAGTGTCATTGTTGCACGTAAACTCTCTTAATGTGATATCGGTCATGCTGTGTCTCATAGGTGTTCATTGAGGCCCGTGGAGTGGTGTCTGGATTGTGATTGGCTAATTGTTTGCTTGTCTGTGTATTTATAGGCTACAAGGGTTTTGTCGCGTAATGTACTTCAAAAACTCTATATATGGGTAATGTAGTGCGAACTCTCGCTCTCTCTCTGAGACTCACCAAGAATGAATGGTGCGTGGTGAGACTTGACAGGGTGAATGGTGGTTGTTTGCACCGGGATGGTCTTGTGCGTACTACAAGATTCTCGCAGGCACCACTGGTAGTAATAGTAGTAATAGCAGTAGCAGTAGTAGTAGTCGAAATGGATGTAGTAGGAGTAATTATGGTGGCACTTTATTAGTTGTAGTTAACATTTGCAAAACTGTCAGTGCCTAAAATATAAAATAAAATGTAGTAGTAGCCGGAGTAGTAATATTGCCAATTATCAACTTGATACATGAGATGACTATAGTGGTGCTGGTGGTAATATAGTTACCCTCTGTATATCTGAGGTGAGTTGCAGGAGAGAAGGGGAGGCTGTAGCTCTGAGAGTCTCTGTCCCCCTGACTGGAGAATTCAGACTGACGTAGGCCACCGCACTGCTCTGCAGGACAACGCTGTTATCCTGGAGGGATGCGCGCACACACACACACACACACACACACACACACACACACACACACACACACATATTATCATCATTGCCGCCACCATCATACTCACCAACGTCACCATCATAGTCATAGTCGCCGTTGTCATTATATTTCATTATATTTTTTTTTAGGATTGTATTAATGTTATTAATGTCACTTGTTCTTTATTGGGTTGCTTGTGATCATCGGTTTCACAGACCTTTTCTACTGTTGCTTATAGTGTAAATTATTGAGACTAAGAGTATCAGATTAACACCTAAATTGTAAACTGTAATCTCATTGTCATTTTAAGTACAATCAAGATTCACCACGTTAGAAACCTAGACTGTCAATGATTGACACTCTTGTCCTGGTCTCATTCATAGTGTGTGTTGCCTCTGACAAATCACACATGCTCTGGCAAGTTATCTAGTCTCATAGTATGTGTGTATAGTGGTATAGTATGTGCTGCCATTGCAGTGATTATATAAGACTCAGTCTAAACAAAACTAAAAAACACCAACTTTGACCAATAAGCTGTTATGTAGTAAAACCTCACCTCTCCCCATTCATAGGACCCGATGTTCCCTAGGGCTGAGCCCCCCCATGAGCAGAACACAGTGGTACGATCCGCCACCCAGCCTCGTTTGGTCTGCTCCGTCATAGTGGCGATGAGTTGTGTCATAATGGCTGAGGCTCCACCTCTCTGGTCACTGTCATGACGACTGCCAACCAGCACATAGCGATCTGGAACAGGCCACAACAACAACAACAATAATAATAATAATAATAATAATAATAATAGTTATAAGTCTGTTCCTGTCAATTAGACTGCCTAGATAGTCTTATTTGGTTCCACCAGCTCCATAAACAGCATCAATCATAGGCTCGGCCATATAGCCATTCATGGAAAAACCTCATGCCATCTTTGATCGTGCCCTGAAATTTGATAAGCAAGTTAACTCTGTCATCCAATCTACCAACCAACTCAAAATCTGCCTAAAATCAAGTCCTTTTTTTTTCATTTTCTGATCTAGAGTGAGTCACCCATGCATTTAATACTGAAACTCACTGTACACTGGCATATGTCCATCTTCTCTCTCACACCTCCAATTATCCCAGAATGCACCGCCGGGCTCTAACTAGATCCAAGAAAAAGGCTCATATCACACCGGTCTTGATTGGCTCGTTTATTTCGAAATCCTACTGTTTGTTTACAAAGCCCTGCGTGGTCTGGCTCCTCTCTTTATTTCAGAAATCCTTTGGCCATACCATAGAGCTAGATCCCTCAGATCCACTGGCCGATGTCTTTTCTCTGTCATTTTTTTTCTGCGTACTAAATGTAAAACAATGTTTTTTCTATGGCTGCCTCAAAATTATGGAACGGCCTTCGTCAAAGCATGCCAATTCAATTGAGTCATAGCTAAGAACATAACTTTTTTCACTGGCATGAATGCATGAATCACTGAATGCCACGTAACCTAACCTAGGTGGATGGCTAGTTTAGTCAGCTATATAAATGAAGCAGCATTCACATAACGTGGTAGCTAACATAAGTTGTAGCTGACATAGCAAACACAGATAGGATGGCTAAAGCAGGCATAGCTAACTTAGCTAACTTCCTCTTAGCTACAATCTGAGAAAAATTACTACATTATATACTTGAATGAGTGAATAATTGTGACCACAAGTCTTCTGCAAACACGGTGATGATTTGATGGCTGCCAGTCTTTCCCAAGTCCAATGTGAATCAGGCTCTTCGACCAGCTTAAAGTAAGAAGTGCCTGATGCGTAGTTGTTTACACTACACTACTAGTAGATATCATGTGTTATCATCTGCAGGAGCTTTAGTTTCAGAGCTATAAGCTTCATTTACAGTGGATTCCAGGTGCAGGAAATGGTGAAACCTTCTGTGAGACATTTTCATTCCAGAGGTGACATTTCCACCTCTTATGTATACAAGCTCAATGGGTAGATTATGGCATTAGCACTGCCAAGGTTAGGGGATCCGTTCCCTGTTTAGTTCAATGTGTAAGGCTCTTTCCATTAGGGCCAGCCATACTGGAACTGTACATACTCATGAACTGCATTTAAGTACAGTGCTTAGGTACAGTTCTCCAAGAAAATACTAACGCACACACACACACACACAAACAAAGGCTTCAGGGTTCTTTGCATGCCTTACATTTCCCACAAAGAAAGAATGTTGAGTGTGGATGCACAAAGCAGATTCCTGCAGGCAATGATGAACAGAGAAAAACTTCATCTCTCCAACATAGAGGGGTGATGACTTGGTTTGAGAAACAGAGGCACTTTGAGAACCCTACCAGCCTAGAAATCTGACAGCATATTAGCACACTGTGTGGGAGAGCTTTCAGGAATGAATCACATAAACAACCAGTATTACTAACTGCTACAAATTAGAAGCAAAAGGTGCAATTTGCAAAAAAAAAAAAAAAAGCTCAATACAAACTCTTCAAAGTATACATGAAGTCATACGGTTCTTTTCCCTCTCGTTTCACAATGCCCTTAGGCTAGGACAAATTATTAATGTGATGATTCAATTAATGTTTCAACAGGCACCAACTGAGATTTAGCATTGCTTTTTTGTTCATTCTATCGCAATTTGAAAGTGAAGAGCGGCAATTCTGCGGTGCAGGTATGAAAATGACAATTGTTAGTATTCTGCCCTCCAGGCAAGTGGTGTTGGGTAGAAGCACTTTGTCATGAAGCGCCCTGTGACAGAGGGGGTGTGTGTGTGTGGTTGAGGTGTTGGCTGGATGTGACTCAGGCTGGTGGGCTGGTTCTCCCTTGCATCCGACACCCGCTGTGGCCAATTAAGGCTGAATGGCCAACTGCAGCTGCAAACTGTTATAACCATTGTGTTTGTCTTCCAGTGAAGGAGGGAGAAAGAACTAGACCGGCACAGCAGGTGCGCCGACCTGAAAGACTCAGCTGGAAAGCTGACAAGTTGTATTGGAGCTGAGAAGCTGACCTGAGAAGATTGGTAGTTTTGGAGCTGAGACGCTGACCTGACGGACTGGCAGGAGGCACGCCGACCAGAGAGTCTGAGTTGAAAAGCTGTGTGTTGTTGTGGTTACAAATAAAACGGCGTGCCGGCCAGTAACCTCTTCTCACTGTTACTGTCTCTGTCTGCCACGACCCCAGTGTAGCAAGCGACCGCTACACGCCCTCTGCAGCATGTACGTTCAATTTTCAGTCAACTTTGTTTGTGCACGGGAAGTAGGACGGAATAAAGCGTATTGTGCTATAGGAGGCAAGAATTCAACAGAGACAGAAGCACACAAACAAACTGTTGCCAATCTTTTGCTTTTCCATTTTGAGCTTGCCTGTGTGAAAGTGCATCAATATATATACGATAGCTTGGAGCCAGAGGGGTGTAAGTAGGTTTTGGCAAACTTTACAGAACAAAACAAAAAGTGGACCTAACTCATCACATAAATGCACACATAAAGAGATACTTTAAGAGCTTTTACTAGATTTTTTTGCCCAAAATACAAGTCATGCCCTTCTGGCTCAGTAAGTATTTTGTTGGAATTACATACTGTAAGTGTAGATAATGGTTGATTAGTAACAAATTGATGATTTTGGTGTCTATGTTCTCATCACTTAACATGGAAGTTCACCAATAGGCCAATCTCCCAAAAACTTGGTGTATTCCTTTCACTAAGTGGGTAAGTAAGTGCTGCATTTTCTACCTGAATGGTTGAAGGTGTGTATGGCATTTTTGTTTCAGTTAGGCCAAGGGATAAACCAAAAGCGAAGCTGTACCTGTACCTGCATTTTGAAAGTTTCCCTATTATGCCGGAGGCCTACGCGCTGCAATCAATTCAAACTTAATTTACTTTTTTTGTGTTGTTTTTGTGTTGTGAGCATAATATATTACAGATGAATTCAGAATGGCCCTCTATATTATATTATTGTGGGCTTGTACAAAACCTTTGTGAATGTGCTTGAATGTTCATTCTGGTGTGTATGGGCTCAGGATAAATGAGAGAGGAACAGACATATGATCAAACGCCAACACGCAGTTAAAGCACCGCTCTTCCCAGAGATTTGTGGTTCATATTATCTGCTTTAGTGGCCCATTATGGCTGCCTAATATCACACTGTAAATCAGCAAGGTAATTTTCCACCAGCGATTGGGCAGGACAGGTAGCCACGCATTGCCCCTGCAGAGTAATGTTGGACCAAGGGGAAGGGTATGGGGGAGGGGGGGGGTGCATCAAGGACAAGATAAAGAGTCTCCCTTGCAGAGTGACAATTAAAAGAGGAGGACAGGAACAGGAAAAGAGGAGGAGCGGGGTCGCCACTAAAACATTAAAAGGACATAATATGTTTCTGAGTGACCTGAGGTGACTCAGGAATGGGAGGGGCGAGAGACAGAGAGAGAGAGGGAGGGAGAGATAGACAATAAGAGAGAAGCAGAGAAAGCTTAATCAATAAATTCATACATACTAGCGTGTTAAGCATTTATTAAATGTTGCAGAAGGAGAAGAGAGGCACGCACGGCCCAATGTTAAGTGCAGGTGCAGGGCAGATCAAGGACAACATGAAACAGAAACAAAGTCTGCACAATGCGTAGCTCCTTTTAGCTGATTTATTACCCCCTGGTGACGTTTCCAGCCACAGTGCTCTACACACAGGACATAGAAAGAAATGGCAGGCGCCTCAATTTGACATGTTTCACCCTTGTTCAACAATTTCCTATTTATCATTTTTCTACTGAAAAATCCAATTGAAATATCCAAATATCCAATTGAAGCCAAATCCAAAAGTGGCTCTAGCTGCCACTTGGTGCCGCAAATCTGTCAAGTTTCCTAGTGATGCTTTCAATGGTTAAACATTCCATTTAATATCGGTTTTGATGTCTTGATGTGTTTTTTTCTTGATTTGCTGTTGTTGTATAACTACTGTACTGCAATGTCAGGAATGTCTTATCATGCCAACAAAGCTCATTGAATTGGAGTGAACAGAGCGGAGCAGAGCAGATTGT
This sequence comes from Hoplostethus atlanticus, assembly GCA_034670405.1. Taxonomy (NCBI): domain Eukaryota; kingdom Metazoa; phylum Chordata; class Actinopteri; order Trachichthyiformes; family Trachichthyidae; genus Hoplostethus; species Hoplostethus atlanticus. The sequence goes on from JAXDDX010000090.1 coordinate 583,516, forward strand.
TTAAAGGAGGCAATTTGTCACCCTAAGACTATAAAACGCTGTCTCAGCACCCAGGGCCACAAGCACCCTCACTCACCACACACACACACACACACACACACTGCACACACTCCATGTTCACGCACATGTGCTTGTATAGGCATAACGTTCTGCTAGACATATGGACAAAAGCGCACACACACACACACACACACACACACAGACCCTGGCTGCCAAGTCATCAACAAGCTAATCTGGACTCAGACTGTCTTCAGTTAGTGATGTGCCTTGTTTTAATGTGTTTGATTTTCAGTCTGCCCTTTTTTTGTGTTATTAAAAAAGGTCCAGATTTTACTGGGCATTTCCCTGTAAGAGGTTTTGCACTGATCTCGGGCCAGTCTAAGTGACAGGAACTTTTATTTGAAACAGCTGACTTCAAACTCTGGACCGTTTACTCCAATAATTGTTGGATCGGTTTGAGCGGGTGCCAGCATCGCGCCTGACAAATGTTTTTTTTGTAACCTTACCGGGGTTCCTCCTGCCTCTCAGGTATCCAACAACATTGTAGATTTTCTTGTAGGTCGACTGGTTTCCAATACTCAGCATAATCTTCTTTCGTTCTAGGAAAACAAAGGATGCAAACGTTAAGGAGTGACCTCTAATGAAAAACAAAGCTACTTTACACTGTCTGTCATGTCACACGTCATCCCGACAGCCTCGGGCAATTTTATTTGGTATGAGGGTTACTGAAAGATACTGAATTTGAATGTATCGCCGGTGTGATGATATCGGCTTTTCGGGCTACCAAGTATTTTTACTTACTCAAGCATACCAGTTTGGGAAATTCACAAAGTTAAAAATTAAGTGAAGAATTTCAAAATAATCCAAAAAAATAAATAGATTCAGATATAGGGTGGGAGGCATTTTGGCCTGTAACCAACCATTGTTGAGGATTATTTCTATATACTATATGGCTACACCACTATACTACTGTCAACTTGGTGAATAAGATTCTGTGATTGTGTGGTTGGTCGATGAAAACGTGAACTTCCTGTCAGCTATATTATGGAGGAAATGAGGGGTTCTATTCCAACACACACTAAAAAAACAACAACAATGTTCACTGTATTAAATTGTAACAACATAGGAAAAAAGAAAAATAGAATATAAGATCCAAAATAGAATAAAGAGTTAATTAATAATAAGAATAATAAGACTAATAAAAATATAATATAACAATTGCAGGGTTATATAAAAATTTAAACACATGTTAAGTAGACTGCAAGAGAGGGAAGTATGGGGAAGATTATGGATTACTTAACACTTAATTGTGGATTCACTCACAATTGTTACTTACAGTCTCAATCAATTTCTTACTTAAATATAGGATTTATGTGCTATACATACACTTGAATATAACTCTATATCAACATATCAATATGTCCTGTCCTGTTTCCTGTTCAGATATATTATGGAGGAGATGTAGCGCTTTCATTGCAAAAAATCTGTCTTGAACAAAGAAATATCATCCGACTGCATCTTGAAACCTGTTACTATTTTGAAGTACGGGCTCTACGCCGCGATAACTTTTATTTTCATTTCGGTATTGATTTTGAGCAGAACAGGCAGGAATGAGGGGGTGGAGGAATGCGGTCGCTCATGTTGGGATTGATGCCTCTCTGACCCTGTTAACCACACACACACACACACACACACACACACACCACACACACACACACACACACACACACACACACAGGCTTAGGGTACTGTATCACTGAATAACTTTTTGATGCGTATTTTGAACACACTAAAACCCACTTCTAGGTGGAGACCACTCTTCATAGGTGTGTGTGTGCGCCTGTATTACGATGGGAGAGAGAATGGAGAAAAAGTAAACTGAGCCTGCCTGAAGATATTAGATTGTCAGGCTCAGTTTACTTACCCTTTCAAAAACATTTTTATATATTACTTTGTGATGTTGATATTAAACTTTTTTTTCAAATCCTTCTAGTCTATCAATAATAAGTTTCACTATAACTACTTGAAATGTGAATGTTTTTTTTAGTCTTTCAGGCTATAGAGCTTTCTTTCTTTCACGTACTGTACAGAGTTTCATTCACTCCTGATTATCTGTTTAAATAATTATCCATTGATATTGTTCTTAAAAGTTTTGCAGAAATCAAAACAGAAAATGGAATCTATCCATCAATAAACCTACCTAAACACAGTGTAGCCACCTTTTTAGGCTGTCTAACATGATCCACAACTGAAGGTCACAGTTTACCCTCCTTTTTATTTACCACCACGTCACTGCATCTGTCAGGTTACCTTCATGGTAGTGTGTCAGTAATCAAGTGCAATTAAATTTAATGGTAGACTTCAGTTTGTGTCATGCAACTGAAAAGGAAGGTCGTTAGGATTTGTTTTAGTTTACAACACAGCTTTTGACCCTGTATTATAAATGTGCATTTTTTTTTTTTTAGTAAGATGAAAGATTAGAATTGAAGAAACTTGGATAACCTTTGTTTTGGATGTCAGACCTAATCCACCAGAATGAGCATGGAAAGGAGATGCTGGCAATAAAATGTTCATGCTCATCATCCTGCCTCAGTGGACTTGGAGTGGAGCCTCCTTAGGTAGCTTTCAGTCATGCCAAATAAATGGTTCAATTAATACACATTTATGGCGCCCAGGAGTGGCTGCCCTGCGGGGGGAAATGTGTTTTGCAGTAACAAAGTACTGAATCATGCACACATGACATGTAAAACATGTGCTCAAATTTATGTTAAAGTATGGATGTAATAACTTCATACATGCAATTGATGACAATTACTAAAAAAAAATTTATTTTTATTTTATTTATTTTTTGATTAAAAACTCTATCCATCATACCTCACCAAAAGCCTGATTCAATTAAATAAATTCTTAGGCAACAAAATATCACGCTAAAAAAACCTAAATATATCAATGCAGTCAACTAAATTCAACAAGTTTAAACTTGCCGTAGTTAACCGCTAAGCTAAATTGAATGCAAAACATTTTAATGCATTTTATTACATTGGCACTTGTTAATCAATTTGTTCACACAAACTGTGAAACTGTGCACACAAAATGAACATAGGGGTATGAATCAACCAAAATGAGGACACAAGGCATCTTGTGTCCTCAAACTTGATTTGAAATAAGAAATCTCACTAATCTCACCAAGTATCAATATTTCATTTATATGTTGAGACTTTAAATTCACATCCAAAGACCACATGACACTGTTGAAGTGTTTTTCTTGAAAATAAAATAAAATCCCCCTGAATGATTGCTTGAAAGCCTCAAAGGCTTTCAGCAAATGAGTGATACTTCAGTATGTGAACATAACACACCATCTTGATCTCCTTAATCTTTGTTTTCAACCCCAGCCCAGACGTCAAAGGTGAGGTGCTGGTGGAACTAGAATACTCTTTCATGTTTTTTTCCCCTCTCTGCTTATAACAAAAAAGGGGGTCGCAAGTTGGCGGCCACCTTTCAGTTGAAGGTTTGCTAGTTCAATTCCTTGTAGCGATAGTAGCACCCAATACTTGACAAACCCCCATGTATATGTGTGCCAAGCTGCTCCAAGTACGGGTACGGAAAAATGATTTGTGATGAATGCAGATTGTAGTTTTGGTTAAACATTTCTCAGAGGCAGAAATAATCAGCAGGCTAGCTAACTAGCTTATCTAGATAGCTATCGGCTATTAGGGCTAGCTTGAACTTGTAAGAGTAACTAGCTAACATAACTTATTATGACTAAATAGCATTTTTTTAATCTTTTTTTTTTTTCATTCAGAAGAAACTACGTCAGGCTTCACAATATTAGCTTCCTCTTTTACTTTTACTTTTTCACTGGGCTTCAACGTTACTTAGCCAGAAACACAATTTTTTTTGAGGTTTATGAGGTTTAACTCAACCAATGAGATCATTTCGGCTTCAGAAAGGTTTGCATAACCAAAACTCCAATCTGCGTGATGCATAGCCAGCTGCTAGTAATATGACATTGTGTTTGTATCGGTCTTTATAGAAATAAAACTTTACAATACAATACAATACAATATACTTTATTGTCCCCGTGGGGAAAATTGTCTTGGACTCAAGTATTGCACACATATAACTGCCTCCATAATAAAAACAAACAACATATAACAAGCAGCACATACTGTAGTAAAACAACACCAATTCCACATATTGCACATTCCACGTATTGCACATTCCACATATTTATATATACACATTTATATATACAAATCATGTAGCACTGCACATCTCTCTCTCTCCTACCTCCACCCATTATTGAAGCAGAAGGCTTGTTGTCAAAGGGTGCGACATGATGCTGAGGAGAGACTAATATGCTCCTTTAACAAGAGGTGCTGGCAGGATGAAAGATGCTGCTTCACTCCTTCAGGGCTCTGCTATACTCCACTGTACTGTACTGCACTGCACACACACTTCACACAGGTCCATATGCATGGATGTATGCACACATACAGTACATATACAAATGCATATACTGATACACGCACACATGTTGTATTACAGCTGTATATCATCAATCTATGATGTTCAATGCATGCCAGGAGTTATTTTGTGATGAAGCATTGTAATTGACTATTTTGCTGTACCCACTTTCCCTCAACCTGCCTTGTCTGTTTCCACTTCAGTCAGTAATTTCATAAATTTCCCAGAATGACTTTCAACAACGCCCCGTGAATGTGCCTGAAATTGTTGCATCCCGCCGTGTAGGTAGAGAGAGCAATAGTAATGGCAAGAGGGCAGGAGTTTGATGGATTTCTTCCTGGATGATTGTTGAACCTGATGTTTACCGTTGATATTTTAGAAAAAAAAATTCTCCTATTAAACTCCATTGTAGCCGCGCTGGAAATATCTCTATGTGATATCACGTCGTCTACGTTTGATCAGCTATAATCAGAAAAATACACCACCGAACAACAAAATAGAACCAGAAATGCAACAACTGTTTTTTTTTTAACAGAGTTAGTGTTTTAGAGTGTTTTAAAGCTGCACTAGGCAATTTCACACATTGTTGGCCTCAAATGGCAGCGATAGGTAAAGACTTCAATACCCAGACATTATGTAATGTGACATCAGTAAACCGCACACAGCTGTTTCCACAAAGCGCAGGAGCACTGATTTAGGCTGGCGAGACAGACATTGTTACATTAACCCTAAAGCAGAGCCTTTATCACAAACTAACCCCTTGAAGAAATGAGGGCCAGCCAGAATGTCCTCACTTTGAAGCTCTGAGATTCAAACTGGCTCTCACAAGGGTAGCGATACAAGACCACACACACACACACACACAGTGCCGTATGCTACATTTGACAGAGCAGTCACTGGCTCTTCTATCTGCCAGCTTTCCTTGCCTTGCTGCCTGGCCATGTGCTCTGGGGGGCTGATGGCTGGATATCTGAGGGAAATGCAGACGAGGCGCCAGTAAAGATGTGAAGCAGGGACTCAAACTGTGTCTGACAGAGGTCCCCTGCCTACAGCGCAGCGCTACAGCATGACAGCCCACTTTTCCTAGCTCCGCTCCCCTACCCACCCTGCCCCCCCCCCCCATTTGCCCTCCCACTTCCGTTTAATACATTATAAAAAGTCACTGCTTCCTCTCATCGGTGCCACATAACCCATTTATCACTTTTGACATTGGCACAAATGACTTTGGCTAAAGAGCAGGGAAGGAACATGTCGCCCGTTTGTGTATTCGGTCTGCGGGCGTACGCGTCGAGAGCCGGGAGAGAGAGATTTGTCACGGAGTAATTCACCTTCATGATGAATTGGTTTACAGATAGGGCTGCTTCTACAGGTGAGAGGTGACTCCGAGTTAAGTTTGGAGAGTCGGCGTACATTTTTTTTAAGGGAATATGTGTCCGATTTTCATGATAAATGAATCGGGAATGTGTATTTCTGTATTCCCTCTCAGTACGTTTTTTACTGGCAGATTACATTATTTTACTCTCTGCTGCTCTTGAAACGACAAAAGTGAAAGTCGCTGGTAAATATCAAGGGTAGGACTGTGTCCCATATTCGCTAAATGTATCAGAGACAAAATTAACTGTGACAGCGACCGATGGTGCAATGTGGTCCTCAGCAGTTGGAGTTATTTTCTTGTGGCAGATTGCACGATTTCCCCTGTAGGCTGTTTTAAAACAATCACTCTCACGCTCACCGGGGGAACTCGTCTAAGAGCTATCGTCTAAAACCCCTTGGCAAGGAGGTAGGCATTGCCTAGGGGCTAGTGAGGGCATCCCCCCAACCATAGGGCCCAGATTCGATCCCACCAGAAATGAGAGTTTCCCCCTAGTGGGATCAAGTATACAATCATTTCTAATCACAATATGATGCCAAAGCAGACATGAGATTAACACAAGGGGGCTACAGTGTTAATCACATTTTTAATGCAGTAGAATGTGTATTACCACTGATTCAATAGCGATAGCGTGGAAATCCTGCACATTGTGCCACAGATAAATATATTCCTTTGAAATCATGAACTTCCTTGCAAAGGTTGCAAAGAGTGCAGCGACATCGATTCATCATAATGACACTTTTTTTTTACTCTATACATGACTGGAGCGGGTTTTGATAGTCCTTTCTGCCATGAGCATATTTCTACCGCTGAGCACCACCACCTGCATTGAATTAAATCATATTTCAGTAGCAATGGCATCAACAGCTTTGAAGAACCACTTGTTGCCATTAAAAAATGAATCACGCCTTGGCAATAAAGAAAACCCATTTTATCACCTATGGACCCGTACATCTAAACCATAAGTGCCACCTAATGAAAAGAGCTGATATATAATCACCCAGTCTAAATTCAGACGCATCTCAGCACTGTTCTCTGCAGAGTATTAAATGCAGAGTTGAGAAGAAAAAGCAATAAGCGAATGTGTGGAACCTGCACACAGCAATCAATAGCGGTGTAATTAAGGGGCCTAGGAGTCCTTTCTATAAAGCCATTTCACATTGTTCTGCTTCGCTCGCCTCTCCCTCCCCGGCCCCACGATGTAATTGCCACGGAAATTTGTTACACTTTTGGCATTTGTTTGGAGTGGGAGGAAGGGAGCGAGAGAGAGAGAGAGAGAGAGAGTTGCATGTGTCGAGAAATTAAGAAAAGAGAGAGAGAGAGCAGGACTTTAACACACTGGGTCTAGGCAGAGCAGATTTGCTGAAATCACATGCATTCAGCTGTGCTTTCTCCTGCAGAGGTATTATGGGACACTGTTCGTGGCGAATGAGATGGAGGGAGATTGAATGGCATGCTGCTAGTCCATAATATGAGTTGATGACACAAGCATGGGGTAACTATGAAAAGTCCAGCTCCCCATCCACTCCCCACCCCCCCCTGCACTCTTCTTGTCAACACGCCCGACCCAACACACACCTAGTGGCCTGTAGCGTAAAGATTGACTACAAGCGGCCTTGCTACGCCGAGCATCCTGGTTCTAATCCCTCCCCAACTCGTGCTGAAAATCTGTGGTTGTATATGATAGGTAGGTGTGAATGTGGAGCAGGGAGTTGCTGCAAAAAAGTGTGTGTGCTCGCACACTCATACAACCATCCCTGGATAAATAAAGGCTAGCGACACCTAACACACCTCAGGAGCAGTGATGAGTCAGCTAGGTGGTTGTTTGGTGCGTCGGACAGATCATTCAGATACACTCCGAGAGCCAGACGGGGGTGTGTTCAATGAATTAGTCACTGTGTAAGAGCTGCAGGGGTAAGAGGTGGACACACACACGCACACACAGATAGATAAACACTTGCAGAGACAAGAATAAATACAAAGTAACTTATAAGTGCATAGACACACACACCCACACACAGAGAGTCAGAGAAAGACAGGGCAGGAGAGCGACACCGCGAGAGCGACGGGCAGAAAAAAACAAGTAGGTAAACGGTGATGACGCGGTCACGAACTGAAAAAAACAGCTGCAGAGACGAGAAAAAAAATGAATTTAAATAATAAATAAAGAGGAAAAGGCAAAATACAGACAGAGAGAAACCGGCAGAGACAGATGTGCAGGGGATGCAGTGGAGGGTAAAACCACCTAAACCCTGTTTATTTGCAGGAATAGAGTTTGTTCACCTCTTTAGGCTGATATAAATACACAGTAAACAGTCTAGTAAGTGGGATCAAACTGATGTAAGTTATAGGAGTCAGACAGGGTGAAAACCTGTCCAACAGATGCATGCATATAAACACACACACACACTCACACACACACACACACACACACACACACACACACACACACACGGAGCGCCATGAGTGATGAGGCCGCCTGCGTCATCTCGTTAAGGTCAGGCGATCTCCATGGAGGGCCCCAGAGCAATTAACCAATGGCCAGCCAATAGAGCCAGCCTTAATTGAATGGGAATTAAAGGAGAAAAATAGTGGGAGAAATAATTAAAAAGAGAGCGAGAGAGAGAAAGAGAAAGAAAAGGAGGGAGACAGATGGAAACAAATGATAGTGGGATCCCAAGAGTGGTCAGAGGTGCAGCCAATCGATCGGAAACAGATTACATCTCTTTTCGTCTCTCTTTCTTTCGGTCTCGCGCTCACTCTGTCTCTCGCTCTTGCCCCCCACACACCAGCAGCACCTCTGCCAGAAAGGTTTCCTCGGTGGGCTGGAACGGTCCTCTGGAACAGGGGAAGGGGTGTGACACTAAAACTCTCCTTGTATTTGATATTTTGTATATTATTTTTTTTGTGATACTGTTATGCTGCTGCCACCCCAGAATTTCCCCCCGGGGATCAATGAATTATCTATCTATCTATCTATCTATCTATCTATCTATTTAAACTCTGCATTGAAACCCATAGCCTACTAATGAAATTCTATGTGACACTAAAATACACTAAAACCAATAAGTGACACTAAAAGACACTAAAACCAATAGTAATGGAATTTTTTACTTTATACCATGTGACACTAAAATCGATACTGGGACAGGACTGACGCGTGCGCACTCACACACACACACACACACACACACACACACACACACACACACACAGTCCCTGTCTTGAAGGATCGATAGTACTCATGTCTGTGGCTGCCTGTTTTTCAGTGCCTCATTGATCGTCATCGTAGTTCATTCAGGCAGCATGGATGCATGACGGAGATGAACTCCACGTGTGTGTGTGTGTGTGTGTGTGTGTGTGCGTCCGTTACACAAGAAGCACCAGAAAGCACTGTTCCAGACAGTAACCAGCTCCTCGGATATACTGGGAATAATGAAGATGGATTGATGTGGAAAGCCGTATACACGTGTAATGGAACCCACCCAAAGAGTGGTGGGGGGGATTAAGTAAAAGAAAGGAGGAGAGAGAGTCAGAATAATGGAGTGAGACAGGAGAAGTGTGGCAGTGTGGGAGTGTCCTGGGTGACGATGCGGACAGAAGATGGGATTTACACTCTCAATAGCAGGAATTACCTTCTAATACTATATCCATCTCCATGTCCATCTCTCTCGTCAGTCACACACATACACACACACACACACACACACACACCTCTCAATATGCTAAAGCTACTGCACCCCTTCCCCTTGAAGTGTGTGTGAAGTTCAATTTCCACCATAAGCCTAGAAAACCAGTACCTCCAACTTACACCAACAATTTATTTACATTTACATTGGAGATCCGGGAATTAAACACGTGTAGTGTAGCTGTGATGTTGTCTTACATACACTTACAATGGAGATCAATAAGGTAGACACATAGCACAAGCTGTAATGTTAGCTTCACACAGAGTTACAATAGAGACCCAGGCATTAAAAACCATGTAGCGTAGCTGTAACACTGGCTTTACACAGACTTACAATGGGGACCCAGGTGTGAGACGCATGTAGCATACGTGTGTGTGAATCGACTCCCCCATTCTCAACCCTGTCACTACCTGCACTGCTCCCAACGCTGACCTTCACGGAGGCTGCTAGCGCCATGCTCACCACGCACGCCGCGGCTTCCCCTCAATGTAATCTCCTACAGACATTTACACACTGCGGCTGATTAATAAATTTACCCTCGGCGCTCTTTATTGCACCCGTACCTCGCCTCCGCTTCTCATTCCCACCACAGACACACACACACACACACCATGGGAAAGGGAAAAAGGTGCACTTAATTCATAAATTACATTAATTGGTTATCAACTTTCTGTCCAATCAAAGCAATACTGTTGACATGTTTTCTTTAGATTTACTTGATTGGTCTTTTACATTTCTTTTCTGGAGCCTTTTTTCCCCAATGTTTTGATACATGTCGTTGCTGCAGTCAAGATTCAAGATTCAAGAACTTTATTTGTCACATACACACACGGGGTGTGTAGTGAAATGAAAAGTGGCAATGCTCAACGGGAATGTGCAAAAGGCAACAGTACACAGTATTTACAATAAAAAAACAACACAATATTTACAGTATTACAGTAATTACAGTAAGAGCTCTTATATAAAAAAAACAACACAATATATACAGTAAGAGCACTTTGGAAATGAAAATATAGTAGTAAGGGAAATTGTATGAATGTAATATACTATACATTCATTGCTACAAGTATAATTTTTTTGATTTCCATCACTAAATTTAACATGTTTATACCTCCCAATCTCGTGGATCCACTGGATAGTGGTCCATATAAGTGATTCACACTTCCAGAACATATGCAGCAAATCTGCTTTATTGAATTTTCAACGTGGGCATTCAGATGGAGTGTTGGCATTAAATCGGGACAAGTGTAATGGTGTGTGTTAGAGTCAGTAGGAACAGCGTGAGGCACACATCTTTCTCTCTCTTCCTTCAATGCTGGCTGAGGATGGTAGGCCTACCAATTTGATTGACTGCTATGACCTTCAGCCCTGCCCAGATTGTTTTGTTTTCTATTTATTTCTATTTCTATTTCCTTTCTATAATCCAACTATAATAAACTGACTGGAAGAAACCAGAGGAGACGCGAGAGCTGGTCGCTCCAGGTGAATCCAAAGCTTGGCCTGGCCTACCCCAGACTGGTGAGCTCTGCATGAAACACCATACCTGCAGCCAGCATTCTTCCTGTTGTCACTACTATCCATATCTAACCATAAAACACCTTTTGTTAGATTGGCCAGAAGGCTTTCCGTAACATGTGCAATAAACACAGTGTATAATGTTGGTTTAACTGCATCAACCTATGTTTAGTACTGGTAATAATCTTTTGGGATGTCGGTAGTATTTTCTGCCATTCCTTCGTCGAGGATTGACATTGCAGATCATTTAACCTCTCATTTAACCTTTTTTTCCCCCCACATGTCCATATTCTATATTTTAATTGCTTATATAATATAGCTTAGAGCTTTATAGCTTAAGCCCCTAAATGACTTCAGTGTTTTGTGTTGTTTTTTTTCAATTACTGTTTGTGAAACTGCCAGGAAATTTTTTCCCAAAAGCACTTTATAATGTTTATAAATATTTATCTAGAATATTATATTTCCTCTTTATTGTTTCACAGCATAGATCACCAAATTAAGTCCATGTGGGTGTGGTCGGTTAGCCGGTACTAGACATTACGAAGTTCACAAACCAAATAATGTACTCTAAAATTTGATTTAAGCCACCCTTCTCCAGTTAAAAGTTCAACTTTTTTTTCATACCTTTTCTGAGCTCATATACAATCGGATATTATTTTATTGATCATTATTGAACATTTTAGTAAGGACTGAAAAAGATAAATTAATTTAAGTAACATTGTCATTTTAAATTAAAGACAGAGAGAGATTGAGCCACCTCTTTACAACGGTCTTTGTTTTCAAGTAGGGGCCTGTAGTTTAGTTCGTATAGTTCTGTAGAAATATGAATATCCAGATATACAGATTTTAATTGTGATATCAATCCATTTATCAAATGTTATACTATTTTAAAACTTGTCAGAGTTTATAAAGCAGATGATCTGCTAATATATACCATATAAAGAGACTTTACATTCAATATTATTCACGTAAATACCTGAGATATCTATATTTTATTGTATTGTCCTAGAGGTTCAATTGTTAAAGCAAATGATAGTGGGGACAGAGGACATCCCTGTCAATCAAGTTATTATATGCAATTACATGAACACGTTTTCTAATCTTCTTCTGTTAGATGAATCCTGTTTCATCTTCATGAACTAAAGATGCAGTAATAGATTCTAACCTTAAGGCCACTGGACTGTATTTTAATATTAACATTAAGTAAAGAAAGAAGCCTATACAACCCACACAGCTTCTTGTCCTTGAAGAGTTTCAAAAACATAAATTGTTGCCAGTTCTAATGATTTGGGTTATTTGTCATCAATTAACATCTTAGTGGGTCAATCAACTTATTTGCAAATTTCTTTTTGTAGAAACAATTGGATAGCCATCTGGACCAGGTGCCTGTCTGGAGACCTGTAACTGGTCTCCTGTCTGGAGCTTCTCAAGTGCCCTCAAGTTTGTGTTTAAGTGTTTAAATTAATCTGTTCATTTAGGTAGTGGAAGATCTTTCTTGGGGACACTTTCCTTCTTATTTGAAGTGTGCAAGTTATTAGTTTCCCATGGGTCATGCACAACTTTTCCTTCCTCATTTTGTATACTCTCCATTGTTGAAACCAGATACACCATACAGGCTTTGTGGGTAGTGATTCTGTAGGATTTTGATGGAATAGTCCATCACGACTATTTGTATATGTGTACACAATAGGGATGGAACGGTTCAAGTAAAAAATCCGAACCGTTCGGTCCGCTAGTCACGGTTCGGGGCATGTGTGTATTGTTCGGTTCATTTGAAATAGGCTATGAGGCCTACTGTGTGCTTTTTTCATGTAGAGTTAGGCTACAGTTTCACACTAGAAATGGGGAATAGCCTCACAGATTTCAGTCAAAAAGGCATGCGCAGAAAAAACCTTCAAATAAAGTTATTGGGTTCGCTTTTTGGCGAATGCCGCTTTTTTCACGTCAATTTGGGGACGGATGCATCTCCTTAACGATTCCTACAGTGTATTTCTGTCAGCTTATATGAGTGAACTGCATTGAGAAAATAATTCTACTCAACTATCAGGACCTGCTTTTAAGCAACAGCAGAGCAGACAATCTGCTTCCTGTTTACACCGGCACGCGCATGCCCAGTGTAGGTGAATGGTTACGTGATATGCGTTTTCAGGCGTATTAGCATGGACGGAGATAATTTCTGAAACGGTGCTAAAACGCTTGTGTGGACAGAGATCCTTTTAGTTTCAAAACTCTGTTTTAAAACGAAAACGTATTAGTGTGGATGTAGCCTGACACAACAGCAAACGCTTGTCTGTGAACACACCACTCTCTCCCTGCACTGTATGGCTCATTTTGAGTGAGTGGGGAGATCACCTGAGGTAAGGACATTCGCTTTTTTCACTTGGCTGACTATTTTATATGGTTTTGACTAATATCATTAGCTCTGTAGGTTATGTATGTTATGTATTTTTGGCTAACGTTATTGTACTCCGTGTCAGAGCAGCTTCTCTTATGCTAGATTTCCACTAATAAACTTGACGGATCCCATTCATTTATTAGTGTTACATGTTTGCATCCCTGCAAATAAATGAAAAGCATTTTGAAATTGGCAATGACCCCTTCCTGCTGTACCAAAAATGTACCGAACCGAACCGAAAACTGTGACCCCAAAACCCTGATATGAACCGAACCGCGAATTTTGTGAACCGTTCCACCCCTAGTACACAAACACATATACACACTCATTTATACATAACAGATAAACATTTCCAAGTCTAAGTGCTGGACTATAACTGTCCCCACTGATTAACTACCAGCCCATCCAGCCGTCTCGCTTGCATTTGATGACTGGTGACTGCAAAAAAAAATCCACATTACAGGCCGGAAAGGAGGTCAGCACGCCATCTGAAGTGTGTGTCTGTTTCACCTCCTTCACCTCCATTTCCTTCCTACTTTGGATGGATTCAGTTATTTCCTTGCTACCTCCGCTCCCTCTGTATTTCTATCCATCACTTTTTTTTCTATCCTGCCTTTTGAGTGACGTGTGACTACCCCCCCCATCCCCTCTTTTATCCATTCATCCATCCATCCATCTCCTCCCAGGGAAGGAAATTACATTTTTTAGATTTTTCATTTTATTGCTAAAATTAACTGATTTCAGGTGAGGGGGACAAAATGTAAGCATGATGACTTTGGTGTAGAGTATACTTCATTTCTCCATTTTCTAGTCTCTTTTTAAGAGCATTTTTACACGCAGTATCTTTTTTAATTCATAGGCATTTTATGGCTTTCCTTGGGCGCTTCTGCCTTGAGTCTGTTCATTTCTTGCCCTGATTTCCTCCTGTTTTAGTCTCTTCCTCTGCCATTTAGAATGAAGAGAAAGCCTCAATGGAGAGATTCTCTCTCCTTTAATTCCCCTATCCATCCATCTATCCATTTCTTCTTTCTAGTGAGGGCAAGCATCAATGGTCTCGACAGGGTTTCTCTTGCATCTCTCCACTCAATTAAGAGCAGCGTCTCATTTACAGTGATGACCTGACCAACGGCAGACCAAAAAGCCAAGTTGCATTGCAGGGCAATCAAAACTCAACCACAATAAAAAACAAAAGGTTCAAGCTATTAAACGGCATAAATAACAACAGCAAGGACAGCATACAACCAGAATAAAAAAGGGCTACAGCAATAAAAGGAGGGTTACAGCGCAGGCCTATATATAACGTTCCTATTAAAGATAATCTTTTTTGAGGCTTTTTATTAGACAGCACACTGTAGCGGGAGACAAGAACTAATTCGAACTGACAACAATACAAGTATATGGTATGTGGTGTAGCTGACCTAACGGGACATAACAGCACAACAGCCATATATTCTAAATAGTCTCTGCATGCCTCCTTACCTTACTTCCTCCTCTTTCTCTTCTTCTCAACCGATATGGGTTTTTGTAGCCCAATGCGGAAGCTGATATTTGAGTAGTCAGTGTTTTGACCATAGAACACAAAACTCTCCATTGAAACTACTACTATTACTGCTACTACTACTAGGTTAAGGCCATAGACAACTAGTGTAGCATTCATCAATTCTCCCTCATCCTTCCTTCTCCATCCCATATTACCTCCCCTCACTGATCCCTCTTCCTTTTTAAGCGTTGACCCTAGAGGTCCCTAATAGTTTGTCTCGGTGAACTCTTATGAACTGTTATGTTGTCCCATTGATATGCTAGCAGTAGCAGCGGTGGAAGAGGTTTTAGGTGGAGCAACATAATGGAAAAACAAACCAAAAAAAGGCACATATTCCTATAGTGGAGTAATGAATCTGCAACATAACTGTGTTTCATATTACTTTGTCCAGTGTCAATATTTTAGTTTCATGTTGCTCTGTGCAGTGTTATTTTTAATGGCTCTTTAATATTTGTCAGCATACAACCACTGGTACATTTACAGAAATAGGCACAGAATTAGTAGGTATGATTGAAAGTGATTTCTACAAGAGTTGCAGGAATAGAGCAAGAAGATTACAGGATAGATGCTAGCGGGGGTGTTTACTACTACTATCACAGTAGTATTAACGCAGAATAGCTGCAGGAAGGAGGATTTCTACAACTTGCTAACAGCACGGTATCAAAAATGTACTTATAGCCGCAGGAGGGTAAAAATCACGGACTGTAGCTTTAAAGCGAGCATAATGCAAAAACACTTTGTATTATGATGCGTATTTATTTTGTTATTTCATTAAATATTTCAGTAAATGTGCATATCAGTTGGAACACTTTGTCCTCATTGGATGACTTCAGAATTTTCTTGTTTCATTCTGATGAATAACTAAATAGTTATAGTATAGTTACAGATGGAAGTGATGTCATTGATTGACTACAATTGGACATCTGTTTCTTCCTATGGCAGATACCTGATGAATATCTAGGTTCGAAACATTGTTAAATAGTTGAATTAATATGTGGGAGCACTGGAAGCGGTGGGTGGCATTTTCTTTTCATCATTTCAATGACATGACAAAAGACAAAAATTACCAGATATTTTTGATGAGAAGCAGCATGTCAAATTTGGTGTTCATATCTACAAGTTAAGTTGGTAAAATATTGTCTTTTGCATACAGAGAATATGTCATTTTGAGAAAAGTGTTTTTTTTGCTAATTGTGTGCTTGGTGTACTTGTCCCAGCTGGTATAAAAACGCATACAATCAATATTTGTAGTTGTTTTGGATGATTGTTTAGTATATATTTAATGAAACTACAGTATTTATATATGCAAAATATTATAAAATTCCCAAAATGTACCAATCCAGTTAAAATTGCCATAGTATTATGAGCCTTCAGCAAGACCTTTGACTGTACTGTATACTGCATGCTGTGTATTTACCTGTGTTGGGAGGCATGGCCAGAGGAGTACAGGAGTCTCCTTGGGCCGTGGATGGAGTGGACAGTAACCTCTTGGCCAGGAAGGCAGAGATCGGCTGCACCAGCAGAGACGTCAGACTGCCACTAGCTTCTCCGGACACACCACCTAGAGAGAGAAAAGGGAGAGAGAGAATCGGGGAGTGAGTAAAAGAGAAAGGTAGAGAGAGCGGAAGAGGGAGAGAGAGCAAGACAGGACAGGATTGAACATTATGTTTTATGTTATCGCACTACCATTATTGGGAACTAGTCATGCGAATAAAGTTCAGTAGGTTGAACTGAAATTAAATGCATTGAATTGATTTTTTGAAATGACATAATTTGGGTAGACTTATTTAATTGGGCTACCTCTGCTCTGAGTACTGCTTCTTAAAGTGATGCCGATCAGACATACATCGTGTGTGCAGATGTGTACATATTTGTGAAAGTCCTAACTATCATTATACCTTGGCATTTGGCTCTTGGTATTTACATACAAATACAAATTACATACAAATGAAGCTTAGCGTGAGTTCAAACAGTAAGGCTACCTCACTCCCAGTATTCTCTCTTCCATTCATAACTAATTGTCCGAGTCAAATACGCCCCTCATCATTACATCATTACTCATCATCCAATCACCCAAGTCCATGCTTCATACACCTTCTCTCAAACCTACTCTGGGAACCAATCACAAACCGATACGTTCTAGTTTTACCCCCTCAGCTGTTTCCGTATGTTGCTGTCATTTCAGCCACTGCTGCTGCCAGACCAACACGCCACCACCTCCCCCGCCACCAGCAGCATCAAGACTCCATCAGGTATCCCAGAGAGGTCATACTATCTCCAGCCAGGGGGGGTTTTCCTGTCTCCAGCCTGTCCACGGGGGATTTTCACCCTAAGAATGGCGTCGAGGCCAAATCTCTGTCTTCGCCATATCTCATGTTATTGTCTTCAATAAATCCCTTTGTATTCGTAATCCTAGCCTCTCCTGATTGAACTGTTATCTTCTGAAAGACCTCAAGGAGCAAAGGAAACCGACGGTGGTGGATTCACTGCCATGTTTGACGCCTGTGTTGAGAGACATAACTTCACTTCACACTTTGCGGCAATACCCTCTCTCTCATTTTTTCTTGTCTTGTTCCACAGTATGATATTTATCAAATCAGAAATGAAATAATAAAATAATAATGAAATAATAAAAACATAGCGGAACAGTGCAGACTGGCAGACGATGAGGCTTAAGTTGGTTGTTTATGCGTTATGGATTTCGTCTCTCAGTAATCGCCATGGGCTGCAGGGCCTGATCGGCCTGACTGCACTGTTATCTCAATGTTGTTAGTTAGCTACCAGCGGTATGCATTTCCTTCCATCTTATTCCCTTTTTCTCTCTGTCCCATTTCTCTCTCTAGCTCCATCTCTTGCTTTGTTTACCTCTCTCCCTCTTCCCTTAAATCCTCCTACCTTTCTGAGTGAATCCGGTGGACTGACTGCTAATAGACAAAGAGTTTTTCACCTGTGGAACCATTCAACCAATAGGGGGGCTTAGCTCAGGGCGATTGAGATGGCTGCACCGTTAGATTGGCCCTCATTAGGAGGAGAAGGTCTTCCTCCTAATCCTCGCTTCAGGTCCATTCAGGTTCAGTTCGCAGGGTTTCGATGCCACTCTCCTCTACAGCTATGTATTTACACACATAGGTACACACTCTCACACACCAAATACCGGGCATGGACAAAATAAGTGCCTAATGATATATATAATATAATATGCCTTCAGAACAGCTTCAGTCCTACTTCTCCTGCTGTCATACTGCACTGAACTGTATGTACTTGGATACTGGACCTTTCTTCAAGTAGGAAAGCCTCCAGCTCTCTGCGGGATGAAGGAGGAGGAAATCTACTTCCCATAAAAGGGTCAATGATCTTTAGATCTGCTGGTTGAGGAGGTCATGATAGAGTTTGACATCCTGGTGTTCATCAAGTCACTATTGAATTTATACTGCCACGCAGCATCAATCATCAGGGCTAATGACTCCCATATACAGATCCACCAGGTTTAGTAGTGTTTGTTGGCCTTGGATACAAACAGTTTCTGAAAAACAGCCCTGCAATGGACATTATGAAGAAAGGTTTCAGTTACTTACTACGATGTATACTATAGGTCAACAAGGTTCACGTCAGCTTATAAAGGTGGCAAACTCTATTCTGCAAATAGAATGGTGGGTAAATGGGAGTTTAGCTGAGTTTACCCTCCACTACGTCCCTGTTCAATGGCACATTCATATTCATGTGCACTTACATTCAACATTCACTGGTTCTGCTCTTAGATGCTTGTTTAGTAAGGAAATGTACTTACGATTTCTGGTGACTAGTAGTTCTCTTGCCTACCTATGTTGAATGCACTTATTGTAAGTCGCTTTGGATAAAAGGTGTCTGCTAAATGACTGTAATGT
Source organism: Hoplostethus atlanticus (assembly GCA_034670405.1). Lineage (NCBI taxonomy): Eukaryota > Metazoa > Chordata > Actinopteri > Trachichthyiformes > Trachichthyidae > Hoplostethus > Hoplostethus atlanticus. The sequence goes on from JAXDDX010000090.1 coordinate 602,381, forward strand.
AATGCAACTCACATTAAATGCACGCAGGCCACAAGCGCAGTCCAACCCTCATTCATTCACTACTATAGCGCTGACTTAACCGGAATGGCAACGGCAACCACTAGGAGCACCAACGATGGAGGGGAAATCATTCTTTTAAAAAAAAAAAGAAAAAAGGAGACTAATTTCTCTCCATTTCCACGGTTCCTGCTGATTAGGTTTACGAGACTAAATTGTCCTCTGTTTTATTCAAACGGAGGATAATTATAAGAGGAACTGGAGAAGGAGTTGAATGCCCCGTGAGAGATCTTCGATAAAAGTCAGAGTCAGTGGTAGCCTCATTGACAGATAATGAGCTTGGGCCAACGAGGAGCACGCTAGAAGTTCATACATTCACACCATGGGCGCGCACGTGCGTACAGCCACGTATACACACACACACACACACACAGACGCAGTGCTGCCTGATTATTCTGACCAATTACAATTCCACGCATCAGAATGTTAACAGGAGGAGGAGAATTTGGGTCTATTTGGAGCCATTAACCACCAACACGTTGCAGTGACTTGTGGGCTTTGGAGGACGAGATTCATTAGAGATCATTAAATATGGTGATGTGGGTTGTTTTTTTTTCCCCTCTGCGAAACAGTCGCCAAGCAGAGCAAAGCAGGCTCTAACCTCCAGGCATAATGACAGACAAATAACACACCGCTGGGAAAGAAAGACAACATTTTACTCGAGTGGAAGAACGCTCACTACTGTTCCATTTTATTCATACAGGAGTGAGAGTACTTTTCTCCAGAAGTAGTAAAGTAAGTTGTTTCGAGCAAAAGTCATTAATGTCCGGTAAATGTTACAGACTTTGGTTCCTCCTAACATTATTACTCTTTCTGGCACATTACTCTTTCTGGCAAAAAAAAAATGACGTGTCATTATAATCTCAAAGGTTTTGGAAAGTCGCCTTTAAATCATATCAGCAAAGCTAGTAACTGTTAAGGGAGGTTAAGTCCAGAATGTGAGGTCCCCCCTTGGGGATGGCGTTGTAGTTGCTGACGGAGCATTTTCAGTGTTGTTGGGTTTGAGAGGAATTTAAAAGTGCACCCACTGTATTTTCACATGTACTGGTGGGGTGGTGATGTGTTTTTTCTTTGAAACCTTAAAGGCTAAAGGCTAGAGGCAGGGGGAAAAAAAACAACTGAGATGTCTCAATGCAAAGTTTTGATTTCATTGTACGTATGAGCAGGTTTAATAATTGATCGATACTACACTAGTCATCTATGGGAAGCCCTTAACCTGAATAGATTCCAATGGGACATTCTGATCAATTTTAGTGTGACATGATGGTCTAAATGCTGTTTCAGAGGCTTTTCCACCATGACAAGAATACAATTCTGGAGGACTGAACAATGAATACCTATAATGCTTTGGTATTTGAGAGAGATAACACGCAGAGAAGCTGGATGGCATTGAAGAGTCATGGAAGCCATAATGTAATGTAATGTAATGTAATATTGGATTCCTGTTCAACTGTTCAACTTGTTCCCATTTGGTTCTTCCCTGGCAGTTCTGGTTATCAAGAGAAAATACTGGACTATTAGTAGAGTTGGCAGCAATCAGTTGTTGTACCTACTGACACCGGGTACTTAGAACAGCAAATGTAAAAGCTTTCGTGAACTGGCTAGAAGTTGAATCACTACTGTGTTATAGCAATCATATAGAGAGTACCCAAACCGATATTTATTTGTATGAAAATGTCTTGATTTTTACTTTAAGGTGATGTTTCACTAGTTTTTTTGGTAACCTGTTGGATTTTCATGAGACCCCCATTCCTAACGGTCATCAACCGGTGTATGTACTCAAGTATATTGCTCCATTTCCACTGCTCCTACAGTCGATCCATACTTTGTCCAAGTTTGTGACTAATCTATACCCTACCTCCCTCTGGTGGTTCCTTTGAACCAAACTTCCAGTCAATAGTGTTGACTGGTCTAGAGAGAGTGTCACCATGGCATACCTCCTCCTAAAGACGATAAATAATCCATGAACAGGGGAGACAAGAGCAGAAGAGGAGAGAGGGGAATGAGACGAGGAGACGAGGAGAAGGACACAAGGAGAAAAGAGAATAGATGATAAAGAGATTTGAGGCTGGAGGGGAAGAGCAAGGCGGATAGAGGAGAGGAGAGATAGGAATGTGTCCTGGTTATGTTGCTACCAATAGACTCCAATACACCGTGAGAAGATAGAGCCAAATCATCAGCAGTATCTTGCTGTCCAAATATCTATGGAGCCTCCTTTTAAGATCTACTATGGAACAGTTTCACGAAAAATATTGCCTTATTTTCAGTCTAAGCAACTGCGATTCGTGAGAGACTTCCTGGTCTTGCCCATACGAGCCAATGTGGTCAGGTATGACATCTTCTTCACACACGAAGTGACAAATTGAGAGAGCAAAATACGAAAAAGGAGTAAAATTCAAGAGCAAAATACGAAATTGTCTCATAAACAGCAGTGAGCGAGAGCTCCACCCAGAGAAAGATGGTTGAACCTCTTCAACTCATACCTTGAACTAAGACACTTAGGCCGAATCCCAATTCTCATTTTCACCCCTACGACTCGTTTTCGAGGGCTCCCTCGCCCTTCGGCTTGGCCCTCGGAACAGAGTCACAAGGGGTAGTGGTTGAAATCTCTCCCTATGAAATGGGACAACCCTTCAAGACCCTGATACGTCATCGATGACGTTTACGTAAACAGACGCGACAAGTTTGTTATCGGACATTACTATGGCAATAATGATATTATCACAGTGACATTTGCCATTCATCTGATGGAGATAGAAAAGCATGGACGCTCGCGATTCGTTCACAACTTATCCGTTTCACGCTACCAATCGATCAACAAGTCATCAAATAAAAAAGACCACTGCTTCATTATCAGACCACTTCTTGACAGAATAGCAGTTAGCGGTGCTCTGTAGGCTAGCAAGCCGTGCTCCTAACGTTACCCTGCCAGTCTGCACTGATATTAGAGGAGCCGTAACAAGTGCAGCAACTTCGCTGCTGAACTTTAGTTATATTTCGGGCGTCATATGCCATCAAAGGGGGGAAATGCAACATGGAAATATGTCAAAATGCAGGACTGTCATGCACAAATCAGCCTAAAAACAATGTTGTAACCTTAACTAGCGAGGTAGAGACATCGGCATACTAGTGATTTTTTGTTATGCTTGTTATAAAGAAAAGGTCTATAATACATTGAAACGACATTAAACTAAGATAATACCACGGTTAGAATATTTTTTAAATCTTTATTAACGAAGAAAATACTACATTTGTGGTTTCCTTTTGTTGCTTGTGCAGCGTTCGCCACCATCTTGCCGATGATTGTCGGAGATTTCTCCTAGCCCTCGGTTTGTAGTGTGCCCCTGAAAAATCTCCGTTTGGAGGGCCATGTAGCCCTAGCACTTCGCCCTACCCCTCGATCCCAAGAGAATTGGGACACCCCTACCCCTACATGTGAACGCGCAAAACGGAGGGGAAGGGCTAAGGGGTAGGGCGAAGGGGTGAATTGGGATTCGGCCTTAGTTCAAGGTATGAGTGAGATGGGAGTGGTGTACAACAAAGGTTAGTTTTCCACTGGAAAGTACTCCCTATTATTTTGTGCCCTTTCTTTTAAATTTAATTTGCCCATTTTATGAAACTTTTTTTGTTTGGAAAGACCCCGATAGCAACAATTCATCAATTGAAATGCTGAAATGTCCTCTGAAAAATGTTGGACGCAACAAAAGCCTGCATCTATAGAGATTTTTTTCAGGTATCTCAATGCACTGCTGCAGTACACAGCTTCTCCCCAGCACTTACACAGTACAGCAAAATTGTGGCTCAATTCCAAATCACGCAATTCCCCACCTGGACAGTTGACTCCACCAAAGCCCATGCTGTCTGCCCATGCTATCTTGTTAGCTGTGTTTGACGTTGAAGCTGCAACTCAACAGACTCCCGTAGGCCTTCCACAATTGAGCGTAGAGAAAGAAGATGCACCAACAAACTGCTTTCAAAGTGCACCACTTAATTTCCAAAAGCTCAACGTGAGCTGCCTTTTGTGGAAAACAAGCGAAAGCCTGTTTGTACCTTTGTTCCTTTGTTACCAATGTGGGCTCACCTTCCCCATTCAGAGCAGCTTTGAGAAGAGACGGAGGCACAAGTCACATGCTATGGATTTGTTTTGACACAAAGCAATGTTTTAATTAGATGAGACTTGGAAAACTACATAAAAAAATCTCCTGCTGCATGGAAACAATTTGAGTGTTTTTTTTTTTTCATTTTGCTCACCTACTTGATGTGAAGACTGATTGACAGAATGACTGGCTGATTGATTTATTGATTAGTAGGGTCATTGTCAATCTCTAGAAGGGTTTAATTGTTGTATCAACATTCATACAGCTCTGGAAAAAATGAAGAGACCAATCCAAATTCTTCTTAAATCAGCATCTCTACATGCAGCCATTCCATTCCAGTGTCTGTTGAATTCCAACACAGGCACAACTCATATCAGTAGTTTATAGAATAAAACAAAAATGTTAATTTTACTCAAACACATACGATAAATAGTAAAAGCAGAGAAACTGATCATTTGGAGTGGTCTCTTCATTTTTTCCAGAGCTGTATATTGACACCAACTTAGAAACAACACAGGTGTATACTCTATTTAAGTGGATTTACCCTCCAATGAATCACTGGCTATAATTTCAAAAAAATGCATAGGTTTATTTTGGAAACTCATTTTTGGAGATAAGAGTTTTGTTTCTGACTGCAGCACCAGTGAAATACAAATAAAATATAGATGAACCCTTCATAGTACTGCTTTGTCTAGAGACACAGCACTTCATTACCACAACTGTCTCGAACCTCTTCATTAAAAGATTATTTGAGGAAGTTTGTCTTTGATGCTTTTTTCTATTTTCGCCCTCATCTTTTCCCACTCCACCGAAATCCCATCTCCATAAGCGACTTACATCTAATTAATTCTAATTTAGTCTTTAAAGCAATTAAGAAGTGCAGTGTCAGTGAAGGTTACTTTGCGCTTGATGTTTACTGGGGAATATTAAGTGACTGCGTGACGTGAATTTCACATCTGGAAACTGACCAAGGCCCTTCGTATAGAAAAAAAAAAGGTACACAAACATTCAGAATAGAATCACATTTTTCTTGATACAACCTTCAGGGAATATCTTGACAGTCTTCTCAGTGTAGTTGTTGTATCGTGCCTCCTGGTTTCGAAGAATGCTGACATGAGCCAGTTTTTGAGGAAACCGAAGGCCAAATATCAGAATATTTTGCACAATGTGGCAAAGGTGAAGAAAAATAACATTTACATTTGTTATCACTTTTGATACGTGGCACAAACCGTGCCCCGTAATAAATAAAAGAACTAAACTCCAGATAGAGTCATAGTTACTTAGATAGATACAATTGGATATCGACCAATGAGAGGCTTTTCCACCCTGAAAGGAATTAAATTCTGGGGGAGAATACTTGTAATTTTGCAAATGTTGTTATTAATTGTTCAAATGAATAGATATTGAATCCACCCTTCTTTCTCTCTTCTTTTTCTCCCCTTCCCCTCAAATTCTACTAAAGGCCTGGCATGGTGTTGCCGTCAGCGTAGCATCTCGCTGCTCCACAGAGCATCTGGGCCATATTAATCAATAGTATAGCTTTGGTGTTTTTTTTTTCAGCATGTACGCAAATAGAAACAAAAGCTGAGATGAACTGAACCACAACACGGCCACAAACTACAGCACATTTATCTCCTTTTTGTATGTTTGTCACTTTGAAACATGTATAGGTCTTTTTTAATTGAACATTTTTTTACGACAGCACATCAGGAAACCTATATCAACTGTATTTCTCCTGATTTCAAAGCACTACATGTCAGCCGATGAGACTTGAACCTCTGCGATTCTCATTGGACGCAGTGTGACGCCAAAGCAACACAACACACAACGCCGATGCAGTGCCAGTGCAACGTGGCAGTGAGGGCCCTTTCTTTGATTTCAAAGGAAACATTCCCTCAATGGCTGATGGGAATGCCTGACGCTTGATGGCCGTACCATCTTTCCACTTCCCTCCCACCTTCTCCCCCTTTTTTTCCTTAAAATGTCTTTCTCTCTTTAACTTTCTCCCGTCGTCTCTTCCCTTTCCCTCTGTCCTAGGAGTGTTCAGTAAAGCGAGAACTCAACGGATCAATACCTGGGCAGTTTCCACAGCCTGTAAATCAGCCTTTCCATTACAGGACATTGGTATTAACAGATACCTGGATCAGCAGACTCTATAGGGGACTGTGTGTGTGTGTGTGTGTGTGTGTGTGTGTGTGTGTGATTGTGAGAGAGAGAGCAGTGCAGGTCTCTCATGTCTTGCTATAAACATAGAAGGGAAACCAACAGCTGATTCCTCTGAGTGCAGGGGAAGCAGACAATCAAATCAAACCACTTAGATGAAAAACCGTCAAGATGTTGTTTCAGGCATTGAGGAAAACAATGCTTGATTTCCCAATTGACATCCACACTGCCTTGTGATACTCTTAATGGTTTCATGCAATGCATCATGGAAATTCATGGAAAGCACCAAATTAGGATTTTTTTTGGGGGGTGGGATTTTCACAACGAACACCAGAGAAATCATTTGGGTTACACTTTTACATGCATTTTCAAAATCTGTGTATAGGAAAATGTGTTTTTTCTTAATTTCCTAAAAGTTAACTTTATGGAGATTTGCACAGAGAAAACATCCTCCAGAAGCCAAAAGTCAGCATCAACTCCCACTGAATTTAGGATGTTAAATCTGTGTGTGTGTGTGTATGTGTGTGTTTGTCTGTAAAAGATTGGCAGGCTCTACCGGCCGGTATGAGGTGCCAACCCTGTGAATTTTGCACATGAAATTGATTTTGTGACACAAAATGCATTTTTGTTACATGAAATCCAAAAACACCTTGTATGATTTTGTCCACCAAATGCAGAAACAACACATCACTTTGTGCACAAAATTTTAACATTTTAAGACAATGGTGATGTCTAATGGTGATGGTCACAATGGACCTCATTCACAAAAGTTTTCGTAAAGGGTACGTAAAAGTGAAAGTTGAGAATGTTTGAATTGGAAATGACAAATGCCCTCATGACAGGGACACCTCCAAAGACATATTTTATCCAAGGAAAAGAACTGTGAATGTGTGTGTGTGTGTGTGTGTGTGTGTGTAAAAAGCAGATTAAGTCGCAATTACAACTATTTAAGTTACTTTTCTACTTTTAATTTATTTAGGTTATTTCTAGGCAAAGGAATAGTTTAAAAATAGTTTTTTATTTGGTTTTATTTTTATCTAATCGTTTTATATTGCCGGTCAGAGTCCAACTGCATATAAGCTTGCCAAAAAAAGCTTTATTATTATTGTAACCAGGGAACAAGATGCACAACAGGCGGAAGACTCAGACACGTACAGATGCTGCACGAGGAGCCTTTGCGGTGTTGTCTCCGCTGGCAGGGGCTTTAGCCGTCCTGAGGCCTTGTCTGGATCGCAGCCAGTGTCTCTACTGTCTTTACAGCCATGTAAAACCTGGCTGAGTAAGCTGCACTTCACAGCCTAACTAGACATCGCCGAAGAGGGCCGTAAGCTCTGACATAAAGGATTATGACTGATTGACTGAATAGTATGATGTAATGACGTGTAAACTGCAGGGCTGGAATGTCGTGCGGTAATACTGACACCAACAAGGTTTAAGGATTGAAGAATTATTGTTTTGGCTGTTCGTTTGTGGCTTAGAGATTTCTAAATGGCTGCTTCTATGTATCTCCGCTTATTCAGTAGACCCTAGAACATACGGGTCAAATGGCGGGACTAAATTTGAGAAAAAGTCAAAGGTGCAAGATGGTGTAGATAACAGCCTTAGCCCAGAAATGGACTACCTGTTCCACAAACTTCGCACCACAATTTGGTTAAGCACCCAGTCTGTTAGAAAAAGCCACAGAGAGTGCAGTCGACAATGTGCCACGATGTCTTGACACCACCACCCTATCCCATCCCATCCCATACTACCATACCATACCATAACCTACCCTACCAGTATATCAATAGAGATAAGAGAGATGAACCAGGCAACTAGCAGGCAGAGCCGGCAAGACTAAATAAGGCAACTATAATACCTCAGCAATGAGATGCTGTTTTGTACGTGTGTGTTGATGGAGAGAGAGAGACAGACCCATTTAGAACCGTGAAGCTAAATGGAGAGAGAGGGGGCTCGGTGTGAAGACGTCACGTCGTCTCCCACGGTGATCAAAGCGAGGAACAGGAATGCATTACAGCTAATAAGCGCTGCAGGAGGGTCCTCGCCTCTCATCCCTCTGAATGTGTGACACCTCAGTGGTAGACACTTTGCTAAGCAGACACAAACACAGAGAGAGAGAGAGGCGGAGGAAGGTGGAGGGGACGAGAGAGAGGAAGAGACATCCATTTTCTCTGAGAAACGTTGTCAAAGTCAAATCACTTGTCTTTTTTTTTATTAGGAAAGAGTCCTTCGTGCTTTTAGCTCATCTTGTCTGGACTGCAGTAATGCCTTGTTTTCTGGCGGTAGCCTCGCTCCAACTGCTGCAAGATTTCTGATTTCTCCTCTTTGGCTGCCAATCAAGTAAAAAACTGATTTCAAAATTCTTCTGACCACCACAAGGCGTTACATGGCTCCGACTTAGAGTGTACTAACGTTGTGTCCTCACTCAGGTGCTCTGAGCAGGCTCTGCCCATAGCTCCTAGGTCCCACCTTAATGGGCAATAAGTAAAATTTTTACTGCCCCATAGCACAAAATGACCATAATATATCTACAGGGGTTGATGGGGTTGTCGATCGATACCACTGACTCAACGATTACTTGGCCAGGCGCTTTGCCGGCCCCCGCACACCGTGGAACAAAAACTCCCCAGCCGTCGGAGTTTCAAGACACACTCGATTCCCACTCAAGTAAATTCACCTCCCCCAGCAGCTCAACCTTTCGATGCACAGCCGACGGCTTTACAGTAGGCGGTGGCAGTGCACCTACCATTTTGTAGTCCTGATTTACAGAATATTAAACCAGCTTTGGCGAGTGCTATGAGGTGATATCATAAAGAGACTTCACTTAACAATTTCTTCCAAGAATGCACCAACAAGCTCTTTGATCAGCTTCACACTGCGCTGCAAGATCACTGGTAGCACTTTTACTTTGTGTGTCCATCACTCATGAGTGCGTGTTACGTACTATATTGCAGACAATTTTATTGTTTTTAGTGTTTTTGCATGCTTATGTGCTTATTGCCAACCTTGTTTGCCACCATATTGAGAGCACCGGTCTGTCCATGGCCAAATTAAACTCCCTCTCAAAAAAAATAAAGAAATAAAAAGGCTCGGTAGAAGCCGACTGGTGGGTGCAGGCCAGCAACATTGTTTTTTTAATTGACTTTGATTGTATTTTGATATTCCTCTGCCGCCGTAGTGGCAGATCTGGGGAGGAACTAATCCTTCTCTAATGATGATGGCGTTTTAATGAAAGCTTAACGATACTCTGAACGCCCTGGCGTACTTACTGCCACTGTCTCTATCTGACAGAGGAAAGAGGAGTGAATGATATGTATGTAGAGAGAGAGAGGGGGAAAATAAGGGGAACGGGTGTGGAGAGGGTGGGATGAAGAGAAGGCCCCCCGATCCCAGATACCCCCACTAGTATCACTGCTTTACCCCATGCTATGCACACTACAGCCACTTAAGAGAGTTCCTTCCTAGCCTGGCGTTTGGCTCCAAATGAACCAGGAAGCAGGCCAAATGCCGCTGGACATTTAAACACACTGGTTATCTCATAATACTGGCCTGAATTTGGCACTATTATGTTTGAGTAAAAAGGATATAGGTTTGGTAAAGCAATGAATTATTGCAATTCAGAACACTCATGGCATGAAAAAATTGTGTCACCATGTGAAATAATTATATAAAGAGTAAATGTTCAAATATGTGTTGTATTACAAATGAACAAGTCTGCTGGTCTGCCCATATCCCTACACTGTGCAAGTCCACATTGTATACTGTAATCTTTATCTGTGTTGCTCTGCGAAGTGGCATGGAGAGCATCAGTTCCACAGCAGACGATCAGTGACAGAGAGAGAGAGAGAGAGAGGAAGAAGAGAAAGATCTTTCCATTTTACGGTGGATGGAAATGACATCAAGCTCCCTTAAAAACTGATGCAGTCAAGTAAAGATCATTAACGGAATACGATTACAAACTTGCATAACACACACACACACGTACAAACCCATAGAACAACAGCCTCTCAGCCTCATTGATATTTTAATTACAATTGATCTGTAGGGGGACAGATCTTGCAGCTCTGAGTGTAATGAGTAACTGAGTGTGAAGCATGGTGTTGTAGCAAAACACTAAGTGTGTTTGGTCAAGCTTTCCCCGCATTGCCGGTTGTGATGTCCTCGCCGAACTCACTGATCGGAATCATGTGAACGATGTCTGCCGTCTTTTTCAATGAGCCTTAGACACGGCACACAAGTTTGCAAGTTTATTGGGTTGATATTGGCCTTTTGATAAATATCAGATATCGTCCAGTCAGTGTCGTCCACCTCCGATGTGATGGAGGTTCCTCCGCGACCACAGCTACAGAAAAACAAGTCTGGAAAACCTGCGATGAAAATGTATTTTCTTTCTCACCTTTGCCATCGTCATTGCTCTCTCCACCTACATGTAAAACCAAGCAGCTTACAATAAGTTGGGACAAGTTCTCAAGGGGTTGTCAAAAAGCATTCTGGGAAATGTAGGAAATCACTACCTGAAGTAGAAGTACAGGAGGCAGGTCGAAGGGAAAGAGAGTTCACAAAAAAAGGTACATTACAACTCTTCATCATCGCTTCTGGAATTCATCACAGATTGATGATATATAACAGTGGAAGAGAATCCAAGGGTGGGATTTGCCTTTTTCTAACCCTAGAAGAATTTAACTAAATGGGTTTTGTGGAGAGTTTTAGTTTTAGCTTTTCCATCCTGCCAACAATACATTTATGGGGGAAACACTGAACATTTTTTTTGGGCATGAAAATGGTCAAATTTAAAGTTAACAAAAGCAAAATATTGTTTTGTGTTGTAAGGTTGGGTTATTACATTGTTGTGTGGTAGTGGTCTATATTAAGCAGCAAAGCGAGCTAGACTCATTAATAGGCCTACTGCTTCCAGGCCTCTTGCTTTTGTACGTGTCCATTATATCGTTCTTTATTTCTTCTGAGAAAAACTGCAAAATGGTGCACACGATTTTGCACAATTGTCCGGTCAGGTCATAAAAAAAACAATGATGGTGACTGATGGTGGCACGATAGCAACTGTCAAAAGTTTCAAACTTCATCAACGATCGAGCTTGCAGCGACTGAAAATGTATGTCTGTACATGCTACTGTACACATTCACTGTACATTTTCACTTAATAAGTGTCCAAACTTTATGAAAATAAAGTGACATTCTATTGAATATGACCTGTACTAATGTTCAGCAAGTCATCGAGTTCAGTCTGTGGCCATTTTCATGGACTTCTTCTTCCACCTCATCTTCCTCGTTCCACCTTTGTCATTTCATTCCTACCTTTTTTTCTCCCTCTTAACTCATACCCTCCATGCAGTCCCAGATATTATGCAACATATTACTTGGTTGAAGCATACAGTATGTACTTGTTATCCCTGATACATGCAGATCAATACAAACGCCCTGAGGGACAGACAACTGGCATCTTGCCAGTGACAATGAAAAGTGATTGAATGCAAAAGTAATAAAAAAAATAATTATTAAAGACAGACAAAGTATTAATGAAACCCTCAAATCAAAACAATATCACAGAGAATACAAAGGGTGCCGATGAGTTTGTGTGCTGTAATTCCTTTATAAGACTCATTTGAAATATCGTACTTTTTCCCAAACTGTTGGGAGTACTCATACTGAATCATACTGGATCATACTGAAGCATAGTGTACTGGAAGGCTATTGGACATTTCAAACATTACTGCAGCCATGTTATACTAATATATGATGCAATGTGTTTTGATAGTACTTTTCAAATCAGGAAAACCAAAACAAATGCAGCTGTAATTCATACATACATATATATTTGATAACTGATACACAGTATTTTGACACACATTTTCCACACTGATATTGTTTGTCAATCCATATCTGTTTCCTCTTGTACTGGTGCCAATGTAGTAATTACATTAGACTATACTCACAATAATGTTGCCTTCATTTTCTAGGTATGTAATACCATACTGACACATAACAAGGTGTGATTCCCTTTCACCAAACATCTCACTAGTATCCCTCTGCTGCAGGGAGAAATGCTCCAGCAGCACACAAGCCGGTACCCCTGATGCAGCACTGGACAGCACCATGGAGGCTTGGAGAGAACGGGCCCTGCTGCTGAAAGCAGCTGCCGTTGCACGAGCGGTACTGCAGGACGTGAGGCATGAGTAAATCAAACTATAATAGTTTCCAAAGGCGTGTCTTATTAACCAAGCCATTCATTTTATAGATTGCACTTGTAATTAATGCTGTACTACACAAGGCTATTTCAGGAGAGAATGCAGAGAGGCCCGAAAGGAAGTGGAACTCTAATAAACTTAAAATCCACCCGGGACGTCCTTAAAGAATCCATGTCAAAATACCAAAAGGCTTTGAAAGAGGCGAGAGCAAATTACTTCTCATCGTCATCATCGATGAAATCATCAGTTAAATATCATCGGCAAGAACTCCCACAACCCTAGACTCATAGAGTCAGTCCCGCCTCAGTCCCCCCTGTTAGTTCTGCCACTGACTTACATCCAGCATGTCTCTCAGCCTTAGAGAGGAAACTGTTTCTCCCAGTGAAATCCTCGTCCAAAGAGTTTCCTATCTAAATGCTTAGACCTAAAATGTTTCCCCCCAAAATTATGTCCAACTAGAAGCCCTCTCCATTGCATTTGGACATGCAGTAAAGCAGTATGGTCATTTTTATTTCATCTGTGCAAAACATTTTACCATGCTGGTTTTAGTTTATTGGCCACACATGCAGTCACATTGTATTTTCTACAAGCTAGCTTTTGGCTCATCTTTATCAAAAGGCACCAATTATTTCTGAAAGCACTGAAAATCAATGTGCGCTCTTAAAAAGGGTCATCCATCCATTTTTTCATCTATTTATCTAATGAGGGAAAACACTTTTTTTTTTGTCATTTTCAAGACGTGTTAATAGCCACACGTGTAGAAAAAGTTCCTAATTCAAGACATTGTTCAAAGTGACACATCCTTAGGAGGAGTCGGGGCCTCTACTCAAAAAGGAAGAGGTCTTGAATGCATGGAACAATGAAACGGCAGCAACACGCCAAAGGTCGCTCAACCATTTAAATGAGATAAGTTCATGTGGAATGAGGCCAGTCAGAAGTCATCGGGTGGCAACGGCATGCATTATTCAAACCAGGGAGATAAAGGGGTCGTGGCTGAGAATTACTTCCTCTCGCCAGGATATGGACAGCGAGCACCCACACACCCACACACCCACACACACACACACACACTGTACATACATCTACACGTACACACACACACACACACACAGGTCATGCCACAAGCAATTATTTCAACTTGACAGAGCGAGCGAGCGCGGCAAGTCTTGGCAATGTGCCGTACATGTAACCTCAAGAGAAGAGACAAGTTATAGCAGCATTAACCTGATACAATTTCCATGGTAATGTGTAGGGGGAGAGGTTAGGAGTAGAGGTGTAAACATGCTTTTGAAATAAAGCTGTACTTGTCCTTCTTTGTATCTGCGGACTTGCGGGTGGCCAATGTTTTTATACACATTCTAATTTAGTTGCTATGGAAATGTGACCGGATTATGATAAGGTTATGTGTACAACTCCCATAGGGGGGCCTGAATACACACATGTATGTATGCTCAGTGTGCAATAAGCAGCCATGTGGAAAAGCATCTGCCAGGAGATCATACATTATGAATCTGTGTCAGTCCGCAGAACAAGAAAAAAACGCTCAATCTCGTCCATCCATTCCCGCATGTGCGTATATATATCGCACTTCTGCAAAGAGGAAAGCCTAATATCTTCAATTTTGGTGGCTTTGATTTTCTAAATTTATAGTTTTTATAATCAACTATACACAGTTCATAATCTAAGGGCTCAGAAAACCCATTCAAAATCCATTGTGTCTACTCAAAAACCCACTGCAATGTTATTATCTGTGTTAAGCTAACTCTTTGGACACACAAGGTTGCCATTCAACAACAATGATCAGCTATGAATCTGTGACTGTCTCTAGACAACAGACGACCTGTACCAGTCTGTCTCATAGCCTTATATCTTAGAACAACATTTCTCAACCGAATGTCTTTTGCTCCAGTGAATCAAAGCATAAACAACATGAGTAGTGGTGCAACAGTGTCTCAAAAGAGGGCGCCGCTTGCACTTCAATTATGGATTGGGACTTGGATCCCTGTAGTTTGGGAGAGTGGCTACTGAGTTGGACTAGCCGGGCTTGTAGACAGGCTCACAGTCAGAGAGTTTGACCCACCGCAGTCGGTGTGTAAGCCTGAGGGAAGACATGGTTGGCTGGTGGCCTCAACTCAGAGTGATGCTTCTAAAGCTGCTTATAGAGCATACTCACAGAGAGTGAGTACCAGAGAGATAGACATAAAGAGAGCAAAATACATGGTAAAGGTGGGAGGAGTCACACATTCTCAGAGATAAACCAAGATTGAGATTTGATATGCTTTATTCAACCCCAAAATTGTCTTTCCTCCCTCTGGTTGTTGTGCTGGGTCAGCCAGGTAGTGTGGCGCCCACTGGAGCAGGTAGGGTTTAAGTATCTTGCCCACGGATGCTTCACAGGAGTTATGGCTGCATGCGGGAGTGAACCTGGTCCCTACGGTTGGGGAAACAACCTCTCTAACCACTAGACCATCCTGCCACCCTGTTGAGGACCTTTGGGTCATACTTTCAGTGCTAGTCTTCTCAGTTCCACTGATGGGTGTGGGAGTCCTTCATTCATCATACCATTTTACCTTCCTTTTCAGGGTCATGAGGGGCTGACGCCTACCCCTGCATACTTTGGACTAAGACAGACACATTCATACCTATGGGTAATGGAGCATTTCTTAGTTATTCCTTCATCACCGAGAATATTGGCATTTTCCCAAATAAGTAGCTAACTAAAACATTTTAAAATTGTAAAGAAATGTAAATATTAAAGTGAACTATGTGGTTTTGACTGCATTAACAGTTGTAGACAGAACAGATTAATGTTAGCTTAGCTAACTAGTTAAGTAATGGAGGACACTTCATATCGCTAAAATATATCAAGACAGCAAAGGGTAGACTAACGTTTCTGTGAATACAGTCATGTAAACATTAGCTAGCTAGCTGCCTAGTTAGTGGCAACTTGGCTAATGCCAAGCAGCTAAGCTAACGAGTCCTGGCCAAATTAAGAGCTACTGACTGGGGAAAATTCCACAGTGCTCCATGATGATGTGATAACTACAGAAATGCTCTAATTTGCTGAAAGAGTTGTTCAGGCCCCCCAAACTGAATGCAGAGCAAAAAACTGGATGGACCCTGGAAAACAGAAAAGAACACAGAATCAGTCCGAAAATAACCCATAATTACCTGCAATTGCTGGTTGTACTTCAAAAGATGTTGAGTTGAAGACATGGGACTTGGGAGAACATGCAAACTCCACAAAGAAATGGCTCGGGCCTAGGATCACACCAAGGGCCTTCTTGCTATAAGAGAACAACCATTGCACAACATGCAACAACTAACCATTACGCCGACATGCATCTCTGGGTCTTGGAGTGATTGTTTTAAACCATTCCCATACCGGGAAACAAACCCGTGGCCCCTTGGTGAAAACAAGGAATCCTAACTGCTAGACCATATCGGAAAAGAAGAGACTGAAAAAGAAACAGACGGAAAGAGAAGAGAGGAGACGAGAAAAAATATGGAAAAAAATAAAGCCTTCGAGAGCTGTCAGCCCGCCAATAATCCCCTTCCTCCCTTTGCACATTCAAATAGGCACCAATTTGTGTGCCGGGGGGTAAAGGCTGCACGGTCGTGGTCACAACAAATCCACATCCGGTAAGATAGTTTTGTCGGTTGCATCATCTCAAAAGAAAGGAAGGAGGGAGGAGCAGGAGTATGGAAAACAGCTTAATTGGACAGAAGAGGCGGTGAAGATTGAGGGGCGGTTACTAACTGTGCCGTTCAAACAAACTTTCTCTTTGGGAAAGGGAAACTAAGCACTGTGTTAGGTTGTTTGCTGATTTGTTGGTGTATGTGTGTGTGTGTGTGTGTGTTCCATTCCCAGCACATTTAGCTTCAGCACCCTTGACATGTCCATATACCCTTTTACCCTTAATAACAATAACCTTTATATTTGTAGAGCAGAGTTACAAAGTGCTTTGTAAGATCAATAAAAGTTACTTTTTCCACTCCCGGTCACCTGAAAACCTCCTGTATATTTTCATCTCTATACCTGAATTGAAACTTTACATTTGCCCCTCGCTTGTGAAAGTTCCACAACCTTCGGGCCTACCTTCAAAAACACCTGGTTGTCAAACTAAAAATACACCCGTATTTCTTCATTCCTAAAAGGTTGACTTTTGGAGATACAGGACGATTTTTAACAATGATTTGCATCAGCCTTTATATTTGGAGCACCGCTCTGGCCTTATCTGTCCTCATGGAGAAAAAAAAACAAAAAAGACACATTGCTCTGAACAGGGACCGGCTCGGTCTTAGCATACCTGATGGGGTCCTACAGGGAACCGTTTTTTTTTATAAATGCATTCTCCCATGAAGGACAAAATAGTTCTGGAGAGCACTTTTATTCAAGTGCAATGAGTGCAAGCTGCGACTACACAAACGTACTGTAAGTTACCGCCAGGTTAACCGTATGTGATATTTTTCTTCTTCTCATATTCTACCTGCTGAAGCAGATTCCTATAGGCAAACCATCTATTTTCAGTGCTCTCCTGGGCATACCGAGGCAGCTAGACACAGATGTTCAAATTTCCCACCGGACTCTATTCTTACACACATGCACATCGAAATGGCACGTACGAAAAAAAAATTAAAACCCCCCCCCCCTCTGCAATGGGGAGAAATTGTCTTGAGAGAAGCAATAATTATGCCAAGGCAATTAAGCAAACATGCTCCACATACGGCACATCTCAATTTGTCACTCTGTTAAATCTGGAATCCACGGGACTGAGGTTGGTCTTTGTAAACATTATTTACACCTTCCTCTCAAGTGTGCCTTGAGATGCGGCGGTGAACTGCCTGCACGCTTGAGTGAGAAATTAACTGTACGATGGAGAACTCAATTATGTAGAGTGAACACATGCGATATGATGTTGGTTTTGATAAGTGCTTAAACTCGACAAAGGGAAACTTTGACAGCAAAAAAAAAAACAAAAAAAAAACTGAGAGAACAAATCGAGAGAAAGGTAAATGCGCTTGCGTGTGTTTCCTTTTGTAAATCGAGTAAACAGTGAAAGGGAGAGTAAAGAACTTTGATCACTTTCCCTCTCTACCTCTCTCTGTAACAAAGCCCTCTCTCTCTCTCTCTCTCTCTCTCTCTCTCTCTCTGTGGCATACGCTGTGATACAGTGTGTGACAATACAAACACCTCATTCTGTCAGTGTCGCCTTGCTAACGGGGCTCGTCGGACTGCCTTGTTATCCAACTCAAACAGCGAGGCCCAAAGAATCCACGGCGCATTTCCATAATGTTATTGGCCAAGTGCCGAGACGCCCTGCCTGGAAATGTATACGCGCCAATCCTGTGTTATTTGCATGTCTATTACCTTGGAAAGCCGTGGCTCTCAACGTGAGGCAAGGAAAGCCAATTTGAAGCTCCACTGCACCCGCCATCCCCCTCCCCCCCGACACATCAGAACCACGGCAAGGATGGAGGGCAAAGCGTTTTGGGAGGCGGGTAGCGCTGTAATGAAGGCCAACTGTGTCCTTTAGTGGGTTAAACACACACGGTTGACACGCACGATGGATCAGCAGTGAAATAGGCTGCGAGGCAAAGTTCGGCAAAGTCGACGTGACTGAATTTAAAAAGCCGGTTGTGACAGTCAGACAGTTGTGTTGGTGTTTAGGCGGTAAAAGGTAAGGCGATGAGATCTCGCATGGCGCAGGTTGCAGATTTTGCAGTTTTACAGCATCTCCTCAGAGAATAATACTACTTGCATCAATGTATTTGAACGCAACACGGTGCGCAAAAAACATCAATGTGAACGATAAAAAAAACGTAACTTCTCCGGGATATGTAAGCCAGGCATCTTAACCAGGTTTCTCATCATTGGGAGTATGAGCCTCACCAGGTTATTCCGAGTTAGTTATGAGGTTTTTACGCATCGGCCCAAAACCAAGTTACTGGAGTGACCGGGTTAAGAAGGGATGTGTCCGTGCATGTAAACGTAGTGCGACATTCCACGGATGGCTAGACGATCCTGGACATTCCATGTCTGCATTAATACATGAGGTGATTATTTTTCCTCGTCTTCATTGGCCACAAACTCCAACATCCATTATTTTAAATAGATTATTTACTGCCTCTTTTTTTTTTGCGGAATTCACTAATCAGTTAGTGGTTCACAAGGTTTGCAAAATAATTATCTGCCATTTCACTGTTTGTGCAAGATGCATTCAATGCATTCATTATTTTTGAATCCTACTGTTCTGTGGCTAGCTGGCTAATCAATGGAGATGCAAAGCAAACCATGCCATGCTAGCCTCAGCTGGGCTGAAGAGAGCAAACAGACACAAAGCCTTCCCTTACAAAAAAGTCACACATTTCCACATATGATCCCTATTCACATGTGAAAACATTTTTACATGTGAAAATGAAGTCTGTCACAAAATCACATGTGAATTAGACATTTTCACATGTGATTGGCTTTATTCACATGTGAAAAACTAAAATACATGTGTCCAAAAACCACGTGGGAACACTCACGTCATTTCCACAAGTGACTTTTTTGTAACGCTTTCTAAGTGGTAGTTTCTCATTTACGAGCATCCACTATTTAGCCAAATGTTGGATATAATTTATCCTTTGATTTCAATCCGGTTTTGTCACATACCTCCACCATGACCATTGTGAATCTGTCATCGTTTGGTATCCCTGCAGCAGACCTAATCCATTCCTATCTGCAAGCAGGCATTAATAAATCATTTGGAGAAGCTTTCAGAAGCTTTAACCTCCATGCATAATTCAGCCTGCACTGATGCTAATGCTACAGCTGCAGCTCCCACACTCAACTGTTCAGCAGTGTCCCACTAAACAGCCAATTAGCCGTAATGAATCCGGCAAAGAACCAACTCTCAGCAGAATGGACAGAAAGTGCTTCTCCTGAAAACTGTGTGAGCTAATTCCTGATGAGAACTCACCAGAACTTTGTTTTCACCTTGAAACGAGACGCTGAGAGGTAGTTTCACTTACTTCTCAATACCCTCACTTTGAGAAGGCTGAAAACTGCGTGGGCTTGTTCCAAATTCAAACTGAAACAATTTGTTGTGAAGTTTGTCTCAATGAAATACTTAACCGCCGTTACTGTTGCCGTGAGATCGTTGCTGCGTGTTTATTACCTCTTGGAGAGGAGCGCTACAATTTCAAGAAACATAATGTACCCATCAGGCGAGTAGTTTCTGAGATTTTCAAAACTATTAATATTGTTAGAGAATAACCGTGATGGGGTTTGTTTTGCAAGGGATATTGCTTTCTGTATTTAACTGCACCAAAGAAATGGAGCACTAAAAAGACAAAGAAGAAATCATGTAATTATAAATGAATCCGCAATACTGCTTAAGTCTTTTGTAATCACTCTCAGAAAAGGGCCCTTAATATTTCTTGCCATGTATGGGTCATTTTGATGGCGGTCCAACGGTAATTGCAATCAAGAACACTTTACTTGGTTAAAAGAAATGATACCTTTTTTCAAAAGTGTCTTTGCCCAGGTCTGGCTGGAGGAAGGTCCGTTTTGATCTTACTCCATCAGGAGGAAACAATAGAGATACCCTAACAAGATTCCTATTTAAAGGGTTCTTTTGACTCCAGTAGAAGTTTCTAAATAACCCCAGGGGACCCAATGAACCATGTCAACCATGTCAAATATTAACATGGGAGAATGGTTTGAACGTTCTCTCTGTTTGGTGCTTGTGCTCCTTCAGAGAGGTGTGTGTGTGGGGGGGGTGGGTGCACATTAAAGGGTAGCACAATTATGAAATTCACACGCACCCCCACAGCATGCACTGCACTATATCAAAGAAGCCATGTAGAGAGACCAGTAGAGACCAGTACAACAACATGGATGATGACTAGCATTCAGTAAACACAGCAAGGGAAAAGGGGGGGGGGGGCACTGAAAGACAAACAACACAACCAGCAGCTAAATTCAAAGGGGAGAGGTTATTGCCTCACTGCCAGGGGCTACAACTTGGCAAACGACACAAGGCGTCTGATAAGAAGAAGGCGCCAGGATCGATTATTTTCCTCTATTTACGAGCGGACACACACACTGGTCTAGATTTTCCTCTCGCGCTCCTCTTCCCCCGTGTGTCTGCAACATGGCGGTTCTTTTGTCAGGCAGATTGCCCCCACGCCTTGTTAAACTGGAAAGAATTATGCCTGAACTCAGCAGCTGCACCACTAATGATGCTCCATTCGGTTGGACAACAACTGGCCATTCACCGTCCATCTGAATGGAAACGGTGACACCTGAGACATGATTTCACTATGGTATCCCTCAGTGGTGCTCTTTCAGCTCCCACATGTTTGCAACTATTGATAATGAAATATAGTAATGAAATATAATACAAGGGATAGTAATCATTTGCAACAATAATTGGCTGAAGGGACTTTTATTTTGTGTGTGCTAGTGTTGGATCTTGCAGCGTTTGAGGGTTCAAGACGCTAGTTTCTTGACTTCTAATCCACTCAGGTGTTTGGCTTTCATAAGTCAAATCTGAACTTGATTTGACGTCCTCTTATAGTGTGAGATGGTCAACCACTCACATCTGGATGGGGACCAGCAACAGCCAATGAGAATTGAGTACTAGAGAAGGAAATCAAATACAGGATTTATGGAAAGAAAAGTTTTGTGCTCCCCAAATCATTTCATCACCAAGTGTGTGACTCAAAACGTCATTAATTGTGTGATGTCCAATATCTTCACAATCAAGTCTTGTCTCCAGCCTAATCCAGCCTTTTCCCTTCGGTGCTGCTTTAATCCCACGATCAAAATTTTGGTATCTCCCTCCCAGATCAGATGAATGTGATAGCAGCATGGTGCATATCAGACTACACGAATATGACAGGGAACACCTGTCGATGACATCTGAGCAAACACTGTTGCCTCTGTGGGGGAACGGCAGACAACTGTATTTTTTTTCTCCCATCCTTCATGCAGTACATCACATTCACACACATCTACCAAAGCACATGGAAGATACATGCATGAACACGCATAGACACACAAACTGAATCAGCAGGTGCACGCACACGCACACCAGAGATGGGGAAGGGTGTATGTATGAGATGACAGAAGCTTTGATTTACTTTTGCTTTCCCAGCAGGCATCAGATGACAATACGGCAGGCACACAATACTACAAGGTACACTGGAATTAACAACCAGAGGATGGAGGAGGAGAGGGAGGAGACTGGAAGACACAGCGACGTCCAAATAATAAACTGGGAGGGGGAAACACCTGGGGAATGTTATTAAGAGCACCAGCAAACAGTGAATTTACATTTACTGTCGGCAGCGCGTCCACCGGGGACCACTCTTGACAGCTTTTTGTATCTTTTTGGGGTTTTTTCAGTGGAAACTGGAAGTGCTGTTGATGCCGCGGAAAGATGAGCATGTCTTTCAGATCTCGTGACCCCAGGGGCTGAAAGTTAAAAGCATTTCAACGGAAGCAAAACAGATGCGACGCAACAGGTTTCTGATGAAAAAAATGAATTGAATTGATGGCGGAGTAGAGGCTGATATGTACCACAGCGTGGATGAAATGTGGAGCCAACAGTGAGTGCCGTCGGCCGAGTCTATGTTGGATTCAGCTGTTCGACTTTTCTCACCCAGTCGACATGTTGCCATTCCGCGGTAAAATGGCTGCAGTGCTGATGAGCCGGGTTTATATCATTGGAAAACACATGTGTAATTCTCCATGCAACTTTAACTTCATGCAAGTTTAATTTTAGTACATTAGCACTAAAGCAGTGCACTTTTAGGAGTATCTGCCTGTTGAAAATTGTTGCATTTTGAATGGAATGGTGATGCACTCTCTGCCGCCTACAATCTACAGTGCTGTACTAATGGTTCTGATTTCCATTTTGACCGACTGGTGACTCATTTCTGCATGGGCGTCATGCAGACAGAAACACAGTTAGATCAGAGGAATCCTTTTGTTCTCATACTGGGGAGGTTGACACCAAAGAGAGGATGACTTGCGAGTGGCACCTAGCTGTGTTAGTGGAGATGCATGATGACAGGGTCCTCATGGCCTTTGTGGTTAACTAGGGCAACAGATCCAGAGCCACTCGCTGCATCACTCACAGCGGTTCACGTTCTGCGATACTGTTGAATTGAATGCTGTTTAAAATGTTCAAAAATACTTTAAAAAGGTTTTTGCGCATTAAAATGAGTTCTGAAAAAAACTAATTCTGCAGACCCCCTGCAGTACCACAAAGGACCCCTAGGAGTCCCCCGGTTGAAGAGCACTGAGTTACAGAATGTAATGTAATGTATCTCTAATTGAGATTTGTCCGTTATTTACCTAAAAACATATGTTGGTGATTTCTCTGGGGTGTAGATGATAGATGATAGATGATTTATTAAATATTGGATATCGGCCAATCATGTTGTCCACCAGGGAGGTTCCTACCTGACCACAGCTACATAAAAACCGGCAATGACATTTGTAGGTTTACATACAAATTTCAAAGTACATTTTATTTATCTGTTGAAAAGCTCAATTTTGCTTTTGTAAATCAATGGAGAGAAGAATAAAATTGAATACTGGAATACTGGTCTTTTTTATAGAATATTGGTTATTGACAGCAAAATGGCAACAGAAATCAATACTGGATCTAAAAAACTGTATTGGTTGAACTCTAGGTATCACCAACTTCCATTGCTGGCTGTATGGTGCTGAGGATGGAGAGACTTTTCTTCGGGTTGCATTGGTTGTTACGGCTGTTACGAACCAGAGTGTTAATTGAGTGGTAGAGTTTCTTTGACACTCTTTTCTGGCATTTATTTTCCTTAATCTTTCATAGTTGCTCTGGACTCATATTTCTTACAATGGCATCTGGGGTTGATGAGTTTCTGGAATCTCCATCTGAAGGCTTGTTAGATACCTATACTAAAGAACAGTTGTTAAAGATTGCTGATCACTATCATGTTGAACTTACGAGTAGCGACAAACGACTGAAAGACAACATTATAGGTGCATTCAAGTTTTATTTGACGGAAATGGAAGTTCTTACTGCCAAGTCGGACGTTTCTGAGAAACCAGCTGTAGTCCTAGGTTTAGGTGAACAACTCCTTTTTCCTGATTTAGCTCAATCAGTTACCTCGCCTCTTCAGTTGATGTAAATATTTTTATATAAATGGAAATAGATCTGATCAATAGAACTCAGGAATGTGTGTTGGTTGCCTTACTTCCATCATTTTGTCATGCCTTTCTTTTTATGTCACATTCTTTTGTAGATAGGGTGATGTCCTTGTATAAAGACTGATTAACAAATTAAAGAAATATGACATAGAACAGGAATACCAGTTTGAACAAACAGGTGATAAGCAGGTCTTTTGAAATGTAATACACTACTATAAAGTCAGTGGAAAATACACCCTGGATAACGCATCCGCAATGATATTGTCCTTAACCTTTATGTGTGTGATAGTGATATCGAAGCCCTTCATTCTATGAAGGAAGACCAGAGGGTAATCTATGTAAACCACTACAGGCGAGGCAGAGGACCCGACATAAACCTCAAACTGCTGCAATGCAAGAATCAAAGCGAGGGCCTCCTTTTCGATGGTAGAGTAATTTCTCTGATGAGCATTGAACTTCCTTGAGAAATAACAAAGGATGCTCAATGCCATCAGAGAGCTCTTGGAGGAGAACGGCACCTGAACATCCTGGACAAGGATAACATGCTACAAGGTAACAAAAAACAGTAGAGCACACAAAACATGCATACCTTTACATGAGTAAAGGTATAAAAGGTATGCAAGTAGCAGCGACTGGCTACACAATAGGCAAAGTCATAGAAAAACAGGGGACAAAAGACTGCCTCAAACGTACATACACAAATGCCAACGTTTTTAAGCTGTACCAACCACACGCTGAAAATGACCAAACAGCACAATACACAGCACCAAACGATAAGCACTGGGCGCTACCATGAGATGGGTACTATTGAGTAGGAGCTTCCCTGGAACCTGTCTACTAGAAAGAAAGATCTAATTAATAACCTCAACTAGTCTTCAGTGCTGTACCGGGCTCGAGGCAAACTTTAAACGCTGAACTCGTGAGCGCTGATGGAGAACCAATTGATTAGCTCACCATAGGACTCCGAAGTGTACCCCCAACCGGGATTAACACCAAAAACAAAAAAAAAGGAAAAATAACAAAGTGACAAGCCTAACTACAGATAACCAGGGTAAGATGATTGATAGTAGTTGATAGTAGACTGTAGTAGTTGATGTAGGTCCTCTTTACATGCTTGTAACATTCCGACACTTGCCATACAAACATGAGTTTGCTGCGGGCGATTATGTTTTCCCGAGCAGATGCACTGGAACACATTTAGATTGGAAGTTAGGAATAAATTAGGAATGTCTAGAATACCGACTCGGAATTATCGATTTCCGAGTACAATGGAATGCACCATAAGCAACGGCTTGCGGCGCTGCCCTGAGCTGCATTTTGAGACGAGGTAAATGGGAGTGGTTATTCACCTGGGGGTGGGCATGCTCTGAAAGGGGTTGGATTATGCTAAGAAGCGCCCGTTATGACGTCTAAAGGGGCTACTTTCCGAAACGGCCTGTTCTTGCCCCATTTGGACACCGTTTTTGGAAAAAGGAAAATACAGAAAAAGGGGTTGACTTCCAGATTTCACATTTTCTCAGCTACTTAGGTCAATGATAACATGTGGAACATGTATAAGGGCCAGGAATAAGCCGCTTTCCACAATATGTCCCCTTTAACTACAGATGAGTGGTCTCACACTGAAATGACAAAATTTGTTCTAATGTTAATTTATTTTAATTGTCACAAATTTAATGTAGGTTAAGTAAGTTATTTTTTTGTTTCCTAGGTGAGAAACACATGTTCCTGTCATCAGCACTATGAACTGATCCAAAGAAACGGCTTGTTCCAAAAGGAAGCAGCAAAAAGAAAGGATGCACCAGGACCTCTTACTTTATTGATGGTGATCACATATGCAGAGATGATGAATGTCTAGATGAATTATTGAATCATTTAAGGATTTAATTAGTGATATGTGTAATATAGTATATATAGTATATATATATATATATATCTTTTCTTGCAATATTACTTTGGGGTTTAAATCAAATCACATTTATTTGTACAGCCCTTAATCACCGTTCCAGTCTCAAAGGGCTTCACAGTGTGGGCACATGTGAAACAATAAATGGTTAGTACACGACATCCCCAACCTTGGACCCTCAACAGAGGACAAGGAAAAACTCCCAAAAAAAACCTTTTAGGGAAAATTGGAAGAAACCTCGGGAGGGGCTACTTAGAGAGGGATTCCCCTACCAGGACGGTTGGGCGTTTGATTTGATTCATTAATAGTGGATAAATAGTGTAAGTGTACTTTGTATAATATAACCTTAAAGAGCAATTTCTCCTCATTACATAGGTGCCTAAATGTTATATCTGTTATTTAAAATAATCACTCAAGCAGCATTTGTTTGTGAGATGTCAAAGCGGCAGCCCCCCAGAAATGGAATGTTCAGAGTCATAATGGAAAGGCCTTTTTCTCAAAACCACACTTTTGTGTCTCTCGTTGTATAACGCCACATAACTTTCTCATTTTTTGGAGGGGTGACATGGATTTGGTCTCATTGGAAAGCCTACGTTCTCCTCTTTCAAGTAATATGAAAACCCCAAAATGTGTTTTGGGGTCAATGTGACTGATTTTGTGAGAGCAGGTCACATATTGGCTAACTAGCTCAACAAAATTGTCAATCCTAGCTTGTCTACAAGTTGTATTCAATAAGTTTATGGACATGAGCCATAAACAGACCGGCTACAGCAGAGAGCGTCGCTCACACACCCACATACACAAACACAAGGCACAAAAGTACAATATTACACAGAATTGTTATCATTGAGAAACTAAGTGGAACCGCCTCAGCTGCCTCTTCCCATTCTGGGTCAGACTCCGGCTCAAACATGTACGGTCTCAGTGTTAGTTCTGGAGCGACCACCATGGTTATGGTAAATTTCTGTGTCAAGCTTATTTGTTTACCTTGCGCAGCATGGGCGCTCTGCTCTCCGCCTCCGCCAGACAATTGGCCGCCTCACGCCGTGAGTGAGGCGTGAGGCGGCCAATCAGAGCAGTGCTCATTACATACAACCTCCACGCCCTCAAAACAGCCTGTTCTTTACAATGGAGAAAATGAGAGACTGAAACACACACCACAGCTGGTTTGAGGATTTTTTTTTATATCGACTTCAAAAACATCTTGTCAAGACCCCTGGAAACAGTTTTAAATAGCCCAAAATGAGTAAAATATGTCCCCTTTAATACTGGAAGGCCAACTGCCATAATAACGGCTCATTTGCGATCACCCGCAGCTTCAGTTGCACACTACACAAACATATTGTCACACTACAGAAAGGAACTGCAGAGAAAAGATACATACAGTGCTTTCAAAAATTCCCTCTGCTACATTCTGACACAAGGGAGAAATCAGCACTTACACACATTTATTACACAAAAGCATTTATACATTTGGAAAAGAAACCAATACAACTATTAAAATAGGCCTGATGGCATGGTGGTAGAATAACTGAAAACCCCCTGAAAAAATCCCTCTCTAAAAAAAAGTTTTGAGAAAGCCATTGTCAGCATTTGCGATATTCCCACTGGCTGCTCCTCAGCACTATTTTGGCTTTCTAAGTCGCACATTAATTCAATTCCAAATCTGTGAGCTTTGACCACTATCACACAGGAAACGTGGGTGGAAATTCAGCAAGACTCACTTGAGCCCAAAGATAAAGGACCGCAACAAAGAAGCAGCAACTGCAGTGAGCAGTTCAATCAGTTTTTTCAGACTCAGAAAGTCAGGTTTCCAGACGAGACTACTATAAAGACGATGAGGACTCATTTGATAAAAGATGCGTACAAAAAGAGACTTTGTTCTTTCAATTTACAGGAGGCAGGAGACTTGTTGACGTGTCATTTAGCGAGCTAAGTAAATCAGATTTTAGTGCAGGTATTAAAGTCTCTCAATCTAGTAGAAGCTAATGGCATTGCAACATTAGCTATTACACTTCCATCTGACTATCGAGGCAACGTTTCACAATCTCTCTCCATTCGGTTTGTGTCGGCACAGACACACCAAGACTGGAAAGAAGCACAGATGTCATAGGTGCAATGAATATTTTCTGCGAGTATAAATTCTATCATGCAAGTTCTGTTTCTCAGGTACAAAAATACATTCATATTAATAAGAAAGAAGAGATTAATACGAAATTAGTGATGTGCTGTTACTGAACATGGCACTGGACAGCAGACTGATGCCGCATTAATACCTAACAAGGTAAAGCATGGCACATGGTACTGTGCATTCACACTAATGCACTAACCCACAAATGCTGACTATAAAGGGACATCAGGCTACGCCGTCATAAATCTACAGGACCATCAGACAGGCAGCACCATTCACTAGCCACCTGATCTAAATGCCACATTGTTGAGTGTGTGAGTGTGGGTATGTCACTGGGTTTATCAAGTGGTCTTCTCCCATCACGGATGTAGTGTGTTGAGCTTCGTTATGAACGATGAGACTATTTGGTCAATTCTGAAAATTGACAATTATTGAAATTATTCTTAGTAATTAATATCTTATTAATTAACACTTGCGGAGCACCACCAGTTTACACTGGAATAGTCTCTTTATAATGATATCAGTCTAATAATCAGAAGAAGTGAGCTCTAGATTACAGTGATTTTCTACCTTCATGTCCAGGATATATCAATGACCCACAAAAGCCAGTTCTTTATAAATGCAAAGATTTTATTAACTATGTAAAACAAACACTAATAAAATGAACACATGTATAGTAAACTAAAACGGACAATGGCAATAAAACTGGCAAACAAGAAAGCAAGATAAACAGTGGCAGAGGATATATCAAACAAGGTAGGAAGCTAAACAGTGGCAGAGGATATATCAAATAAGAGTGGCAAATGATATTGGGATCAAAGATGGCAAGGAAGTTTGCACCGACAAAACGACCTGAGCTGTAATGCGTCTAATTGCGGCAATGTGGCAACAACGAAAGATGGCTTGGAGGACAGCTGACAGTTTCCGGGAGACTTGGGACAGAAGGACAGAGAATAGTGGAGAGAGAGAGAGAGAGAGTATTCTAACCTCACTTTCACAGTTCAACACTGCCTTTGCATCACCCGTGCATCAACAAGAAAGTTGGTTACCGTCTGGTTTGCAGGGTGTCAGCGGCGTCCTCGTCTCCGTGGTAACCGTCGCGCAGTCGCAGTGGACAGGTAAACACACGCACGTGTTGGTCTGGACCAGTCGACGTCAGGAGGGCCGTTGTGGAGTGCGGTCCGGGGGCCGTTGTTCGTCGGCGTCGTCGTGCCAACAGTTCACCTCAGTGGAGATAGAGGGATAGGGCGATGTGTTGACTCACGTCGTTCAGGAAGCAGAGTAGAGTAGCGGCTGGCTTCTGACGTGGTTTCGTAGTCTTCTGGATCAGGTTGAGTGAACTCAATCGGCCGTCTCGGCAAGATTCACTCTGGAGCTGGTCTGGTACTTGAGCTGAGAGAAGAGCTTTGAGCCAGGTTCAAACTTAGTTACAGGACGGGCTGCGGGACGGGCTGCAGGACGGTTGAGTTGAGTTTCTTGATGTTCCTTGATGTTTCTTGATGTCTTTCCGCCTGAGTTTTTACCCGTCCGCCCGTTGCAGGAGTTGTCCTCCTTTGTTCGTTCGAGTTTGTAAGATTTTGTGTGTTCTTTCGTAAGAGAGAGCGAGCCAAGGGCTCAGAGGGCTTTATGGTATGTCAGGAGTGGTAGGTGTTTCCCTCATTTGCATGCATCAGATTTACAACTTGATGACCGGTGATCACCATCCCCTAAACTGCATTTCCAGCTCAGGTTTGGAAAACATCATTTTTCTTGGTCCTTTGGGGATGCAAGTGACATATTTAATCACCTAACAACAAATGGGTTTGAATGACACCAAACATCACTGTCTTACCACAAAATACTGGCGAGTAAACCAAAAGTCCTGATAACACATTCTGTGTGCCTTGAATAACCAAGATACTACATTGGGGAGTAGGGCACATCATCTGCCACAGGATGTGAAGTTTAAATCTAATAAAACATATAAAGAAAGCACATTTTTGCAACACATTCCAGAGTTTCTTTGTTCTCTTATTCTGTGTCTCCCTTGGAAGGTAGATTAGGTTCATTTCCCCGGCCCTTATCATCGGTCCCATCTCCTAATGGCACCAGAGCGGGCTAGTCGAACCTGCAAAGTGTTACTTTTGACGGCTTTATGGGGGAAATCCACCTTTTGCTGCAAAAGGGGGTTCCTTGGGTTCCTGGGAGCACAGCAGGGGTCTTGACCTCATAGGAAGACCCTGGGAGAGGAATGTGTTAGTCTTTGGGTGTTGCTGTGGTCCGAAGAGGGGGGGAGGCTGATGTCTCCTGCATACACTACATATCCCCCACTTCGTAGCAATGGTACCTCCTAGAACCATTGGGACGACAAAACAACAGGTGACATCACGATACCAGGTTAGCAACACAACAATCCTGCTTCTGCACGGGAATTGATGCATCCCTACCAAAGGTGAGAAGTGATAGAGAAAGGGAGGAAGAAAACATAAGCATTACACTATACTAGAGGAGAAATTCCTACTCCTAACATAATTGGTCATACTAATACTAATCATGAAGGTATTATCCAGGGTACTATTGCTGACTAACTTCATCTGCGGGCTGGTTTATACCCTGTTCCTACTGGACTGCGGGGGATTCCCTTGACAGCTAGATTGGCAAGAGACAGCTAAAACAGTGGTCTTGGACGTTTGCCTAATTTCTACGTCTAAAGATTTGTGGGCAACTCTTAATGTTGCATGCTTCGCTTGCATCTATAAAAGAAGGTAGCAATAACAAACGTCAATAGATAACCTAGGGTAACCCTGGCACCTAAAATACTGTCAGCTGAAGACCAAGCCTGAGTCAGAGAGTTGTCAGGTTCTCTACTTTGGGTTTCAATGATTTGGAGTACCGTCTTGATGGGAGTTAAGTCAATAATTTGTGTCCCCTCAAATTTAATTTGTGCCTTAACTTGGGGTCTTAGACCAAGGTGTGTTTGTCGATGAATGGGGACACTTCACTTACACTCTTATAGTTGTGGGGCAATGCCACATGTTCAAAATACAGGATTGCATCGCTGGGGACATTGACCCAAAGTGTTTGGTTGTAGCCTGGTCCCATCCGTGTTATCTCTGATGAACGGCTTACTGGGACAGGGGTAGTGAATATCTCTTTGGTCAATGCTTTTGCAGAGATATCACATAGGTTGGAATGTGGCCTATGGCTAGGCTGTCAACAGAAGAATGGACTACATGCAGCAGGTTAGTCATCAACATGGAGACAATCTTGGTGTGAGCATGATCGGTCTGAACTACAGACAGGAGTTTGTTTGACGGTCTGGAGAGTTTGGTTGAGGGCTATGCTGTGAGTGTCTGAAGCTTAGATTGTGTCTTGTACAGATTTGCCAATGGTCTGTAACTACACAGCTTGATCAAGCATCTGCCTTCTAACCTTGGGAATCTCCCTCGGCAATTATCCTACCTGTTTCCTGACTGTTGTTAGGCTAATAGTATTGACAGTGTAGTGAGCTAACTGCGGCTGCTGCTGTGAATAAAACCACCTACAAATTGCTTTGGTCGCTTGTGGTAACCGTTCAACTCAACAAGTGGAGCTGTTGTAGCATAGGGGTAGTGTCAACTTCAGCATGCATCAGTGTATCTTGGGTCCAACTATCACCTGCCCAACTGGTTACAGAGGCCATAGTAGTGACATGCTTCTGGGACACTTCGTAGGTGCTGAGTCTCATGAACACTCTTTGTGGGTGTGTCTGGCAGTTAGTGATCAGTAGCCCGGGTTGATCTCTTAGTACAATGCATGAACTAGGGCCTGGTGACTGATCTCTGGTTGAGCTGCTATTGCAATAATGATGAGAATCAAAATAAACTGCAGCGTTCGGATTCTAGCAACACATACAAGGAATATACCAAACATCAGTAACTCGACAGGTATTGCATTACTGCACCCCCACTTGCAACTAAATTTGTTTCCTTCACTGTGTTGAGAAAACTAAAATAAACACAACTTCTTATAATCCAATAAACCAATAAAACAACAATTGCCGGCTTAGTGCACTTGGTGGGTTTTTCACTTGACTTACTTGGGTACCTGGTTGTCTCCTACAAGTCAAGGTATTTGTATGTTTTAATCTGATTTAGGTGGATCCATTTGAAAATTGGTACCTTTTGGCCTTTGGTAATCCTGATCCTGTAGGCTACAGGAGAAAGTTTTTTGGTAGAACAAAAAAAGGTAATACCACACCTTGTCCCCCACTTGGAACTCATCTTGGGAAGACTTTTGGTCATAGTATGACTTTCTACCCTCAGCTGTTCTTGCTAGGTATTTCTGGTCAAAGGCAAACATGGATCTCAGATGTAGGTCTGACCAGGGGAAAGTGGTTCCCCTGCATTGTAAGTGGGCCCTGTGATTTGGGTTCAAGGGCTAAGATTGGCAACATACAGCCGTGGATGTATTCCGTTACATCATGCTGCATGTGCGGCCAACAGGCTACCTGGCTGAGTGTATCGCCTGTTGATTTGATGCACATGGTGTGTCCTGGGAAACGAAATGATCCTCACCCCCTTTGGTTTCTGATGCCTACAAACCGAGGTGGAAGTTGCGGTCGCCCGCAGGACATGAAACAAAAGACACCAAAGGATTCCAGGCACAAAACCGTGCCTTCCTGCAGTGTTGAAAACTACCAGAAGATTTAAGTCTGTGGCAACGAGGTGCTTGGTGGATGCATCCATAAAGCAAAGGCACCCTATAAAGAAGGATCCTGGAAGCAGGGAAAACAGGGGTAGAGTCGGTGTAGGCAGACCTGACAGACAGTCGCACAGATCATGTTGCCGTGCCCCTTTAATGGGCTGGATTCGGGGAAAACGTAGACCGGTCCTATGTGGGCTCAGTAATTTTGCAATTCACTTTGCAAAAGAGTGACAAAAAATTTGGTCCCCTGAAACCGTAGGCTTGATTGCATGTCACAAACATTTCCTTTGGTTGTCAACGGGGAACTGATTGATTTCCAGTTTTTGTGGGAAACTGATAATCACGGGTGGTGACTTCCCATTCAGTCATGTTTGAGAAATGCTGGACGGTTGTCTCTAGGGGGGCTTGACGACGGGACAACCCCAGGGGCTCCTGATCTTCCGGGGGTAGTGCCAACATTTAATTCCTGAGACTTAGGGACAGACCAGACCTTTAGGCTGAGGCTCCCATGTTTTAGTGCTGCTGCACACCTCTTCACGCTGCAAACAGTAATGACAGTTTTTTCCTAGATCAGGAGTAACCCACCTCACCGGCTGCCCCTCTTATGTTGCTACCTTTTTTTCCCCTTCTTATTATTTTTATAAAGTGCTTCTTATTGTAAATATTGTGTTGTTTTTTTTAAATAGAGCTCTTAAATATTGTAAATATTGTGTTGGTCTATTGTAAATAGTGTGAATCTGTTATTTTGACATTTCTCTGAGAATTGCCACTTGCATTTCACTACACACCTCGTGTGTGTAGTGAAAATTAAACCCCTGAATCTTGAATCTTGAATCTGGTGGTTCGGTGGAGGTTTTGTACGAACAAGGATTTGAAGTTCAAGTCCTCCTCCATGTTTGGTTCATTTCTGAAACCAAAGTAAGCTTTTCGCAAGCGATGATAGTACTGTTGTGGCGGCTCTTGCCTTCCCTGTTTGATGGCCAAAGCAGCTGTCAGGCCAGTCTCCATGCTGGTGATAGAGAACTCCTGCATCAGGGATTGACATACCCGCTCATAGTCGTCCAGGATGTGTGGAGGTTGTCTTTCAAGGAAGCTACTTACCTCACGGCTGGACGTTACCTTGATCAGGTAGATTCTGTCATCTACTGTGGCCTGTGGGAATTTACGGAGGTAGAAGTCAATGTCTTTTAGGTAGGTATAGGTGTCCTGGGCACCCATTGGACCTGGCTCGAACCTGGCAATGTTACGAGCAATTTTATCCAATTCTCTGTCAGGCACGCCTTGGGTGAAGGCCGCGTCTGTAAATGCTGATGGTCGGGACCTCTCAGTTTGGTCTGACCACTGAGTGGGCAGAGAATCTGGATGAAAGGTATCATCCCAGTGGGGTGTGCTAGAGGACCGTGTCCTCTGAGGAGGCAATATCTCTCCATCTAGGTCACTTTGCTTAGGTAGTGAGAGGGAACTAACTTGTTGCTGACTGGGTTCATCCACCAGCCGAGATCTTAGTTCACCTTTGACCTTCACTATCTCACCGGTAGCCTCTTCACACTGGCTTTCCAACCTTTCTTGATACCTTTGGACATTGCTTGACTTTCTACCCAGTCCTTGCACTTTGGCAGCTTCAGCTGCAACCTCTGTCTTGAGAGCATCTATCTGAGTTCCTATCCCCATTATTACCGTGAGGACGCTACTCAGCTGCTGCTTACTTTCATCTCGCTCCCTTTTGAGCATTGAATTCTGTTCGTTCATTTCTTTCTGTAGTGCTTTAGAGATTTCCTTCTCTTTGTCTAATTGTTCGCGTGCTTGTTTAAAGTCTTGGCATAGGCGTTGATTGTCCTGCTTCAACCTACTGTTCTCACTACTGGATTGCTTCCATTTGGTCCTGTATTTGATCAGTCTCTTTGTCAATTAGCTTGAGTTGAGCTATCAAATTTAGAACCATGGTACCGAAGAGTTCACTGCGGGCGCTACCTTTGACCGTCTTACTCACTCCTGGGATTATGAGCTGTGACATCATCTGGTTAAGCTCTAAAGTGTCAAGGTTGTTGACAACTGCAGCAGGGCCTAACATTTTGACTAGAAGTGTTACAAGGTGGGATGAGGGGCGTCTAATCAGATCAAATCAAATTTGAAATTAAAGATTGGAAGCACAGATATACCGTAACTAGCTACTTGCCTTTTCAGAGTCAACTAGTTGATCAGGGATCAGATAAATCTTATGTGTGGTTCCACAAGTGGCGTAAATAGATGTGTTGACTATGACTTGACTATGCCTTCAGTGTGTTACCATGTAATGGTATTTACAGTTAATGCTGAAATTTCTCAGTGACCATGAATACTTTGAAAAGTTTACTAATAGGTTAGGAGGTTCCTAAACTAAAATTCAAAATGAAAATCAAAGAATTGAATTAGTCTTTAAAAATCCAACCATTGTAATATATATTCAAATTCCCAAAAGGCTCAAATGTTGCAGTTGCATTCAACTGTATTAATTAATTGCCAATGAGTTTGATGCACTAAATTGAAATTCAAAAAGCCAAATGAAATTGAGATTCAAACAGGCAAATTAATTTGAAATTCAAAAATCCAAATTAATGATTGGAAACTGATGCATATTCCAATGAACTATGAAGTTAAAATCTGGAATAAAAGTAGAAATTGTCCCAATTAATTGGATGCAAAATGCAAAATTTCTAAATTGTAATAAACAATTGAATAATTGAAAATAAGCAGGAATTAAAAGCCAATCAATATTGTAGTCCAAATCTTTCCAAACCTATTTCAGTTACCAGTCCAAAAGTCACTACAAATTCCTAAAAGCTTTTAAAATGGTCACTGAGTATGAAGGCATGTCCTTATATTAATGTAGCGTTTGATTCTGAAGTAGTTACTATTCATCCACTAATAAACTGTGTCCAACGCATCAATAGGCTATGGTCAAGCACTGGTTTTGTTTGAATAAAGCTAGTTGTAGCAACTTTGTGTCACTAGGGGGACTCCTCACTTTATCCGACAGTGACTCACTGTCATAAGGGAAACAATAGGGCCTATATGTCCGGCCTGTGCAACCAGTCAAATATCAGCGTGAAAGCTGAGTTTTAAATGAAAATCACCACCAAGCACTTAAGCACATGCGAACTCTACAGAAAACACACAAAACTTGAGGCTAATAGCGTGTGTCTGAACAGGAACAATTCAATCAATAATAGCCGTCAGGCTAATAACCAAAGCGACCGTCTAGGTCAATGGAGTTAACAGCTAAGCTAACTTTATGGCACTTAGCCTAGCACTGCTGGACTGCAGATACCAGCATCCACTACGGGTTTCAAATTACAGCGTCTCCGTACCTGGACTACGGCAGCTAGTAATAAACGTCACAGACCCATACGGTTAGATGTTACACCCAGCAAAATGGCGACTACTTGCAAACAAAGAGTTATTTTCGCGCTGGAAACAGATCCCCTCTGTTGCACAATGTCAGCACTTTTACATTCACATATATATTCGCTGCATAGGGGGTTAGTTAGAGAACATCGTCTAGACTATACCTTTCCCTAAAAGCAGTTTTACCTTTCTATAAGCAGAGATTTCTTCATCTGCATACACACGTCTATTCCCTGTATAGAGGTGTATTTAGAAAACATCGTCTAAATTATCCCCTTGTTTCACCAAGTGCAGATCTCTTCTGCAATACCGACATGTATTTCGTTCACACGGGTATATTCACTGCATGGAGGTGTGTTTAGAGAACATCGTCTAAACCATCCATTTTTCCTGAAAGCAGTTTTGCCTTTCTATAAGCAGAGATTTCTTCGTCTGCATACACACAAGTCTATTCACTGCTTATATACACTGCATAGAGGTGTATTTAGAGAACATCGTCTAAATCATCCCCTTGCACTCTCTCCTATCGTTGTCCACAACAATTTCTCCTAACTCAGGTAGCTAATCTGAGTATAGATGAGAGGGGAGAGTCGAACAATTCACAGAACACCCCAGAGCATCGTGGGCAGTGTCTCGAATTATTCTGAAAGCCTAATAACAAAAATGTGTCGGACTCCGCCGGCACTGGTGCACGCAAAATATTGACAAGGCTTAAAACGCCTAGTTCTATTGGTAAACTATTAAACTAGTTACCACAAGCGTCCAAAATGCACTCGCAGCTTTCCTGTTAAAACTCGACGTCTTAACGTCGGGACGTAACACTTATCACTCACTAGTGTAAACTCTTTACTGGCAACTCTTTCTCTCAAGTAGGTATTAGATTATGTGTTACTCGCTCACAGACTGCTCCTTTTTCTGAGACTTGCGTGCTACTGCAAACCACTACTGTTAATAAGCCACTATTTCAAGTTTCATATGCATTGATATATATTGGACATGAAAATCAAGGTAGACAATTTGAATTCTCCTCACACGGAGGGCACCAATGATGTAGTGTGTTGAGCTTCGTTATGAACGATGAGACTATTTGGTCAATTCTGAAAATTGACAATTATTGAAATTATTCTTAGTAATTAATATCTTATTAATTAACACTTGCGGGGCACCACCAGTTTACACTGGAATAGTCTCTTTATAATGATATCAGTCTAATAATCAGAAGAAGTGAGCTCTAGATTACAGTGATTTTCTACCTTCATGTCCAGGATATATCAATGACCCACAAAAGCCAGTTCTTTATAAATGCAAAGATTTTATTAACTATGTAAAACAAACACTAATAAAATGAACACATGTATAGTAAACTAAAACGGACAATGGCAATAAAACTGGCAAACAAGAAAGCAAGATAAACAGTGGCAGAGGATATATCAAACAAGGTAGGAAGCTAAACAGTGGCAGAGGATATATCAAATAAGAGTGGCAAATGATATTGGGATCAAAGATGGCAAGGAAGTTTGCACCGACAAAACGACCTGAGCTGTAATGCGTCTAATTGCGGCAATGTGGCAACAACGAAAGATGGCTTGGAGGACAGCTGACAGTTTCCGGGAGACTTGGGACAGAAGGACAGAGAATAGTGGAGAGAGAGAGAGAGAGAGTATTCTAACCTCACTTTCACAGTTCAACACTGCCTTTGCATCACCCGTGCATCAACAAGAAAGTTGGTTACCGTCTGGTTTGCAGGGTGTCAGCGGCGTCCTCGTCTCCGTGGTAACCGTCGCGCAGTCGCAGTGGACAGGTAAACACACGCACGTGTTGGTCTGGACCAGTCGACGTCAGGAGGGCCGTTGTGGAGTGCGGTCCGGGGGCCGTTGTTCGTCGGCGTCGTCGTGCCAACAGTTCACCTCAGTGGAGATAGAGGGATAGGGCGATGTGTTGACTCACGTCGTTCAGGAAGCAGAGTAGAGTAGCGGCTGGCTTCTGACGTGGTTTCGTAGTCTTCTGGATCAGGTTGAGTGAACTCAATCGGCCGTCTCGGCAAGATTCACTCTGGAGCTGGTCTGGTACTTGAGCTGAGAGAAGAGCTTTGAGCCAGGTTCAAACTTAGTTACAGGACGGGCTGCGGGACGGGCTGCAGGACGGTTGAGTTGAGTTTCTTGATGTTCCTTGATGTTTCTTGATGTCTTTCCGCCTGAGTTTTTACCCGTCCGCCCGTTGCAGGAGTTGTCCTCCTTTGTTCGTTCGAGTTTGTAAGATTTTGTGTGTTCTTTCGTAAGAGAGAGCGAGCCAAGGGCTCAGAGGGCTTTATGGTATGTCAGGAGTGGTAGGTGTTTCCCTCATTTGCATGCATCAGATTTACAACTTGATGACCGGTGATCACCATCCCCTAAACTGCATTTCCAGCTCAGGTTTGGAAAACATCATTTTTCTTGGTCCTTTGGGGATGCAAGTGACATATTTAATCACCTAACAACAAATGGGTTTGAATGACACCAAACATCACTGTCTTACCACAAAATACTGGCGAGTAAACCAAAAGTCCTGATAACACATTCTGTGTGCCTTGAATAACCAAGATACTACATTGGGGAGTAGGGCACATCATCTGCCACAGGATGTGAAGTTTAAATCTAATAAAACATATAAAGAAAGCACATTTTTGCAACACATTCCAGAGTTTCTTTGTTCTCTTATTCTGTGTCTCCCTTGGAAGGTAGATTAGGTTCATTTCCCCGGCCCTTATCATCGGTCCCATCTCCTAATGGCACCAGAGCGGGCTAGTCGAACCTGCAAAGTGTTACTTTTGACGGCTTTATGGGGGAAATCCACCTTTTGCTGCAAAAGGGGGTTCCTTGGGTTCCTGGGAGCACAGCAGGGGTCTTGACCTCATAGGAAGACCCTGGGAGAGGAATGTGTTAGTCTTTGGGTGTTGCTGTGGTCCGAAGAGGGGGGGAGGCTGATGTCTCCTGCATACACTACATGGATGTCTGGTTGATGTAGGCCCACAACACCTCCAGAAGGCTCAACAGTGATTTCTGGCGTCTATCGTCTATGCTTAGACTTATCCCAAATTGGCTGGCTGACAATGCCGGCTTGAGACGGCGCGCTCAACAGATCAGTTAAAGCCATAATATGAAGTATGGTTGTGATTGGTCAAAGTGGGCATGGCCTATGACATGATAATTGCAGAATGGTGTATAACTCAACGCGGGTTCAAAACTATCACTATGAAACTCGGTGAACTCTCAATCTTGAATATGCACAAAAAAGAACAGCAATAACAGTATGAAATATATAAGGTTATATAGAAGGTTTTTAATTCATTTAATTCTGTTTAGTGTTGGACGGTGGTCTTATCCTATCTGGAAATCTGGAATGTGCATGCGAGTAACATGCCTTTAGTTCATTTGATGTCATTGGTTTTAGTGTCACCAAGTCACAAGTCTGGGACTCGTATGGTTGTAAATGTGTAGATGTAGTTTTCCCTTCTTTGCCCATATTATATTATTGTAAAAACATCCATTCTCCCAACATTAGCCGTTAGTATTATTATGATTGTTATATTGTTATTATTTCATGTTATTCTAACCTACGTATGGCTTTGGTAGATGAATAAAGTATGGCTGATGAAAAATGAGGTGTCCTTTCTCATCTTGTGTTCTTCTCAGCTGTATTAGCACTGGGGACCTGAGAGCATTGTGATTGGTGAGAGACCAGACAGCCAGCATCTGTCTCTCTCTCTCTCTCTCTCTCTCTCTCTCTCTCTCGCTCTCTCTCTCTCTCTCTCACACACACACACACGCTCACACAGCAGCCCAGACATCTGGTGGGGCTCTACTGGGTCTTGCCACTGTGGTACTGGGGACTCTTACAAGGACTAAAGATACTTCAGTAGTAATGACATGTCCCTATTGGCCAGACCGGGCAGAAAAACAGGAAGTGGGGACAAGACAGGGGGTCGAGAGGTCAGCCATCTTGGGAGGGTGATTTAAATACAGTAGAAAAGAGTCACAGAGATACACAGAGAAGTAACGTCCTCTGCCTGGAGGCCAAGGTAGGAAATGTGAGTAAGTTTCAGTCATTGGCAACATTCAGTGGGAGGACAGAGAATGTGCTCAAACAACCTTAAATAAGTAATGGGCCCATCAAAAAATACCAGGCCCTACACTCTTCATTAAAAACATCTTTTATTAAGGGATTAAAAACAATTTTTAATGAGGAGAGAGTAGTGCCTACTGTCCGTATCATTTTATTCAGCCTAATTTCATGGTCATTTGTAGGAAATCTTATCTTTTTTTACGTTTTCTTACAAACGAGCAAGTAACCATGACACAAATCGTTTTCCCTAGCGGTAGCAAAAGCTATCTTAGCTTGTCTCACCCTGCCAGACTAAAGGGATGAACAGTGGTTGCATATAGAAAGCTGGATGAACTATGAATTTATGTCGCTGATCGTGATATGACAGTAAAAATCACTTTCTTGAAAAGATCTTAAAACATAATATAATACTGTGTAGTATAAAGAGGTGTACTACTGTGAATTAACAGTGTGTATGATGACTGTGTATGATGAATTTGGTCAAACTTTCTATATCTACAGTGCATTATATGGGCACAATAAGGACTCATAATGCCTTATGACCATGCTTATAAGGACACATAATGTTTACTGATGCATTATATCAACACTCGTAAAATGTCCTCTGTTCAGGAGGCAGCACTGGAAGAGTCGCAATCTCCTTGGCAGAGGTCACTAAGGCCGGTAGAAAGCTCTTCAGTGGCAAGGTTGAAGGCTCTGAATATTGTTTGGGTGTCGTGGTTGACATGTTTCTTCAATGTCGTGTGGATCTCATCATGTGGCCATCGAGACCGGAGGGCGCGTTAGAGGAACCACTGAGGAATCAAGCTGTTTAGCATCGCTGGGAAAGCCCATAGCAAGGTGCTGGCCCGCTGGCCAATGGTTGAACCTTGGATTCAGGAGGAACAATGTGGATTTCGTGCTGGTCGCAGAACAGTGGACCAGCTTTTTACTCTCTCACAGATAGCTGTGCGATCATGGGAGTTTGCTAATCGCGTGTACATGTGTTTTATGTGATAGATGCTGCAGGAGTATGTGACGGGGCTGCTGCTGCGAGCCATTTGGCCACTAAACACTTGGAGCAAGAGCTGTGTTTGCATTCTTGCCATAAAGTCAAGCTTATTTAAGGTGGGCACTGGACAAGGATTCACCTTGTCCCCTGTTTGTGATATTCATGGACAAGATATGAAGCCACAGCTGAGGTCTGGAGAGTGTCCGGTTCAGTGACATTAGGGTGACATCTCTGCTGTTTACAGATGATGTCACTCTGGCTTCATTGGACTGTGATCTCCGATCTTGTCAAGTTTATTTATGACAAACTGTTTGTCATAACAAACAGTTATGTTATGTTGTTTGTTTATTGTTTGTCCCTTTATGACAAACAAGCCAATGACTTTGCAGCCCTAATGAGGTCAAGCTGATAGACAATGTAATGTATATTTTATGAAACTGCAGTAGAAACAAACAAAATGAATTGAATCTCTGATTTGACCTGTGGTGTACAATATGTGGGTAAAAATATATTTTACATATAAAAGCAGATTTTAATCATTGGTCCACATGTACTCACCAATGCTGGGGTTTCCTCCAGGGTTGAGAGTGACTCTGAAGGCTTGATGGCGGTCAGGGGGAGTGTCGCAGGGGTCGACGTAGAGCAGAGCACCTCCGAAACCCATCTCAGACAGCAGCGACAGCTGGAAACATAGGCGTAGATTTGGTAAATGGACTGCATTTATATAGCGCTTTTATCCAAAGTGCTTTACAATGTATGCCTCTCATTCTCCCATTCACACACACACACACTCACACACCGATGGCAGTGAGCTACCATGCAAGGTGCTGGCCTGACCATCGGGAGCAATTTGGGGTTCAGTGTCTTGCCCAAGGACACTTCGACATGTGGACTGGAGGAGCCGGGGATCGAACCTCCGCTCTTCTGATTGGAGGCCGACCCGCCCTACCTCCTGATTTGAGGGGAGATGGGGAAGTACCCACTCAATATTAGGTGAAGGATGAATTGCCCCGCAAATTATTTCTGCCTCAAACACAAGCTGTATTTTCACTGCATGATTAGAAGCACAGTTGAGTTTCACCAAAGCACATGTTCCCCATAATCTGCTTTTAATGCATCCATTTAAAGGCATGTTTCATATTTTGGTTGATGTTTGCCCAGCAGATGAGGGGTTCAGCTTAGCAATGCCTTACTGTATTTAACACTGTTCATACTTCTCCTCACCTTCCATCATACCTGCATACTTTCCTCGTGTTTATTTCTATTTTTTGTTTCGTTCTTGCTAAAAACTGAGCCGCATTTAGACCACTATTATGCCCATAGTATGTCAGTGTTTGATCCAGAGTGGTTCCCCCCAAAAGTTGTAAGGAAACCGACCTCCATGGCTGGACACACACACACACACACACACACACACACACACACACACACATATCACACACACAAACAGCTAGTTTCACCAAATGTCACTGGCTTCATCACAATAATTCATCATTTTTAGTATCCATCTTTGTGTCTCAGCCTCATCACTGTGGTGTTTCTCACTACACTTCCCAGAGGTCACCTGTCAATCAAACAGTGTCTTTCTCCTTTTCTGTGTTGGAGTTGGAGTTTCAAAAACGTGTCACTGACTAGAGGTTGGATCACTGTTGCGTTACAGAGATCAGACAGGGACACAGAGACATTTTATCTGAAAATGTAATATAGAAAAAATATTACTTTTCTGATCATATTGGTGGTTATTGGCTTTCTGATGATCACCAACTGGAGTTCATAGTTTATCCACTTTTTTCTTTCACCACTACATCACTGGTAATAATAGAGAATAGTTGCTGGGTATGGAAACTTCTTCCATAGCTGCCACTGTGCAGAGCAGTATTTCATTGTTGCATAGAAGATGTAGCATCCTTGTTTTGAGTGTAGATGACTATTTTATTGAATATGTGACACAAGCCATGGTCATTCTCCACTCATCACAACTCTGTCCTTCAACAGGGACAGAGACA
This sequence comes from Hoplostethus atlanticus, assembly GCA_034670405.1. Taxonomy (NCBI): domain Eukaryota; kingdom Metazoa; phylum Chordata; class Actinopteri; order Trachichthyiformes; family Trachichthyidae; genus Hoplostethus; species Hoplostethus atlanticus. Next base: position 645,273 of record JAXDDX010000090.1, read on the forward strand.
CCACACACACACACACACACACGGATGCAAGAATGCACATCCACACACATTCTGCAAATTCATACACGCATACGCACTCACACAGGAAACACACGGAAAATACACAGACACTTATGTGTCCACACTCAAACATACACACGTAGGCACATGCACACATACACACACAAATGCAAGAACTCATATCCCTACACATGCACTCACATGCATATGCATACACACACACACACTTGTGTGTGCCAATCTCAAACACAAACACACTCATACAAACACCTATGCGTGCATATAAATATACACACATGGATGTAAAACTGCATGTACGTCAGTGTTTCCCATTAATTACCTAGACTGTGGCGGCCCGCCATAGTCTAATTTGTCCCGCCACAGTTTCATAATGAACCGAAAATATTTTTACACTTCTCATAATAACATAAAAGATCTCTAACGTTGTGTTTTGCGCCGTTGCTTCAGAAAAGCATCTCTCACTCCCAGTCAGTCAGCCCCCCGCAACCCCCTCCCCCCCCCCCGAACCCACCCCGCTGTACGCGCGCACGCACACACACAAACACACGCACTGGAACATTCCTGGCTGCAACCCGAGACACCAAGGCATTTTGAGGACACAACATCGTTTGAGGTAAGTAACATTAACTAACGTTACAGTATCCACCGCAGTTATCCGCTAGTCCAAACACAATTTTATCATTATCAATGTACGACAGCAAACAGATAACGTTACTGCAGAAGTTATCATTGATAATTAACGTTAGTCTAACGTTAGCTAAGTTAGGTAACGTTAACGTTAGCTTGCGTGGAGATGTCGATAAACTTGCGGCCGTGGTATCTCTCTCTCTCTCTCTCTCTCTCTCACAAACACATTGACAACAGACCCGTCTGTCAATAGCCCCTCCTCTCCGAGGCTACATCCACACTAATAAAACGGTTTTAAAACGGAATTTTGAAACTAAAACGATCTCGGTCCACACAAGCGTTATAGCACCATTTCAGAAATTATCTCCGTCCATAAAAACCCATATCACGTTACCATTCACCTACACTGGGCATGTGCGTGCCGGTGTAAACAGGAAGCAGATTGTCTATTCTGCTTAGTTGCAGAAAATACCATTATGAAGAACAGCAATGGCGAAAAGTAAGAGCAGAGATGTCTTTGTTTGGATGGACGACGAGGTGGAACTGTTACTGAAAGTAACAAACGAGTATAAGGCGGTAAATGCGGTGGAGAATATAGATTGGGAGTCGTCGCAAAGCAAATACAGCGACATATTACCGCGGTACCAGGAGCACTATCCATCGCCAGGGAAGGATACGTCTGACTGATAAGACCCAATCAGGAAGCGGACGTGGCTCTCCCACAGCAGCCAGCTAGGGCAGAAGCAACAGGTGAGATAGACAGCAAACAGAGATGTAGAAGCAGGGCAGAAAAGCCTAAAGCTTCTAATGTGCCTGTATATATTTTGTTATGTGTTTGACACAACGTGAAGCAATGGAGCTGTATATATTGTTATTTGTCACAAAGTACTTGGCAATTAAAATATTTACAGTGGAGCACCTTATATATAGTATTATTTAATAATTAATTTAAGAAAGTGTGTTGGTCCCCCCCCAACTATGTGTTCTTGAAGTTATCTGGTTCATTCAGTCAAATGTCTTAAATAAATAAACAATAATTATTATGAGGTGAGTCATTTTTCCCCGCTGCACCGGATCTTAGGGTTCCCCCACCTGCCAAATCCCACTTTAACCCCTGGTAACGTTATATCTAGCTAGCTAACGTTAGCTAATTATCTAACGTTAACGTTATTACCAGCTGATGACCTGACGTCAGCAAGATGGAGAAATAGTTACACAGTTGTAACGTTACTGTAACGTAACAAAATTGTTTACAAGAGCCCAAAATTGTTTACAAGAGCACAAAGTTCTTCATAGATCTAGCCTCTTAATTTTGCTCTCAAAGTGCACCAGATTGATGCATTTAACTTTAAAATGTACAAAACTTTCTTTCGGGGGGGCATGCCCCCGAACGCCCCTAGAGGGTCCAAGGTCCACCCACCACAATCTCACAAAATCCTGTGGGAAACACTGTCCACACACATGCATACACACACTTACACAAAAAACACACATACTACACACATATGTACCCAGACTCCCACAGACAAATATGCATGCATGTGCGTGCAAACACACACACACACACAAGGACATAAACATTATTCTCTTATCTTGTCTCTTCACACAGTCACTCCCATGCACTGAGCTTTTCACACATAAATACAGCTGTGGACTGATAGAATGACATCTTCTATATGTAACGTTTCAAGATGTCAAGACAAAATCATCCGGGACAAAAGGCGAGCACCCTTTTGGTAGCACTTCAGCTAAGGCATCTCGCCATAGTGGGTTCTAATGTTGTTCTAGTGATGAATGAGACATTTGATAAAGCCTCATCATCGCTGTAATGTACCCTGCTTATTGATATAGCATTGTGAGCTGCAAGGTGTATGAATGAACATACTTCAAATACAATATCATTATATGTGAAATATATATACTTTATGGTGTTAAGGTGTCAGACAACTTGTCATTTTTCTTATTCCGCCTCTGTTTGACGACTATTGCACTATTAATTATTAGTAGAAACTATTGCAGACGCCGATTAGCAATCAAAAGCAGGGTATTGTAAGTGCACGTTGATGTATGCCATCCCTTGGCACTAATTTAACACCTAAAGCACCATCTAAATCCATATTCCAAAACCTGCCACTCAGCTGCTTATTGAACCCATTGCTATAAAAGCACTCTCCTGTAGAGTGGGTGTTAAAATCCTCCGACCTCTGTTGCTAATAGAAATGTTGGCACGCCGATGTAAATAGATCAAATAGTTTTACTGTTAAAAGGTTAAATTGATCACCCCCACTTGCCTCCCGTCAGTCACTTAATGCAGTCGTTTATCCTGAGCCCGCTTTTAGATTGGATTAGGTTGACAGAGCGCTAATATTTCATTCGTGCTTAGTTGTTACTTTATTTGTACTAAAGTATTTCACCGCAAAAATGAAAAAAAATAAAAACATCCAGCACAGCACGGCACACTAATCTCCTTCTCTGTTTCTCTATCTCTTGCTCTGCTTTGCTTTCTCTTACTGGGATTCTATTCTGTGCTTTTATTCTGTTTTTATTTTAAAATGTCTTTGTTTTATATGTTCTTCTTTTTAAATCTCTCATGTAAAGCACTTTGAATTGCCTCCGTGTATGAAAGGTGCTATACAAATAAACTTGCTATACAAATAAACTTTTTAATAAACAAATAAACTATTTTCATTTATGTGAATTAGAATGTATTGAATTAGAAAGCTGAATGGCAATTATGTGCATGTGTTAAATACATAATAGTTTAAAATTGTCTTGACATTTGGATGGAAACATAGCTTCCATCACATTAGTGTTTCTGCACCACAGTTAGCCACCAGAATGCAACTTTTAGTGGTAATCCACAAGATCCTGTACTTTAATTTTTTTTAAATTTTGTCACCCTTTTGGTGCACTTCCCAGAGATCACCAAACTCGTTCTTTTCTTCGTCTGTTCAGCCACGGTGGCTATCTCCGCTCACGCTAACTACCCAGTTCTTCTTCGGTTTATTCCAAACAAACCGGAAACGTAAAACGCATCACTTCCTGAGGATTTTAGGAATATCTGGTTGAATCACTGCTGTGTTATATCAGCGATAGAGAGTAGTAACACAGATATTTATATGAAATTGCTGCAGATTTTTAGTTTAACCTTTGTGAACCTTTGTTATCTGGGCAATGTTGGCGCCTGCATGGTCCCCTAGTCCTATGATGACGCTGACTGAGTTGCCGTTGCTGTGATGCCGCCCCATCAGATCTGGATGTCCCACCAAAATAAACTTTCATATATTGTGTATACGCTGCTTGCCCAAACTCGGCATCTATTGCACGCCCAACCGTCCTGGTAGGGGGATCCCTCTCTGAGTAGCCCCTCCCAAGGTTTCTCCCAATTTTCCCAGTGAGGGTTTGTCCTTGTCCTCTGTGAGGGTCTAAGGCTGGGGGATGTCGTGTACTAACCATTTATTATTTTCACATGTTGGGCACTGTGAAGCCCTTAGAGACTGTAACGGTGATTAAGGGCTATACAAATAAATGTGATTTGATTTGATTTGATTTGATACAGGAAGCAGAAGGAGATCCACAGGGTCAAAAGTCAATCCAAACATTTCCTGGCCACAAGAAGCTTCTATGTTATTAAAGCAACAATTCTGAAAGTTGCCCAAAACATTGTCCTGTTTATCAATAAAACACCCCAAATGCAATTCCCATAAGCTTCAATCAATATTTATGAACTCTTCCAGAGCAGCAAGAAGAAACCAAATGAGCTTTATTCAATTGTACCTCCACATCCCTGTGAAGTGAACCAACCATTCTTCCATTCACTGTCAATGGGATGGGGGAATGTTTACATGGACAACCATCAATCATCGCCTCAGCTCTTTAGTTTCAAGCTTCGACAGAGATGCGTCCGCGCTCGTCTTAGCGCCACGTTGATTGGAAGTAACGGGCAGCCAGTAGCAATAACTCGGAGATGAAAACCGCTAATTGCGGTGCGGGACTACGATAAAACAATAGGCTCGCCCTTTTTCACGTTTCTATCAATCAAATTATCTTCTGTAAGTGGAAAGCAATGGCGTGTCGAGCTAACGGGATCAACGACGGTGTGTGATAATGCGCTGCGAGCGTGCCATAACATAAATCCAGTCAATATGTGTGATATTAGGCCTGCAGTCACCTTCACAGCTCTCACACACGCACACACACACACACATTGAGATCATCATCAATAAACATACAAGGCTCATCAATCTATATCTACTCCACTTAGACGTAATTGGCGATAATCTCTGTGAGATAGCAGCAACACACACAGAGACCTAACAACACACACACACACACACACACACACACACAAGTCAGCTATATTCATACCACTGACTGACTGTGATTTTTTTTCTGTATGTTATCCAGTTCCTGTTAATGTGTGTTGACTCTGCTGCGTTGTTGGGATCAACAGTGTGGACAGAAGCCATTTAGTTCACAAAGGCAAACGATGACAAACGAGCCTCTGATTCCTTTCATTTTCCGTTCACGTGGACCGCGAGTGTCACAAACCGTGGGCGAACCAAAACTAGGTCGCCGTCCTGTCGCTGGGGCAGGTACCCAACGGGACGACGAGAAGCTGCGGTGGGGCTACGTAGCTGCAGTACGGCGACCCCCCCCTTTTAAAACACCGTCAGCCCGTTACCTCACATTCAGGACTCATGCAAGAAATACAGATATTATAGTAAAGTAGTTGATTGTTTAGAAGTGTAAAGGGGCTGAATGAATCGTTAGCGCATTTGAGACATAAGTGTAATGATCGTACACAAACAAGACCACCGCCGAGAAGACTGCCATTTATTATTTTATTATTGCATTGGATTGGAATTTCCCTTTCGCCTTCAAAGTGACAGACCGCTTTGAGACGATGACTACTGCTGATGTTATTTCTCATGAAATAATTTGGATTAGACGTCTTTGCAAGAGGCAGTTAGAAACGCATTCATAACGGTTCTACTATCAAGACTTAGGCCCCGTTCACACTGTGCAGCGGGATTCTTAATATTTATTATCTACAAGCTGCACCATGCCACATTTAAACATATTGAAAGGGCCTACATTAACCTACATTGATGTGAAAATTGTTCTCCACTTTGTTTTTAGACATTGACCGATTGCTTCTCGACTCCTTACCTTGTAGAGTAGAGGCGCTTGCCCCAGCTTGACCAGAGCGATCTGCTCGGTGAGGTTCAGTCTCTCTTTGGCTCTCCTCAAATCGTCCACGCTGCCATACTGGACGTCCACCACCTCTCCCTGATGAGGACAAACAAGCACAAAACATCAGATCTGGGAAGGTTTCCGCTGATCCGCTGAAATTTGGGGATTACTTTTTCGGAGTGTGTGTTTGCATCTGGGTGCGTGTCCAAGAGAGATCATGCTAGCATGTTTGTGTTAAAGCAAGAATATTTACTGGCCAGAAATACCTCCGGGCTAGTTGACCAGAAACACACAGACCTGCACTACACACACAAAGCGCGTCGCCAAAACCGGCTTTTATGGGCGCAAAAAGAAAAATGTGTGTGTGTGTGCATTTCCATGTGTGTGTGTGAGTCTTATCATCTCCCAAATTAAAGTGACCTAGAAGTTGTTGAGGAAAGTCAAAGCACTACTTTTTGGGTAGAGAGTGGGTCTCTCTCTCTCTCTCTCTCTCTCTCTATCCCTCCCTCTCTCCCTCCCTCCCTCAGTGCATCACCTGGGCCTGATTCATTTTTCATGTGGCCTGGGGGCGAGTGTAACACGATGCTGCAGCGGAGAGAGCGAGAGAGAGAGAGACAGAGAGAGATATCGTGTTTGCATCAGGGAGACTAGCTGAGGAGAGAGAGAGAGAGAGAGAGAGCGAGGGGGAGAGCGCGAGAGAGATTTATCGCTCCTGCCTGCATTTGCATCATAAAAGTCCTCCATTTAAACTGCAGCCCGTGGAACAGTACAAGACGCAGCAAATTGAAACACAGAGGGGAAATCTCCCCGCGCTGAGACGGCCCGGCCAGACCAGATCCATCTCTCTCTCTCTCCCTCTGTCATTCTTTTGTGCCTCTCCTCCTTTCCTTTCCTTTCCTTTCATTTCATCTCGGTGAGGTAATGAAATTAACAATGTAAAGTGGCTGCTGTCTGGCAGCCGAGGCACTGAGCACGTCTCTTCTGGCGAGATGATGAATTCCTCCACTTCGCCTTCGCCAGGCATCCACATTTGGACTTGACTGATATGGGTTTTTGGAAGACTGATATGGATACCGATATTTTTTGGACTGATGGATATTTTGTGCCAGTAGCCATTATTTTTCAATTTGTACTGACAAAAAATTCCATAGTAATTAAATAGTTTCAGGTGGGTGAGCAGGTTTCACTGCAGGTTTTACAGACTGACACCCCTGAAGCTGTCCAGTAAAGTCATATTTGCCCCTCCGTCATATCGGACGTGAACGACATTGACTGGCCGAGTTTTATTAAAGCGGCGATATCATTTCGAACCGATGTAGTGGAAGAAAGTAGAGACCGAGGAAGGGACAGGGGGGTGAAAAGGTGGGATAGATCGCAGGATGGAGGAAGATTGTCTCTCTCTCTAAACAGAGTGAGCGAGATGAAGAGCGGAAGAAATTGGTGAGGAAAGGAGTAGCGCTAGGGAGGAGACAGGGGGAGGCCGTAGATTATTTCTGCAGTCTGCTGATTGAAGGCTGCTAAAATCCGCCCCGTAATTAACTGTTATCACATCAAGGAACTGAAGTGCTATCACAATCAAAGTCTGTCATTATTGTCAGACAACAGGGAGAGCCGGTCCGCCTCATCCGAAGGAGGGTCTGCGCTGGGGAAGCTCCTTTTGAAAGTCTCGTTTTACAAGCGACCGGTTATTTGAACCACAGCAACGTATATCTATATCTGTCAATGTCAAAAAACAAGATCACAGCAAAAAATAACACTGACTAGGAGTTAAACAAAAATTACTGGGGTCAAAGGAATCAGGTTAAGCATACGTATAAATAAAATGAAAAAAATAATAAATAAAAGCATCAAAATGTGCAATTCCCTTCTTTTCTTTTTTGCCAAATATAGTTGCTATGCCTCAAATGATATAAAAATAAATAAAGTACGAGTTGAACTATCACCAAAATGTAGTTAAACTGCAGTTTGTTCAACTACACTGATAGGGAGCACATTCACTTCCTGTTCAGTGCCGTAACCATGCAACACTGCACAAAAACGTTAAGCTTATTGAGCGATTTCGCCTGTCATGTCAAGGACTTTACCTGTCATAATCGATTGACCAACCACAAAGCCGTGCAGAGAGCAACATTTGGACAATTTTTAACATGGGCAAAATCTCTATTTTTTTTCCAAAACGCTTTGCCCAAAAGAAAGGAGAGGAGAGGGGATGAAAGATGAAAGAGAGGAGAGGTGAGGACAAGTACTTTACGATGGCTGTGCTGAATTAGTCAGTGTCTTTCCCCCCCACACTGTCGGCTCAGCGGTGAGCATTCCTAAAGCATCACTGAGCTTTTTGATGGCGTGATGTTGAGTCATGTACTGAAGCCTGTGATTTTCCCCTTTTTTCCCTTTTTACCCTATGTCATTTGCTTCTGAATTGAATTTGTCCTTTACAAAAACATTTCCGGAAAAAAAATAAAAAGACAGAACCGGGTGTAATTTACAGAACTGGGTCAAACAGTACTTGTAAATCCTTTTTTGCCACATAGGACCGCACAATGAGTTTCTTGCGTGGACAGATACAGGGAAATATTCCTCGTGATTTAGGATGTGTGTGATTACACACCCGGAACAGTCTGGATTTGTCGAATGCGATAAGCCAGAACCATCTGGAAATACTACTTGAGTTCAGCAAATATATTAAATGGACAATAAATTGCTCACATATTTTAAGCACTTCTTTGGTTCCAGAGCAGTTTTTCCCAGCCCAGTCCTGCAGTACCACCCCCTGTCCTGCAGGTTTTAGCTCCAGCTCTACTCAGACACACCTGTACCACATTTTCAGATACCTTAGGCCTAATTGTCTGAGTAGAGCTGGAGCTAAAACCTGCAGGACAAGGGGATACTTGAACATTTTGAAATGTGCTGACTGAGACAGGGGGAGGGTCTTGGTGTGTAGCTTGAATAGCCTGAATAGAGAGATACTTACATTACGTAGTTCATTACAACATTTACTATTTAATGTTATTTTGCTAGAATTTGCTATTTAATATGTTATTTTGGATTCTGTTAGATGATTTATGGCCATTTGGTTGCTACAGACTTTGGAGCTAATGTTATCTTTAGAGTGGGCTTGCTAGCGAGCTAACACTAGCATAAAAAGAAGCTAACGTTATTGTGTTTGATGATTTTCATGACTATTTGGTTTCTATAACGGGCCACACGGAGGCAGGGTGGTTAGCACTGAAGTTGTTTTTTATGTATTTAAAATGCCTTTCACTACAGTAATGCTAATATTGAGCTGCAATGAAAACAAGAGAACATCCATACCACTGTTGTTTGAGAAATACTTTTTTTTAAATTCAGTAATGCATTAAAATATGTAATATCACCATCATATGTCACTTCTACGTACATTATTTCACTTGTGGACAACTAGCAAATGGGATCCAAAAATCGGATTCTTTTTTTTCCATAGGCGAAAACAAAAATGGATCCGGATAGAATGTGAAAGCCCCAAAATCACAACACAAAACTTGAGAGGATCATAGGAATATGCGAGTATGGAAAATGAATGGCTGCTAGAGAATTTGTAGCTAATGTTATCTTTAGAGCAGTCCAAGATATTGTGGCTAATGTTAGCTTTAATTGACAATTGCAAGCTTAACTAAAGAAAAGAAGCTTCCAGTGTCAAAAGTGTCAATCTCGCTGGTGATGTTTAGTTTTGATTATTAAGTAGATATTGCCAACGATGGTGAAATTTAACATCATAATAATATGCTGTGTGTGTGACAATAAAACTTGCATCACAATATCTGTAAATAGTAATCTACCTGCAATTTCTGTACACTAATGATTCCCAAAATCCTGACTCTACCATATTCAACCTAATCAAAGAAAAGAGTCTAAAATATAGTGTCCTCATACAAACGTAATTGTTTAAATTTCTTTTTATATATGCTGGTTAAAGTAATCTTAAAATGATAAAGATATAGGACACCAACTACCTCATCAACATTGGTTAGACAGAAGTCAAGATCTGTCAGTCTTAATGTTAAAAATGTTGGCAATAAGGTCAAGATGATGATGATGATTAAAGTTGCCCTATGATGCAATGCAAAATGTTTTACGTTCAACTGATATAAAGGTTTAAATTAGAGTATAAATCATTTAAAAGTACATGTATGTTTGTGTAAAGTCTTCTCAACATGGAAACATTTGATGTGTACGCTGTGTAAGCATGAACACATTGCTCTGCCACATAAAAGCAAAACAACAATGCAATGTAAAAAAGTGTTTTCTTATGCAATTTTTCACCCATTGCTTTGTGTTCTGTGTAGCATTTCCCACTACCTCAGTGCATTAGATAAAGTAGGTCTGCTGTAAGAGTAAAAAAAAGTCCATTAACCATATACCAGAATGGCCCAGCAATCACTAGGGACACTTAGTCTTGTTTTAATTTAACCTGGCTAGTTGGCTCAGAACGCATTATTTAACTAGACAAGTAAAACAGCTTAATCACTTGAAAACCACTCGGTATTACTCATCAGTTGAAGTTACTACACCGTAGTTGTCACACGTTTAGCCCACGTTTAATACGATAGTTCCTAAAGAATTAGGCCATACTTTCCTAGAATGCCTTCTCTATCGCCCTTCTCTACTACCAGACTGAAATTGTTATACCACATAATTTTCATCTAATTTCATAGTACATTAGCTTAAATATTGCGTACATTCTTACAGTTCTGCATGAGTTTGTAATATGAGATTCATCTCTACATCGGCTACCATGTTTGCAGCCACCAAGAAGCACCTTTCTTTCTTGCGAACTGAGGTGAGAGTGGATCGTAAAAGAAAGCATTGATTGTTCCTATGGCATTACTTACCATATCCTTTATAATTGGTTATTTCCTTTTCAGTTCAACGAAGACCATCATATACCACGTATGTTCTGCAAAGGTACTAGCTAAAACCTTCCAATATATTTGGTGAGAAAGTTGAAACTGGACTGCACAAGGAAGCTACAGTTAATTCTCTGGTCTGACCTCGTTCTTACCCGATGCAATAATGAAAGTCTTAACAGGCAGAGGAGAAGAAAGAAAGAAAAGAAAGCCTGCACACTGCTAAATGATGAGGAAGCAAGAAAATCTCATTCCCAATGCAATAATGTTTTGCAACAAATATTACAGTGTAAAGAGAAGTATGGTAAAGCTGGACTGTAAAAGGAGGCAACAATTAATTCTATGGAATGACCGTGCTCTCTTCCAGCAACCTAGAAGAGTCTAGACGGCCCATTCACTTTCTCCATCAAAGATTGTGGCCAAGGGCTGTAAGCGGGAGGTCACGGCTTCAGACCCCACAACAGCCAATGTGTCCAAACAGCCGTGTGTCTTGTCGAGGTGTCCTTGAGCAAGACACTGGCTCCATTCACATGCACAGAGTAACCCAGCTATCGGCCAAATGCTAGTAAGGGTCTTATTTGGGTTAAGCTGTTCACATGAACTTTTGATACACGTGGACTTTGACCATGAATAAACCAGTTAACTGAAGTTCTGTTCACCGCCATGTGAACAAAATGTACCCATAATGCCGCGTGAGTCAAAGTCTGCACTGTGAACACCACGCCAGGCATCTTAACTGAGTATGAGTTTACCCAGGTTATTCTAACCCAGTTATGACATGTATCAACCCGAAACCAGGCTACTTGAGGGACCAGGGAAATTACACAATCCTCCCTTCTTTTCCCGGTTACTCTTGACTTCCCACTTCTCTCATCACTGGGCTGCCCGTGGCTTCGCAGGCTGAATTAATCACCACTGTACCGCCGCTAAATGTAATCCCCTCCACAAACCCCACCCCCCCCTCTAACCAAACCCTTCATGCCAGAGATCATCAGGAGAAATGGGGTCCCGGTTAAGGTACCGTCACCTTTTTGAATCGCGCACAGCTTAAAATGGATGGGGAGGAGGGCGAGAGAGAGAGATGAAGATAGAGAGGGAGCGAGAGAAGGAAAGTAAATGAGAGAATAGTGGCGGATGAAGAATCTTGGCATGTGAGAATCAGTTACCCTCTTAACTATAATATAAAGCTAAAATATATGTAATATACCCACCTTGCTGGGATTGTCATAGTATTACTATCTTACTCTGGGCCATATTGAAAGAACAATGTGATCTTTTAATTTATCTTGATTAAAATGCCTTCATTTAAGCAGGATAAAAATACTTCAGCACACTTACACACTTCACATATGTGTGTGTGTGCACGCGCACTAGCATAGCAGTGCACAGCGCAACCACCAGCAGAACTTATTAGCCCTCTGTACTTGTCGCGGTCCGCCATCCATCCATCACAAACGCCATATTTAATTGTCTGAAAGCCATGTTTAGATACGGCAAACTGTCGCTTAATTCAAGGCAGCGTGCAGGAACAGAGCTAGGAAATAATCTGGTGATGGATGACTGTGACCCTCCTTTGGGTAGAGTCCGACGACTGGACAGATGGATGGATCGGGCGAAGCAGAGAAAGGGGAGCGGAGAGAAAGAGAGAGAGAGAGGAAAAGAAACTTGGTATTCAGAGAATCGCTCCAACTTTTCATCTGCCCTCGGGCCGGGCATGGGCTCCGGGGAATAACAAGCATCTCCTTCAACCTCTTTCTCTGTTCCCGGGATACAGAGAAGTAAAACCCTCTAAAAATAGTGCGACTGTATTTCTTAGTGCATGTGTCTGCTGGCTAGTGCGGGCGGACTACATGCATAATGACTGCCATTAACCTTCACGCTCCTGAAGGATGGCGGAAAAGATTTACAATGCATCTAGCATGACAGAAATACCATGCCGTAGGATTTTATGGTTCCCGCATTGGATGTGGCGGTGATGTGTTAGAATCCGGGAGTCTGGTCCTTATCTGAGTGTAATGTATAATGTGTGCACTTTATCTTTTGTCTGCAAGAGATGGCCCAAGGCGATCTACCAGGAAAACTTCTCTTTCTGTTCTATTTATAAAAACGATCCTCTGGAATATGACCCATTTAAAAGCAGTGAATATATCATAGTCCTAACATGTGAAGAGCTGCATTCTAAAACGCTATGTTATCCATCTTGGAAGAACATCATCCTTCAGTGTCTCTAAAATATTGGGGTAAAATATCGAGTAGACGTGTTACCATTCTGTCAACCCATTGAATATTTTTGTTACTTTGTTCAAATGGAACTTGTCATAAGCATCAGTCATAAAAATGCCAAATAAATCTGCTCTCGGTTTGTTTGTCCATGTGCATTGGATGGTGAATCTACTTTGTCTCGGACTAAATACTGTAGTTGCAAAATCGCTCACATTGTTTCTGCCGCACTTCATTTGTGACGGTTTGAAAGTAAATTCTCCATAAGCTCTCAATTTACACGAGAAAGCTGTGTAAAGGAGCCTCCGGAGGATGTTTTTGACAAGAAAACACAAATAGAAATCGTCATCTTCTTTCTTTATCGTCTTTCTCCTCGCCCGACTTGCTGTTTTACACTGCTGGGAAATAATAGGACTGAGGTACCTGTGGTCCCTGAACTGTAGGTGGCCAAGCTGTAACATTTAAAGCCACAACCTCCGGCTGTGGCCTTTACTGGTGACCCTTCCTGTGGCCGGGGGTGAAGACTGAGACAATATGACAATATGAAGGAGAGGAGGCGAAGGGCGGGGCTGGGGGGAGAGGTGGATGAGGATGAACAGCCAGGAGGGTGAAGCAACCTTTGCTTTAGCCTTTCCTGGTGACCCGAGGTTGGCCTGGGAGCTGACTGACTGAGGGGAGTTGTCTAACTATAGTAATGTATATATGTTAGGGTAAATGTGGGAACTTGGTAAATGTGTGGATTTGTAAATGTGCACATTTCCCACCGAGTTGGTAAATGCATTTACCAATTTCCCACATTTACCGTAACATATACACTGACCGATATATATAGCACTGATATTGCCCAGCTATTTCGTCCACCTCCGCACAGCTGGTCCAAGTCAACCTGCAACCAATCAATACTACACTGGTTGTCTATGAAAAGCCCTTAACCTGAATCTAAAGCGGCATTTTGATGAGATCGGCAATGAAACCTGCCTTACCCTGCCTTAAGGAGTTGCTAACCCTAAAGCAATGTCAGTAGTACGGCTTTCAATTGAGAGTTTTAGTGTCCCATGATGGTCTAAATGTTTTTTCAGATGCTTTTCCACCCTGACAAGAAAAACATTGTGGATGGACCACAGAATCCTTGTAAAGTTTTGAATTTCTTGGCACAAAATTGGTCAAAAGCTTGGCAGTCCCAAGTGGCAGCAAGAGTGAACTTTTTTTTGAAAGTTTGTCATTACCCAGAAATCATGTAATGTGATGTCAGTAAGCTAAATATCTTCTTCTTAGTGTGTGGTGTAGGTAGTAAAGAGGTTCAGCTATTGTTGGTAAGTCCAGCTTTCTCAGACTATACCCCACACACACTTTGTTTGGGCAAATAGGGTGAATCTATGACGTCTCACTTAGTAAGGATGGGATTTAGAATGAGATGGACCAATAGCAGTACCTGGTTTCAACTAGAAAAAATGTCCCATCATGTGTCAAGTGCCTGGTGAAGAAATGCAACAGACTAAAAATCAAAATGCCAATGCTGGTCAATCTTTGAGTACCTCTAGACTTCCAACGGCAGAGTAGGCTGCGTAGGAGAACTGCTGGTTCGGCATCTCGTTTTGTCCATGCTGATCACACGGGATCCCATTGGGCAGGAAACACTGGTGACTAGACCTGTCCGTTATAGTGTTGGGGGTGGGACCGGGCAAGCTGAGCAGGACGGTGTGATCGGACAGATGGACATCGGTCAATCCGAGCCCCACCCACTGCCTGTAGAGGTACCTGGCTCTGGCTTCCTCGCTGTCGTCCGATAGGCTGGCGAAAGACCTAGAGGGAGGGGCCACAGAGAAGGGGGGGAAGATATACTGTATTTATCAGGCTGACAGGTCATTTATTTCTCAAAATACAACTCATGTTGGATGGATATTCATCATATTCATTCAGCCGGAAGGTGACAACTGGGGCTTCTAACAATGTCAGACATAACATGGTTGACAAAAGTGAAATCATAGCAAGGAGGTCGGCAACCAATTTCTGTCTGCATATCGGGGAACTAGACCAGCTCATATCAAATCAAACCACATTGTATTTGTGTAGCCCTTAATCACCGTTACAGTCTCTAAGGGCTTCACAGTGCCCAACGTGTGAAAACAATAAATGGTTAGTACACGACATCCCCCAGCCTTAGGAAAAGGAAAAACTCCCACAAAACTTTTAGGAAAAAATGGAAGAAACCTTGGGAGGGACTACTTAGAGAGTGATCCCCCTACCAGGACGGTCGGGTGTGCAATAGATGCCGAGTTTGGGCAACGAAAGTATACACATAAGGGTCACCTGAACAACTGACCAATTCTGATGACCAGGAGACCATGTAGTAGATATTAATCCTGAATATTAGAGGTGGGTAGAAACACCAGTGGAGAAGATTGCAATACTTGCCCATAACAGTGATATCTTTATTCACATTTCAAGGCTTTTAATGAAAGACGCCATGATGATAATCTTGAAAATGATGGGAAATGTTTAATAAAAGAGCAAAATGTAGTGAAATTCATCTAGCACTTAAAAAAGCGATGATGATAATGACACTTTTTTTCTCTAATTGGTCTATATAACAGTGAAAAGATGGTTGGGTAGTTTTGTCAGTTTGGCCAGAGCTCTGACTCTCTCACACACACACACACACACACACACACACACACACACACACACACACACACACACACACACACACACTCTCTCTTCACCACTCAACTCCACATGGGAGCTGTCAATCTCCGTCATTCCCGTTTTTCTAATTAGAGGCAAGACATGTCAATAAATCTGAGCCGGGCCTCATTTGAGCCTTCTCCCCGGTAAGTTTGATTGTGGGTATTTACTCTCTTTATTGTTCTGAATCCTTTTTTTTTTTCCTTTTCACAAAAGGCTGAAATACCAGGAAAGGACAGGACTCAAAGTTCAGCAATGACGACATTTCTAGACAGGACCGGCTGGTATACTGAGGATCGATGAAGAGTCTGAAAAATGATATCCCAGTAAACATTATTATAAGAAATTCTGTATATCTTGAATCCCCACAAAATCACAAAATGATGCATTTTTTTTCTATCTAAAAAACCCATTTACACCCTGTAAAAACAACATCAGTAATTGTCAATAGTGACTTTCATGAGTGTTTTATATTTAAGGGATTTTTTTTCACATTACCTGTCTGTCTCTCTCTAGATTGCTTAGTGTAATTGTTACGACCGTTTCATTAAAAAGGTGCTGTATGAACTGGGTTGTTATTACCGTCATCATTTATATTTGTGTGCGTGAGCATGTATGCCTGTAATGTGTGTGTGTGTCTGTCTGTCATGTCTATATCAGTCTCAGTAGCAGATGGCCCAAACACAAATCTCTGCCATTCTCCAGTCAGCTGGCCACGTCTCATAGCCTGCCAGGAGTGGCAGCAGGAGGCTGTGTGTGTGTGTGTGTGTGTGTGTGTGTGTGTGTGTGTGTGAGAGAGAGAGAGGCCGCGTGTGTGCGTGTGGATTTCCTTACGTGTGTGCTTGCCGAGACCTTCATCTATAAGCCAAGCTGTTGGGAGGACTCCCTGTGGTTTGGGACTGCGTCCAATTCTGACGATGCTCCATGTCTCGAGTGACTTTAGTGTGCGTGTCCGTCTACAGAATTGTGTGTGTGTGTGTGTGTGTGTGTGTGTGTGCACGTCTCTGTCGTTGTGTCTGTGTTTATTTGAGTGTGAAGGCTTCTTGTTATGTTGCAGCCCCTTTCACTGGGCTAGTCACCCTGAGGCCATTCGCCTGTTGATACTGAATTGTCAGCCACCAATGTCTCATGTTCAAATCACGCTAAATGTTAAGAGTTTTTTTTATATTTTTCATGGAGTCGTGCTATTATGCCACGGGCCTGTTAGTGTGGATTTTTACCTTTAAGCTGCACTAGGCAATTTCACACGTCGGCCCGAATGGCAGCGAGAGGTAACTGTTTGAAAACCATTTGAAAACTTCAACACCCAGAAATCACGGAGTGTGTCAGTGAACTGCACACGCTCAGGTCTACCAACCGGGCCGAGTCCCGCTGCTTAGGAGACACTTTTATATTTCACAAAATTAAGTTTGGAGTCTGCACTTCCTGTGTGGAGAAGATTTCCCACCAGGGACCACACCTGACACCAACAATTTCATTTGAACAAACAGAGTGAATCAATCTGGTCTCAATTAGCGGGGATGGGGCGCTGTTCTCTGCTGCAACCCCCACTTTGTGATTCATGCTGTCAAGACGAAATCTTGCCTAGCGCAGCTTTAACAGATGCTCTTGTATCTTCACTAAGCCTGTTCACTGACGGGGTAAAGCTATACCGTCCCGTACGTATCACGCCGAGTAGCGCAGTATGCATTTGAAGTCCACTTTAAGGCAGAGAACTCGATCTCACAAGGGTTGAGCGTGGATGTTATGTGCATTTATTTTTGGAAACAACAAAAGGAACATAAATGACTTCAATAGAGCGGGTTCACCGACAGAAGCAAGTAAATAATTTAAAGAAAGGAAAAGCAAAAAATCTGTGTTATTTTCCGTGCCGCGCAACCTTTCGGGGGCCCTGCTTAGACGCTCTGATTGTTTTGAAGTGAAAATAAACAGGCGGCGTCTGAAGCCCGGAGAGCGTCTTTATCTGATGAGTGGATTGAATCCTATCCTCTGAAGCCGATCCACCCCGCAGAGATGAGGGGGAAACTCTGTTTATCTAGTAACACACTTCAGCCGGCCTGCAATTGCTTTCGTGAAAAAAGGATTTGGGTTTTGTTTTGTCTCTCTCTGGGTTCTCTCAGTTTCAACTCCCAAGCGAAAAGTTCGGCGGGAGTCAAACGCTTTTGTTTTTATTAAAGTTGGTCGTCTCAGAGCCAATCGTTGTCCTTTGGAAGACAAACACAAATTCAAGAAGTCAAAACATGCATTCACGGCTGTCGGAACATCCTCTTATTTCGCCTGGTGCAGCCGTGTTCTGTTGCATGTTTCATTGTTTTCATAACGATAATGTGTACGGTGCATTACAGATAAATCACACGTTAATCTCGTGCACATCGTGGATGTAATTGCCTTTTTGCAGGAGCTCCGTGTGGAAGCGATGTGCCTCCGCGGGCCGACTTGGAGCGCCAGTCCCTATCGCCTCTCCTCGCAGCTGTTGAAGATAATATATTCCTATGGCACACAATCATTTTAATAGCTCCCCCATTTGTTCGGGAGACAATTGATTTTCTCTGTTCCCGTACGCATTAGTCACATTTGATTTCTCTCATCCCATTTGCGTTAGTCACATTTTAAGAGCGTGGCGCCCCGCGATCGGCCGCCGTCGTAGGAAATCTTCATTCGGGTGGCAGGTTTTGGTGTTTAGGTGGAGTCTAAATGATGATGGAGGCCGTCGATAAAGAGTACATCATTAAAAAGGAAAGGGAGCCTACCTTCATGTTACTGGCTGTTTTATGTGACCACAGCTCATTCGGCGGAGAGGAATTAGGCAGGTATGTGAAGGAGGCTGCGTGGTAATCAAAAGGTTTGATCCCTGGCACAGTAAATGCCCCTTTTGCTTGTCTCTACTTCTGATTGACATAACATAATAGTGATCTGTTACCTATTATGTAACCTATTATCAACCTCTATCCGGTTCATTAAAGCTTTTCCATTTGCTGCTAAACACCCGGTGTCAGGTAAGGCTTTCCTGGGAGAAAATCCTCCTACAGAAACTCAACAGGAAATCCAGGGAGAAAGACATCACAGTACTGGACACACTGTTTGATTGACAGGTGATCTCTGGGAAGAGTGGTGAAGAAACACCACAGTGATGAGATGGAGACTGAATTAAAGCGAAGAAGTCGTGGATTATCACTTTAACTGGATATTGGTGTGCAAATATGTGACCTCAGAAACAATACGTTTTAGGGAAGATAACACTGAGGAGAACACACACACACACATAAACACACAAACCTATACAGTAGATACACAATTCAACTGCCACCACTTACACATGCATAGCAGCCCCCAGCCCTATATCCCTGCACACACACACACACAGTGTAGCCAAATTAGCAAGCCAAAGTAGGATGATTCTCAGACATTCAGTTGATACAGAACCTAGTTTAGCTGTAAACTTCATTTGAACCTGTGAGGCAATGATCAAAGAGGACTCCTCAACAGAAACCACACACACACACTCACACATTAACATAATGTG
This sequence comes from Hoplostethus atlanticus, assembly GCA_034670405.1. Taxonomy (NCBI): domain Eukaryota; kingdom Metazoa; phylum Chordata; class Actinopteri; order Trachichthyiformes; family Trachichthyidae; genus Hoplostethus; species Hoplostethus atlanticus. The sequence continues at coordinate 664,428 of JAXDDX010000090.1, forward strand.
GGTTATTTTAAGGATTATTTTATTCTAAAATCTACCTTGAGAGAAGCCATTGTAGACATTGTATTGGCCTATTAGATGTTGCTTGCTTGTTCGCTACAGCGTATCAGAATCCGAAATTGGTGATGGCGCGTGCCAAGAAAGGAAAGAGACAGAAAAAAAGAGACAAGTTTGTTAAAAAATGTTGTTTTACAAGATTACTAGATTTTCGAGAGGAGACAGACTTCCAAACGGACAGTTTTGTTGAAACCCAGGGGTTTTCTATACAGACAATTATGTCAGAAATGGTCACAGACTGAAAGCAACAGAAGCAGTGCTGCGGGTTTCAGGAGGAAATCATTTCCGTTATATTCTGTTGTCGCCCTGCTAACAGCGCGCAGGGTAGTTAACAGTGAAGGAAGAGGAACGACGAAGAGGAAGGTTCCCCTGCCACCCAGGCGACATCTTCTCCTCTGACAGACTTGGTTTCAATTTATGAAGAATGTTGTCATTCATTGTACGGACAACTTACGTTGAGCTATCAAGAATGTAACCACGGTTGTTCGGCGTGAGGTTTAAGAAACAGAAACGTGTACTGACTGAAATACTGAAGGTAATCTGAGAGACTTTCAGGGGGAAGATGGAAGCAATTTCGTTGTAGTTCAAACTTTGTAGTTCAAAGTTTCACTGTATTTGATTATGTTTGCTTTTGGAGGAAATGTCAATTTGATTTTCTTATTTTTAACATTTTCATCAGAAGAAACCTTATTGGCAAAAAATAAAAAGTAACTTTCCACATGTTGTGTTCATATAGACTTACTTCATCTTATGTTGCTAGATCTGGAGAGAGAGGGGGTTATGCTCAGTCTACGTCAGAACACCCTTAAAACAGGGATGGAAACCAACCTAAATTCATTCTACCCACCTTTTTTATTTGCTGAAAAGAGTTTGCCACTTTTTTAGACTGGCATAAATCTTCATGACCTAATTCATAGTTCAAGAAAGGGTCTGTCAAGGAAAGGAACAAAAAAAAAAAAGAAAAAATGAATGCTTTTCCTGAAAGCAGAATAGATGTTTTTGGGTCATATTGGAGCTTGTTTGCCTTATGAAGATCAGAGTTTTCCCACCTATTAATTTACCACTACATCCCGGCCCATAAAAATATATACAACAAGTACACACACACACACACACTCAGTCTTCCTCTGAGTGGTCCATGTAAAACGATGCCTTAATGTCTGTATGATGACTTTCTTTAGTAGGCTGATTCCCATCAATAACAACATTACAGCACTGTGTCTCTTTCTCCGGTGTGTGTACGCGTGTGCAAATGTTTGCATGTGTATATGTACTGTATAAATGCAGTGTGTGTGTGTGTGTGTGTCCCGCCGAGGCGATTGTGACAGCTCGGAGTCTGGCGTTGCGGTGATAAATGAAGACCGAGAGCTCAGAGACAGACTGTTCAGTGACTTTGAATAAAGCAGCAGTTAAAGAGCTGCCTCTGACTGAATGTAAAACAGCTCGCGCCGCGCTGCGCCTGGCTACACTGTCAAATGGAAACGCAAACACTCACACACACACACACACACACACATTTAGCTGTACAGTTCACCTCAGACACCCCTGAACAAAATATTACGTTTTGCACTCCGGGACCTAATAATGAGGACAGTCAGGAGAGATTATTAGAAATTTGACAACCTAGCCCATAAGAGGACATTTAGTAAAGATACAGCCATCACAACAGACTAGTAGACTAGCATGAAGTTTAGAATTTATTTAGGATTTGCACAACATAATGAATTTCACTGAAATCACCGATGCCCCAGAAATGATTGTATGAGGTCAAGAGTTTACAATTTGTCACTTTAGATTTGAAGATTTAGGGTGTGATTTCCATTTCCAGTGAATGGAAGGAGAGACAAAAACCCCGCGTTTAGAAGAAGAAAAATAAATGGACAATGTTCTCCACAGTCATTACAAGTCACTGGATGCCCCCCGCCCGGTGATATTAGTCCCGTGCAAATGTGCGTTTATCAGCTATCATAGTTATCGTGACGCTTGAAATCAATTTACTGTTTAAACACTCAGCTGATGGCCTCATCCAGAGCCACTTACCATGAGTGAGTACGGGGGGGGGGGGGTTCATATCATGCTCAAGGACATTGTGGCAACTGTTGATGGGCCCAATATCGGCTTTTTGTGGGAATTGAACCTGCAACCTTCCGGTTAGGGGATGGGCCACCCTGCCTGTTGGTATACAACCACCCCACCCAAGCAACCATCGAATACTCTGTCCCATCTAGGGTGAGGAAGCTCCCTCTCCAAATGTAATCCCTTACAGATATCAGTGTGTTCAAATTGTAATCAGATTACTTTTAGGTAAATAGGGATTACATTGGATAACACTGCCTGTGAAATTCAAGTAACAAAACAGATTTTATATTCTTCTGATGAAGGGTAAACGCTGTGTGTACCTCTTTGGTGTCACCGGCCACAAAACTACATATCCTATGGAGCAACGTAGCGACGTGTAGTCCAATCAGATAACCGCATCAAACAAGCTAGGTGTGTCCAATGTAGCCGCGCAATAGTTCAATGCTCTGAATGGTGCTCATCTGATCCTTTTAAAAACACATTAGGTCATTTGAAGCAATGAGTGAAGCCATGGCATCTAGTTCAAAACGCAGCTAGACTGTGCACGCTCACCGCGATAGAGATAGAATATGTGGATGCATGTATATAACAAAATATGTAATAAGATGAAATAATATGAGATCCTAAAATAGAGCTGAAATTGTCATCAAAAGATAACAACGTTGTGATTCAATCCAAAATCTGGAAACTGATGGTGAGACAAATTACTGCTATTAGCTGTGATGAGTGCGGAAGGGAATGTCTACTGAGGGTTTGAGGGGGGGGGGGGGAGTTCACCAGTCAGACGCCTTGACTCCTGAAGTCTATTGCCAGGTTTGTCGCTGTGTGCACGGTACTGAAGACTTTGGATTTTCTTACTTTTGTACTGTTGCAAGAGAGAAAAATAAGAAGACATTCCTGTATGAGGCCCATTGCATGCTGTGCAGTCTTTGGTGCTCTATAAGTTATGGTACATCTCATTGCTGTATTTTATGCATGTACAGGAATGCACACCAGGCTGTTCAGTTCATAAAGACCGAAGCAAATACAGGATCATGTCTCTCTGGGTGAGTCAGTTTAGAGTTTATACACTGGATGTGCTTGGATAGAGGCGACACTTCATATATTGAATAAGTTGAAGAAGCTCAATATCAAAGCCTACGTATGGATTCCACATTACATGATTAGGCTGAACCAATCGGCTTTGAACAGCGTGGCTCTGCGTTAACTCGGTATGCCGAAGAGTACACCACGTGGATAAAGGAAATGAGAAACAAGACATGTCACCCACCCGCCCACGTGGAACACAAAGATTGGCAAAGATTCTGATGAGGATGGAAAGCTGCTAGGAGGTCTGACTTTGAAACACGAGTTGAGAACAAATCAAACTTGCCATCATGAGCGGGCTCACGTGCAGAAAAGCGAGAAGAATGCTGCAGAATTAGAATTTACGCTGTGAAAAATGTGACGGCAATAAACTACCCCTCCCACGCTGAACCAAGAACCCATTATCGTGCGTCCATATCGGATAGGGTGTGCATCAAAATGAAAAGTGCATATTTCAATTCCGTGGCATCCAATCCATTTGCATTCTGTCAGCTTTCACTTTGAAAGCGTCACACGTAGTGGAACATGAGAAGTAGGGGGGGGGGGATTGAGACTTGAGTATCTGGATTTGTGGTAAAAGTCAGACAATAATTGGAGATCTTCATAGACACCTAGGTGTAATCCTGCAGAAGCACACACTTATGACAAGGTGCAGCAGGAAGGACTGCTGGCGTGACCACACAAGATCCTGTTTCTTTTTTTTTTGCCATCTCTATTGTCTGTTAAACCAGGGTGGCTATCGCTAGTAGCATGCTAACATGCTACTCAGTGTTTCTATTTATTTACAAATGAGCCCAAATCGTAAAACAGACAGAGTAGCAAAATTGACAACTATTTCAATGAAAATGTTGATTATTAACATTTAGACTCAGAAGGAAACAACATTTTGATGGTTCTTTAATTCAGTAATTCAATGTATTACCAGTTGAAACGGCATGATGGGACTGTTCAAAAGTGGGGGGGGGGTTGGACAAGAAGGAACGTGGAAAGAGAAAGGCAGTGAAGCCCGTTGTGTTCTCGCTGCAGTTGATGAAGCAATCCACTGTGAAATGCTTTGCGCATAATCTTCAGCTGTCACAAATTCTGTATTTCCTCTAAATGAATAAATTCCACCCAACAATGCTGTAAGAAAAGGAAACAGGGTTTTGCAAAGGGGAATTCCTCTCATTTAAACAATGACTCCCCTGCAGATAACTCTTAAAAGCGCACATAAATTGTTTTAGACATGGCCGACGTCATTTAGGGGCATTTCAGGACCAATCACTACCCCACCAACAACAGTGAAAAGTCATTTATACATCACATCTGTATCATGTATAAATATACACACCATATTCAATGGATATGAATGTTTACTTTGTGTGGTATTCCCCTTTCCCATGTTAAAGAGGCCTGCACTTGCCATCCTTCATCCCTGCCGTTCTCTAAATGGTTCAGGTGTGCAGTAGAGCTGGAGCTAAAACCTCCAGGACAGGGGGTCCTTGAGGACTGGATTGAGAACCACTGGCCTAAAGCATGCATTACCGTAATTCCCCTAAGCGCTGTGCGTTGTAAAAAACGGTATACATAAGAGAAAGAGAGCTAGAGAGATTTAGGTGTTGTTGGTGTAGAGAAAAGCTCCTTCCTGTATACCACGTGTAACTGTGTTTGAGTGAAACATTTTGGTAGAATGTGTGTGACGCACTAGCTAAGATTATCGGAACAGCTTTCCACCGAGACCCGGAATTATGCCTTTTAGGAAACTGCACCAGACTTAGTGTAAATGCAAGGGCAAATCTTAAAATGAAGAGATTCATGGACATCGCCGTTTGTAGAGCCGGGAACTGCATTGCAATTACATGGAAGTACAATTTCCTGTCTCTCAATAGAAAATGGTTTTCAGAGATGAATAGAGCCATTCAATTAACCGTTGTCGATAGTGGAAAGATATGATACAAATATTGTAGAATCAACTTCCTGAGATGTTTGCTGTGGACCTAATCTAATCCAAATAATGTAAAGTCTATATATTGCTAATTTTGATTATATGTTTTTTTCCCCTGGGAATTGACGTTGGGTGATAGTGATGCTTGTATTTGAAAAAGTGAAAATGAAATATTCTAAAACGAGAGATTGGGAGAGAGAGAGGCAAAGGGCGGAAGAGAGACAGAAAGAGAAAGAACAGGAAAAAACGAGACAGCAACAGAAACAGAAAGGGAATCAGTACCGTAATGTAGAAAGATGGATCCTGGCTGTAAGTGCAGTTATCTGACAGAAACCTTCCAATCAGAGAAGTTCAGGTGATCTTACCATTCTAATGCCGAAATAATAGTTTCCAAACTCTCCTCGGTTTTCCCGCAGATCAGGGAATGCACTGTGAAGGCGCATCGCAGGCGATCGCCCCCTCTAGCGTGAAATAGGCAGGATTAAAAGCGATATACCGCACAGCTCGACGAAATTGACACCAACTTCCAAGTTGAAGTGGTGTTATGATATCAAAGAGCAGGTCCACAACTTCAAACTTGGAGACTGATAGAATCAGGAAGGAGATTGAAGACAGAATAAGAATCTGTCGGACAGAAAAACATTCCCCACATAGAATAGAATAGAATAGAATAGAATAGAATATGGCCCTATTACCCAGAAAATACCAGTGCAGACTCTGGTCAGCACTATACTTTTCCGTCACCCGAGACAGTTCTACAATGTCAGGAACCAGGACCAGAGTTGGATATCACACTTTTTCCACATCTCTGTCTGTATGAAGGCCTAATGTGCCGTGCCCTATGCCCTGCTGCTCTCTAGGTATGAAACCTGTTTCCTTTGATTCTGCGATCAGCGGAGGAGGCAACAGGATTCAACGCGCTGAGGTTGAGTTACATAAGACCAATAAGAATAGCTCACACATCAACCAGCACCGGCACCAGAAGTGACTGAGACAGGGAAGGATGTGACAAGTCAAAGCCAAAACTAATTCCATCAGTGCTGAACATGCCGTGCTTTACCTATTGTACATAGACGTGTGATACACACAAGAAGAAGGAGGAGGAGGAGGAGGAAGACAACAAGGAGGAGGACTGCGTGTGTCCTTTGCACTGCGATCACGGTCCGGTATCCATTCATGAATGCTGAACAGGGTTTTTGACGTGATGGGTTTGGAGTGTGGAAGCCAGTTGGGGATGTTTTGTCAGATTGGATCAGAGACGCCAGGCCTGATTTCTGATTCGGCGGGGCCCAGGCTCACCGCCAGGTCACGAGATGATACGAAAGCTACTGTACTGTGAAACTCAGGTCATGGCATCGCAAAAGGTCCGCACGGCCCCATCTGGGTATTTTGTGTCACGTGTAGCAGAGTCACCTCCTCTTTGTGATAGGAAGCAATGGGCTTTATGGGAAATGTGGTCTTCATTTGCTATGTTTATTACGTCTGTTGTTATGAGTGTTATCAATCCAAGGTGAGTATTTTTTTTTTTTTTTGCCATCTTACAGAGACGGCCAAGGGTGTTGGCCAGGTATGACGAGGTGTGGGCCCTCAAAAATTTGATCTCATATTTTTTATCTTCATAATGGAGAGCAAAGATCAAGCAAACATCACCAGAAATGGATTTGGAGGCTAACTGAAAATAGAAGGCTTTACACAGGGAAGTATTCAGGACCAAAGCTCCTTCTAAGCTGATAGTTTGGTGACCCGGGGCAAGTCATTTATCACATCTTGTCAGCTATCCAGCCGTCACTGCTCCACTAGAAATGTAATGTTTATAGAAGCAACTGAAGATGAAGATTTAGATGCAGCTATTAGATGCAGGGACTTTTCCATAACTTTTAAGTTTGCTTTTACTGTTTTAGCAAAGCCGGATTCGTCCGAAATCAACATAGCTCACATCATGACAGGCTTTAGATTTGGTTTATGGACAATCTGGAGTGAAAATGCATGGTTTACACATGGCACACACACACACACACACACACACACACACACACACACACACCTCTCACCTAAAGCTGTCCCATTCCCACTAACTGAGACGTCGTCAATTCGTCCAAATGAAATTCTGACGTCACCCTGCAGGGTTTATGGGTTTTGAAGTCCTTCAAACTTTCCAAAAATTCAAACACTTATATCTCTCGCACAGCCAAAGTGCAAAATTGCCTAGCTTTAACCGCTAAAAAAAAAAAAAGTATTTAATATCTTGAGGTTCCAACCGTGCAATTTGCACCAACAGATATGATTATTTCATGAACAGCTGCTCTCCCCGCTTTGTGTCTCTCCTCTCTCCGACTTGAGTGGGGAATTTATGCTGGAGAAATTGGTAGTTTGTCCCGTCTTCGACGAACCGCTCGCATCTATTCAGCCGCCGTGGAGGAAGGGTCGTGAACGCTCTGTTGGAACTGCACTTCAGCTGTTGAACGCCGCCAATTTTTTTTTTCCACCAACTGGATAAATGTGCGATTGCCCAATTCGGTCAAGGCTATTTCCGAATCAGCAATTGAGCGCGCGCGGGGGGGGGCTTTCTTGTTCTTGTCAGAGAGCATCGCGGTGCTGCATAAATAAAATCAATCTCTCTTTCACTTAACTGGGTCGCGGTGGATCTCTAGCTGTGTGTTAATTGGCCCAGCGCTAGATGTTGGCATTGATTATTAACCCTTCAGAAAGTCCCAGCGGGATCCCTATGAACCCCGGACACTTTCACACCTCTGATACATCGCTCTCTCTCTCCCTTCTTCACGCAATATTTACTCCTTCTTTCCCCTTCTTCTTCCACCATCTGTCCTCTCCTTTGTCCCTCCCTCTCTCTCCCATCCCCATCTTCTCTCATTCTCTTCCTCCCTCCCTCCCTCTTCTTTCCTTTTCTTTCTCTCCCTCTTCCTCCACTTTTTCCTTCCTCCCTCCCTATCATTCTCTTTCACTTGTGCTCTATCTTCTCTCTCTCTCTCTCTCTCTCTCTCGCACACATGCTTGGCTGGTTACTGACTTGGCATGGGCCCTCACTGGGGAATAGGAACACACTCAAACCCACACATATGCATGCACACACACTAAATTGCACGCTCAAAAACGTGGCCAAGCACAAGAATATTACCTAAAGTCACAATGAAATGAAAAAACTTAACTAATTATCTATAGCATAATGTTCACAGAACACTAAACCAAATGTTTGTATTTCCTCATATTTTTAGATCAAAATGCCATTACTTTACTTCCTGGAAAACAGTGGTTATTTCATGGCGTACCAGTTATCAGTTTCAACCAATAATGCAATCACAGTAAACAACTCCATCGCTGCACCTCCCCCCCATATCACATCATTCACAGTGGCAACGTGATACATTTTCTGGCCTCACACTAGGGACAAAATCTTCCTATAGCCCTGCAAGGATCATCCTCCTGCCTGCTCCAATAACAGGGGTGATGAGGGTTCCTCCAATAGAATGCAGGCTAGCATCCAGTTCTTTCCTCTGAGTAGTGCCTCCCCACCTCATTTCCCGCACCCCGGCATCCCGTTTCAACTGGAAATACGTCAAATTACGGAAGCAAGACACCATTGAAGTGCTGTTTCCTTGTGACTTCAACAGAGAGGTGTCCACTAGAGCCCGACCGATATATCGGTTTGGCCGATATATTGGCCATTTTTGGACTTTTTTGACGACATCGGGATCGGTAGTTATACAACCGATGTGTCCCGATTTTTAAATAAGTATAATAAACAATAAAACATTGATTATTTATCCTGTACTTGTCTGTTTGAACGTTGTAATTGCTATTTACTAGAATTATCCAGTAGAGGGAGCTCTAATACAAGTGTGAGCAGCTGACGCGCTACTTCTTTAATACGATCTTTTACATTTTTTATCTATCAAAAAGTTCTTTCTGTGTTTATTTTTATGTATTTGTTTGCTTATAAGTTCAATGTTCTCAAATATAGAAAATTTAATAAAATATAAGTTTTTCAAATTGATTTGAAAATTTTGCAATTTTTGACAAAATATCGGTCAAAACATCGGTAATCGGTGGGCTAGGACTCTCCTAAATCAGGATCGGCATCGGACCCAAAAATCTGGCATCGGTCGGGCTTTAGTGTCCGCCCTGCCGAAGCGCCACTCGAGCAAGACAAAAAACTCCAGGGGTGACGTTCTGCAGCCGAGCGTGATTTTCATGTTCCAAATTAAAGCCAGGATTTTACACTCAATGTACCTAACAGCATCTTTGAGGATGGAAGAGCATAAGGAGGAAAAAGGAAAGAAAAAATACATGAAAAATATGTGTCATATGAAAAGTCTGAAATCAAAGTAGAAAAGGTAGAAAAAATGTATATGCAATGCATGAATGAGAAAATATCAAAAACAAATCAATTTACAGTAAATATACATGGTGTGCAAAATGTCCACCTCCATCTTTGGTGCTAAGTGGTGGTTGATGTGGTTGATGAGGTGTTTTAATATTTAGTCTCCATCTTCGTCTCTCAGCCTCATCACTGTGGTGTTCCTCCACTGCTCTTCCCAGAGATCACCTGTCAATCAAACAGTGTGTCCGGTACTGTGACGTCTTTCTCCTTGGATTTTCCTGTTGATGGAGTTTGAGTTTCTGTAGGTGGCGCTCTTTTCTTTGTCTGTCTGTCTGTCTACCCAGTTCTTCTGTTTATTCCAAACAAACCGGAAACGTGAAACGCATCACTTCCTGTCGCCAGAGGATAGAAGCCCTATCTGACAACGGGTGTTTAGAACAGCTTTCACGAACTGGCTAGAGGTTGAATCGTTACTGTGTTATATGAACTGGTAAAATTGTAGCAAAATTTATATTTGTTTACAATTCCGATTATTACTTTAAGCAAAACACACATACAAAAAAACTCTCAAAGCTCTAGTGTGTAAGGGTGGTTCAAGTCGTGGTCATTCTACTGCAAAACAGCGGGGTGCAAGTTAATGTTAAAGTCAATGACATTTAAACTGCTCACACTCTCTCTGTGGGGACCCAGTTTAATGGGTTATCTGGCCTGTGTGTGTGTGTGTTGGTCTAAATGTGTGTGTGTGGGTGGCTGGGAGTAACTGCAGCCAGGGAATAGCCTCTCACACCTGTGTGCATGTAGCATGTAGAAATGGGGGTCAGGCCATAATTAGGCTTTTATTAAAAATCATATATATAATCTGATAATAACAATCTAATATCCTCCTGAAAGGGAGGAACCTCCATCATTGTTCACTAAGGTTTTTTGTTAATTCTAATTAAAGTTGCAAAGGGGCGGAAACTTTCCAGAAACTTTCCGGAAGTTTTCCATAGGAAGTTAAGCTCAGCAATTTGGGGAATTTTGATTACTGGGGTAAATACACTTATTGGCCAGTTTATTAGGTACACCTACCTAGTACCTACCCGGTAAGGGACATTTTTTTCTTTTTTTCTTTTTTTTTTTTGTGGGTTCAAGAGTCTCTAACCTGAAAAGATTGGTTTCAATGGAGAGTTTTAATGTCCCATGATGATCTAAATACTGTTCCTCATGCTTTCCTAACCTGCCAAGAATAAACCTCTGGAGTAAACACTGAATACTTGAAAGTGGTCAAATTGAAATATTTAAGTATCAGCTATTTGCAGCGTCAATCCATAAATATCCGTATTGGTATCAACATCAATATCTCAGATCTCTTTGCTATAAAGACACATTTTCTATTTTGGTTTTCTTTATCATGTTCCTGCTTCATGTCTACAGGCACTCCTGTGCAACAAACAGCTGTCCCTAACACTGACACACTGAGTGTGCTAGCCACAGATAAGGAAGTGTCTGAAAGACCACTTTTCCCAACTGACATAATTCTCTTTTTGCCCTTCCTGCCTCATCCTTCTCACCGCAATCCCACTGTCGACCAGGCATCTAATCTGCTGGTATGTTTGTATGTGTGTGTGGGGCTAAATTTCATGGCCTTTAATAGTTTTGTGAACGTCGTAATCCTCCCTCTGCATCGTCACTGATCCCTGTGTATAGGTTTTTATCTATTTCTCTGGCTCTCACTCACACACACACACACACACACACACACACACACACACACACACACACACACACACACACACACACGTGATCTATCAAAAGAGCCTACAATGCTCAGAAGAAACATGATGGCTGAATCCAATCTCTAATCTCTGGTTTGCAGATCTCAGTGTGCAGCATACAATGGGAAGATTCTTTACACTGGACTCAAAGTTCAGGGGACAAATTCTCAACTGGTTACAGAATTAATTTTGAACAGGTTTCATGGGACACAAAACCTGTCCAATGCATAAAAGAGGAAATAAGTAAGCAGCTCCAATTGCAATCTGACTGAAAATCAGAAGTGCAACTTTTGCAGCATTGGTTTAAAAGTTAGTGGGTAAACAATGGAGAGAAAGTGTAAAAATGGATTGTATAATTCCCAGTGAGAAATTGATGATCAACACCTATGCCTAACCCACCCACACACACCTTCACAAGCTTTGACATGCAAGTACGCCTGCAAATAACTGTGCTAGTATGCTCTTCTGTCTTTACTTGACCTCTGTGTCTCACGAGAGGAAAAAGATTGACAGATAAACAGATAAACACAGAAAACATCAGTTAGAAGAGGTATTATTGCATATGTGTGTGTGTTTGTGTGTGTGTGTGTTGTTTGTGGGATATGGGTGTATGATTCTAGCCCCAGGGAGTGTGTATTGCTGCAGCACATATACTCAGATCGCACCCCATCTAACACTTAACCCTCCACTGTGCCTCCCACTGATCCAGATGTCGTTCACTTGGATCTGTTTGAAGTGAACGCATCACCCCAGGGTCATGGAGAACAGTAGGCATTATGATGAAACACACACATGCGCACACACACACACGCACACATGCATATGCTTTTTGAAGTGATTTTAGCTCTGGGCATTGGAGAGATTGATAGCAATGCAGCTGTTTAATATTTAAAACTCAATATGGCATGCTGTTTCTGTGTAGTCTGTATTCAAGCTACTTTAACCACTAGTTAGCAATCATTCAGCATCTTGAAATCGTACATGGTTGTGATCATGGTTGCGGAGACGCAACTATTTGTACTTGTTCAACCAACAAAATTACCTGTATTTGCATTTGTATTCAGATTAAAACAGTTTGAAATCATTTTTAGCCTTATTGAAATAGTAAAGCAGGAAACTCATCCTTTAAAGTGATACATACAGGCCAGATTTAAAAAAAAAAATTGCATTAGCTCCTTTAACAATGGCAGCAAGATGGGGAAAGGCAGCTGGCAGCTTATCATGGCTGCGCTAGTTAACCTAATGCAGGCTAAAACAGCGGTAGCTATCAGCTAAGCTAACACCTGCTAGGAACAACTGTTAGCACAAAGTAGCAGCACCAGCAGAGAGAGAGAGAGCGAGAGAGAGAGTGTGTGTGTGTGTGTGTGTGTGTTCTGGACTGCAAGCTAACGTTCACTGTGGGCTAGCTTCGCTTGTTGCGTGTGCTTAGTGTACAGTTATTGCAGCTGGCGTTAGCACTGCCGCTGAAAGGGTAAAGCCCTGAGAGGTTTTACACAGCCTGAGAAGAAGACGGCAGGCTATTAAATAACTGGTGTTTGAAGAGGTCCAAGACAGTGTGCTCTCCGCCGACACATGCTCTGTTAACAACCCGTCTAAATTACTACAAAGCCAACACAGCCTTGGGCATTATGGTATTTCCCCCTGTTAGAATCTGCAGTTCGACTCCTTTTATTTGATTTTATCCTTCAGGTCGTTTTAAAAGCTTAAAAATGTGGCGACTGTTGTTTTTGCATGATTTTGTTTGTAAGTCTTCAGTCTTCCGGTCACCTTTGTAGGCTGTCATGGCTTTGTAGTAATCTAGACGGCTTGCTAGCCAAGCTGCTACAGCTGACCAGCAGGGGACTAGCACTAGGCTAGTTTCCACTTGTTTTTGATACTGCTGTGAATACAACACTAATGTTTCATTCTGGAGTAAAAACCTAGGGCCTGTGGGGGAGCTAGATGGATGGGTGGAGCACCACAGCGGTCAGGCTGGATGGTTGCGGAGCTACCGTAACATGGCTGCTTTTGAAATCTGCAATGGCCCAAACGTGTGTGCATATGGCTCTGGGTGTTGAGGGGTAGATGAGGCAGGTGGCAGAGATTCATGGCCGAAGGACAACTGTGTGTTTATTGCTGGGTCTCCCAGGGCAGCACACACTGGGCTGGAGGTGCATGGCCATCAGTCAGCCTGACACACACACACAAACATATTTGTATAAGTCTCTAAACACACACACACACACATACAGTCACACGCCTGCATCAACCTACACATACACAGACACAGATTTATGTCTCCAAAAGCATGCGTGAACACACTGACAGACACGCAAACACACACCCAGATGCATACACCTACACATGCACACACACACTTAAACACATATACACATTACGGTAATTGTGGGAACATGGAAAATGCGTGCATTTACCAGTAAATGTGCACATTTATCACAACATTTATCAGGGATGGTAAATACACACATTTCCCAAGGTAAATCTGGTAAATGTGTGCATTGTTGTGCGGTTTATGTGAGTGGAAAATGCTAGTCACGGTCCTGTCGCTAGGTTTTGTTGTGGGTATGATGTACCGCTTGGCCAAAACACCTCTTCGGATTGGTTTCTGTAGTCAACTGAGATTTGTGAGGCTGGGAGAGTCACTCATGCAACACCATAACACCAGAAAATTGGCAAAAGCCGGTAAGCTTTGACGTATCCCCTCCTGGTTGCGGAGTGCATGGGTGTGTGTGTGTCTTTTTACCTTTGGTAGGCAGATAAGGCGCTGCTGTGTTGACAGCCTATATATTTATAGCATAGATGTAGTTCGGTCAATAAATTGACGCCTGGTTGCCCAATAATGGATGCACTAGCCTACACAACGCATTTCCATTCATGTGGAATCTAGTGTAACATAACTCCAAGGGGCCAATAAACCTGTTAATGAGGCTCCACTGCAACAAATATGTTTCAGTCGAAAAGATCTAGGTCTACTGAGAGTCTTCACTAAGGTGCCGAACCACTCAAAAATAAAAGGAGTCGAACTGCAGATTCTAACAGGGGGAGCTTCGGGTCTAGAAGACCTTCATCAGAGCTTATATGGAGCACAACGCCCTGATGAAGGTCTTGTACACTGAAGGTCTTGTGCCCTGAACGACCAGAAACTGCATCAAAGAGCACGTGTATAGATGAGCTTAGGTTTTTGGCTTCGGTCTAAGTAGGGCTAAGTGGGCTAAATGCAGTTAGCCCGGGGGCCAAGTGAAGTATAAAATTCCCTGCAGATTATGAATTAGTTCTCTCGCGGTATTAAGCAGCCCCGTCTGGTATGTGAATACAGCATGAGATGTGATTTTAGACTAGAGACAGTGAGAGGATCTCTGGAGGTAAGCGATGACAATGTATGTTGGAAGTCAAAAGCACAGGAGGAGGTCTGGCTGCAGAGAGAGAGATCGCTCCTTCTCCCTCTCTCTCTCTCGCTCTCTCTGTGTGTGTCTTCTTCACACTTCAGACGGAAGGCAGTGTACGCAGAGCAGAGAGGAAGTTGAGGGATAAATAAGGACAAACAGTATGGAGATGGGGAGAAATGGAGGAGAGAAACATAAACCAAGAGAGAGAAACATTGAGAGAGAGTAGGTGAGAGAGAGAGAGAGAGAGAGAGAGAGACAGAAAAATAAATGGGCCTCAGGGGGGTATCAAAGAGTGACAGGCTGCCGTGATGACTGCACTGCACTGTGGGTAAATTGTCAAAACATTGACTGGTCCAGCTGGCAATCCTCCTCCACGTCTTGTTTTCACTCTTTTTTTCTGTCTTTTTTCCCTCGCAGTTTTCGCAGGTTGTGTGTTCAAGTCCAAACGAAACAAATACATGAAATAAGCTTCCGACAATTAACTCCCCAAAGTTGTTTGGTTCCGAGGGAAATATGGAGCACCAACATAACCCATAATTCCCAGCATGTTGAAAGGAAAAATCCACCCTAAAAACAGTTTATTTTTCCCGTGGATAACTGGCCAAACGTAGACGACGTGATCTAATACAAATTTTTAGTCAAATGATATTTATCAAACAAGATTATATATACTTTTTGCATATTAAAAGACAAAAAGGTTTGTTAGTATTTACTGAAAGCCAAAATGTCTCAATATTTGGTATGTAGCGACAATAACACATAGAAGACCATATTATTTAATCAATATCTGGTATTAGTTGTTGTTATATATATATATGTATATATATAAAACAACATAATTTAGGCTAAATTTCCAACTATCAACCAACTACTTGACTCAAGAAAATTCAACAAAACAATTCCATTTGCACAGGAAAATAGTCGTGGGAATCTTCCGTTGTTCCATTGCTGTCACATAACGCTAGGATTTGAAGAAAATAAAATTGTGATGCATTGGGGAAATTGATTTTTGTTTACCCAGCCTTACAACGCAGTGAAATCATCTCACCTCATTACTAAGAAGAAAGAAACTAAGACTCAATACGAGAATAAAGGACTTGTTAAGGAGGATATTTTCTAACGATTTGCTCGCTTCCATGGAGGCAGAGAGTCCAATCTATACCTTCAACAGAATCCC
Organism: Hoplostethus atlanticus; assembly: GCA_034670405.1. Classification (NCBI taxonomy): domain Eukaryota; kingdom Metazoa; phylum Chordata; class Actinopteri; order Trachichthyiformes; family Trachichthyidae; genus Hoplostethus; species Hoplostethus atlanticus. Next base: position 680,230 of record JAXDDX010000090.1, read on the forward strand.
CAGAGGCAGTTAGCATTATAGAGCTGCTAGCCCTGGCTGCTAGCACCTGTATTGATCAGGCGGGGGGGGGGGACATTGCAGTGGAAGACAGCACACTGGCAAAGTAATTACCTGTAGGCTGGGACTCGAGGGAAGTGTGTCTGCATGCATGTGTGTGTGTGTGTGTGTGTGTGTGTGTGTGTGTGCGAGTGACGAGTGTCAGACATTGCGTGCACGTGCACAACTGTAATTGAAAGTAGATGGCTTGCTACAGCACATTCAACTATAGGGAACTAAACTGCATTAATGTCTCACTCCACAGCTTATTTCAGGCTCTAGTAATTACCCCAGCCGGGGTGTCTGAGGACACGGGGAGCCCGTGGGAGAGAGTGTAGCACAAAGTGGATACCTACTGGTTAAGGGAATCCTTGATTAATGCCTTATAGGTATAATCCTAATTATGAATAAAGAGAAACAGCAGAGGCTCGTTTATCTGGATGTCACCCGCCCCGACTGAACAGAACATGCTGCTCTGTAAATACATCCTAATGTGCATGATCGCTGGGATAAATAGGACATTTATAGACGTATGGACGTATTCTGCATTGCATGGTGAGTGCAAGTCACAAGCAAGTGCAAGTGTGGGAGTTTTCTGTATAGGGATATTCATTGATGGTGAACTGGTGAAATGTGTAAAATTACTGAGGAGAAAAAGATAATATGGTCACGTTAAGTTGATGATGTCACACCAGGGTGACGCCAGGGTGAGGCGATCATTTCCCACTGGGGATGCTGATACTAAAATCGTACAAACATAGCATCCAGCAAACGGTGGACATTATACGTTCTCCTGGTAGCCGAGTATCAGCCATCTTAACCGCCTCTTTTCCCAACGGCTCCAGATAAATGAGTTTCCACTGTAATTTGCCCTGAGCTGTGCAAAACGACTGTACCGACTTTTTTGCTTATTTATGCTCTGCGAGTGTGTGAGGGCAGAAATTACGCAGGGGAAATTCCAAATGCTTCCTAAAAGGAAACATTTGACTAATGACTGTGAAACTTCGGAACCTACTTTCTGCTATGGCGCAAAAACAACAAAACGGCCTTACAACCGAAGCCGGCAGCAGAATGGGTGTCTGCTCGCCGGCGGCTAAGCGTTAAGTCGGAACGTGTCAAACTATCGTCGCCAGCCATCAAGGAAAATGGGTTGATGTAGGTCTACATCAAAATGACAGGCAGCAGAGACATCTGTTCTAATGGCAAACCACACACACACACACACACACACACACACACTCCGCCGGGTGCCTGGAGTACCAGCCCCCATCATCACTGCTGATTTGTTGTCACGTCACCTGTTAGCCATGTTTGAGGCTGATTGGCCATGTAACCTTTTAGTCAGACATCAGTCGTCTGACTGTCTTGTCACATCTCAGCAACAAACACAAACCCCCATCCACACACACACACACACACACACACACACACACAACATTGACATCTGTCTGCCTTGTCATGTCTTAGCACAGTAGTGTTAGGGATGAGGGATGAAAATTTAAAAAAACAAAGAACTAAAACACCTTAACATTCACCCCAAGCTCCCAAATCCACCCACACACCAGCGAGAGAGAGAGAGAGAGAGAGAGAGAGAGGTAGGCGTGCATGGAAGAATGTGCGCATGGCAGTGAGGAAGTGTGTTTGTCTGAAGGGGTGTATTTGTTTTGGATATTTGTTATCTGTCTGCATTATTGCAATGTGGCAGCTCACTGTAATGGGTACTTTATCAACACTGGCTTGGTTCAGATGGCTTAAGAACATTAGAAGGGCTCTCTATCTTTATTTCCCTCTCTCTATATATATTTCTCTTGCTCTATCAGCCAGGCACACACAGAAAAAAAAACACAACTACTTACAGCCACCAAAGTTTAATCAAGCCAGAAGGGCAATGTAAAGGGGTTTGCTGGCAAAGAAGCAAAGAAGATGTGGATGATGCACTTTTGATAGATTCAGACTGCGTATAGTTTTACATCATCATGTCTGCAGGAGATGCCTACGTGATGCCGACGTGAATGTTCACGTCGTGTTGTGTTTACATATCCCTATAGATCCATGCTGAACGTGTTCTACCAGTCGGTGGTGGCAAGTGTCCTTTTCTTTGCGGTTGTGTGCTGGGGCAGCAGCATTAAAGCCGCAGACACCAACAGGATAGACAGACTGCTGAGGAAGGCGGGTCTGTCCTGGGGGCCAGCCTGGACCCAGTGAAGGTGGTGGCTGAGAGGAGAATGTTGGTCAAGCTGCTGGACATCACGGATAACGTCTCTCACCCACTTCACGACACTGTCCAGGCAGAGGAGCACGGTCAGCAGCAAACTCCTCCTGCCTCGGTGTACCACAGAGCGACACCGGAGGTCCTTCTTGCCCTCCGCCATCAGACTATACAACTCATCCCTGGACTAACCATCACCCCCCCACACACAAACACACCCCAAGAACTACTTCTGCACATTTCTCTTTTTGCACATTTTCTCTTTTTGCACATTTTCTCTTTTTGCACATTTTCACTTTTTGCACATTTTCACTTTTTGCATCCTGGACTTTTTTCTTTTTGCACATTATTATTATTACGATTATTTTTTTCTTTTGCACTAAGCATTTGTATATTTTTTGTAAAGCATATCTTATATATTTTGTATTCTTTAACTTGTATTACTTATGTTAGTTGTGTTATTCTATGTTGTTGTTGTTCTATGTTACTTGGCTGCTGTGACTAAGAAATTTCCTACCTAAAAGTACCTACCTACCTATATATGTGTTCTTGTGCATTCTTTGTCCTGACGCACACAATGACGTTGGGAAAGCAACACGTTGTAACCTGTCCTTGGTCACGCGTCTCTGGCAGATACGCTGCACATATTCTTTGGCGTGTCCACTCGTTACCATTAAGAACTGCACCAGCAGCAGACAAGAGGCATGAGATTTCCACAACACCCTGCCTGGCTGATGCATGATGTTGGCTGTGCAATCTGGCTCGCACATCTTGCTAGCTTATTTGTGGAGCATTGTCAAATTGGCCTGAATAGCAAATCCTATACCAAAGCACATCACTGTCTATTTGATGCATTTATTAGCATGCACATATTTTTCCCTTTTCCATCAGGAAACCAATGAGAGCGCTAGACATATTGTGGGGGTTTTGGGTGCAATAAGCGTACAGATGGCCTTATGGCAGAGTCAGACTTTGCACATCATAATGTGAAGGTGGACATGCCTTGATTTACATGTTCATCACCTAAAGTATGTACTTGGCTGCTCATCCCTGCATGTAACTCCGGGTTTGGCATTGGCGCAGTGGGGTGGAGCATGAAAACTAACCTGAGCACCACTGCACGACATTTGAGATTTTTACTGCCCCCTAGCAAAGAAACGACCATAATATATCTGCAGGGGAGGGGGGGTTTGATAGGGTTATTGATCAATACCGATGACTCAGCGATTACTTGGCCAGATGCTGAGATTTCTGGCTTTCAAAACTCACTTCCTGCCCGTACTCTGTTTTAGAACAGACTGGTGTAGGATGAGATAAGGTATTGTTGCAATTCTTACTGGTCGATAGAGGTCATAGATTACTTAATACCCCTTTAAGGCAAGGTCTGAATCACACACAACGCTCCTTCCTTCTTCTATATGGCCTTTGACCTTTTGGAACAAAAAAAGACCCAAAACATTTATTTAGTACAGCTTACAAAGCACCTTAACAACCACCCTACCAGCCATTCCTTTCAATTCCTTTACTTCCATTCTTAAGGGGCCTCAAGGAGCTATTCTTGCTCGTCTGTCAATTACTCTCTCTTCTGGTGGACTGGCCCAGTTTTGACCTAGTGCATATCTCCACACACACAATCTAGAAATTTGTGATATTGGGTTCTCTCTTATTTATCTGCATCTTTGTTGCTCTGTTACGCTTTATAAATAAATTTGACATGACTAATAAAGATATCACTACCTTCAAAGCTTGAAATGTAATATTGAAAATGATTGTAACCTCTAATACCACACTCATCTTGTGATATATAGCTCTATATCATATTGTAGTTAATGTATATCATCATGTTTTTCTTTCACCTGCTCAGGTGCAGTCATGATGAGTCATGATTTAAGTTTGTGAACCCCTTGCCACGGAATCTTTATCCAATCCTTATTTATTATCAAAATTAACCTTTTCTAAACTGAAATGTTTTACAGGAAATTGTGAATGAGCGAAATGAAAATAGTTCAAAGGTAATTAGTGAAGGTGCAGAAATCATCTTGCATTAGTTCAATCAAGTAGGTCAGTAGAATCAGGTGGGTAAATAATTGGGTATGAAGTTAACCAATCAAAAGTCAGTTCTTTGTGGAGGAGTTTTTGTGTCACTCCCATACATTTTTCTATATTTTTACTTATATTTCATACCATTGTTAATAGTGCTCTAATTGTAAATTTTGTATTGGATTTTTATTGTAAATAGTGTGTACTTGTTGCCCTTTGCACATTCCTGCTGAGCATTGCCACTTTTCATTTCACTGCACACCCTGTGTGTATGTGACAAATAAAGTTCTTGAATCTTTAGGAGAGAAACCTGGTCAGTTTGGTGTTACCATGCAGGTTTAAGAAAAACACTATGCTGTGATCAAAGAGACCTCAGAGGAGCTTAGGAAGAGAGGAGTGAGTTTATTTGGGATGTTTTCATTAGGATTTGAGGGTAAGATGAGAACTTTATTCCTCTATAATATGACTACCCTGTATAAGGCTCAAAACTTTCAAGCATGACTGTATATTTTTTCTCCCTTTAGGATACAATAAACGTTTGAAGTTCACACTTTTTACAACATGGGTGCCCTTCTAAACTTTAAATTGAGATTGGAACCAAGTTCTATACTTTATTGACGTTTGAACTTTGTAGTGGACTGACGTTGCTTCAACGCGACATGATGATAATAAATAGGACTTGACACATGTCACATTTGCACTGCAGCTTGTTTGGATCAGCCTTGGCATTTGACCTTAAACAAAACCTCTCCCTCTCACACGCACGTACGCATAAAGAAATGCTGAGAAAAAGTGTTTCAGAAATCAGAATCCACATTTGTGATCAACGGTTCCAGTTAAAGGGAATATCTGGTGGGAGTTCACATGGCAAATGAAGCAAAAGCTTTCTAGCAACGGCAGATGGTGGAAGGAGAGAAAGGAAGATGGAAAAAAATCACTTCCAACGTGTTGATCCTCTTCGGTAATGACAAAGACACCGGGGGAGGGGGGACAGGAAGCAACAGGGCTTATGGGAGATGTAGTCTTCTTTGGAGAAACTGGTGTGAGATAAAGCCTACAATGATATATTGATTTTTGAAATAGCACCTTGAAGGCCTCTCCAATGAGCACCCTCTTAAGCCATTCTTTGCCATTTTTTTTATTTAAGATTTATTTGGCAGGGACAGTACACATCAATCAACATTTTAGTTCACACTTCAATGTAAATGTCTCAGAGTTAGCCATGAGGCTAATTTACATCTGTAGTCCCCAGGCAGGTCAACAACATAACAATTACAATAAAGTAAAAAAAATAAAATAAAAACAGTACATTATGTTAGGAAACATTAACAGTACAGCAGCATTAAAAATAATCAGTAAATGCAATGTCCACACTTGAATAGATGGAGGTGGTACACACAAGAGTTGGAGATTTAATGATGGGTACAGCTCTGGTGTTCTTTGAGCCAGTTTTTCAGAGTTTTTTTGAACAGTCCAAGGGTAGTGCAGGTCCTTACATTTGTGGGCAGAGTGTTCCAGTACTGCGTGGCTCGGACAGAGAAGGCTGAACGTCCAAAAGTACTCCTTCTAAACGGAACAACACAGTCCCCTCAGTCCCCCCCATTTGTTTGCGGTAATTACACCAAGGGATACTGTGTGTGCTACCAGATGCTACACGCAGCACCTTTAACCCCAGGTTTCCAGTGTAACTGCTAAGTGGCCAGCAGCAGACTGTTGATTGTACTGGGCAGCTCCTGGGTGTGAATATCTGCATGGGAATTTCTGGGCTGATGTGCAGTACTGTGCAAAATGTTAGGCACCCAATATTTTGTTTAATATAAATTTGGTCTCAGATGTTTATTTTTTAGGTTTTCTGTATTAGTGTTTTACATTACTGCTCTTTTTTTTTTATATTTAGAAACTTTTCATTTCATTATTTGAAAGTCTTCGCTTTACGGTTGTTGTTTTTTTACATGTGCACAGTACTGTAGCCAAAGTAAATTATTAACGCTCTCTCCTCTCTCAACAACTACTGTTGAGGTGCTCTTGACCAAGACCTTTAACCCCCAACTGCTCCACTGGAGCTGCTCAGTGACCAACTATAGAAGACTAGAACAAGACCGGATGAACTCGACAGCATTCAGGTGGGAAGGTGTGTGTGACCTTCCCACTCTCCAGGGGTTTAACTGTAAATAAGAATGTATTTTCAGTCAGCTTGCCTGGTTAAAGGGGGGGTTAAAAGAACTCCTCAAAGAAGACGGACTGGCCCTGAAGTATATTAGCATGAGCAGAAAACGCAGACAGCATCATGTTTCATAAAGTCCATCCTGGTGAATCAGAAAACGTTACACTGAGTCACAAATGAGCAATTAAATACCCGCCGCAGTGATGAACACTTCCAAAAGATCTAGTGGAATTAAGATGTCAAACTCAAGGACATCAAAAAAAAGCAAAAAACAGGTGCAGAAATACCTGCTTCATGCTTGACAGGGAAGATAGGAAAAATGATAATGAATTGCAACAAGGGTCATGCGATCAGTTCAAACCCAAAGCATCACAAATATATACAATGCATCTTAGCCTGCTAAGCTACCAGGATGCCCAAGGTCAATAATCACTGCAATATTTCATTTGGATGAGTGTGTTTTCAGACTGTTGATAAATCATAGTTTACAAATGGCCATATAGGTTTGCAGATGAAGCGCTTACTAGACAAGGATACTGAAGAGACTTTGGGATTCTGACAGGCAGTTGTGGGTGTTTCCATTTCCATCTGGCCAATATAATGAATAGCTAATATTGTTACAATGAACAATTGATGTTATTTCCCTCAGTCAGTGACAGCAATAGATTGCCCAGGAATGAGACTTGTTAAGCACCAGTCACATCATGAAAATAACCCATGGATTCAGAGAAAAGACCCGTTGGCTTCCTGCCAGAGTGCCCGTAGGACTGACAGCCCCAAAATGTAACAGTCGGTTGCTGGCAGCTGGTAAGTTCACAACCCTCTTGGATGTTTCCATCAAACCACGAGCAGTCATAGTGACACACATGAAATGCATTTGGAGGGAATTAATGATTCTTTGTGCAGGATTTTCACGACATGTATTATGCATGTGTTTAGTTAAAACATCAGTGTTTTTTTCTGTAGCCCCAGTGAGCTGCTTTCTATCAGCAGTATGGAGAAAACGTCAAAAAGATGACAAACGAGTGGTTTTCTTTCAGCGTCATTTTAAAGGTGCTATGTGTCGCATTAATAAATCACTACTGCATTCATTCTGAGACATTAGTATAATTACATAAATCAACAAAGCATCATCAAAGAAGACTGGCAGCCTCTACTGGCTTCTACTCTGCATTTTACATTGTGTGCCACCAGGTTGCATAGAGCGGGAAATCCGCTGCACTGCTTTGCGGCACAGGAAGAGGGCGCTGTTCTTCCAAACGTTTCAAAGTTTCTGACCATAGCAGATGGTGGAAGAAGTAAAAGGAAGATGGAAAAAAATTACTTATCATGTTTATCCTGTTCAGTAAAGCCAAAGAGAAAACCCGAAGAAGCAAAGATCCAGGAAGCAACGGGGTTTTATGGGAAATGTGATCTTAATTTTGTTAAAACTCGCACTACAAATAACACTGGTGTGAGATAGAGGCCGCCCATTGTCTCGACCATGGTCACATTGTTTCCAGTAATTATATAAAGCTATCACAGTTAATTTGACAATGATACATTAATGTTTCAAATGCTACAAGCAGCACCTTTAAGTCCTCTCCAATGAGCGAGTTTACTCTGTTTTTAAATGAGCCAGCACTCCAGCTTTTTGCCGTTCTTCTAATCTATAGATAACTTAGTCCCCAGCACATGCCCTAGTGTGTCCTGCTCATTGATGTGTTTGTCGTTCATTTAAAATGTAAAGAATGGGCAAGGATTCCCTGAGAAAGCGAGCCAAGAGCTGGCTCTCTGAGGTAGAGGGAGCAGTTGGTTGGTACCTCACTTTAATTGCTATGTTCTCACCTCCATAAATTAACTAAGGGGGTGAAAACTCCAGGGATCGATGGAGCCATGCAAAAACAGCGGAAAGTATGGCTCTGGCCTAAATCCTCCTGACTCTACTACACACCAATCCTTGCCACCATCATGTACCTGCAAATGTGCACACGCATTTACACACACACATAAGCACACAATCGACTGCACTCAAAACTTGTTAGAGTGTGAAACTCCGGGTACTGGTTTGTGAAAAGCAATTAAACCCCTTGAACAGGTTGTGTGTGTGTGTGTGTGTGTGTGTGTGTGTGTGTGTGTGTGTGAGTGTGTGTGAGTGAGAGAGAGAGAGAGAGAGAGATTATCAGAAGCAGACAGACAGAAGTAAGAAGGTAGGGTGCAAATCCTTGCTACCATAGCAGTGACTTGTCTTTACAAAAAAAATCCATTTCCTGGGTTTCCATCCAAGTATTTGTATTTTTGCAAATTATAATGACGAAAGAATAGAAATTGCAAATTTCAATAGAATTTCCTCAGTATCCCGACATCCCCGATATTGCTATCAGAATATAATCGGAATACCCAGGACACATCTTAAGTCTAACAAGCTAAATATCCTTCAAACGCCATTTTAAAAAAGGTACACCAAGTTAAAACAATCCTTTTCTTACCCAACTCTCTCTCTCTCTCTCTCACACACACACACACACACACACACACACACACACCTACAGCACTTTTAGGAGCACTTTTGTTCGGTAATGTTCCTTCCTGTCACGTTTGGTGTGCTATCAGGTCGACATGCACTTTGACGCCCATCGGTAAACAGTAGTACTGTTTGTGCAGGGGCTTCAGTCTCTCTTGTTGTTCGCGCCTTTGAACGCACCGTCTGTCGGTATTAGTTCAGCTCCACTGTAGATCAACATCTTCATGATGCTTTTGTATTATTTGTTGTGAATTATGTTGTATGAAGCTCAGTGGCTGTACAGAAGAATAAGCGTATTCCTATTTCATATGGTTGTTATTGTGCCTTTCTAGGCCTGAAGAACTACTGTAAATGCATTATACATCAATGGGAGCTTTATACTGTAGCACTGTGACATGCATTAGGCCTTACTGTATTCTTTAGCTCATCTTTCCCAGATACACTCTTATACTGTTTATGAGGGTGCTGTACAATGAGGCACCAGGTGCTTGAATGTGATATCCTACAGACACACATTTAAGCCCCACAGAGCTGTGGAGCTTAAATCAAACTCCACTGTATAACCCTTACAGGCGATAGATACAAGATACAAGAGGAAGTAAAATATTCTCCATCAAGAACACATCAAGAACACACACGCTTGTACATAAAGTGTGTGTGTGTTCTTTTATTTCTACCCAAAGAACCCTAGACCTCATTTACACCCGGTATTTATATGCCTTGTCAACAAGAGGTGATGTTACTGTACAGCCTGTACTTACTTTTCATTTGCCGCGTACAGGATTTGTCTTCTGGTAGTTTTACTTTTATTTGGCCATGCATCCAGCTCCTCGCCCATCTGCTTTGAGATATCTTGGTAATATATTGGTTTATAGCAACTGTCCAATTTGGCCTGGGCAGCTGCTGTCACACCACACTCGATGGCGTTTCTTCCCACGGCGATGACGTTTCTACCTAAATCACTGACGTTTTCTACCCACATCGATGGCGTTTCTACCTAAATCAGTGACGTTTCTACCTAAATCAGTGACGTTTCTACCTAAGTCAGTGACGTTTTCTACCCACATCGATGGCGTTTCTACCTAAATCAATAACGTTTCTACCTAAATTGATGACGTTTCTACATGAATCGATGACGTTTCTACCCGCATTGATAACATTTCTACCTAAATCAATGACGTTTCTACCTAAATCAATGATGTTTCTACCTAAATCAATGACGTTTCTACCTGCAGCGATGACGTTTCTACCTAAATCAATGATGTTTCTACCTAAATCAATGACGTTTCTACCTAAATCAATGATGTTTCTACCTAAATCAATGACGTTTCTACCTGAATCGATGACGTTTCTACCCACATCAATAACATTTCTACCTAAATCAATGACGTATCTATCTAAATCAATGACGTTTCTATCTAAATCAATGACATGTCTACCTAAATCAATGACGTTTCTACCTAAATCAATGATGTTTCTACCTAAATCAATGACGTTTCTACATAAATCAATGATGTTTCTACCTAAATCAATGATGTGTCTACCTGAATCGATGACGTTTCTACCCCCATCAATAACATTTCTACCTAAATCAATGACGTATCTATCTAAATCAATGACGTTTCTATCTAAATCAATGACATGTCTACCTAAATCAATGACGTTTCTACCTAAATCAATGATGTTTCTACATAAATCAATGTGTTTCTACCTAAATCAATGACGTTTCTACCTGCAGTGATGACGTTTCTACCTAAATCAATGACGTTTCTACCTAAATCAATGATGTTTCTACCTAAATCAATGACGTTTCTACCTGCAGTGATGACGTTTCTACCTAAATCAATGACGTTTCTACCTCAATCAATGATGTTTCTACCTAAATCAATAACGTTTCTACCTGAATCGATGACGTTTCTACCCACATCAATAAGATTTCTACCTAAATCAATGACGTATCTATCTAAATCAATGACATTTCTATCTAAATCAATGACATGTCTACCTAAATCAATGACGTTTCTACCTAAATCAATGACGTTTCTACCTAAATCAATGATGTTTCTACATAAATCAATGTTGTTTCTATCTAAATCAATGATGTTTTTACCTAAATCAATGACGTTTCGTGCTGTGTCCATTGCAGTTTTCCTCACCCAGATAAGATAAAGATACAAATCACATTTTAATACCAGGTGTAAATGGGGTCATAGATGATTTATCTATTGTCAGGGTGCTGTGCCTTTGCCTTTTGCACCACTATCAGTTGCGTGTCAGGTTGGCGATTCAGGAATTAAAGCTTATTCTAATTTTGCACTCATTACAATAATAAAGTAATGTAATAATGAAATGTTGGGGACGAGGGAATACATTTAGTCTTAATGAAATATCCTCACAAGTATAGGAATGCAAACATGTGTGTGGGTGTGTGTGTGTGTGTGTGTGTGTGTGTGTGTTTGTCAGAAGTGACAGTGACAGAAGTGTATTAGAAGGTTTGTGTAATGCCCAAATGCGTGCACGCACAGACATATACACATGCAGACGAAGTGGGTACGTGCACACACATATGCGCACACACATATAAACGCACAAGGGCTATCAATGATATCAATTCTGCTTGTGTGGCCGTCCACCTCGCAGTGTGTTTCGTCCTAATGAAGTCCAACCTTGACTGAGCAGTACACATGCAGACTCAGCAAAATACCCACTCTCTCTCTCTCTCTCTCTCTCTCTCTCGGTCCCATATTTTTTCTTCCACGCTCTTTATTCTCTGCTCATGCCACGATACACAAGCCATATATTAGACTATACAGATGGATAATTTTGCCAATAATTCTGACCAAGCGTACTGTTCATGGAAGATCTATACCTTATACCCTAGTGTGTTGGGGGAACATTCTGATGTTGAATAGATGTTGATACAACGGCATGCATCAGTTTTGAAAAGCCACATAAAGATGAAAAAATTGAAATTGAGACCACGTCCATAGTCCATAGCTGCTACCTGCATTGTTTTGTGAAAACAGGACCTAAATACACCTTTCTGATATCACTTCAAAACATCTTCCAAAGCTGTTGTAATGTGTCATTTTTGCCACACTATAATATCATATTGTGTAAATTCTGTGCTTATTTGATGTTGAACCTACATGTCATGTAAACCTAAGGGGTTGAACTTGGCCACCTCCTGTACGTCGCCATCAGCCAAATGCTTCCTGGGTAATAAAAACTGACCATGCATTCTGGAAAATATTCTACAGGTTTAAAACAGGTTTTTATTGACCTTAAGGAAATAATTAGATTTTTTATTTAACAAGAAAACAATAGAAAAAAAGTCACCAAAACTGAACTAAAAAGGTTTTCATCTATCATACAATTTACAACCCCATTTGCCAGTCCCCTATCCCTGCTGCAGGAAACACTGCCCATTTACGTTGCATCAAAACGGTGCCTGTGTATCATGGCTTGAGATGCTTGCCCGCTTTCACTTTGTATTCACTCCATGATGCCTGCTCACCCTTTCCATCTTCATTTGTTTCTCCGCTTTGCCTCTCTCACTCTGTCAGCCTTCTCTCTCTCTCCACCCTCGCCCTTCCTGCCTCACTCGCTTTACGCGAGCAAGAAGCCATCTTAAAAATGAAATATTCCTCCTCTGTAGTTCAACACCAAACATTGGGGCATTGGACATTAGAATAACTTCAATCTAACTGCTGCACATTGCATAATGTCTCCGTCCTGATGTTGTCTTACTTATCGTGCCGTGGATTCGTATTCATCTATTCAGCATCGTGCATATTGGTATTCACAGGCTGATGTTATTGGGAACACCAAACACTGTGTTATTGATATGGCTGTCATATTGCAACAGTGTTACTTTGACAAGGGCTATGTTTCAAGTTCTCACACACACACATTAGGCACAGAAATACAACAGTGTGAAAGTAGATGCAGAAATGCTCATACAGTGCTGTAGGCATGCACATATAGGTATGCAAACACACACATAACACATGCTATATGCGCAAATGCTTGCAGACACACACACATGCATACACTCATGTACACATGAACACATACTTCATTACGCTATTCCCTTGTTTTTTTCCCTTCACTGCAGAAAGTAGACTGCAACTGCAGCATTTATGTAAAATGCATGACACCATGCTCCCACAGCAATATTCACTTCCATTTATTCCAAAGTGTTCAATCATCATGGCACAGATATAAAAATATTATATTTCACTCACAATGAGACAGACAGGAACAAATCTCACTAGGTGGTGCCTTCTGTTCTAGTCATGCTCTAGGCTCCCCAGAGTACAACAAAAAAGAGAGAAAATCACTGATCATTTTATTGGCTGATTGACTGTTTCTGTCTTGACTCTCATGTTGCCTGTTTGATTTCCTAATGGGTCACACTACATCTTGTCAAAAAACAAACAAACATAAACAACAACTTGGCTTGAAATGCTAAACTCCTGCTCACTGCCACAAATAGAATATCTCTTATTTAATCTACCGCTTGAAAATGACCCAAAATCAAATGGCTGAAGTGGTCGTATTTCAACTCAGGAGTGAGTTGACACCAAGGGGTTTTATATCAACCACACTGCCACATGATAGTTTGTGTCTGTACATCCCTTACTCTGGGTTTCCCCAAACACTTTCAGGCCACACATCTCCAAATAGACATATTAGACCACAGACCCCGCTTTTGATAGGATTCTGCCCCAGGGACCCATATGGGAAGATTGTTGTTGTTGCTCTAGCATTGAATAACTGTCCACACTGGATGTGGGGAGATAATAATGTTGAAAGTGAAACCTATCATTAGAAGAGTCATTCTTACACATTCTCTGATTTGGATTTCTACTGAATTAAATACTAGTGAAATTAAACCATTCCTCATTTTGCTGGAAGGCCTCTGGAACCCCTCAAGGAACCCTGGAGGTCCCCAAACCCCACTTTGAAAAACCCCTGCCTTACACTATGTGTGTCTGTCAGGCCTGCTGGGGTTGCTAATGAGGCTTTGATCTAATCCAACATAATCAGACCTCAACACTGCTGCATAGATGCCTCTAGCCTATCTAATTGGCTTGCCCTGGGCTCTAATCTGATTGGTTACTGCTACACTCTTGCGATTATTAGTAGATTGTCCATTGCAATGTCATCTAGGCCTACACCAGAGAGAGCTGTGCAGGGAGAGAGAGTGAGCAAGAGAGAGTGAGAGAAAGGAGTATTAAAAATTCTGAAAATGACCCTTATTCTCAGAAATCCCTCTACTGGTCACCTTAATCATCTCTCTCAATCAATTTTCGATGGTTTCTGTCCAGAAATCTTTCAATCTCCACTTCGTTTTACCTCCTTGATCAATGTTCGTCAATCCCCGCTGGGTAGAGCGGTTGCACTGGCCCTTCTAGAACAAGCCGTGATGGAAGTCAACTGGCATATGATCTCTTCCAATAAAAGTTTCTTCAACTTGTCCCATTTTCTACGTGTGCTTAGTTGACTCGTCTTCAAGGAGTCATGGCAGATCGTGCACTTTAAATGGAACGACTCGTGTCACAGTGTGCCGAATGCAGCTCGGTTAAATAACCCAATTGTTTCTCTCCAAAAGTTGTTTATCTGGTTTTGTTGATAATGCCATCTCTTACTGCTGAATGACACTTTGAGTTTTAATCCACTTTGGAGTCGCTCGCAGGTTGAGGAGAAAAAGTCGGAATTAGGGTTCGACTGATATGGGTTTTCGAAAGTCGATACCAATAGTTTGGGATTTGAAACTGCTGATAGCAAACATGTTGTGCCAATATTCAATCTCTTCAAATGTGTTTTGAATTGTATTGGTGGCATGGTGGAAAGTTTCTGAACCAGTATTTAGACCACCACATCCAATCAGACAAACAGTGTAATATTGATCGATTAAACAATAAAGGTGGTGGACGTCACTGATTGGACGATATGTGATTTTTAATAAAAGGCCAACATTAGTAAAGCGATACATATCAGTCTAACTCTATAGCTGTAATCCTCTGTCCTATGAGGAAACAAGCTGGTGTGAATGGTGAGGACCGTCTTATCATTTCAGGACTCTGCTGTCCATGTAGAGTTAAGCGAGAGGGTGAGAATTTACCACAGCTTCACTTCACTGATTAGTGTCTGAAGTGCCTCAAACATGATAAAAACCTTCTTTACCGAGGCACGACTTGACTGATCTCGCCGAGCGTATTTCCAGGTGGTTTTCTTTCTTGCACAACAAAACCCCATGTAATTCCTTCCCTTTCATCAAGTTCCACAAAGAGTTCAGCTCATTTGAAAGTCTTTGCATTGTCAGAATGAATTACACTTTTACACTCTGTACGGGACGGAGTCAAATAGTGGTGTAATCTGCTGGAGAATGAGCTGGACAGGAATAAAACAAATCACTAACTTGAAAACGTGACGCTCCTAACAGTATCCTGCTGTGAGGGGCTTTGGACAATGCTATTTTTCCATTGTTTTCATTGTCTTCTTTTTGCTGAGCTGTATTTAACACTTCCTGGGAGTGTCCTCCGGATAACATCCCAGAAGACGCTTTGACATCGAATGGATGCAGATACGACATTCATCCATATTGTCCATTGTCTTACTGCATCGTTCGCATGCCACTGTCTTGCTGAGATCTTTCAGAGAACAAAATCAAACTTATTAACTGTCAATAACTTTCAAAGTAAAAGTATTAATTCGGGATACATGTAAGATTCTAAGAAAAGAAAAAGAAAAAACACCTTTATTTTGGTAAACTGCGCCCCTTTATTAATCAAGGACCGTGCAGCAGTCTGGTGAAACACTATGCTGCACTCCCCTATAGAGGACAATTTATTACTGTGGTATAATTAGCAGGAGAGTCTTAGAGAGATAGGCATTAGACTGGGCCAACACACTAGCAGTGGGAAACTGTCTTCTAGGGATTTGAACTTAATCCAATTCCTCTGCAAGTAGTTCTCCATGCTCATACACGTCTTTGAAGTGCAAATTGAAAAAGAATTGGATGCATAAAGTTTCCGCAGCGATGAGGAAAAAAAAAAAAATCTGTCTTGCCTTGACACCCCTATTGAAGAAAAAGACAATGGAGGCCCTTTGGCTGAGGAGGGAAAGGGAATAAATAGAAACCAATAAAATGCTGGCAGGAGCCGTCTTTTCTGCAGCGGGACGATTTCAATATGACAAACAATACACAGGTTGATTGTTTTTGGCTGAAAGTGGCGCTAAGCGGACAGATAGGACAATCGGTTAATGTGGGAGATTCATTTACACCAAGATACTTTTCTTGTCTAACTATGCAAAGCTGTTACAATACGCTCTCTCTCAGTCATCTGTTTTAGTCTCTCTCTTTCTGCAGCCCAGTTCGTTCTCTCTCTTTATATCTCCATTTCTGTCTCTCTTCTCTCACTTTGTCTGTCTCGGTCTCCGTCTTGCTTCTCCCCCGACGCTGGACAGAGAGTAATTCACTCAGCTTTATTGCTCGGTTTTCTGTACCTGAAGAAATAAATCATGGGATTATGCGGGTATAAGAAAGCCGAGGTGTGAATACGGAGATGCATGAGTCGTTGCCTGAACAAAGGACCCGATATGAGAGTTTTTGGCGGCTGTATAGTCCAGGGGGCGTCAGTTCACTAAACCTGGAGCTATATTGCAAAGTCCTTGCATCTAACACCATTTGACACCACAGCTTCCAACCCCACTTGTATAAATAGACATAATTTCTGGGTACAAAGTGAAGCAATGACTGATGACTGACAACGTATAATTATTCAGTCCATGTGATGAATTATTAGACTACGAGCTTAGAGGGAACTTCAGATGTGGCTTCCAAATATGTCTGCTTGATCGGTGCTGTCTATTATAATGATAAAAGATCAACTGTTTGACTCACTTCATTTAAAAAGGGGGCAATAAATAAAATGGCCATAATATATTTGCAGGGGGCTCAGGGTTGTTGTGACCATGGCGCGGCCGTGTCTAGACGCCGTCGTGGCAGCTCCGCGGAGATTGTGCGTTTTTTTAGTTTTTGTGTTTGTTTTTTATATCTTTTTTTGACTGTAATACTGTAAATATTGTGTTGGTTTTTTATTGTAAATACTGTGTACTGTTGCCCTTTGCACATTCCTGTTGAGCATTGCCACTTTTTCATTTCACTGCACACCCCGTGTGTGTATGTGACAAATAAAGTTCTTGAATCTTGAATCTTGACCAATGAGGCGCTGAGATTGCCGTCTTTCAAAACTCGCTTTCCACTTTTGGAACAATAACTTCCTGCCTATTGGAATTTCAAGACACTCCCACTCCACCTACTGGCCTTTTCAATGATTGGAGGACGATTCTATACTTGAAATATATTCTCAAGCCAAAAAAAAAGAGAATGAAAAAGCAGTATTATATTTCCAGTAGGTAGCACGGTGATGTATTACCTCTTCACTAGACGTTTCTGTTGGCTCTCTGCTCTAATTGGCTAGCTTACTCGTCTCTTTTGGGAAAAGGTGACTTCATTGTTTTTGTCAATTATAGGCCACCATAGCCCAAGGGGATGGTAGGGCTGGGGGGCTGTGTAGGGGAGGATAAACTCTATAGGTGTTGTTGCAATTCCTACCGGTTGGTGATAGAGGATGATAGAGGTCATAATGCCCCGTTAAGGCATGGAGAATACCACACAATGGGGTATAGCAAGGTGGCCCTCTTGTCCCCACCAGGTAACAACAACAATTTCATCTTGTTAGCTGTCTCTCTCTTTCACCAACACACACACACACTCCTCCTCATCTTTCTTATAGATGGTCGAAATGTGGTGTACGGCTGTCTGGGGGGAGGGGTGCAGGGGAGGGGCAAATCTGGCACCTTGAAATATAAATGTGAGAAAATAAATAATGAAAAAGCGTGGAAAGCTCAGAGAGGGGATACGGGGACACCACGGTGACATGATTGTCTCAGTTCAGTGGCAAAGCCAGTTATCTCACAGAGACACGTCGCATCCCATGATCCTCTGGCTTGGAGAAGGCAACGTTCAGGGTCGACGGCAGTCTGTGCTGCCGTTTAAAGCCACTACTTGTTTTTAGTGTCTTTATCTCGCTTTCACTCCCTCTCTGGCTGCAAAGAGTTTAGTGACGCAGGCGACATGTCAGGCAACACAGTGATCTTAGGGTTAGGGAAAGTCAAACTATAGCCTCTTTCTTTCTCTCTCTGTCCATCTCCCTCCCTCTCTACCACTCCCACCATCGTCATGCATTACATCTGGGAACAAGGCTGATCGCTCCACTAGTATCAAGATGTCGCTTGATCTGAGAAATTTCTTGAAACAAGTTGATTTGATTTCATTGTTTTTGCAAAACCGGTTAAAGTAATGTGAAAGTAAATTAGCACAGAATGCTAGAATTGATCATTTATTAGTTATCATTTTGTGTCTGTTGTATTGATACTATGCTGTCCCTTGTGCCAGACATGTGACATGTGTGCCACTAACCTGTGCCTGAGTATTATACAACAAGCTAGTGAGGCCCTTCAAGTAAATCATCTATCTGATCTTGAGCAGACCACTGCTATGTGGAGATAGTCCATAGGATGAACCATATGGGCTTAGTATAGAGAACCAATCATGAGAGGCTTCTTTGTTCCCAAATAAACTATAAAGATTGTAGTTAGCTGATTTTCAGTGGAAGAGAGAGATTTTGACTTTCTGTGTGACCTGTGTCTTTCTCTCTCCAATATATCTGTATACAATATATTTTTATACTTCAACCTGTCAATGTTTTGTGTGTTATTTCAAGAGTTCTGAGTGCTTACAGGCAATTTCCATGACAGTAATTATCTGCACCATTTTCATGTAAGTAAATGTCCGTTTTGCTACTCTCTATCATTTATGGAGTCAGCCTGTGCCCAGTTCATGAAAGGATTTACAGTATTGCTGTTGTACACTGGGGCTTTGAATTGAAAGTGTGGAGAAGTGCCGTCCAAGGTTTCTTGAGAAACCCTATAGAAAGTAAGGATAACAACAATGAATCTATTCCCTGTAAGCCATAGCACCAACAGTGAGTACATGTTCATGTACACAGCAAGCCAGATAAAGACTCTTACAGCAAAGAGGCCCCGTTTGAGGTAAGCTGTTTATGTACTGCTCAGGAATATCCCTGTCTACATGAATAAGAAGGATATTCCCAATATCACCATGAAAATGGAACACAGATTGTAAAATGTAGCGGTAAATGGGATAATGTGAAAACATGCCTCACTATCCTGGTTAATATAGATAATATGGATAATAGTGGATAAGAGCTTAATTGGATTATTGTAAAATGAGATATGATCAGGACTGGACCTTTATTATTGATAATTCTGTTATTCAGGTATTCTATTGACTATTATGGCAATAATAATCACAATTAATATTAATATCGTAATATGAATTAATAGTGTAAACACATTAAAACTCTTAGATGACTCATAGAAGCAAGACATTTTGAAATGCTTTCATGAAAGAAAGAAAAACAGTTACAGTATGCAGCTAGGCCTGTAGCCTATAAATCTAAGCATTATTGTGTTTCATAAATAGAAACACAGTGAATAACTGGCCAAAACATTGACAACGTGACATCACAACGTGACATCACGCTGTGATATTTCCGGTGCGGCTACAAGAAGAAAATTCACATCAGCGGTTAACGTCAGCCCCTCAGACTCAAAGAGCAACAGCTTCTTTCTAGACTCACCATTTTGTACCGATGTTCAACAATCACACAGGGAGAAATCCATCGTAGAAGAGGAAGAGAAAGTATCCTCTGTAGAGGATGCGGGCACGACTCTCAACCGGAAAAACACGCTCTCTTGCTGTTACTATGCTATCGTGATCACTAACGCTATACTGCTCTCTTCACCTACACTTAAGACCAATAGCAGGATGCAACAAGTCCAGAAAAGTGGGTACACCGAAAAAATAAATGACAACATTTAATCACAAAATAACTCCTGGAATGCGTTGAACATCACAGATTGATGATATATAACAGTGTAAGAGTAACCATTTTGTCTGATTCCTTTGAGCAATTAAAACGAGCACATGGGGAAAAAACGGTTTCAATAGATTTTAGTCAGTTTTCAAATGGGCCGTCCTTACCCTTCGCTGTGAGATCAATATTTAAAAGGGGCTTTCGGGTGGGTGGACCTGCAGGATGTCAGGCATCACACTGCCTTGTTCCCTTTGTTTCAGTTCAAAATTATAATGCTTTCAGATTAGTGTCAGTTTTTAGCAGCGTGGGATGGGAGCTTACTTTTGAAGCGCATCTATCTTGTCAGCGGTGATTCCTCTCAGCAGCTCCTCCAGCATGTCAGAGCTGTCCAATGGAGGAACAGGTGGTTTACCAGTTGATGCATGGGCGAACCGGCCAATCAGGAGCCCGAGGATAAAAAGCCCCACCCCGGCCAGGAGGTACCTAAGACGACCGACAGAGGGAGGTCAGAATTGGGTCAAGAGAAACGAAATTGATGATTTAACGGTTTTCCCCCTGAAATCTCTCTTGTTGGGATGGAAATCCCTCTTTTCTGGGAAAAGATTTTGATCATGTGAAAACTAAAGCTGTGCTTTTAACACTGTTTTTTCCAATGAATGCCCCAAAGGTAGATTTAACTGAATTAAAAACACATGGTATTTAAGGACAATGCCTCAGCAGAAAGACATGAGAAGGTGAGGAGTTCCTGGTCTGGCAAAGAAGCTAAGGTTCTGAATAAACCTGAAGGCACCTCCAATATCCTCAGTGCATAGATCAAATAGTCCAAGTCTGAATAGGAACAGCTCAACTGTGCAGATCTCAATCTGACTCTTGTAATTTTACACAGTCTGAATGGAGCCCAAAAGTGACTAAACTGCTGTAACCATATTCATAAAGTGTTGCAGAAGTCCAAACCATCACTTAAACCATTCGATCAGTTAGCAGAGGCTGCTTTGGCCCCTTTGGCTCCTGTGGCCTTGTGAAAATAACAACATTAACCATATAGACTTAACCTTATTACCCTTAATCTTGGCATAAGGTGTAGTCACATCTCTAAACATGTAGCACCAATCCTAGAAGCTATCCTGCATTAATTAGCAGTGCAGCAGCAAATTTAGAACTCATAAAAAAGTACTTCAATCGGTGCTTTTAACACAAAACTGGAATTCAAAGAATTGGTTGCAAGAGCAGTCTTTACAGTTGAAAAGAAACAAAACTTATTTGTAATAATTTGTCTCAGGATTGGACAAATAGACCAGCAGCACTGCATAAACCTTGGGGTAAAAATCGGGACTTGTACAATGGCTACTTCTGCAGTCCTTTGAGTTACCGAAGCAGGAAGCAGTGGAGCCTCCGCTGGCCCTTATGGCCTGGAGCCCTGGTGAAGTGGGAGATGTAGTTGGGATCTTCCTGGAGTCGTTCAAAACGTCCATGAGGAGACACCGAGACCGACGGCTGGATGGGTTCCATCAGCTCAGGGTCAGGGTCAGGGCCAGGGTCTGAACGTGCTGAAAGGAGTAGATTAAGGTTTTTATTGCCACCATAACACAAAATGGCCATAATATATCTGTTGGGGGGGGGGGGGGGGGGGGCGGTTGATAGGGTCAATGATTACTTCACCAGGTGATGAGATTTCTGGCTTTCAAAAGAGTGGCCTGTAATAATCATAGTTACAAGGGTAGACTATGACCAAGGCTATCATTCTCAATGGCATTAGCTACCCAGAGTTAGACTATTACTTCATACTACACTACATACCAGTATAACAAAATAAGGGGGAATTTGAGCAGAATCATGAATCATTATATTATTATTATTATTATTATTATTATTATTATAGCATGAATGATGGTGTCTTACTTCACCCTACAAGGTTTCACTCAAGTTTAGCCACATGCATTAATTACAGCTAACCAACACAAATTGCAGTCATCATGCGGTGCACTCACAAATTGTAATTGCTGGTTGGGCATCAATTAAACATAAATCTGAGAAACGCAGAGTATGAATTAACAAAGTCGGAACTCTCCTCCACTCGTCTCTGAACCGAGCACGCTTACGGTGCAGGAGTCATTGCCAGACCAACCGGACACTCCTGCAGGCCTTCTCACAGTTATACCGCAAACAAACGAGAAATGTATCAACTACTTATTGCTTAGGTTTTGGGGGAAAGTATGAAACAATCACTGGTGAAGGCGTATAGTTTGAATGATAGTGAAACCCCCCACTGATAGAGAAATGTTGCAGGCAGATTTCAAAAGATGATGTCTGGGAATCCTTCAAAGCTGGGGAGCTCAAGTGTAGCTTTAGGGTGCTTATGAAGTTTCTCTCCAGGCAAACTTCTGTCTCTTTTTTTTATACACAGTGACAGGTTGGTTTCAAATTACATGTAAGAGCATCTGCACAAAGTGTATTTTCAGATTATCAAAGGCACAAGACTGCAGGGTTGAGCAACCTGTTTTGCATGAGATTTTCGTCACCGCGCTGAAGAAATCCACCGATGTCAGTCAAGCTGATTGTGTGAAAGCCAGGAGTATTCATGAGTTACGCAAGCATGGAGCTAGTCAATATTCCAATGTTCATAATAAAATAGAAATCATGGCTATTTGGGAAGGCAAAATGACACAAATTTATATTTGTAACTAAAATAATAACAGACAAGTTAGTGCACGGTAACTTCATGAGCATGTTTGGGAAACATCTTTTTTTCAAGCATCAAACCAAACTACACCAAACTACATCCATGTTGAATACTGTCAACACAGCAAGGTCTTATCTGCCTACCAACAGTAAAGAGACACACACCAATGACATCAGTTTGGAGAAAATAAAAGCCCTCAGATGCTCACTATATAATGCAGGTCAACCAGGACAAATTAATTGACATGTAAACATTTACTCATGACTTAGGAACTTTTATTGAAAATAATGTACTATTTTCTGACTATTTTTTTACTTTTTTTCCACTACCATAAAACACAACTTTTCTTGGATCAAGGTAAGCCTACTTCACTCATCCAAGCCTTTCAAACTCTTTTTGCCTGCTTCTATGCAACCCAGTCAGCATGCAGCCACACAGCCAGGGGAGGGCAGCTGGGGAAAAGGATTTGTGGAAACTTTATGTCAATTGAGCTTGTAACCATTTAAGGGTGAGTGTGATTGAGTTACTATTGAACTTGCTGAACATAGGCAATCAACTGGAGGGCCTTGTTGCCCACCACAGCATAACAGCGCTGATTACAGTTATATTGAAAACACAAGAATACACAAAATTAGTGTGCTTACAACATGGGAATGATGTAGTTGCTACACTGTGACTGTCTAGAAAGTAAATAAAAACTACGGCAGCTACTAAATCTGTCATTTGCACTAATCTGGTTGACTGAAAAGTTAATTTCCAGTGCGTACACATAATGGTATTAGAGTAACTGTCATGAAACATCTTTCAAAATTATTAAATGTTATTGACGCGAGTCCTACCGGCCCTCTGGCGCTCTACGTGTTCCATCTGCATGCGGTTCAAGCTGGGTCCCGGTTCCTGTAGCTCCTCCTTGTCCAGGTCCCAGTCCAGATCCAGGCCTCCAGAGCACTGCAGCCCCTCGCCGACCAGTGGGCCACCCTGGGCGTCACACACCTTCCTGTATGCCATGATGTCACCTGGACGGAACCACAGACACGCATGCATCAAATGCCCGCAGACACATAAACACACACCTGTTTCGTGCTGTACTTGTGAGGACCTTCCATAGACAACAACAATTCCACTAACTAACCTCAACCATAATCCTTCCTCTAAACCTAAATTTTAACCCATAAACCTTGTAGAAGTGGGGACCGGCAAAAACAGCATCACTTAAGAGGGTTTTCCTAATTTTCCAATCCTTATGAGGACCGAATGTCCTCACAAGGACAAGTACAAGAACACACACACACACACACACACACACACACTTGAAAATAGAACAGCACGCCGCTTCCTGGTAGGAGGGAGAATAAGATAAATGGATAAGATAATAAGGAGGAGAAAGACAGGGAGGGAGAGAGAGAGAAGCAGAGAAATATAGAGATCAAGGAATAATAATTAACTTTCAAAATAAAAGTACTAGAAATGTACCAATGTACTGGATCTGGATCCTCTAGCAGGAAGTACACTGCCAGACACTTAGAATTGTACTGACTATTCACTATCAGCATTTGCAATCCATGTCGAAAAAAACCAAGCAGCATGTGTTAAAGGCCCGGTATCGGCCACCTGGGTCAGATGGACGCTTCTCGTTTCCCTTCAGGTCATGGATGTCACATTAGTACATCAGTGGTTAAAAGCTACTCAGGCTAAGTGACTGACCAGACCCTCTCAGCACACAATTATGAAGACTTAGAAGCACTGTAGCGAGCTCTGATGCATTTAAACACATTAATGTGACGAAGAGACGAGGAGTTATGCTGAGATATGTGTGTGTGTGAGGGAATTCATGTCTGTGAGTGTGTGCACATACAATTGCACCTGAGAATGTATGTGTGTGCGGTGTATCGTGATGAGGTGAGAAAGGGAGAATGGGTGTGGGTGTTTGTGTTTTGCCCCAATAACACCAGCTTTAAGTTCAATTCAGCTCTTAAAGAGCTTTATTAAACCTCTTCCCTGGGTGGGTTGTATGCATAACAGACTGTGTGTGTGTGTGTGTGTGTGTGTTTGTGTGTGTGTGTGTGTGTGTGTGAGACGACTGAGTGGGGATCGGACGTATAAAAGCTCCTGGCCAGTGTCTTGGTATGTCATCAAATTTAATTGTCCCTTTTACACGCGCCGTCATCAAAGCTGTGAATAGACAAATGAACTGCCC
The DNA here is from genome assembly GCA_034670405.1 of Hoplostethus atlanticus. NCBI lineage: Eukaryota > Metazoa > Chordata > Actinopteri > Trachichthyiformes > Trachichthyidae > Hoplostethus > Hoplostethus atlanticus. Next base: position 705,032 of record JAXDDX010000090.1, read on the forward strand.
GATCGATAGCAGCCTGCGAAAAAAAACACACAGCTGAGTAAAATAAAACGCTCCGAAACTGCAGTCAAACTTAGGGGCTGTTTTTCAGAGAAAGCTTGACGCTTTAACAGACGCTTTATTGAAACTATTACGGGTTAACACCAGCCGCAATCAAAGCAACTGATGGAGAGAGAAGAAGAGAGAAGAGAGTAAAGCGGGGTTTGCAGCAACTGATAATGTAATAACTGCTGGATAATGTAATGTGATAAAACGGCCCTCTACATAAGGAAACATAAGGAATCCGGCATCAGGTTTTATTACATTTTTGATTTGCACCAAAGAGATGAAATTCAGACATTCATATTTTTGCATTAAGGAGAAAAAAAAAGCAAGAATCAATCAAGAAAAATATACCAATTTAATGACAATAACGTGCAATGCAAATAATCTCACATGATCGTCATCAGTGTCGAGCATCTTTTTTTAAAGGCGCTTTTTAATCAAACTTTTTAGTTTTCTTGATCTCAGCATCCTAAATGAGTCAAAATAATGTTTTCCTGATAATGTAATACATTATTACAGTGCATTATCTGGCAATTCTTATTTATTTTTTCAGATAATTACAGCATCTGTCTAAAGATGAGCATTCAGAAGGTTTTATCACATTTTCAACCCATTTAAAGGGACGTTGGATTACATTTTGACCAATTACTGCAATGTCCGACAGTTATTACATTATCAGACACAATCACTGTGAGCAAACCCCCCCCACCACACACACATTTTAGCATTTCAGACCGATCTGATCAGCTCTGTGATTGCTGAATTGCCCTGAGTAGCCACTTCTGTTAGAAAGTGTAGAAGGAGAAAAAAAGTGGGGAGAGAGAGAAAAAGAGAAAGACAAAGACAATCGGTGGGAGAAATAAAAGTAAGGAGAGGGGAACACACTGTAGACAGACACCGACAAGAGAAAAAGCCAGAGGCAGAGGCGAAGAGACTCAAAGCAAAATAGCTGGAGACAGTGGAGAGAAATACCGAAAAGGAACAAGAGGTGTGTTTGTAGAGGAAGAAAGAGAGGTTAAAAAAAAAAATAGGAGAGGGAAGAGGTCTGGGAGTTCCCCGGCATCAATCTTCAATGCTCCGCCACACTTCCATTACTTCTAGCTCAATGCAGATGAAGGATCCTCTCGGCAAAATGGAACAAAAGTTCATTTAACTGCTGACCTCGCGTTATAGCCGAGCTTTTAGCCGTGACACATAGCGCTGCTGGAGAGCGAAAAGCCTTGTTATTCACTTGTTGTTTTTTGTTCAGGGCTTTTATTTATTTCTTTGGTCCTAGGTGGAAATTAACTTGGGGAAAGTTAACACACCAATTAAATTCCGTCCCGCTCGGCCCCGTGACACCCATTCACAATTCATTTGATAACTTTAAAAATGCACGGTTGCTGATTTTAAAATAAGGCGGCGCTGCTCGGTTCCTGGGGGGTTGATTTTTATGACGGTATAAGCCACGGTAGCAATATGCACACACACACACACACACACAAACACAAACACACACACACACACACACACACACACACTTTTAAGCTGTAATGCATGGCACTTTAGAGTGTGTGCATAGTGTGTTAACCTGTATTTATCCAGGCAAAGTCGACATGCTCTTTTCCAGCAGCAACCTTGTTTACTTCAATGCTGGGAGTTGTCCAGTACAATCACAGTCTTCTACTGGTGGCCACTGAACATCTCCACTGGAGCAGTTGGGGGTTCAGTGCCTTGCTCAAGGGCACTTCCACGTTCGTACATCTCTCGTTACCTCTCAGTGTCCCACCATGCCCACCAAATATCCCTCCCTTCAACTCCTTCTTTTTTCTCCTCTCTCTTTTCCTACCCATCTCCCTCTCTGCCTCCTGACCCATGTCTCACCCTCTCCCACCTCCTCTCTTCCACTGCTGGCTCCCTCCCTCTAACCCCCACTGCTCTTCCTTTCCTTTGTCTCCCTCCATCCTATCTGACATACAGTCTGGCCTGTCTAGAGGATCCGGCCGAGCTGTCACTCCATGTTGACTGACAGCTGGCATTTCAGCCCTCCATCTATGACGCAGCCCTCAGCTCAGCCATAATCAATTCAATTCACAGTCTCCACAGCAGTCCACTGGCCTGCACAACCAATGGTGAATATGTATATCTGCCAAGCCCCCTTTCACCGAATGTGGTTGCAAGGTATTTGTGCTATTTTATGTTCCTCCAGGAATTTGGCTTTTATTTTGCGATCGCAATATTGAAGTCAAGTCAAACCAATCCCTGCATTCATTTTGCATGATAACGGGATTTCTCTGCATGAAAACGGACACTTTTTTTTGCACAAAATGGTCCAATCAAACCACGCGACAAAAACCAGTCGACCCCGATCTTCTGCTACAACCAATCACCTGGCATTGGAGCTTCATGAAGGAGATGGACTTGAAGGGTTGAAGGTACATTCATAAAGACTGGAAACTAAGCACAGTAAGTTATTGTGAGTTTGAGGACATGTTTCTTTTCTGTGCAGAAAATGAAAATAGATGACTACTAAAGAATTTCCAGTAGTTTCTGCAATATGACAAAATGCACACCAACATTTTGCACATCATGATAGTTGATAATAGTAGGGTAAGTTATATTACAATATTTTTGCTTTGACAACATATTCTATGGGTCAAAGTAAACCAAAAGTATTGAGCGTATTGCAGTTTTTAAGCAAGTAATCAGTATTTCCACTACCCTTGAATGTAACCTTTCCATCCATGGTCTCACATGACAGCAGCAACACTCGGACACATTTTCCCACATTAACATTAAAATCCCTTGGAGTCGGAGCTAAGATAGTCTTATTCTGGCTGCAGCTCAACCGAACAGACTGCTTGTCATTTTTCATTAGACGGCACTGACGGCTGACGTCTGCGACTGAAACATCACCGCACTTTAAAACTCTTTCTCAATAAATCATGTGGCGAGATGAGAGGGTTGCGCCTATCGTCTCGGCTGGCTGGGTCCCAGGATTTTTAGGGGCCGCACCCCTCATTTCTGGTTTTGGAGAAAAAGAAAAAAAAAGTCATCCTAGTTATTACAGTGTAATTAGACAGTAATAAAGCGTAACAATATTTGACGGTGCGCTCGCCTGCCGCAACCTTCACTGATGTTGCATTCAACATTGTATTGCAAAGCGGGAGAATGGGATGGCATCTTTTAACGTCCTTAACTTGTTGGAACGGCCATATCCAAGATGGCGGTTGTAAGGTCAGTTACTTTTTTAAAAATTATTATTATTATTATTATTATTATTATTATTTCTAGTAAGTGTAGACAACAGGGGATGGCAGACAGAGACAAGCACATACATAGGCAGAGCAACAAAGAAACAGAAATGATACATAGGAAAGAGGGCGGATACAGGTAGACAACATGATAAATAAGGAGATGTGTTGTACTGTAACATGTACAGTACATCTCTTTGTCTGTCATGTCACATCTTCTTGAATGAAGAAGATGTTGCTGTGTGGGGACCTTGGGTATACGAGTATTTCTATGGATGTGCTTTGTACAGCTGATATTTGTGGCAGCAATACAACAGCAGGAACAAGAGGACAGTCAGTCATGTGCTGCTCACGAGTAGAAAAGAAAGAAAATTGAATGTAAATAAATAAATAGAAAATTGAATGAGAGGAGAAAGAAACCATAAATAAATAATAATAAATAAATAGATAAATAAATCATTAAGCAACAATAATAATGATGATGGCAACAACAGCAACAATTAACAGCATGTGCCATAAGTGCCATAAGTATGGAGGTCTTTGTGTAGTATTGAGTGTATATGAGTGTTTGCAAGAGTGTGTGTATGAACCTATTTGAGCTTGTACATGTGCTTCTTTGTTTGCGTTTGTTGTGGCACCGGCTCACTGGCAACTTAAGGGATTTAATAAGTGTCGAGTCTTTCTCGTTGAACTGTTTTGCTCCGGTGATATCTGTTTGATTAAACGGTTTCACCTTTGTGGAGACGGCAAGTTGTTTTCTGTTTTTCTTGCCGATAGTTAGGGCTACCAGTATGAGGTGTTGTGATTTGTTTTGGCGACGTGTCAAGTGTACCCGAGTCTCCAAGTAAGCACGGGTGGTGGGCGGAGCCAGAGTGCATGTGTCTGATCCGGCACGTCCCAAAATGAGCATCTGGTGTTGTGTGATGTGTATTCTGTGAATGATCTTGTATTGAATTAGTCTCACGTTGGTATTCTTGGACATGTTGAAGGCGTTTTAGCAGATTCGAGCCAAGAAGTCATTATTGGTGCTGATGTTGAGATCTTTTTCCCATTTCTACTATCGTACAGAGTCAGTGGAAGATAAGTCTGTATCATTTTGACAGAGGATTGTTTGAGTTTGCAATTGTATTGGTCTTTCCTTAATTGCATGCTTTAATTGGGTGTATTCTAAGTATTGCTCTTTCCCAATACCATACTTTTGGATCACCTGTTAAGTAAGCCAGGTATTATTTTCAGAAGACGTGGTGCAGATGTGTCATGCCCCTTTTTCCTTTCCATTCGCTGCCTGTCATTGGTGATTTGTTTACGTGAAAATCTGGGGGTGTGTAAATTGGGTGTGCGCGCTCCCGGTGACATTGTGAAGTTTGTCACTTTATTGACTTTCCACCAGGCTGTCAGAGTTGTGGCAATTGCAGTGTTTTTGAAGCGGCTGTGTGTGTGTGTGTGTGTGTGTGTGTGTGTGTGTGTGTGTTTTTTTTTTTTATGGAGGGGTAGGGCCTGCAATTGCTATTTCTTGGCATTCAGTTTGTTCTGTTGTGTCTGTTGTGTCCAGCCGTGAGTGATGATGGCGGGTTTCGGGAGTCCAATTGGTGAGATATTGCAGTCGATTGGTTAGATATTAGCAGTTCTGGAAGTTGGGTGCTTCTAGTCCCCTCTTGAGTTTTGTAGTGTAGTCACTTTTATTGTGGGTATCTTGTTTTTTCCAATAAAACTGTCTAGTGTGTTGAACCATTTGGCAGTGGGTTGGACTGGGATACTCGGGGACGGATAGCGGGAACGTCATCCAACGGTTTAAGTCATCTTCTATTGTTTTTAATAGTGGAGTGAAATTGAAATGGAATGCAACTCTGACAGCCTGGGGGATATTTTTATACCTAGGATGTGTGATATTGCCTGTGGTGAGGTGCAGCATTCCAGCCGTGCTGGCACAGTGGTAAAATAGTGGTTTTATTCTTTTTTTTTTTTTATTTATTGAATTGTCTGAAATGTTAGAGTCGGAATTGTTACAGTAGTTAATTGTTACAGTTAATTTAAAATCAATGGGAAACAAACGGAGGGAGATATTGCTCGTTTTTCGTGTATTAACTGATAATTTAGATTTTTATCACATCGGACGGCCGGCATTGGTGGATTTGCCGCCATATGTGCTGCCTGTGCTGACACAAGTGGGAGATATCGGAGCCTACACAAAATTAACACATGTCCTACTTGTAACTAGTATTAGGACATGACCTGTACACTGCATGACTATTTGAGCGGGTTTTGAGAACGTTTGAGAAATATAAACCACTGCTACATTTTTAGGGGCTTGTGAAGGGAAGGTCGCCAGTTCAAATCCCCGACTAGCTGAGAAAAATGCAGTTGGTACTGTTGTTACTGAACCCCCCTAACTGCTCCGGTAGACCGCGGTTGTAACCGAGCAACTGGTGTCAACACGCGCGGCTGTGTCGTCGGATGTTGCTGGGGGAAAAAAGAAGAGCACGAAGCTTCAGCCAACTTTTTCCCTGGATACATAAAAAGGTGAGAAAACAATTGGCAGGCACCTCTATTCTTCACTCAGCCTTCCCTTCGCTCCTTCCTTCCTCATTACCCACAGCGGCCCCGGCTGCTACAGAGGAGCAGGTGGGAGGATGCTGAGCTATCTGTACATGTCAGCGTGCGTGTGGTGTTTAGACAGGACAGCTGTTGAGGAGGAGGTGATTCTCACACACACACACACACACACACATAAACCGGAGAGCAGCACAGCAGGGACATGTGTTAAGCATGTACATGTATATAAAGTTCCTGTTAAGCAATATGGGGTCAAATGTGTACAGTGCATCTAGCCTGCATTATAAAAATGTGAAAAATATATGAACATATTTTCATTTTTATTATTACATTGTGCCTATTAAGCACAATTGCTGTTTTGTTTCTTATGTTTCTTCTTATTGCCTGTTGTTGAGCGCTGTGTGCCACATAAATAACGTTTATTATAGTACTACAATGGTAGCCATCATGCACCACTATTATATGCATTGATGAGTTGGATTTCTGCAGTCTGTACATCTGATAAATAAACAACTACATGCTGTTCAAGTGCAGCACATTATTTCCACATGCTGAAGAAAAATTCAAATAATCGCGTGCAGAATTTAACTTTAATGCTTTTCACATTATTCATCACACTTACTTCGCACGTTTTTGCACGAGGCAATGAATAACGATGCTTTCAAACGCTCTCGTGTTAACGTGCGGTTCCACCTTCGAGGAAAAAGGCTCGCTTTTTAACACGTCGGTCATTTAGATGGCTGGATTCGGCTTTTGCATACGGGACCGCCGAGTCGCCGCTCCGCTCGAGAACAAACGCTGCATAACAAGTGAAGAGCCCGATGCAAACGGGCCTCTCTGTTTGACCTTCACAGCTCCCTGTAATCATAAACAGCTACGTGGCTTTGAAGAGGCGGAGGAACAACAGCATTGGGGAAGGGAGGGGGTGGGGGGAGGTCTCTTCTCAAATCCCGTCTCTGACATCAGATTTCACTTGCACACTTGGACACACACACGCACACACATAAACACATCCTACGTCCTATAGGAAGACAAATACAACAACAAAGTTGTCTTTCATCCTATCTCTCTTAGCTCCAAACAGACTGACAGCTCATCCACTACATCTGCTGTCTTTCTCTGCTCCGGATTCAAGTCTCATTCATAAATCACCACGATGTCGGGAGTGCCGGCGAGGCGGTCGGACAAGTTTAGTGTGATCAGGGCAGAGAGGGGGGGCGGGGGGGGAGAGAGAGGGAGAGAGAGAGAATATTTCCCCAAACACTCCCCACCCATCATCTCATCTGACATGACCTTGTCAGGTGCTATAGTTATAGAGCATGAAGCTGGCTGTCAATCACGTCTCACCCCCCCCACGGCAGGGCAGAGACACAGAGGGAAACGCTCGAGAAGAACACTTTGACAAATTATTCATAATTCTGTCTAAATTATACATTAAAACAACCTCATGTCACAGCCATGAATAAAACACATTCAAACGAGACAACAACCCCCCCACCACCACCAAACGGTACTCTAAGATAATGCGAGAAACCATAAGCACCGCTGGGGACAAATAAGAAAAGCAAACGGCGGCATAATGAAATGATTGACTCGTCTCCGTGGAGAGTTTGCGCGCCGCGGCGGTCGGTGGCAAACGAGGTACAATCATCCCGCGTGTGGGAGTGCGGAAATGCAAAACCTTGCAAAGGGGGAGGGAGGGGGGGGGGGCGGGAAACTGGGTGGGTGTGATGCGGTTCGTACTCAGAAAGCAAATTAAGCGCGGCGACATTGTTGGGTTAGGAATCCAGGAACGTGTCACGTGTCGCTCCGCGCTGTGTGAACGGGAGCGAGGGATGTAGCCGTCAGTCTCTATAAGCCTTGTTCAAGCAGGCAAGGTGACTTCCTGTTTAACCCATTAGGCACGTCTGCACTACCTCACTTTAAGTTGAACGTTTAGATTTTCCTGTGCACCACAGGTTATTCTCTAGGTGATGCAATCTTTATATTGCAGGTGTAACGTGGCATTAAATATCTCGTCTCCCACTTTTGTCCCTCTCATATGTAAACTATGTGTATGCTGCATGTGCGTGTCCGTGCGTGTAATCAGCTGTTTTCATGTTATGCACATACACCTGGTAATTACGCTTGAATCTCATTTTTAAGAAGATATTCTCATTTCCATCAGCAGTCTCGGGGAGTGCTTGCTAGTTGTCAGTCGGTGTGTTCGGTCCCTTAAAATTGCACCCAATGAGGCAAAAACTACAATCAAAATGCCTCCAAAATCCATAGAATATGGAGGGAAATAAACATTTTACTCCAATTTACCAACTGCAATTTGAATTGTATGATTGTCATCGTCTACAACCAGCATAAACATAATTACAAAATGGTGTTAGTGTCTATAATCTCACAATCTACAAGTCTTTTTTCAAAATAATCACCATTTTTTTCCAAAAGCATCTATTTTCTGTGTGTACAGTTTTGTTATATGTCACTCCTCAACCTTGGTACCTATTCAACAGCCTGTTCGTTTAAAATCCAGCTAACATGCTTCTGGCTGGCATCCATTGAGACATACAATCAACGTGCAAGCTTATTGGTATCCGTTGCATAGCGCAGCCCGAAAGGTGGACTCGCTTCATTTCCACTGAAAATATAACCCCCGTGTCTCAGCGAGCGAGGTATCCATCTACGACGACAGCATCAACATCTGCCCGGTGCCATGTAGCTGTGAGAGTTTGTTACTGGCTGCGGGGCCATCACAGAAAAACCTTTATTTTTATAGTGTTCATGAATTAAAGATGGCTTCCCCTGGGGTGCTGGGGGAGCGTAGAGGCTTTATGGATCTCTCTCTCTCTCTCTCCTCCGCATTAAATCTCTTGAATACCACAGGCCATGTCTCGGGATGTTAGACACGGAAAACAATAACAGCCAAACATTCTCGTCTGACTTTTTTTTTTTTTTTTTGGATGTCTTCCCTCTCTGTTTACCCTTTCTCTCCCTCGCTCTTTTTCCTCTCCCTCCCTTCCTTCCTACCTCCTCCTCTCCTTCTCGTTCTCAGTACGCTCCCTGCCCTGAAAGTTCGAGACAGTCCATTAAATAAAGCATTACCCGCAAGTCAACAGGTTATGTAGTCCATTAAGGCTGAAGGCCAGGTTTTCTTGTTCCGCGGTGAGATGGATTTTTTGGAAGCAGAAATGGCAGATGTGGATGGGATTCATAGTGGCATAATGGGCCAGCTCTGCTCAAGCAGACATCAAACACCCCCCCCACTCCGAATTTACAATATTAACAACCATACCATTTGAAACATCAACATATCAATGTCAAATTAATTGTGACACCTTGGTATAATGGAGATGATTGGCAGCCTCTATCTCACAACAGTGGTATTGTTAGTCTTAGTGTTTTTCCAAATTAAGACTACAAATTAAGACTACATTTTCCATAAACCCCTCCCTGTTTGTCTTTGTCAGGATCAACATGTTCCTTTCTCTCCTTCCACCATCTGTTAGAAACTTTGAAAGCTTGAGCTCCGTTTGGAAGAACAGCGCCCTCTTCCTGTTTTGTGCCGTAAAGCAATCCAGCAGATTTCCCTCCAAATCCGACCCGGTGGTACACAATGTAAAATGCAGAGTAGAGGCTGGTAGAGGCTGACAGGCTTCTAGTGATGGTCTGGTTTGTTTATGGTAACTACACTAATGTCTCAAAATTCATGTGGTGATGATCTACTGATTATAACCCGATGATACACCTAGCACCTTTATCGCTGCTGTAAAACCTGCTTTCATATTTTTCACATTTTCATAGAATATCCAGCAGCTATTTCATTGAATCATGGCATTCAGTGCCCATCCTTGAAGCAGCGTGAACACGTGAAGCTTGGGTGCCCAGGCTCAAGGTCGGACCTGTCCTTTAGAAACAGACAAACACGAGTGGACCCGGTTGAAAGCATGCACATTTAATGTAATTTATTTTGGAGAGCTGCTTTGAGAGCTGCTTTTCATGATGCTGGATGTTTAGAACACAACAGATGGTCCTTGTAGGATCATCTATTGACGAAATTCATTCCACCTCTCTCATTGCCCCCTTTCGTTTAGCACACACACACACACACACACACACACATACACACAACACACAAAACACCATATTGTCTAACTTGACTTCAGTTTAACTTGGTGGTTGTGACTCATTCAGGCAGCAGGCAGAGGAAGGTGTTCTGGAGTACAGAAAAACAATCTTCAATTATGAACTCACACAATGGGGTTTGAATTGGCTTTTACCTTCCTCAAAAGCAAAACATATCACTTTGTAAAATAAGCTCCTTCAGTTACAAAAGGTAATAATAATAATAATCTGTCCTCACCTGGATTAAAGAGTAGCTCAATGCAATGCAAAAACCCAGATGAGCTGTTTTATATTGTATATTGCTCTATGTATGTTGTATGCTTTTTAAAGGCGAGGTGCCTTTCACCCCATCAGAATGAAATTTTCAATGTTGAATGTGAACACGCATTCAAACATATTTTTCCTGAGACTTTTATTTATTTTGTTACTACCGTTTTCATATGAGATATTTCATAAAACGTGTGTGGATTTGGTTGATTTGGTTAGAGCACTTGGTAGTTCACAGTTGACAAATGATTTACAAAATACTATGTATATGGTAAAAATCTGAGTTTATTATTATTTTATTAGTTACAAAATACTATGTATATGGTAAAAATCAGACTTTATTATTATTTTATTATTATTTACAAAATACTATGTATATACATACATAGTTTTTGCCATTGTGTCATGTAAAATACACCATACAATGGAAATGACAAGAGAGATATCATGTCATACCATGTCTACAAGCTGAGATACATAGAGGGAATATGCCATTTTGACAAAATGGCCATTAGTTTTTTCATTTTGTTTTTAACTAATTGTGTTTGGTGTACTTGACACAGCTATAAACACACAAATTAACTATAGTTGTTTTGATAATTGTTTTATATATTTTATGAAACTGCAACAATTATAGAAGAAAAATAATCTGATATCTCAAAATTGACGATCCAGCCAGAACCTCCTGAGGAACAGCGATGGAAATTGTGATATAAAGCATCTAGTACGGAACCTGTCACGCCACAAAATCAAATGCAATAGAGTGTAATGTATTTTTTGAGAAAAGTTTGTGACCAGACAAATTCAGGGCCTCTCGCGTTACGCATTAGCACTATTTGTTGGTGGCCTCCGTCTCTTTAACTTTAGGTTACTAGAACCAGGAGGTGTAAGGAGGTAGAAAAAACACACTTAATGTTGCAGAATGACACAATCCAAATCATTTTCTGTCCCCTTCAGACTCTCTATAGCCGACGGTGACATGTCTCCCAAGGGCCAATATAATTACACATAATCACAGATGTGCACACACACACACACACACACACACACACACGTCTTTCTTTTGCTCTGTCTGTCACTAACACCTGCCATCGGCCCCCTCCACCATCCTCTACCATCCTTTTATCTGACAACAGCATCATGCTTGGCCAAGGGGAACTCTATACACACACACACGCAGGAGTAAACACGTCCATCTCCCCGTCCCTCGAACCCCAAACACCTCTCCTGTTTGATGTCTCCCATCCATCCCCGTTTAATCCCCGCTTCTCCCTCGGCCTGCGCCAAATTAAATGCAAATAGCCCGGCATAACCTGGGGCGTCATTTATCTAAATTAGAGCGCTGAGTGTGGATCCCCATGGGGCGCCCATATGCTAGCGCAGTTAGCGTCATTAGCTTCATTAGCCCGTGTCAGACCATTAATTACACATCAAGCCTATCAGTTAGCTGGGGCTGAGCTGTTCCCGCTCGCTCTGGACTTTGGTGAGCAATGGAAGCAGGGGCGATGCGCTTTTGTCACTGGGCGTACTGGTCGGCGGGGTGGGGGGTAAAACTGACTTCCAACATCATCATGGAGCTCCCTGGGCCCCCGCAAACCACTGCACTATGGGTCTGGTTAGCTGGTCTTGGAAGAAAACATGCTGGAACAGAGACTTTCCATAGGAATCAATACTGAAACTGTCTGGCGCATTGTCTGGCTTACTAGCTGGTTAGCTGGCTGGTCATCTAGCTGCAGGCCGACTGACTGGCTGGCTGACTGGTCATCTAGCTGCTGACTGACTGACTGACTGGTGACTTAGTTGCAAGGTGACTGACTGACTGATCTAGCTGCAAGCTGACTGACTGACTGACTGGCTGGTGACTTGGTTGCAAGGTGACTGACTGACTGGCAGGCTGACGTTTTGACTTGCTGGCTGTTTGGGTGGGTACTAAGCTGGCTAGTCGGCTGGCTGGCTGTCTGGGTAGCTGGCTGGACGTCTAGCGGCAGAAGTCAAATTGGGATTTAACAGCTATATACTTGGCAGTGAAAAGGCTGCTGGTTGGAGCAACGCAATGACCTCCTCTGCTTATCTCTCTGTGGAAATAGTCACGAATCAACCGGGGTTCAACTCTGCAGGACTGTACTTAAAACCCAGCATGGTACGGCTGGCTGTCTGGAGAGATATGGGACTGTCTGTCCATGCAAATCCACTAGAAGGCTGAATTTCAGCCTGTGGGCTGTCAGAGAAAATATTTATTCACTTTCAGAATAGATCTTGCTGTTTGCACTAAACTCTGTCTGTTTGTGTAACGCGCTGCAATTCAGGCGCCATGACGCAGTCTTACTTTAATTTGTGCGCAATTTCAAAGAATTAACAGCCGTTCTGCTTGAGTTAAACATTTCAACACACTCCTTAAAACAGATCATGCTGGATTCAGCCAAACCAGATCAAGTACAGAGAACAGCAGCATACGGACAAAAACACTTGAAGTGAATTAAAAGGGTATGCACTTAAAGGGGGGGTATTGTACTCATTTTGGGCTATTTAAACTGTTCCTGGGGGTCTTTACAAGACGTTTGTGAAGTCTATATCAAAAAAAATCCTAAAACCAGCTTCTGTGGTGTGTTTCAGTCTCTCATTTTCTCCATTGTAAAGAACAGGCTGTTTTGAGGGCGTGGAGGTTGTATGTAATGAGCACTGCTCTGATTGGCCGCCTCACGCCTCACGCGGCCAATCAGAGCAGTGCTCATTACATACAACCTCCACGCAATCGCCTGGCGGAGGCGGAGAGCAGAGCGCCCATGCTGCTCAAGGTAAACAAATAAGCTTGATGCAGAAATCTACCATAACCATGGCGGCCGCTCCAGAACCAACACTGAGACCGTACATGTTTGAGCCGGAGTCTGACCCAGAATGGGAAGAGGCAGCTGAGCGGTTCCACTTAGTTTCTCAATGATAACAATTCTGTGTAATATTGTACTTTCGTGCCTTGTGTTTGTGTATGTGGGTGTGTGAGTGACACTCTCTGCTGTAGCCGGTCTATTTATGGCTCATGTCCATAAGCTTATTGAATACAACTTGCAGACAAGCTAGGATTGACAATTTTGTTGAGCTAGTTAGCCAATATATTATTGGATGCAATCTATTTGCATCCAAACAGCGCAGCCAAACAACCAAACGCGATTGTACTAATGGTGGCTAAAGTTTACCAAGCCTGACACGTTCAACAGACTTATAAAACAGACACTGGTCCCAACAAATAACTTTAAGATGAGTCCTGACTCCAACCAATAACTTTACTTTTACTTTACTTTACTTTTAATGACTCCAGCTTTAGTTTTCTTACTTCTTCCACAAGCCCGTGGCTAGCCCCGCTAGCTCGTTAGCTAACCAGCGGTGAATATACTAACCAGACTAATTTGGTAAATTAAATCAAAACATGGTGACACTTACAGATTCCAATTTTGCAGATGGGTCACGTACCTTATGAATTGCTCCATCTTTAAGCTTCAATTTAGATGCTAATCCTGCCATTGCTCAAGCAGTCTGAGGACTGATCATCACACACAGAAAAAACTGTAGCCGTTGCCGTTAAAAATAAAATTAATCCACTCTGTCCTGGCATTTTCGCGTGTTGGGAGACTGTGCAGGGATCTATGTTGCTGCCTGCATCCTACAAAATAATAACTGGAGAGTTGATATATCTCCTGATATGTTGTTTTAGCTTCACTCGTCGCAAAGTAATGGTGCATTCCAGTGTACTCGGAAAAAACGGCGTCCGAATGTGATATGCGCCGATTCTATTTACTAATGGCGCTGTAGTAGTTGATGTTGAGTTTAGATGCTTGTAACATTCGGAGACTTGCCATACAAACATGAGTTTGCTGCGGGCGATTATGTTTTCCCGAGCAGATGCACTGGAACATTTAGATTGGAAGTTGGGAATACCGACTCGGAATTATCGATTTCCGAGTACAATGGAATGCACCATAAGCAACGGCTTGCGGCGCTGCCGTGAGCTGCATTTTGCAACGACATAAATGGGATTGGTTGTTCACCTGGGTGTGGGCATGCTCTGAGAGGGGCTGGATTATAGAAGCACCCCTTATGACGTCCAAAGGAACCACTTTCTGAAACGGGCTGTTTTTCTCCTATCTTTGGCACCGTTTTTGGAAAAAGGAAAATACAGAAAAACGGGTTGACTTCCAGATTCCAAATTTTCTCAGCTGCTTAGGGAAGTAATTTCCTGTGGAACATGTATAAGCGCCAGGAATAAGCCGTTTTCCATAATATGGGACCTTTAAGAGCCCATCACATTCTAGTTACAATGCATTCATAATGTGCTTATAATGTTATAAATTGTTACAAACACTATCATGAGGAAATCACAGCTGACAAATTAGGTTATTTTGCCCCCCCCCCCATGTGACTGGGATATGATAAAGTTCTACTTTGTTGAAAGTCACACCTTCTGTCAAGCCCTCTGTACACAAAAACACAATTACCTCTAAATATAGCCTGGATCACAGTGCTGCACTCCTAACGCACATCACTCATTATCGCCCGCCATTGTCGCAGCGCACACACACACACAAACACACACACACACACACACACACACAGAGTGTCACCTTCCCCTACCTTGAAAATGAGGCTATCACGATGTTGTATGTGTATGTGTTACATGTTTGTGTGTGTGTAGGCATGATAGCAAGCATTCCTGTATATGCTGTGCTAAGTACGGAATGAAGTACACACATGGATGTAAGTAAAATACAAACTGTACATACATAGATATGTATAGATAAATCATTTGGGCGGGAGGCTGACCTACAATTCTGCCAGTCCAAACTGGTAAGTATATTGCTACTGGGTACATGCACAGAGCATTCTCATTTCCTTCAAGAGCATAATGCACGTGTGTGTGTGTGTATGACAAGTGGACTCATACAGGACATGCAGGTGCTAATTTCTTTAAATGCATTGTGGTTTTCAATACCCGCAACGTCCGAACCCATTTTTGTCTCAATTTACTGGAATGAAATGGACAATGGCAAATTACTGCCCACGTGTTTCCAGTGCTTTCCACAATAAAGCGAGGCCATTTAGCTTTGACAGCTGTAATAGCTGGATTTTTCTAAGGCTTTATACCAGTTTTTCAAGCCTGGGGAATGAGCACAACAATCAAACAGAATGGAGGTAATACCTCGGTGTGCTATCGGCGTATGCAGCTCCTAGAAATAGTCAAGCCTGTACTTACAGCATGGCATACCATTGAGCAAAACACATTCTTTTGGATGGATGGATGGATACCATACTATACTACATCAATGGATGTATAGTGTTTCGGAATGAAACCCTACGTGACTTTATAACTCATAGGTTCGCAGCTATTTTTAGTCCCTTCTTTTCTATGAGGCTTACTAGCAACCCTAACAAGCCATTTAAGGGAAATAACATGAAGCATTGCCCTGCAAGTGTGAAAAATGAGAGGTTTAAAGTTCAACATGTGGAGGTATCCCTTTAAAAAGCTGTGTCCAGAGTAGTGTGTGTGTGTGTGTGTGTGGGTAGCTCTACATTCAGACAGGAAGCAAAATGTCCCCTTGCGTGAGTTGAATCACTTGATAAGCAGACAAACTTTTTTTTTTCTTTTTTTGATGACACCACTTGACACAACAGAACGCAGCTGGTGCACCGTCGCGGAGGTCCGTTGGAGAATGAGCTGTGCGCAAATAATGGCTAAATATATAACAACCAGCCTAGTTAAAGGGAGAGATATGAAAAGGGTACGAGTCACGGGTCTGGATCCATAACAGTAACATTGTTGTTAAAAGTGAATCGTGTGATAATCAAAAAACAGCACAGATATGAACCATGTATATTTGATACTATCGGGACAGTAAGTTTAGAAATACAATCAAGGAAGACAAGAGAGCTGGTGGTGGCCTTCCATCGGAAACAAGAAGTGTCCACCACCTGTCCTCCTCGCCTCCAGGGCGAGAAGGTGAAGATGGTGGAATCTTTCCTGGGGGGTGCACCTCAGCAATAAACTGGACCGGTCAGACAACACTGATGCCCTCTACAGGAAAGGTCAGAGCAGACTGTACTTCCTGAGGAGGCTCAGATCATTCAATGTGTGCAACAGGCTGCTCCGCATATTCTACCAGACTGTGGTGGCCACTGCACTCTTCTTTGCTGTGGTATGTTGGGGAGGCGGCATCAAGGCAAAGGATGGCAACAAGATCAATAAACTGGTCAAGAAAGCTGGCTCAGTTGTAGGAGAGAGCCTGGACAGCCTGGAGGAGGTGGCTGAGGGGAGGATCCATCTTGGAGAACCCATCCCACCCCCTCCATGAGGAGATGAGTGGGCTGAGAAGCTCCTTCAACCACCGTCTCATCCAACCTAAGAGCACGAGGGAGCGCTTCAAGCACTCATCCGGCTGTACAATACTACCTCCAGTGTCAACCCTGAGCCTGCTGCTGCCACACACACACCTGGACTATTCAGGATTGCTCTTTGCACAAGTGGACTACTTAGAAGGTTACTACTAAGAATTGCACAAGCTCTTAAAGCTGTTTTATTGCCACTACACACTAACCTGTATACTTTGGATATTTTGTAGTTTGTATATTGCTATGTGCTTTCTTTCTTGTTAGTTTATACATCCGCTGCTGCAACTGCCATTTTCACCTCAGGGACAATAAAGAGACATCTAATCTGATCTCAGTTCGCATCACCCAGAGTTAAAGTTGCATCTATCTCTCTCCATTCGCTTCCTTTCATTGATTTTGCATGCATTCACACCAACACATGTTTTTTTTGTTTTTTTTTAAAGGTAGGGTTAGCAGTAAGGTTCTGGGTGTAATTATATTTAGCTCTGCTTCCCTTAACTAGGAGCTGAACCATTTGGCTGGGAAGGATACCTGATGGCCCACACCATCTGGTCCTGACACACACACACACATTTTCATGTACGCCCAAAAAATGCACACATACAACGTACACACGCAGCCATACACACACATACACATCTCACTGACAGTATAGGTACAGACACACACATACACATAGATAGATACACACTGAATACAGGCACACACACACGTATGCTTTTTTCTCAGCTCTTCCTCTAAAGCCTGGTCTACACAGGACGCGACTCAGCCGTGTTTTTCAGTCGAAGCGTCTTTTTACACTTCAAGTGTATTTTTTTTCCAACTACGCATAAACGCGCTATTTTACAGAAGAGGATTAGGGCCACATCTGAAAAATGTATTTGAGTTCTGAGTTTAAAGTCAGAACTCAAATACATTTTTCAGATGTGGCCCTAATCCTCTTACGTACTATTTGACACCCCGCCGACTGGGCTTTTTAACCAATGTAACAGATGAATTTCGATCAGAAATTATTTACTTCTGATCGATCCTTGGTCATCCTCAATAACGTTTTCCTTGTGGTCTGATAGGAAGGAGAAAGAGAGCGAGTGCTTTCCTTCTGTTTGCTGCTGGCGCTGCCCCATCAAGTGCACAAAATCGATAGATAGAAAGTAAACTTCAGTATTCTATGTGTGTTTAGAACCTATTCAGACTAAAAACAGGAAAAACTACCCATTATTTTCAAGTTCTGTTTTGGTCGTGAACTCGCAGCAGAAACACTGCTGAAGCGGAACCAGTGTGGACACGAACGCAGGACTCGCGCGTAGTACTACTCGGCCTTTACGCGCTGCTGACGAAACGCAGCCTGTGTAGACCTGGCGTAAGGCCGCGCAATTCCACATCTCACTGCACTCCAACTCTTGATACCTAGCAAATCCCTCAGGCAGTGTGTGTGTGTGTGTGTGTGTGTGTGTGTGTGTGTGTGTGTGTGTGTGTGTGTGAGATCTACCTGGCAGAGTTCTCGGGCAGCCTCAGCAAACAGATGGTCCTCCAGCAGGTAATAATGACCCAAGACAAACTCTTAAATTGATTACGCCTTGGTGAGGGCAGACATACAAAGCATCACTGCCACCGAGAGAGATAGCGTGTCTCTAGCTGGGTTTCCATCAAAGTATTCCTTTGGAAATTCAGATTCATCAAATTATAACACCTGAATGGAAATGGCCAAAATTCAATGGAATTTCTTCAACATCGCCAAACAGTTCACTCACTTGAAGTGTAAAATATTTTTGTTGATAAAAAGAAAATGAAGTGATAAATGACTCATTGCACAACAGTAAAAAACTGGATCTACACACTTGGAGATGTTGTCTGTCCACCATGACCTCCCAGACCTCCCGCTGTCTCTCTCACGTCCATCATGGTTGTATGGCCATTAGCTGGAACATAATATTGCCAATTGCATTTCTCTGTTTTCCTCAGAGGAAAGCATCTGCTTACACCAAAGAATAATAACAACTTCCAATACTAAATCAATTCTTGGAAGTCTTTCGGGAGAGAGACTGGCTGTACTGATCCTGAAGTCACACTGAGATGTGTGGTGGCTCATCGGACTGTCAATTGGTGATGTCATTTTAGCCCCTCGCCATCTCCTAATTGGCTGTTTTTTGTTATTGTCTTTATCTATTGATCCCAAAGTCGCACTGACATGAGTAATGGCTAATCGGACTCTGGAGTGCGTAGTCTATTGATTGGTAATATGATCGGTTTAAGCCCCTCCCCCTTCCCAGACTGACTGTAATTTTGATCATCTATATCTACTGATTGTGCAGCCACACGTGTGACGGCTCACTGGACATAAGTTGGAGGCAACTACTGTCAGCTTTATCTTTAAAAATCATGCCGCTTCATATCTCATTATTTACAGATTATTGGCAGCCTTGTATTTTATGAAATAACTGGAAATTGAAACACACAATGTCGACAATTCATATTCTGACAATTTGCCTTCAAGTGTTATTGTAAAAATGATTATTACTGATTTCACAATAAAATACTTTATAAGGGCTTTACACTGAATATTTCATAAAATATTTACTGTCTTGCAAGTGGTGTTATAACATGGGTTCTTGTTTCATTGATACAAGATCATATTCCTTCAACTATGTGGAGCCCATTAAATGCATTCTCTGTGCAGCTCCTATTTGTTCTGGACAAAAGTGCAAAGCTCTGACAGCTAACCAGGAAACATTTAGCTATATGTGCTAATTGCCACTGCAAACCCAATCCTAATAAACACATGCAACAAAACCTTTGTGCATGCCACCTACTGCACCCTGAGGTAATTGCCAAGAAGTAGAAACAAAAGGGTGAAACCACACGTCAGAACAGCAAGGCGGGGGAGGTGCAGTTAGTTCAGTGGAGCCAAACCAGTCAAAGCTTATTACAAATTAAATGCTTTTTTTTTTTTTTTCTGACATTCAGAAAGTCGATAATATTAGCTTGATAGCTGGATGGAAACATAGCTATTGAGACAGAGAAATAGAGAGAGAGAGAGAGAGAGAGAGAGAGAGAAAGAGAGAGACAATCAGAGTGACAAAGAGAGAATCAGAATGATAGACAGAGAGGGAACGAAAGAGAGAGAGAGGAAGAGATGGCTCAAAGTCAAAAGCTTAGTCAACCCAGAGGCAACGGGTAATTTAGATATGAACACTTTCCCTCAAGCAGTCTGGGCAAAATTAGTCTCTCACACACACTCACACACACACACACACACACACACACACACACACACACACACACACACACACACACACAGCAGAGTGCCCTTCCTGCAAGGCCTATTAGTTGCCATTGGCAGTGTATGCAGTACATAGGCCGAGCAGTCATATCATGGCCACTGGCTTAATAAAGAGGCTGGGGTGATGCATCCTGACACACAGTTAGACAATGTTGCAAAAAACATGGTGAAGAAGATGTGAAGAAGATACACTTTGTTTAGGTCAAACATGGACTAAAACATGGATTCATGGACAAAATATTAGCACTACCTGCACTTTCTATGAAAACTGAAGATAGAATCCACTTGAAAGCCACAATCCTCCACAATCCAGTTCATGAAACGTTTCCATTTGCTGTTCTAAACACACAGCCTTTCATGGGGAATAATCTGGTGCACAGGAAGTGATGCGTTTTACGTTTTTGGTTCGTTTGAAATAACTAGAAGAAGAACTGGGCAGTTAGCATGAGGCTGAACAGACAAAGAAAAGAGCTCACCTACAGAAACTCAAAGTCCATCAACAGAAAAATCCAAGGAGAAAGACGTCACAGTACTGGACACACTGTTTGATTGACAGGTGATCTCTGGGAAGAGCAGTGCAGAAACACCACAGCGATGAGGCTGAGAGACAAAGGTGGAGAATAAAACCAAAATACAAGGAACTCAGAGATTACCACTTTAAATCTACTGCAATCATGTTGCAGATGAAGGAGCACCAATATCATGTCATGTGTAAATTAGGCCAGCTGACTGAGCGTGAACACAGTCATGATTTTTTTTGACTGATGTGAGACTGTGAAAGACGCAATCAGTAGAACTGGAGAAACAGTGTATGTGTGTGTTGGGGGGTAAACATGCACACATTCAGCGTTCACAGACAGTATGCGCACACACACACACACCCACCTACACCCCAGTGATGTGAGGGTCATTTATAAATACATCACATCACAACATCACCAAATAACCACTTCAACTTGCTCTCTCTCTCAGATGTGATCATACGGATACTTGTTTTTACATCGCTGGTTGTAATCCACAGTTTAAGAAACAAGGGTAAACTTTGACCTCCAGTTGGTGACTGTCATATGGCAATAGCAATCACCAATATGAACACAAGACAAGCATTATTTTACGCCTCTGTTCCTTAAGAGTTCCTATCCTCATATACCCTACAGCATCAAACCCATCAGTTTGATGCTACTCACTATGATGTTTTACCTCATAAGGATTTATGTGGCATTAAAACGGCGGGAAACGCTACACTGCAAATTAAAAAGGTGGGTAAACTGAGTTTAGGTGGGTTTACCATCCGCTGTATCCCTGGTGAGGATCGAATGTGGGACGCAGGCCCACACCTGCCCGGTTTAATGAGCCCGGGCAAAAGCAAAAATGACTCTTTTGGGTTTAAGGTTGAGTTTAAGAGGGAGGGCCAGATTTAGAGTGCCGTATCCCCCCCATCCATTATTTTTAAGTGGTGGACAGAGATGTTTCCCTGAGGGCTGACAGCAGGCCACATAGAGAGCCCCTTTCAGCAAATTACCACACACACACACACACACACACACACTACATTCATTCTTTAAAGCCTCACCTTAACCTTAACTCTTACCCTAACCTAAGCCCTAAACCCAAATCCTAAACTAACTTTAAAACCTCATTGATTTTAATGCTGATTTTCAGCCTGACTGGACCACTTCAACTGTCAGGATGAGTTGGGGCTGGGGGGAGCACTATTCTATAGTGTCAAGGGGTTTGAGACCGGCAACTCCGACCCTTTGACCCAACATTAGGTCCAGTCCATCCGGGCTTAAGTGTAAGTGTGAGGTGATCCAAGATTGAGATCTGAGAGTCATCCTGGCAACAGCCAATGGGAGCTTGACTCAAAAGGGGAAGAAGAGAAGTCTCTTCTAACAACAACACCTTCCACTCATATAGATAGCTTGTAGATGAATCTGAAATGATAGAATCGGGCAGTATGTGATCACTCTACTTCAGCTTTGCCTCATTTAGTCTGTACTACCTCCGTCGGGCAAGATCTAGAAAGTCCTGTAGTCAGGCCTAGGCTTTAACCTAACCTACACCTAATTCTAATCTAAACCCAAGACCGAATGCTAAACTAAAACTTAATCCTAATTCCAACCTTTACCCTAAACCCCACATCCTGATCCTCACCCCTTGAAGAAGTTTCTATACCTATGAGGACACGTGGTTCTAACGCTAGGGTACTTCACAAGTTACTGAAGATCAAGGACTATGCATCCTCGTCACAGAACCAGAAAGACTAGACTCATGAGTTCTTTGTATTGTGGAAAGGCCTCTGAAACATCATTTAGACCATGGAAGACAAAACCTTACACTGAAACAAATACTAATGACATTTTTGAAAAACCATTTAGACTACATGCCACTAAAACTCTCTATTGAAACCAATACTAATGAAATTCGACCATGTGGCAAAAAAACGCTCCATCAAAGTCAATAGGAATGAAATTCTTTCGTGTGGGCAGCCTGGCCCTCCCTGACTGTTCAGAACCAGAGGACACACTGTGCTAGACTCTAGTCTACACTATTATGTACTCATCTTAAAGCACATGTTGGCGCACCAAATGACAGTGAGAGGTAATTGCTTGAATTTTGAGGACTTAGCAGTAAACTGCACACAGCACGCTCATGTTTTACCAACCAGGCTAGTCTGGGTTTTCTTTATACTAAAGGATGCCAAAAGACAAGAGATGCAAAAGATCTAGCATTAATTGAAAATAAACCAAAAAAAGATCAATAAAATTACCATCAACCCCAACAATGGATGCAACTGTTCTCCAAGCATTGGTCATGAGATGTTTATTCCTGTGGTCTGGTAGAGAACTGGGAAGCTTTGAATCAACTTCTCGTCCATGTTGCACTTGCCAGGCGGAACTATTCCTCACGAAACAAAATCACATTGGTAGGGACACAATGAAATGCGAAAATCTGATTGGTTGCTGACGGCCGATGAAAGTTCGGCCGTAGCCAACTTTTCTTCAAGGTCGTTGACGTCCGAACATCAGCCAGGTTTCCCTGGTCACTCAGCTCTATAGGAAATTAATGGACTCTCAGTGACTTGATCGTGTTGCTCGAAGTGCAAGTCAAGTTGTAGATCTTCAAAACGGAAACACAGACTAAAAGCTCTTTTATGGTCCACAAGTGTCTTACGCAAAGCGTCGGACGATCCTGAGGCAGTTATGCTCAAGTGAAGTGCCGGGAGACGCCTGTGGCACAAGCAATCATCTCAATGGTAAACAGCTGGATGATTTGCTGGTTGTTTGGTTTCTGTTACTCAGAAAAGATGGCAGTGCTAGGCGCCAACATTGTAATTGACTTAATAGAGGGGAAAATGTTAACTACACTTTTATTGCGCAGGAGCAGGCAGAGGAGAAAGAGGCCATGGTCTGTGCGTACGGTAACAATATCTTGACCCAAACAAAGAGTTACACCACTGTTTCCATCTCCATGACAACAGCAGAACGTTTGGTCCTGCCAACCAATGAAAATGTGCGACCTTACAACACACCGTTGGACAACACATAGTTATGTACACATTTTTATGTAATTTCTGTTGACAGACACGTCTTACAACCATGAAACCGCCTCAACTCTTTTAGAGATAGATAGACAGGTTTGACCAGAACAGGTCTTTTTCTGGTGCTTGTTGAAACATTTGTGTGTATTAACTTTTGGGTCAAAAAACTGGATCATCCATTTCATTGTTGAATTCCCAATTTCGAACAAACGCCAAGTACAGCCTTAATCAGTATCTGCGAGTAAGTCCCTAACACTCATGTGGCTATGGGAGTATCCATGGGTCTGCCAAAAAGATGTACTGTACAAGCGATATGAGTGGCATCAAACACTGATCACAAGTCCACTAGTCTGACCCATTTCTCAGGCTGGAGAGAACTGGCGTCCACAGCAAAGCCTGCTGGGCGCTGGGGCAGTTGGCTGCTGGTTCGATGGCTCTGTCTGGTAATGTGTAGGCTCGGCCACTGTTAGCTAGATCTGTCTTCACAACCATCTGGACTGCTGGTCCATCTAGATCTCCCACTTTGATCTCTCGCCATCTGTCTCACTGACTTGACCCACTG
This sequence comes from Hoplostethus atlanticus, assembly GCA_034670405.1. Lineage (NCBI taxonomy): Eukaryota > Metazoa > Chordata > Actinopteri > Trachichthyiformes > Trachichthyidae > Hoplostethus > Hoplostethus atlanticus. The sequence goes on from JAXDDX010000090.1 coordinate 728,998, forward strand.
ACAGATTATATGTGTCCGTCTGACTGACTGGCTTCAGAGCTCTCTGACTGACCAAATTTCAGTCAGTCAGTCAGTCAGTCAGTCAGGGTGCGACACTTCAGTCCACTGTGCCATTACACGATCAAACTTCATCACGATTTTTACAACACAAGTAATGCAAATGAAAAATTGTTTGAATTGGAGTTCCAACCCGGAAACAAGGGGAATGGAGGGAGCATTTTAGTGGTTTGCAACAAGTGGATTTTATCTGTCAAATGCATTTGTTTATCAAAAACTATGACAAAATGCAGTATGTGACAGACGGCAAGACAACAATGCTGTATTTGTTGGCATGGCAACGTCAGTAGGTTGAGACAGAAAGGGTGAATTTTATCATTTGTGTTAATCTGTGCAACGTGCCTATTCCTCTCTGTCTCCCTGAGTCTCTACTCAGGGATCTAAAGAATAATAACCTCTCTATCTAATCTCTCATCCTATCGGTGTCATTTACTCTCCACGGCTTTAATTAACTGCGACAAAACTGTAATTTATATATGTGCTGAAGTTCCCTGGGGACAGTTGGGAGGGGTTGACACGGACATGGGAGAAAGAGAGTGATGACGGAGCAGAGAAATAGAGGCGGAGGGGTGGTAGGGGGGGGCAAACAGCAAGACAAAAGCTTCATTGACCAAGGACGTTTTCATTTGGAAGTTCCATAATGAAATAATCACCTCAGTCTTGAGTGTGATAGATTTCTTCTGCACTCTGTGATCCATCACGGCATTTAGAAAACCAAATACAGTAAATTAAATTACAGTGCAGAAAAGTTCACCTCCTCCTTTCCGCGCTTTATTGGCTGGCCATAATAAACCATTCAGTAATAACCAACAACAACAACAACAACAAAAACCCAACCCGGAACTCCATTTTAATTGATGGACAAATTAATAAATGTTTGAGGGAGGCGAGCGCCGGTGCTTAGTTTCATGTAGTAACACGGTTGTTTGGTTAATTAGCTGCTCCACTGTAATTAACATGAGAATGATAAACAGTAATCCGTGGGCATTATCCTTATATACAATTAACGGGCCATTTAAAAACACACACTCTCCATTTAATATCTGGCCGGAGGAAATGCCTCTCAGATTAACGAATGAACGCAGACATGTCACCGACCGCCATCCAGTTTATGCACGCTGATGTTGGACATCGCCTCGTGCATATGAGTGATGTCGCTAATAGAGAGGGCTAATGTGCATTAAAGGGGCAATCTGTAATTGCAGTACGGTGCCCTGCATGGAAATACCCCCCCCCTCCCCCACCCCCCCCCACCTGTGGCTTTGTTTGCATGGTGATTTGTTTGCTTGAATACATTGCTTTACTCTTTAAGCTTTTGTAGGGGCTAAGAAGACCGATGGCATGTGACGTGAGATTAGCAAGGATGTAAAAATAAATGACACTTGTAAAGTTTGCTAACGTTGGCGAAAAACAGAGCTGCTTTTAGTAAGTTCGCTAAGTCAGGATATGTGCAAGACACGCCAAAATGAAGATGGTCAAATAAATTCCTCACGACACCTTTAATTCTCCGTTAAAGTCTCTCATCATCTCTCTGTGAGATAATTAAGGCTGTTATGACCTCGTGGCACCGCTTCCTGTTTGCCAATCTCCCATCATCCCTCAGGATTTCTATGTGATAAATGAGTGTGAGGAATACCTTTAGCCCTTAATCTCTGCTTGTTCATCATACCAGCAGAAATCCTCTGAGAAACATTGATTAGGTGGTCAAAAATTCATCTCGGTGGTACCTGGAACAAAAACAGGTTAATGCCAGCGAGAACCATTTACATCCAACAGTCTGCAGGCCAGGGGAGGGGTCGTCTCTCAAAAGACGGTAGCTCTACAGTAGGAATCCTGTGATGGGTTTGTCCATTGGTTAAAGAGGCACTTCACCAAAAAACATTGATTTATTATACTTGATTCAACACAAATCCCAAAACTGTACAAAGCCTTGCACAGATTAATTTTGTTTGAGAAGAAGAGATTTTATGATGTGAATGTGTCCTCAGAGTGATATTATCCGGAGGACACTTATTTCCAGCTACATCTTTTCAGCCAGCTGTATTTAACGGTACATGGAATAAGTATGTCCCAAAGCCTTAGTGAAGGATACTGTTGGGGAAGTATCAGCTTCAAGTGAGCTGTTTTATATACTTTATATTTCATTCCAACCAAATACATAATGAGCTTACAATCTCTATGCTTGTCTGTATTGTCATTTCAAACCCTTGTAACAATTTTGCCCATTGTGAAAAGCGATATTTTTCTTCACATGATAAATAAATGTTATGAAGTGTATTTAAAATCAGTAATTCTAAAATGAGCAAATGCAGCCTATTGAAGGTAAAGTTTATTTGTGGTTGGCTGTCCAAGATATATCACCAGCATCCCAACAAGAACCCACGGTACATGATGGGGGTACAGAGGACTTTGACAGGCCCTCCATAGTCATGCGTTTTCCTCTAAGACGCTAAGTAGCGTAGCAGAGCGACATAACGACATGAGCCCTGCTAAATAATGCAGGACGATTCACAGAGGGTTAAATGTGGGTAACTAATTGTACAAGCCTTGAACTTTGCTCTGCATTTTGATGGTATAAATAAGGCATAAACAAACGACCCAGTGGATGATTACTGTGGCTACACTGGGGCTTTACCTGTGATGAATGGGCTTTGAATAATGCATGCAGGTACAACGGAGGGGCTACAACCTTCCCTGGTGCCCCACAATTAGATACCAAGCTAGAAGCACAGAAAGAGTCCATGTCAATTCAGTCAGAGTATGTGAAGTAACGAAAGCACATGACGAATGAAATAATCAGATATACCGACTTCTACTTTATGAAAGGCATCTTGGTGGATCGGGCAGGCTATGGGGTGTACTGTGCACCGCCATGAAGGTTGGATCTAAGGGTGCGTTCACACCCAGCGCAATTGGAGTGATTTATTTGAGCTCTGGAGTGTTTGGACACAAAATCATTGCGCAAAGATGCCTGACGATGCAGGTGTCGGTCCTCGTCCAAGAGAGGTTAGTTTGGAGCGGGAGCGTACAAGAACGCCAAAGCATCATCATGCTTAGCTCAAGTTAGATGTAACATACGTAACATCATCATCAACATCATGTTTACTTTCAGTTATATTAAACAGACAATTTACTTTTGTTTTAATGTTTTTTTGTCTTCAAGTTGCTGTAAAAAAAAATCATTGTTTTGTAATCAGATTACTGTAATCTCAATATGTCGTCCGTTTCTCGCCAACCTCGTCTGACTGTCTAGGCTCCTGGTCAATGCTTTTCATTGGGTGCCTTTGCGTGGTAGCCCAAATATCAGTGACCCCCACTCTGCTGCTCCTCCCACAAACCAACCACCAAATGAACAATATTTACCCAATAAAAAGCCAATAAACAGCTGCCTCTCTTACACACAGCCCAGACTATGGACAGTAAATAGCCCGCCCTCACAAAACCGCAAACCTCTGACATTTTCCAATCTTGGAAAATGAAGGACCCCCTTTTGGATTTGCGCGGGGTCAATATGGGTCACACACTGGCTGCAGTTATTGTTACCGCAAGGCCCACAGCCAAAACGCATTTCTTGAAGCATTCTTTATTCACAGGAAAACCACAGGGCTTCTCACCTCACGCCTTGACAAGGCCGCGATGGGGAGGAAATGCCATATCTACCTGTACATAAAACAGGACCGTGGATTTGCCATCAAAATATACTTTTAGAGGCAATCTGTTTTCCACAAAAAGGGGTCAAGTCAGGCAGAGAGATAAATAAATTGCTTTGCCACTGCCAGGCTGCATATTCTGCCTAGTTGAAACCAGGTCATAGAAAGCTTATACCTCTCCACATACGTGTAGCAAAGGAAAGAGATAGAAGAGGATCAGGAGAGGAGAAAAAGGGGATGAGAGGAGGAGAAGAGGAGTTACGGGATGAAATATGTTAAAAGAAGGAAAAGTGAGAAGGGGAGAGGTGAGGAGAGATGAAAGAAGAGGAGAAAAGAGGAGAGATCAGAGCAGAGGAGAGGGGAGGATGAAGCATATAACAGGACCGTAAAAGCATGCTAAATTCTGGAGAGCAGATTCCAATCTGAGGAGAGGCAAATGGAAAAGCAGGATGCGATAAGAACAGCTTGCAAGTGGAGTTTTCACGCCCATGCGCTTGCAGCTGCCGTTAGTCGACGGTGTCTCGCATGACCCCGCATACAAAAGCCCCCTTTCCTTTTGAAACCAGAAAAAGGAAAAACCTCATACGAAAGCTGGCTTTTCTTCGCAAACAGCATAGCTCACAAAGCGATCACAGTCTTCTGTACAGTTTTGCACCTATTCCAGCAAACACTGCAGTACGAACAGACGCCAGCAGCTAATTTAATACGTTCAGAAATAGCATTGATAAATAACCCCCATGTCATGGATCCAAGTTGAATGGGGGGGTGGGGGTGGGTGTCAGGGTCTAGGAGAGATGGCTGCAGCTGATTCCATGTTATGTGTCTGCTGCAAACAGCAGCAATTGCTGACTGAATGAGGATTAGGGGTAGAAATGATGGGATTTGATGCTGAAAAGCCCAGCTGAGAAGCAGCGCAGCGTGGGACCGTGAAGCGTAGCGGGGAGAGGCGACGCAGGCCGGGGTTTCATTGCCGCAAGCAAACAATATCACATCTCCCACAGAAAATAACGACATTTATTATGGGACCCCGTCTTTCTCCCATATGATGTCGGAATCAAACACACCATCTAGTAATACCGGGTTAATAATCAACGATTCGCCGCACTTTCTCTGTCTTTTTTTCCCCTTTCTCCTCACTCCTCACCCTTCCTCTTCTCTCTCTGTATCTTTTTTCAATGTCTCAAGAACAAACAAATGTTGCAGTCCGTTTGAATCTTCCCCAACAGGAAAGCTCAGAAAACGATCTCAAAACATCTACATCTGGTTTGTTTGTGTGTGTGTGTGTGTGTGTGTGTTCTATAGTAGGTGCTGCAGATGGCGTAGCAGTCTGCTGTTATAATTCACTAAGTTGATGAGGACACTCGCCGTCACCTACCTCTCCTCTCACTGGCTGTTGCTATAGTGACATGAGAAAACGGGCACCCGCTATGCGTGCGTTTGTGTGTGTGTGTGTGTGTGTGTGTGTGAGAGCATGTGTTCATCTTCAAGAACAAGACACCTCTTTGACTTGCTCAACCATTTAAAACATTTCATACTGGTGAAAGGGTTTCTGCCAGAATTGTTTTGGGGTTTTTTGGCAGGGTGGAAAAACAACTACAACTCTCCATTGAAACCAATACTAATGGAATTCTCAGAAACAGCACTAAAATTCCCCATTGAAAACAATCAAATAACTATTTTTTTTTACTTAACAGTTCCCCTCAGCAATTACATATCTGGCTATTGTATGCTGAAATTTAAAAAAAATCTTCCCAGCATTATCTCTCAACAATGATTCACGATTTACTTACAAGTCAGATTCCACTACAGCTCTTAGGACCCTTACGTCTAGTGTGGTCATAATCATGTCATGAATATTTTTTTTAAATTTTAAATTTTATTTTGTTAAATTATCTATAAACCATATAGATACAGCTGAAAAAAATACAAAAAAAACAGCAAGCAAAACTGTGAATATGATTGTATAAGTTGTTCAAACTTAAATAAAAATAAAATATATATATATATTCATGACATGATTTGATAGATTGAATGCAATTCATTGGTATCCATGTATAGAAATATGAACGCCTGCATGCGCTGAAATCACAGTAAGACCTGTGATTTTGAAGCTGACGCGCTTTAGTGCATCAGTGACAATAAATATCTTATTATGATTGAATTATTCCTCTGAGACCCCGTGGTACAGAACTGCAGACCAGTTTCCCCATACATCCCAACAAATATACTGTGTTGATCATCATCAGTATAGATGACAGGAAGAAATTTCGCACCAAGGAATAAAGAACAAAAGCGCAATGATGTATAACTACGGAGACGGAGGTTGAAAGACAGGAGGAATGGAGTTGAGCTTTCTTGATCGGGGTTTGTTAGCAAAGCCTTTGCTAGGGAAGATATTGAATGCAAAGTTCTACCTAAATAATGACTCCTTTGTCATTATCAAAAAAAAAACAAAAAAACTTCTAGCTAATATCCGTCCAGCTAATCATGTGAGAATTATGGCGGTGTTAGCCAGTGAGCCAGCCACTATGAAGTGTATGATGAGTAAGGATACGGCCAGAGGAGCCAAAGCCTGCAGTAAATCCTCTATCTAATTCTCTGCCCAGCATGAGGCCTATTCCCTCCAGCCAGCTCAGTCCCTCTCAGGGGGGGGGGGGGGGGGGGGGGCGGGGGGGAGGGGGTCTGGATCAGCATCTAATGAACCTCCTTGAATTACCCCTTCCTCCGCTATTGGCCCTCTACAGCTAAATGAGGGAGCCTGATCAAGTCCCTCTGCCTTCCATTTCCTGAAGACCCCTGGGGATCAGAGGGTTTCATTTATGTTACCAAGGGCACATAAAGCCTGAGAGGACTGTCCACTGACAAAGCCAAAAAATGACAAGCTTAGGAAGTGACTTTTCTCATGTTCAGACTCATCCAGCTATGAAAAGACTGAAGCTTTGGCATCGCTACTCGGTGCCAAAGAAATTCTGCTAGCAATCCACAGGTGCTCTTCGGGAATTGCTCCGCAAAGAATGCATTGAAACCCTAAGAGAGTCCAATGGATTCTGTTGTGATAGCAAATCACAACACACTTCCGGTGCAGGAACATGAAGCAAGATACCATCAACGAGAAGAGAATTTTCTCAAAAAAAGCAAAAGTGATTTGCCAGTGCAACTTACAAGAAATGTCACGATGCAAAAATACAGCTTGTAAAGTGTGTTATCTTTTGCTGTGCAGCCATTGGCTGCGGCCCTGGGGACATTATCTGTGGTCAGCTAACCCTTGACACTCTGGGGAATGTCCCGCCACATCGTGCAGCTGCCTCCTATAGAGGTTAGATAACCGATGATTTCATAACCTCTCCCGTTCCTCCAATCATGGGGGAAATCTTTACCCACTTAGAATCTTGATTACCCAATCCTCTTGGTTTCACACCACTGGAGATGTGACCTTGATTGCAATGACCATTGAAAATGGTTTGGAGTGATTTTTCTGCAAATACCTACCAACCCACCTCATCCGTCCCGCCTGGAATCGCTTTGTTCATTTTTGAGGAATGTAATTATTGACACATCTCTGAGAAATCAATTCTCCATACCTCAGGTTAGACCTGGTACACCCACACACAGCAATGATGTGCCAAGAGCCAAGTCAAGGTTAACTAATCCAAATGTAGCCGCAAACTTCATAATTTCTTTGTCTTTGTCATCATAAGACCGTTAAACAACCATCTCTGGGGCGTCCTGGTGGCTCAGTGGTCTAAGGCGCATACTACGTAACTGCGAGGTCGCATGTCATCCCTCCTCTCTCACCCGATCTTTCCTGTCTCTCTCTACTGACTGTCAAATAAAGGCAAAATGCCGAAAAAAAATAATCTTTAAAAAAAATCTCTAGCATCACTGAACCATCGATTTCAAAAGATGGATTTGAAATTCAGACTGAATTAATATCGAATATAACTTAACTTTTTAACTTTAAAATTCATTTTTCCCAAATTCAAATTCACTTTTCTCAATTCACATTCAGCTTCCGGAGACACATCTGAATTAATCAATCAATCAATCAAATCAATCAAACTGTTGTTGACGGCTCAAGAAAACCACCGGGGTAGGTCACACAGGCCAGTCTTCACCGCAATACCCAGCAAGCATTTGGTAACATGCAGGAGTTCAACATCAACCAAGATTTTCACAATATAACATTATGGCATGGTAAAGAAAATCATACTGAAATAGCTTTGGAACCTGTTTTGAACTGCATAAGGATTATAACTTCCATTTTGGCCCTATACTTCCATGAGTTTTCAACGTGGGTGCAACTCGTCGCATCAACATCTATTCAACGTCTAAATGTTTCCTGGCCAGGATGCCAGTGGTAAAAGTGTGGAGGAGGATGGACTAATGCAGGGAGAGAAGGTAGAAGTGTTTTGGTTTCAGATGTAATGATCGCATTGGCTTGATTAGCTCTTTCTTAGACATCACTATACTTTATTGATCCCTGTAGGGAAAAAGTATTTTTCTCCCCTCCACAGGGAGGTCAGAGGTGAGGTTCAGCTACAGAACAACAACCCTGGAGCGGAGCCTGTTTGAAGGGTGGGATCACTAACCACTACACCACCCGGTAACCCAAACAACAACAACAATAATAATATATGTATTATATAAATGTATTTATTATACCTTCTTAATTCTGGATCTTACAAACACCATGTCATTTAAGAATTTGTTGATATTCTTCCAGGGGTCTAGCAGTAATCCATGAACAATTCTCTCCCAAACCTAACCGAGTGGTACTCCCTTTGATCACGAGATTCCTGTTTAAGACTTTTATGATCATACCACTCACTTTACAGGGGCATTTCCTATGAATGTATCCTTAATTGTGTGAAGATTCAGCGTCGGCAGCGTCTCCACCTTCCAATCTGACCCTCTGCCTCCGTTACCATATGAGGTAGGGCGACTGTTAAAGCACGAGTAAATGAAACACCTCATTTTGGGTTAATTATTGGAATTAGCGTTTGAGGAACATCGGGTTATTAATATGCTAATTGAATCCTGTCAAGAATATCTGATACATTTTTTTTTGTCGGGCGCTAGAGAGAGAGAGAGAGAGAGAGAGAGAGGTAGTGAAGTGGAAAATGCACTGTCAGCCCAGCGGTGTTTCAATCAGTAGATCTGAGGACAGGTCTTTGAAACAGATAGCTTGATAATAAACTAATTATGATACAGTCAGATGTGTCAACAGCCGTGCGCTTGACACCTGTTTCAATCTCCACTTGGAGACGTTCCACTGCATCCTGATTTGCAAGGAGATCCTCCCGGTCTCTCTGGTGACAACTATCTCACGCTGTCATTTTGAAATGTGGTGACATTTGTCTTCATATCTACAGAATATACAGAAACCTTACCGCCAAGCATCTCCAAACAACAATAAACCCATAAACCTTTATTGGTTTGGTTGACATCTTTCTATAGTCCATTATGATTAGTGGTTGACATCTTTCTTGATTGATTAGTGGTGATTAGTGGTTGGTTGACATCTTTCTATAGTTCCATTATGATTAGTAGTTGACATCTTTCTATAGTCCAGCATGATTAGTGGTTGGTTGACATCTTTCTATAGTTCCATTATGATTAGTAGTTGACATCTTTCTATAGTCCAGTATGATTAGTGGTTGGTTGACATCTTTCTATAGTCCATTATGATTAGTGGTTGACATCTTTCTATAGTCCATTGTGTTTAGTGGTTGGTTGACATCTTTCTATAGTCCATTATGATTAGTGGTTGACATCTTTCTATAGTCCATTGTGATTAGTGGTTGGTTGACATCTTTCTATAGTCCATTATGATGAGTAGTTGACATCTTTCTATAGTCCATTGTGATTAGTGGTTGACATCTTTCTATAGTCCAGTATGATTAGTGGTTGACATCTTTCTATAGTCCAGTATGATTAGTGGTTGGTTGACATCTTTCTATAGTTCCATTATGATTAGTAGTTGACATCTTTCTATAGTCCAGCATGATTAGTGGTTGGTTGACATCTTTCTATAGTTCCATTATGATTAGTAGTTGACATCTTTCTATAGTCCAGTATGATTAGTGGTTGGTTGACATCTTTCTATAGTCCATTATGATTAGTAGTTGACATCTTTCTATAGTCCAATATGATTAGTGGTTGGTTGACATCTTTCTATAGTCCATTATGATTAGTAGTTGACATCTTTCTATAGTCCATTATGGTTAGTAGTTGACATCTTTCTATAGTTCCATTATGATTAGTAGTTGACATCTTTCTATAGTTCCATTATGATTAGTAGTTGACATCTTTCTATAGTTCCATTATGATTAGTAGTTGACATCTTTCTATAGTTCCATTAAGGTTAGTAGTTGACATCTTTCTATAGTCTATTATGATTAGTGGTTGACATCTTTCTATAGTCCATTATGATTAGTAGTTGACATCTTTCTATAGTTCCATTATGATTAGTAGTTGACATCTTTCTATAGTTCCATTATGGTTAGTAGTTGACATCTTTCTATAGTCTATTATGATTAGTGGTTGACATCTTTCTATAGTCCATTATGATTAGTGGTTGGTTGACATCTTTCTTTATGAGACAGTGTATATTAGTTGAAACTCTGAAATGCAGCATTATAGGGAAAAAAATGGACTGCTGAAGCAATCCTTTAGCGCCAGGCTTGGCAGCACCACCACCAGTGTCTTCTCTGGGGAATCTATGTGGCTTTTACAAACTTTGTGGTCAGATGTCATTGGTCAGTGTTAATGGTTACAAATTGCCAATGGACATTTTTCCTGTTGTAATTCCAAGATGGGGGGAGAAATGTACAGTCCTGGATAGAGTCCTACTTGAACCTGACTAATTTTTGCTTTACTGCGTCTGGCCAATTTCTCACTCAAGTTGAAAATGTCCCAATACCTCTACCACTCAATTTGTGACACCTACAGTGAAGTTGAATCCATCTTGCTCTTTTCATCTCCTTTCAGTGACTTTGCATGCATTCGTACCGCCCCCAGGTCTGTTTTTTTTGTTCATTCTAAACATAGGGTAGAAGATACAAGTTGATGGGAAAAATGCCTTTTTGGAAATTTCAGAACCCATCACTACCTCAAAAGGTCCTCACTTCTTATATCCATAAAAGTGGTTCTCAAACATAGTAATGGATAGCGATGGCATCATGGCTTAGTGTAACTTTAAGGCCTCCCCTCACCATCAAGCTTGTCTTAAGCCTGTGGATTCTGGTGTAATGGTGCCGGAGCTCCTCTCTGCAGCGGGCAAGATCCCGTGTTTGCCGATCTGTTTTCCCCACAGGGTCCCTCAGCAGAGCTCATTTAGCAGCCTGATGCTGTGTAATTAAGACTAGCGCTGGATAGCATTACCGGTGCCTGGTTAGCTCCCGCACTCTATTTTCTGTTGGAGAGACTCCTAATGAGACAATTAGTCTCCTATGAGGGACGGAGGGGAGGAAAAGGATATGCCAGATGTTTGTTGACATGGGAGGAAGTGGGTGTTTGCATATATGCATGTGTGTGAGGGTGATATTTTGCATGTGTGAGCAAATGTGGCAATGTGTGCATGCTTTTAGACGCCGGCTGTCGTGCTGTAAGCCAGTAGATTTCGCCTCTCCAGCACCATTTGGGGAGAAAAAAGTATCCAGCCTCACATGGATAAGTGAGGAAGACCGACTGCGGGGAAAAAATGTTAAGACAGAGTTGGAGACAAAATGATAATGCTTATCTGGAAACTACGGGATGCAGCATGAATTCCTAACACTCTCTTAAGTTTTATCTGAGTGCCGTTTCACAGCCAAGAGAAATGGATCAAGCGGAGGCGATAACAACTCGACAACCCGGCCGATGTTTTCCCCACGACAAAGGACAAACTTCCGGCAAGTCATTCTCTCGATTTGGCCTCAAACTGGATGAGGATCATTTAACTTTGTTTGATTGTTTGCATGCATGTCCCCGTCTTACTTTGCACCCCCGTTTCAAAACAGACACAAAGAATAATCCCAAATCCATTCAGTAAACTGTGATTTCCCTATGCCAGTTAACACCTACTCTCTAAAATACACTCATAAACACCCATCCTTCCCTGTTATTGTAAAACAAAGAAAGGGAAAAAAAGAACCTTAGCATTATGGGATGTATCCCCGATGTGAAAGCACGCTGTCAGCCTATTGTTGTGATGTGCATTGATTGAAGTGAAAAGCCTGAGCCATTATTCAAAGCCATCCAGCACTCAATTAACACTCCATTTGCATTATGGCAGAGCAGCACTGCTGCCTCTTGATTAATACGTCTCCTTCTCCCTTGCCAGTCAATCATGAATCATCCTCCCTGCCACAGGACAACACCACATTCCCCTGCTGGGAGAAAGAGGAGGAGAGGGATGTGAGGATGGGAAGAAAAAGTGGAGGATGGAAGGGATGGAGCTGGAGGAGGAGGGAAACGGGACAACGTCACGCTCACTAGCAGACACAGAATGAGAAAATGGGAAGGATGCGAGAGATGGGGAGTTGGAGAGGGAGGATTAGATGGATGGGTGGATGGAGGTAAGTGGGCGGATGGATGGAAGGATGGGGTGGAGGGATGGGGTGGCAGAGAATGAGACCGAGGGAAATTAAGGTAGGAAAGGAGTGGAGAATGGGAGGAAGGGTGGAGGATGGATGGATGGATGGATGGATGGATGGATGGAGGAGGCAAGGTAGGAAGAGGCAAGGGAGTTACGGGGGGAAATTAATGAAAGACAATGGTGATGGATGGACAGGAGGGAATAGGGATAAAAAGGGGAAGGGGAGGGGAGAACAGTAGAAAGCGGAGAGGTGTTGACAGAGAAGGGATGTGCGGGAGAAAGGAAGCAAGGGCATGGATGCAGCGAGTAAGGATGGGTCAAAAAACAAATTCTTATATTTGTTAGCGGGAACCAACGGCGACTTTTGTACCTTTGTTGTTAGATACATCAAATGGCTCGGTAAAAGCTATTGCGTAGATCAGCCACTAGGGGGCGTCTGGTATCATTTAAAAACTCTCCACCTCTCTCTGGCGTTGTTTTCTAGCAGTTCCCATTAGCAGTTATGTCATTATCAAATCAAACCTGAAGAAAGTAAAGTCCAGTGTTGTTCAGTGTTGTTCATCGCTCCACCACCATGCTGAATCATCAACCAGCATCCAGCTAGGTCTACACACTAAGGAGATGGAGCTAGCCAAACTAGCATGACAACACAAGCTGCTAGCTGAACTGAGGGAACCTCTGTCCTTGTTGCCAACATGCTTGCTAAAGACATGCAACCAATCAGAACCTCAGAGAGCAGAAAGTGATGGAAGTGATTATTTTAGTCCACAATCTGCTTTTGTCAGTTTCAGCACACGCAAAATATCCGAATATCCGCTTAGACCAATCACTGAATATTGGACCATGAGTAAATGGAGTGGTGCACATCCCGAACAGGGAGAGAGATGAGAGAGGAAAATGAAGACAGAAGGGTGTAGAGATGGCAGGGATGGTGGTAAGGGATAGAGAGAGGTGGATGAATGAGAGCGGGGTCAGGGATAAAGATTAATGGTTTGGTGGGAGATGTATGGAGGGAGAGGTGGGGTGGCGAGGTGAGGGAGGGATGCAGTTAATAAACAACAGCAAGTGAGCGACGAAGGGAGGGAGGAAGAAGAAGAAATGTGCTCAGCCAGAGCCTCCTTGTGCATTACGACCCTCGGAGAAACAACAAGCCGTCATTCCGCCACAGATAAGGGTTGAGAGAGAACACAAAGGGTAGATGGGAAAAAGGAACAACATGATTTGATATGACAAACAAGAAAGGCAGAGATATCGCAATATCCCACGTGGTCACCAATGTCTGGTCACCAAGCCCTGGGGTCAGGAGCAACATTCAGGTCAGTTTTTGACTAACTACTTTAAACTGGCCGATCACTGATCTGATCACAGATTGAAAGGATCAATTCATGGGTTCCAGTAGCTCCAGAGCAGAGTTGAGTTTTTGCTCCATAGTTTGTTTTGACGTATGAAAAAACATTTTTTACCAGTGAATTTTAGTTACAACTGGATTGAGCCAGCAAAGCAGCTTTGTGTAGTTTTGTGGCTTTATCTTGAACAATTCCAAAAAAATAACTTGGTGAACAGACAGACAGAAACACACATAAATAAATTTACCAACTGTAATTTTATTTATCAAAACTCTGTCAGCACTTGGCTGTGCTATTGCCCCACGTTAGTACACTTGTGATGCCCTAACGTCACAATAACCTGGCTTCAATTGCCATTACAAAACCCACTTGAAACTCCCATGGTGAAATAAATATTCAGGAAAATATTAATTCGGGTGCTTCAATTATGTTTTGTGAAGGTGTACAAGCATACAGATGAGCGAAGGTGAATCTAGCCAATTAGAGAGCACAACAGACAGACAGAGAAAAGCACTTAAAGGCCCTGGAACCAAATTATGTGTGCAAGTAAATGTGTGTGATAAACCAGATTTTCTTTTTTTGGGAGGGGAAATAGGGCAAGAATGCTGCTGGTTGGGTAACAGTGGGCTGGGAGCTTGCCAATTATATTCCCATTTAAAAAGTGGGTTAACTTGCATTTCAATTCAAATCATGCCATGGTATTGCTTTGTTGTTCATATATTTAGAGGGAAATACAGTAGTCTTTCTAAAGTCAAGTGTGTGATGTGTAGTATGGAAGCCAAGTCCCATTTAACAGACAATGTGTTGTGTAATTGTTTTTTTTTTCCATTTTTGAAATAGCGAAAAGGGAATTGAACTACAGCAATTGATTTAACAGCACTGCTTCTAGTGCACCTTTCTAGTTTTTGCACTGTTGTCACTCCTGTATGTTTTGTTAAGAAATGTCTGTCCTTTTTTGGCGTCTTTTACATCTTTTCATTTTTATCAGCGTGCAAGTTCTCTGTTGTTGTTTTTTTTCCATCTCTCACTTGCTTTAACACAACCAGTAGCTCAGGTTCCCACGTGTTTTTTGGACAGATGTGTTTTAGTTTTTCACATGTGAATAGCGACAATCACATGTGGAAATGTCGAATTCACATGTGGCTTTGACACAATATATTTTCACATGTGGAAATCTCGTATGTGAAAGTGCAGGTTTCCATTTCACGTGACTTTTTTGTAAGGCTAGTACACAGATATAAAACGCAATTCAAACTTGGTCACACTTTTTGTAGTTAACAGTTTAAGGAAAGTTACATTCAAGCGCAAAAATGACATCTATTCCAGTTTTTGCAACAGCCAGACTATTTTCAATTCATTCAATTCACATAATTACACTCCAAGTGTGAAGTTGTTTCTATTGCTATGCAAGGTGATTACATGCTAATGCAAGGTTTTTACAATGTGTTAAAGTAATCCATATCTCTTTCACGTTAATTCTTTGCACTTAATGCACTATTCCGTTCATCTAGTCAAGCCCTGCTCTTATATGTTGAGCAATTCATCTGAAATGTGTGAGAAAAAAATGCCTTATATGTCAAGCGCAGCGGTGGGGAGAGAGGATCTACCTGACAACGAAAGTAATGAAAATGTCACTGACTTAAACCTCCCATCTCTTCGTTTCATAAATGCTCCGCTGAGCATATTAACATCGTTCGTCCCCCTAACTGCCCTCATTTACGTCTTCCTCTGTAAACTTCCTTCATTCTTCGTTCGCTCTTCTTTAATTTCCTGCGCGCATGTCCGGCTCACTTCTTTAACCTAACGCGCTTGGTTTGGTTTGGAAACTAGAGCGAGGCCCCCGAGCGAGGCTTTGAATGGTCTTTTTCTGTATCTTGACATAACGGAGCCGTGGCCCTGTGAAGCCAGGGTCCATGGGTTAATGGGATCCATGACAGCCGAGGCCATTCCATCAGCGGTGGTAGTATGTGGAAAAGGTCAACTTCCAGTCCACAAACTCAAACCAAATAGAAATGTCAGTGTGGGAGAGGGGAAAGTAAGGAAAGGAAATTCATCACAAGTGGGGTAAATGCATATTTTATATCTTTGCGCTGCCTTGAACTAAAATCATTAGTATTACACACAAAAACAATCAATCCAACAAACGAACAACGGGGTGGCACGGTGGCTCAGTGGTAAGCACTGTGGCCTCACCGCTAGAAGGACCAGACCAATTCCTGGCCCTGGCCTTTTCCATGTGGAGAGGCAAATTGGAATGGAAATGCCACTCAGATTACCGTGCGCCCCCGCACTGTGAGCAACATGACCAACAAGTCACCGGAAGTCCAATCATTTCTTACAGAGCTGAGCTGATGTGTGGACGGGCTTCAAGCTTGTAGGCCGAGAAAAGTTGCGGTCGTTGGCCAAGATCGGATTTCCACGCTTCCTTGTTTCCCTACCGATGTGAACTATAGTTCCAGATATGATGTTATGAAAGGAAATACAAAAGCAAGATTTGCACAAAATACATAGCTGATCTTTCTTGGTCAAAATGCTTGCAGGGTGAATGCACGGTTAGATTCAGGCTCAAGCCTCTAGGTTGTTCATGTTCATAAGCATTGGACTGTCCTAGACCAGGGGTTATCAACCTTTTTGTGCCTCGGGACCAGGGTGCGGACAGGGGGCCAATGCCGTAACATGGTGGCCTGGCAACCTGCCTTCCACTGATGCATGCTGGGATAGGCTCCTGCCCCTAATGGCTCAAAGCTTGCTCATTTTCCATTCTTGAGAAATGGCGTTTCAGTCCCAGCACTCCCCTCTCTCCGTTGGGGCCGTCACTGGTCACTCAAACCACACCGCTGTCCATTTCCTACATTTGCTGGGTTGTGAAAATTTCATCAGGCCATATCCGTTGTTAGCTCACACATGGATTCAAGTGGAAGACCCAGGGGACACCGGCTACTGCAGCCGTGATTGTCTGAAACGCACAGAGACCGACGGATGGATGGACAGATGTGCTGCTATCCCAGCTGTCCACCTTCAGCATCACAGCCATCTAGGGACACTGCTGGTAAATGCATCAAGCCTGCAACAACCCATCAGCCTCAAGCACCGACATTCCACAGAACAAAGCCCGACTAGTCATTTAGAAGCTGGTAGCGTCTATGTGAAACGTTCACCTTTGATCTTTCGCAAAGTCCTTTCGAGCTTTTCTGTGAAAACACCTCTGTCTCCAAGGATGATGGATTTACCAATAGGCCACTGTACGGTATAGGCAGCTATGGATCTCCTTCTTCGATAGTGATTTCTCTAGCAGTCAGAGAACATTTAATCAGAGCTCAAGAAGCCACGGAGACTGTCCTTTGATTCCTTTAATTGCTTTTAGCTCTCGGCCACTCTGGCCGCTCCTCTCGTTTGGAAATTTCCAATTTAGACCAAATTCATTAAATTTTTTCTCCCCTCCCTCGATTCTCATTCTCTGTAGAGCAGCGAGCCGTTCTGTTCTGAACACCAGCTAAATTGCGAGCATTAATCATTTCAGAGTCATTATCAGCATTTTAAAGGTGAAAATCCAAACAAATTGTTTTTCATTTGGCCCAAGTTTAATAGTATTGTTTTCTTGTAATTTGCTGCCTTGGAGCATTCAACATAAACAATTAACAGTAAATTGGTAACTCTGCTTATCTTTCCCCACCCTCTGGGTATTAAATCTTCAAATAAAGAATCACCCCTAATCAAGGAGGTGTACAATGTGAGCAATAGATAACACTTAATTTATGATGATAAATTAGATATCAGATAAATAAATGCATTGGGTACTATGTTCCTAAAAGCTAAACGATCTAATATCATGTCATGAGCCTTCACTTCATAGAGAGTACATACCATATCCAGTACCATATCCAAGCCTGCAAAAAGGGCGATCTAATAGCTCATGTGTTATTTTGACACATGAGTTAGAATGACTTTGAGCAGAACGATGGCTGAACCTCTTCACCACCCACAACCCTACCAGACACATTTACCAAAACACAGGACATGATGTAGTCACATCCCTTGTCCCGTAGATCAGGGTGAGGGCGTATATAGAAACCTAGTTTAGATTTACAAGGAATGCGGTCAGTGGGGGTGGGGGTCAATGTGGAACGTGGAAGCGGCTACCTCCCATCATAGATGTTTAGTTGAATTAGGCTCACGGCACCTCCAGAAGGCTCAGCAGTAGACTCAGGCGTTCCAGAACCACCCAAGATAATGCTAGTGGCCTACTACCACTCAACATAGTGTATGCTAAAGTGTTAGCATGGAGCCTACTACCACTCAACATAGTGTATGCTAAAGTGTTAGCATGGAGCCTAACATCACTCAACATAGTTTACGCTAACGTCAATGGCCAAGCCAATGATCTACAGGGGACACATGGATGGTTTTAGTGTATATTCTAAAACTTAACAGCTAAGTTGACAATTTCCTAAAACATGATGTATTCATTTAAGTAAAGTATTACCATAACTGTCACTTGGTATACTCTGTATTCAGATTGGCTCTGGCAGCTGACTGTAGATGCCCCATGGCCTGTTGGTTGTGCCTGGAAGCAGTTTGTTAGCATTAGTCGAACAAAACCTCAACACAGTGACTATTGGCCCAAGCCGTAGGAAACAATTCACTGCCTAGTCTGTCTACACTCTGCAACAACTCATATGGTGTGTGTGTGTGTGTGTGTGTGTGTGTGTGTGTGTGTGTGTCATAGCTCAGAATGGAATAGATTGTGCCTCCAGAGCAGAACTGACAGAGATTAAAAATGAGTGGACCTGTGCCACCAAGCCACCAACACACTAAAACAAACACACACCACACACAAACACACACTCACACACCAAGTTGACAGACAAGGAAGGAAGTACTCTTAAACCATAATCCTTTCTTGTATTCGTCTCTTTTCGTGTTTGCGTGGAAAATTGCAATGTCAGAAAGGACCCAAACATGCAATGGATGAGTCCTAATAGGGCGGATTTGGCCACTCTGCTGCCAAATCACTTCAAGGACATATCAAGTGGAAAGAGAGATGGCAGGGGAGGGAGCAGAGACAGAGAGGGGGGAAATGGGCCTTTTGATATACATGTTTCCAAACAGGCAGTAGTGGAAACATGGCAGCCTCTACTTTTTCTAAACAGCCTGGCTAAACCTAATATGACGGCTCTGTGTGTGTATGTGCACATTTCCATTCATCCATGATCACAGGAATATTTTTCCATCTATTGTCTGGGAGCTGCGACCTTCTTACTCTCCCTTGCAATGTAGGAAAAGATGCTTATTCTGTTGCACTCATTGCAAGTCGCTCTAAATGCCTAAAATGTGAATGTACATGTCAAGAAAGTAATCAGAACAGCAAGCAGATACTGCCAGTCTTCTTGGTGATGGTCTTGTTTGTTTACAGTAATTATACTACTGTCTCAAAATTAAAGGGGTAATGGTTTATTGATGTAGCAGATAGGGACAATGCTGGATAGCAAAGCTTGGATGAGTCACACCTCTCACAGATTTGATTTTACTAATCCAAAGAACGTAATTAATTAAAACCAATATTTCTTAAGCCACCAAGGACCCCTTGTGCAACACTGAGGCTTGAAGAGTCTTCAACCCTCCACTTGTACTTTTAGCCTGAAATGAGAGTGCTAGCGCAAGGTAAAGCCACTGAAAACTCCTTTACACTCCTTGTGGTTGCAATTTCTGAACCAGTACATCCTCTTCCGCGATACGCAAGCGCGTCCAGTTTGGCTTCATCGACACCGGCAGCCTCTGGAAAAGCTGCGATGATTCACATCTCTCGGAGAAATTTCACGGCTAATGGAGACGGACCGGCGGTTGGAAGGGAAATTAAAACCAGTAATTGAGAGGCACTTGAGTGGCCAACATGCTGCATCACGTCCCTGGGGGCTTTGAGACTCCCGCGGAGCTGCGAGACAGATGACTTTGACGGAAAGCGCGGATCCATCCACTTCCGACGGGCCTAAATCACCGTGTCTTGTCAGTTTGACGACGCCACAGGATGGGCCCATAATGTGTCCCATATGGCTGCTCTCTATGATGGAGATGCCCGCTGTACGTACTTAGGCATAGGGTGTATACGCACCCACCCACCCACACACACACACACACACAGACACACACAACATGCTGATATTCATATATTTTCATAATGCAATAAAAATAGGAACTCAATGTGTTTATATTCTATTTATTATCGTGAGTTAAAGTTGTTAAAGTTTCATCTTACCGTACACACCTGCACCCCTATGTGCAAGGATGCACGCATGCATGCAGGTGCACTCACACACGCGCTCGCATCAATTACCCTGCTACATGAGGATCTCAAGGGCCTTGCGGCAAAATCCGTTTGGCGTATCGCAGGACTTCAGCACCGCAGCACCCGTGCAGTTCATTAGTCGATGGCTAAATGTCTCACTCTCTCCCACTGATTGTATCTGCTGAGTTAATGAACCACACACTGAACATCCTCCCTCTCTCTGTATATATTTCACTATCTCTCGCCCCCCCCCCCCCCTCCTCTCCCTCTTGATATCTCATAAACACGCTGTGTTCTTTCCGTCTCGCGCGCCCGTATAACCCATCGCTCGCTGTTTGTACACAGTCTCATTTCAAGTGTTTTTTTTTTTTTATCCCGGTCTTGGAAAACATTCAGACACTTCATTTTTCCAGCGATTATTAAATCGCATCAGTGGGAGGACAGTCGACCAATTATCAGAAACTACCGTTCCAACACAGCGTTGCGAAATACGCTTTGCTGATTGTTTCGGGCTATTAATTGATTGCGCTCGCCACGTTGCCATTGTCAGATTAAAGCCCGGTTTCTCTGTGGATATTTCCAGGAACTAAAGCTGCACTTGGCGAGATTTTATGTTAAAAATGCATTCAATTCATATTCCTATCAGCCTCAATCACAAAGTGGGGCTGCAACGGAGAAGAATGTATGCTCCCGACTAATTGAGATGCCGTAGATTCGCCCCGTTTGTCCAAATGAAAAAGCAGGAAATCTTCTCCATGCACAGACAATATGAATCAAAACTTGAGTCAAATAGAAACTCCCTCCTAAACAGCAAGCAAGCAAGCACTCCGTCCAGAGAAAGCTGGACAGACTCTCTTTTCCCTTTGGCATCGTGAAGTATGAAGCATCACACACCTGCTGGTTCGGTAAACAAACATTTGACCAACGTGCAAAAGTGTGTAGGTGCAGCTTTAAGAATAGCAGTCAGCTTCATGATGATCGTGATTGTTTTTTTTATTCTTATTTGTAATAGGTTTTTACAGGCATTAAGCACAGAAAACCCATGTCAAATTTCAAGCACAAAGGTATAGACTGGGTTTACGAGATTTCTACACAACCAGAGCGAAATGCTTCATTTTGTTGGTTCATAGATCCACAGAACCGAATGTGACAAAATCTAGGAATAACAGAACAGAAAAAAACAAAGGATATGAATGCCTGGGCTACTATGACACTATTCAAGGAGAAGCAACCTAATGTTGAATCATCGAAGGTCCCTGCCTGTACGCCGTATGTCGTAGGCTTTGTTTACTAGCTGCCGTCATACTCCGATGATGATAGGGCCAGTGTGCTGAGTCCAGGGATCGTCTTCCATTCATCTCAACCTAACTCCCATCAGACTCCATTCATTACCCAGCACAGATAACCCAGCCGGGGAAAAACGCTAAGTCAGCGCCCCGACAAACTTCCTGAGATACACTGTTTCTCGCTCTCTGATACAATAGAATAGTCTGGTCTACTGTAGTGCAGAGTTTTCACTTTCCATAGACACCCTGTCTGAAGGTAGCCTGATAGTCAGACTCAATGGACGTTTTGTTTGTTTCACACATTATTCAGTCTGAAAGTGCTTCCAGTTTGAAAGACTGCCAAGCACAGAGTCCTCGTGGATTGGTTTATCCCATAATCAATCACAAAATGAATGTCTTCTAAAGTCATCTAGCTAGCTAACTAACTGAAAAGCCATTGCAATGTATCGTATACTGAATAGTGAGACACCATACAAAGTAGCCTACCATTTATACGCCATGTGGATTTCATCCACGACAACACCAGACCAGATCTTCAGGTCTCTGAAGATCTCGGACCCCAAACATGTTCCTTCACATTTTGTGCCTCAGGACTGCCAAACACAAGCGAGCACCGACCATTACATATATCACCAGGCACACCAAGTTCTAACCCCATCCCTGCAACACCACACCTGATCCTCCATCAGTGTGATCAGGGGAACTACAACATCGATAACAATCTTTCAACAAAGTGTTGGTGGCTTCACCATGTTTCACTCGGAAGCCATGCCCATGGTAGAATTCAGTCTTGGCTTGAAGAGCATCCTATTCACTGAAATCACCAATGAGGGAAGCAGAGCCAGACCCTGAGTAGTTGGGACTAGCAAATCAGGGGCTGGTTCTAGGGACGTCTGAAGGATAGGGCCACCATAAAACTGAAAGTTACATACAGGTCTGATCATGGTCTTTGCATTACACTCTTTTCTACAACAGATTACACTGTACCCAACACAAGAGTTCAATAACACCACTAGTCCAAATGTAATAATCCACCACATTTTCATATAAATAACCATTTTGCTATCGTCTATCACCAATTGATACACGATAGCGATTCAACCTCATGAAAGCTTTTCCATTTGCTAGAGATTTAGTTCTTCAAACATTTCACGGAGTCAGAGCCGCTCTGGAGGCAGAAATAATCTTGAGTTAAACCTCACTGGTAAACGTCAGGTTTTGATGTCAGAATCAAAACGTTCTCTGGGGGGTTGTCGGAAAAAAAAGCAATCTGGGAAAAGTGGGGAATTATGAACAGAAATAGAACTAGACGAGACAGGTTGAGGGAAAGTGGGTACGACAAAAAAGTAAATTCTAACACTCCATTGGAATCCATCACAGATTGATATTACAGTGTAGGAGTATCCCAGGGTGGGATTTCCTTTATTTTCAAGTGTTGGAAATGTTGGTTTAGGTATGTTTATATAACCCTCATTTGTTATATTCTCAATTATATACTATTCTACGGCTCCTTCCTTATTGACTACTCTTCTCTGATGTATCCTATTACTCCTTGCTGCAATGGACCAGTTTCCCCACAGGGATCATTAAAATGTCATCTAATATAGTAAATGAATCTAATGCAATGTAATCTAAAGAAACACTTGACACAAATCACTGAATGCATGACACATACAGCTGAATGTACGAGTGCAGCGAGTGAGCGTGGTGCTGACCTGCAGAATGAGAAGCTTTCGACTCGCCATACGTTGATGACGTCCGTCTGACAGAGGTAGCCGTGGGTTCGGGCCGCTGAGGACAGGCCATCACCGAGCGGCTTAGAGAAGGAGGATCTATTCAGCGGTTCAGCCTGACAAATAACTCTTCACTAGTTGCCCAACCGCACACACACACACACACACACACACACACACACACACACACACCCTCTAATAGAGTATATGTGTTTCTTACTATGTCACATGAGAATCCAGCGGCGTGTCCAATCACGTTACAGCACTAGCACCGCTACCCTAAGGCTGCTGCAAACACTCAGTCACATGTGGAGCCGTCACTGTAAATGCAAGCTGTATGTATGTTATTTTAATGTGCATGCTGTTTACAGTTTGTCACGCTTGCTTTGGCTAAATTTTCTGATGTGAAAAACACTTAATTTGCACTCAAAATCCCATGTAGCACGCAAAAGGAAACACGAGGTAGTACATCATGTAGCCTAGCATCAGAACATTGGCATGCTTAACATTGTTGTTGAAAATGTCAAAAGTAATTCTCATCTCAACAGAGTACGCTATGTTCTTTTCTAAAGATTTATCCAAGTAGCAACAACCAAAATGTACAGTGCATTTAGATTTGATTTAGACAGACAGACAGACAGACATAGACCAATAGTTTATTTTAAAAGACCGATATCGGGCCGATACATGTGACCGATATATTCGTCTAACCCTATAAGAGTTTTACATTGATCCCGTTTGCACCCGACTTTTCCCAGAGAGCTGCATCAACAAGCCATTTAATATGGAAGCCAAGCCATGTAAACAAGCACGTACCGCAAAAGAAAAACACAAACACACCATAAAAAGTTCTCAACGAGTTGCCGAGACCGTTACAATGACTGCAGAGGAGGAATGAAAGTGTGCCTTTGCAGTCTTTCCTCGTCGTTGTTTTCGCTTGTTTTATGGCCGAGGAATGAGGCTCAACGTCTTAAGTCTAATTGACCGTTGTTTTATGTGAAAGCACAGCTTGTGTCACTCTAAAAAAAAAGGTGCTTTTTATTTCCGAGCTAGGAGATACTGCTGTGTTTATTACCAAACAAAAGTCAGCGAGGAGAGGAGAGGAGAGGGAAAGAGTGGAGAGGAAAGGAGGGGAGATGAGTGGAGAGAGTTCTATTTAAGTTGTGTTGTGTTTCAAAGTGGTGTTTCACTGGAAACACACTCACACACAAACAGGGAAATCCTTACACACAAGCACACACACACATTCACACTCACACATACACACTGAAATTCTTATATGCCTGTCCACAAAAAGCAGATTTGCTTTTTTACGCATGCACACACCCTCACCCTCACCCCTTACACAGTATACACACCTTTATCATGAATCAGCAGAGGTACCAAACAACACTGGAGCTTAATGAAGAGAGCCAAATGTAGAGAGCAGCTCATTGCTGTACACTTAGCTAATGGATGAGAGAGAGAGAGAGAGAGAGAGAGAGAGAGCAGTGTCCTGCTTCCCACTGCCCAGGTCCTTCATCTTGGCCATGGCTCTTATTGACTGTGTCGGAGGCCATAAATCATTGTGTGTGTGTATGTGTGTGTGTGTGTGTGTGCGCGCGCACAGCCCAATGCTTTTCTGGATGTGAGCAGCAGCACACAGCAATCTCAGGACAGGGAGGCAACAGAGCAATCAGTGTGTGTATGTGTGTGTGATCAGCGTGACAGAGCAACAGTAGCCAATGTGGTAGACTGGCCATTGGACAAGGTGTACCTGGCTGTCTGTCTGCTTCCAACCTTCTTCACACACATGATGTAAAATGTTTTACAAGCCAACGCACACAGACACGACACACACACACACACACACACACACACACACACACACACACACACAAATAAGTATACAATAATGCATCTAGTAAATGTTCATACTTCTTACTTTTCTTACTTTTTCTGTCTTTCTCTCACTGTCCCTACTACCCTTTTTCTACCCATAACACTCTCTCTCTCTCTCTCTCTCTCTCTGTCGCGGACAGGGTGGTGATGGGTCGAGTTCAGATGGTGGTGAAGTGTGTCTGTCGTTAACTGGCCTCCATTAACATTTCCCAGAGTGCTACTGGAGGGAGCAATCAAATAGAGCAGTCAAGCAGACGCACTGTGGGCAGCAATCATACGTGTACGCACCCACACCCACACACACCACACACACACACACACACACACACACACACACACCTATCGCACTGGTAGGAAACAACAGTGTTGACATTTCGGAGTCCCAAAGTGCTGCAGAGAGGTCTGGGAATAGGCTAGCACTGCTGAAGAGTACAGATGTATTCACTGTACAAGGCTCTTTGGACTGTTCCTCCTCACAGAGCTGTTTCAGTGCATTGATATTTTTAGGATGTCTTGCATGAACAGCTTGCTTCAGGTCATGCCACAACATTTAAACAGGGTTAAGGTCAGGACTTTGTTTAAGTCATTCTGTTGTAGATTTGCTTTTGTGTTTGGGGGTCATTGTCCTGCTGCATGACCCAACCTCTGCTGAGCTTCAGATCACACACTATTGTTATGACTTGGATGAAGATCCGTTCCAAACGTTGTTAAGATCATTTTCAGATGCTTTTCACGATGCACACATATCACACGGGGATCATAAAAGTTTCATCTAATCTCATCCGTTCTGTTTTTGAGTGAGCTCAAACACTATATCTCGTTCAAAATAGCTCACAGTACCTCTTATTCTGGAAAACCTGGAATAAAATACCCAGGATGTCGTGATATTAAGCAAAGATAACCAGAAACCTACAACGCATCACTTCCTGTGCACTTCAAAGACCTACCTGACGCCTGATGTGTTTAGAGAACAGCAGATGGAAAAGCTTTCACGGAACCGGCTAGAGGTTGAGTCACTATTGTGTTACATCAATTGGTAATAGAGTAGCAAGAAAAGGACATTTATTTATGTGAAAATGTCACAGATTTTAAGGCCAGTGTGTTGGAATGGATATGGCATTTCAAGTGGTCCGAAAAAAGAAAAAGGCGAGATGGAGGAATTGTGGGATGCATCCATTATTTAATGCACTCAGAATTGTTGTCCATGCATCTGAACTGGCCTCTCCAGGAGCTCGGTAAAAGAGGCAGAGAGTGAGAGAGAGATGAATAGTCGGTGGCGTATTTTACATCCTCCTTCCTCCTGCCTCTATCTCTCTCCTCCTCCTCCCCTGAGAGTGAGGTTTTGTATCACCTCTCACAATACTTCAGTTACCGCTCTCCGTCTGAAAATAGCACAGATAAGTCTAAAAGGCGGAGAGAGCGCAAAGAGAGAGTGAGAGAAGCCCGACGAATCCTCAACATCCTGCGGATGGACCGAAGTGGGCAGATGTGCTCTCCTATGTGTGATGAAAAGAAAGAGATACACAGAGAGAAAGAAATGCCGGGGAAAACGATGATGAAAAAAAAAAGCAAGGCAATCAAAAGACTTGACGTTGAATGGGTGCCAGGCGGTGTTTTCCCGAAAATGTTATTTGTGACAAAAATAATACGACAAAAGTAATAATTTGTTATAATACTCTTCCTTCAGAAATCAGTAAATTACATCTCCTGTGAATGATCAGGAAAAAACAGGGCCAATGTTCTTGTGGTCCTTTCAAAATAAAATCAAAGTAGTGGGAATACTTCCACTAACTGATGGTAGAAACTACTCAACCATTTCTCATGTGAGCTACAAGGTGGAAGAGGAAGTATGAGGGGCAGCTAGTGAGGTATAGTTGGATGGACTGCATTTATATAGCGCTTTTTATCCAAAGCGCTTTACAATGTATGCCTCTCATTCACCCATTCACACACCGATGGCAGTGAGCTACCATGCAAGGTGCTGGCCTGGCCATCGGGAGTAATTTGGAGTTCAGTGTCTTGCCCAAGGACACTTTGACATGTGGACTGGAGGAGCCGGGGATCGAACCTCTGACCTTCTGATTAGAGGACAACCCGCTCTACCTCCTGAGCCACAGCCGCCCCAGTTTACAGCAGATTTTTTTAGGGGGGGGTAAGGGAACAAAAGAAACCCCGGCTATGGCTTTCAAGTTGGAGATGAGATGATCAGATGAAGTAGGGCCATATGGATTTCACGGAATTGAGACATTAACACGGAATTCTGAATGATCGCGGAATGGCGCAGAATTTGGCTTCAAAAATGTTTTTTGCTTCAAAAATTGTTACGGCCAGCCGTATTTTCATTGTGTTGGAGAGTGAGAGCTCTCTTTTCTTGTGAAGATCTATGTCATTCAACAGGTGGCATTTTCCAGCGCAGGGATTGGCTGATCCAGAAGAGGCCGGTCTATTTAACTTCCGGGTTCTCTGACGTACGACGAGGGTCGATGTTTGACAGTGGCGCCTCCTCGACTTGCGATCTTTTGACTGTGAATTTAGATAATCCTTTTGTTTGCTTGTTGTTGTTGTTGATTAGCTTAGCTTGAACTCTCTTGCACATCTCTGTAAATATCCCAGGCACTTGTATAGCACTAAGCAGTAGGGGTGGATCGCCATTTTTGTTTAAAACCTGTTTTCTCTTGTTTTTGGTTCGGTTTAGGTAGGTAGGTTTAGTAAATGTCTTTTTGTTTGTTTCTTTTACTCGGCTAGGGCTTAGGTAAGACTATTATTGAGGAAATAGTGTGTATAAATAAACTGCTCACTTTTGCACTTATTTACGTTCTTGGTTTCTACTTTATGTTGCGCTCCCCGACTCCTAGACCGGGGACGTAACATAAATTGGGGGCTCGTCCGCTCTTTTTTCTGTGATCGCCGATGCTGGGAAGGTTTGGTTATTTTTTGTCTTTGGTTGGCAGTTTTTCTTTGTGTGGTGGTATAAGATGTCTGAAATGTCATTTAATATGGATGTGTTTGCACAAAATCCCACCCTTGATAAATTAGATAGATGCACAAAGGCGGATCTGTTGTTGATCGCTAGTTTGTTTGACATCTCTATTCCTTTAAACGCACGTAAGGTAGAGATCAAAACTTGTGTGGCAGAGCAGCTGGTGGAGAGGGGTATAGTCACAAAAGTAAAGCCTCAGCCGGGTACTGCACCTGAGGGTTTAGACGGCGTAGCGGGAGCAGAGGCTACCGTGGCCACGCAAGCCATACAGCGATACAGAGAGAAGCTTCAGCAAGTACAAAATGCTGCTGACCGACAAAAGAGGAAAACACAAAGCGCCTAACCATCATGTATCACAATGGTGATGTCAGCCAGAGATGGGGAGAAGCATGAACTTTTAAAGGACATCCCTTTGAAAGAAATTACATTTTACAATTACAGTTTTTCTGATTTATTTTAAACAAATTGTTATTTTTTATTATTTAACTATTGAATTATTATTTAGTTATTGCACTGCAATGCACTGGCAGTTGAACTGCACTGAACTGCATTGAACTGAACTGAATTGAACAAATAAAAAACAAAACAAATCAAAACAAATTTAAAAAAAAATGCATTGAACTGCACTGGCACTGTTTGCAGATGTACTGTTATTAACGTTAGTTAAAAACAAAATTTTGTATTGTTTTTTTTGTTAAATCCGAAGGAAAAAACATTAAATCCGAGAAATCCGAAAACAGGAAAATTCAAATCCGAGAAATCCGAAAACAGGAAAAGATAAAACGGATTTCATAGGGCCCTAGATGAAGTGGTTCTGCATAACCTGTGGCTGTTTTCCATCTCTCACTTTTACTCCTTTCCCTTCTTTGTCCTCTGCGGTAGCGACAGGCTCGTTTAATTATTTTTTATTTTTTTTAGTCTCGAGCGTCGAGGCGGCGGCCGCCTTTGTATTAACTTTATTTCAAAGCTGCCACGTTTCACCTTTGAAAGCGCATGGCGGCACATTGAAGGTTTATAATTGATATCTCCTATCGCCTACCTGCTTCTGAGGATAGCGATTAGACGCTCAAAGATGAGTCCGATTGTGTGTATGACTAGAACTTGTCACATCTCACCCCCCCCCCCTCCCCCCCGGTATCCGATCACACCCAAAAGCACAAACACATGAAATAATCATGAGAATGAGTCCATTTACCTCTATTTGATCTCAGTGTTCACTATGAAAGCACAGTAAAACTACGCAAGAGATAACAAGAAATATATATATATACATACACATACAGTATATATATGTGAAGGCCAAGGGCAAGCTTCAAAGACTCCAACATGCAGAAGGAATGACTGCAGCTTGTGAAGCTCGTTAAAATGATCTTTAACCAATAATGAAAGCTGAGCCTTCAAAACACCATAGAGGCTTCAAAACACCCCCGCCCGCCCCAGTCTCTGTTCTCCGACTATAAAGGCAGTCTCAGGTAATTAGAAACAGGGCTCTGTTGTTGCCTACTGTTCCCATTACCACTTCAACACGTCACACTGCTGGAACACAAACTAGCCTTTGATTCACTCGCCGAGCCTTTTAGAGGGAAATTATCATCTGAGCCGCCGACCTTTTGCCACCCCCCCCTTCCATTAATTAATTTAGTGGCTTTCGGAGAGGAAGGTTGCCCTGCGTGGCGAACGTGCGCAGAGGTCGCGCCGGTAGTGGTGGAAAATAGTGCCGGTATTAATATAGCGGAGGGGGAAAAAAAGGCACAGAGGCGACAGAATGCAACTCCTCAGGCGACAGCTCTGCGGCTCAGTGTGAGGAGCGTTCATTAATTTCCTCAGCGTGAAGTTCCGTCAAGACGGCGCTGTTGCTTCTGCTGCCACTGAACGCAGCCCGTGGACCGGAAGGAACGCTTTGCTCCATTGACATGATGCTGGAACTATTGGAAATCACACACTTAAATGACTTGGCTCGCACACTTTTATAGAGGTGCACATACTAGACAACAGCCTGGATTCGGGGAACACACACACTTGACGACCAACTGGATTTGGGGAACACACCCCACATAGTTCCCATGTCACGCCACCCCTCAATCTCATGAAAGCACAAGCCGACAACACAAAAGCAAAAAAAAAACTGATGAAAGCACTACGGCTAAAACATCAGTGCAAAAAAATGAATGTCATAGCAGATATATAAACTCTATTTCTTTTTCTACAGTTTATCATTGCCAATAGTCTTTGGCTGTGTATGTTCTCAAACACGTTCATTTTCTCATCCTCAAATTACTCCCGACTTCCCGAGGGGATTTCCATGGGAATCCTGACTGAACAAATCCGTCTGCGAGCGAATTAGTTCGCGAGTCAGTTAATGAACTGGATCAGACATTGTCTCGCACAGGCAAGCCTATATCTTATGGTATTGCTTTTCACCGAATGAACAAATTCACTGCTTTGAGAATGGAGTAGGCTCAATGAAAACGCTGAGACAAATACAATTTGCGGCCTATCTGACTCGCCAATAACTCGGATGCGGCTGGCTGCTCTCCAGGAACGCTCTCAACGCGCTCTCCCAACGTTTTTCACTGGCAAACGCTCGCGGCACTTCAACCTCGCTGAGGGACTACCGTGCGTACATTACTCTTTAACAAATGAGTCCGCGAGAGGATAAACCGACATTGTTGAGCTACCTCGCATCACTTTCAAGTAGGTCACGATGAGCCGATCCCAAAGACTTTATGAGCCGTTCTGATGGTGTGTTAATTAAACACTATATTGTTGTAGTTCGTGAAAATGAAGACCTAAATCGGAGTGGACCATGTTTATGAATCATTATGAAGAAAGACTTGAAACCTCGAGAGGTGACTTAAAGTGAACCATGTTAATCGACTGAGCCTGGGAAGTACGCCTCTTGAACCTATCTCGGTATTGAGGCTGGCTGAAAGCTCAGTTAGGTTCAAGAGGCGTACTTCGCCTGTGACATTTCCCTGCACTGTCGTCATTAACAAATCTTAGCGAGAGGCTCCACTCAACTTCTTAAAAACAAAGAAATAAAAGATGTTGAAAAACCGTGACGATCCTAAAGGAGTCTTGGTTAGGAACAAGTGTGTATACGCATTTTAAAAAATCCTGAACCTTGCCTTTTCTATTTTCTTCTTAAAGAGGGAGGCTTTTCAAAAGGTCCCCTGCTCTAAGGACAACAAATAACACACTCCCCCTTTTATTTTTTTTATCAGCCATCGGTACCACTAGTGAATGTAAAATCAGCAATACAACCTCGTTGTCTTGTTTACCCGACATAAATTACCTCCAAGCATCTCCTTGTTAATCAAGCTGAGAACACAACAGGCACACACACACACACACACACACACACACACACAAATATACCCCCCACCCACCCCCCAATAAAAGACTTGCTTCTCACACTTCTGCAAAGTCACACTAAAATGTTTTGTCCGTAAATGCCTGGAGGCCAAGAGCACTTTGCATGTCATATAAAATTTCATACGCTGCCTGAAATCAGTGTAACAAGAGGCTGTAAACAGGCTCATCCAATCACAAAGGAACACCGCGCTGCCCAATAATAACCAGATTGATGCACGATAAATAAATACAGTGGCGTAAGCAGATTTCCTTCGATACGGAGCAGGCAGCTGAAAGCACGTCTATCGGTAGTGTCATCTGATTACTCTCAGTTGATTTGGTGCTCCTTTGTTTTACTTACAAAAAGGACACAAAGCCAGGATACTTCACAGGTGGTGCACGGTCACATCTCTGCACGATGCAGCACAACGCAAATTGCATAGGTAAGCAATCAGTTTGAGCTATATCGATATCAGCCCGTGTGGTCCACCTCCGATATGATGGATGTTCCCCCCCTGAGCTAATAGATATGATTTTATGGTTATTACTATTTTTATGTCAGATGTCAGACCAGAGGAAGCAGTCCAGGGTGGTGTGGGAGGATTTGACTCAACCGCTTCAGGGGCTGTCAGTCTGGAAAAGTCTTAAATGCTGTCAGGTGGATTGGCTGTAGGTGTGAATGTGAGCATGGGGTGTGGTGGTCTGTCTATCTGTGTTAGTCTGTCTATATGTTAGCCCTGTGATGGAGTGGCGACCTGTCCAGCCTTCCACCCAATGCATACTGGGATAGGCTTCCCCCCAGCCCGCCCCCCTGCCCGCCTGTGTGAACCTGAATTGGAAGAAGCAGGTATTGAAAATGAATGAATGAGTGAGTAAGGGCTACTGACAGCTTCAATCCCAAAATATCAATACCTGGCATACTAGTCCAACCCTAATAGAAACCCCCCTCTCCCTCTCCCCCTTCCCCTCCCTACTGTTGTCTCTTTTCTCCTGAACGCCCCCTCCCACTCCCCCCTCCACCTCTCTGCTCTCCCATTTCTTCATCTCTGCGAGCAGCGGGGTGACCTGAGCCAAGCAGTGCTGATTACCTCTGCGGTTCAATGCGGAGGTCTCATTTCCGAGGCCCCCGTGACTATTCCTGGAGGTGCGGCTCCACTGTGATTGATGCTTCATAAAACCTTTTTTACATTTGTGACATTTCGGGGGAAACAAGCAGGGTCTGAACTTTCCATCTGTTGGGCATCCCCCCCCCCCGCCGGCCCACCCCATCGCTCCCTCTCTTCCATATTTGCTCTTTTTCTTTTAAGCAACATTACTCCTTTCCCCTCCCCTTCCATCTTCAAAATCCCTCTCTTGTTCCTTCATTTTTTTCCCCCCTCCATCTCTCCTGTCCTTGGATTTGATGTATGTCACTTGGAGGGGGAAGGAAAGAGAGAGAGAGAGAGAGAGAGAGAGAGAGAGAGAGAGAGAGGAGATAAAGGGAGAGACACACAACGAGAGAAGAGAGGGCTGTAGCAACACAGATGAATGGATGAGAGAACGAAAAGTTGAAGACTGAATTCTTTACTCAGAGAAGTGGTGTTGGTCAGGGCTGTCATCTGACTCCAGCGTTCTTCTGCATTTATATAAGTCAACAAACCTACAGTCCCCTAGCCTCTTCCTCCGTCATAACCAAGTGAAATGTTTCACATAGATGTTAAATAGATAGATCACAATGTATGAAGCAGAACAATTCAAAATATGGTACAAAGTTGTGGATAATACAGCCAGGGTCCACTCTGTCATCATTATTGTAAGCCATCAGAATCAGAATCGGTTTTATTGCCAAGTATGTTTTCGCATACAAGGAATTTGACTTGGTGTTTTGGTGCATAACAATAAACATAGAATAAAAAAACAAGAATAAAAGCAAGCACTGTTTTTGTGAAAGACAAAGAATACAATAGAAAATAGAAAAATTCACGCTAAAATATCACTGTGTTTAAGATCAGGGGGTGCCAATCCAACTTCTCAACTTCAGCCTCACATTTCTCAGGACCTACTGGTCCCACAATCGTGAATCAAATATATTTATTATCACAAGAGGTTGCTTTATCAGACTCCGCTATTAAAACTGTATCAAGAATGATATTTATTTCTTATATTATGTGTTGTTTGTCAAAAAAAGGGTACTTTTTCACTCTCCGCTGTAACAAAGTGCTCGCGACTTTTTGGTTTGAACCTCCCTGACATGGATGCAAACACACTGACCAGACATATTTTGTGATTTCCTGATAGATAAGAAGGTAAGTGATCTTTCCATATCAAATTTGATACCCTGGTGTGTATATTCTGCATTTTCCAGGACTTTATAATTATGGTGTCAGATTCTCCAAGATACCACAAAACCAGACCCCCTTCAGTATCAACCATTACCCTGGCAACCAGACATAAGATTATCCCTTAGGGAGTTTAATAATCTGAAAGCACTCACTCTAAACTACTCCTGGCTGCAGTCTGATTGACATTGATGCCATATTTCATGTTCAAGTGATCCCTCCAACACTGTGATGCAAAGTTGAATAGGCAGTCGGCATGGCAAGGTCAATTTGATGCTCTTAGTTTGAACATCATTTGAGCTGTCTAATAGTACGTTTTTGATATATTCTGAAAGCACTTTTTGCATAGATTATATACTGAAAATTTGGTTGTGATACAATTGTAGTTTTAAAAATTACACAAGATTTCTTGGTGCGACCAAAAGTTGAAAGTGCTGACCTTCCTGCCTTGATCCGACTGGGCAGCCATACACAGCTATGAATGAAAATTGATTTTAGCTGTCTAATATTATGTTTTGGACAAAACATTACTGAGAAATGTGAGTGAAAAGTGAAAAGTTGAGAGGTTTAGGCCTGCTGCAGCCAGCAGCATGCCTGAAGCAACCAGCAGCATGCTGGCTGATGTTACACTGATGGCACCCCCTAATCTTAAATACAGTGTATATGAAAAGATATTATAAGAGATAAGAAAAAGAATATGTGCCATATATGTGTGCAAGGGTATGTGCAAAAGTTCACAATGTGTGGTTTAAATCATGTGCATTGTACAAAATATAGTCCAAACATTTTTACACATACAAAAACTGTCCTGATGCATCTTCAGTCTAAGAAGAGTCACTTCTTTTTAAAGGAAAAATCCACCCTAAAACACTGCAACAACATTAGAAACAGCTATTGGTGAAGCACCTTGTATTTCTGAGTCCGTTTGGCGGTGTATATTCCCGTGATTAACTGGCTAAACGTAGACGATGAGAGATTTTCCAGAGCAGCTACAATGGGAGTTTAATGTATATGTGAAAAAATGAGAAAAATGTTCAACCATCTAAAACGTCAGGTTTTGGTGTCAGCCGCTCAGAATCAAAGAGCAAGGGCTTCTTCCTAGACGATTAACAATCATCCAGAGACCAATTTCTGAAAATATCGGCCAGATTGTGACTTCTTTCCCTGCCATAAACTGACCTCTGACCTCCAAGGTAAGGGAAAATGATTTTTACATTTTGTAGACTGCTTTGGCAACAGTGTCTTCCAAATTCATCATGGAGAAATTCAAAAAAACAGAGATGGTGACCTCCCACAGTAATCAGTACATGCAGCTCATTGTGCAGTACATGCAAGATCACTACGCGCACACACACACAAGTACACAGTCGTGCATGTCAAATCACACCATCGCTCTCTCTCATACACACACACACACACACATACAGTAGCCCCCCGCTTTGTCCCTTTAATACAGCTGTTCACCACTATAGCTTTCTGTAACGCTACTAGTTTCCAGAGAGACTTATATATGTGTGTGTGGGTGTGGGTGTGGGTGTGTGCACGTGTGTGAACATATGTCACTGCCATGCTGCCAGTGCTAGGTAGTAAATTCCCCATCAGGACTATCAATATGATTAAATAGAGGTACCGGGCCACATCCATCATGACACATAATCACCTGCAAGGTCACCCAGGTGACGGACTTGGGGAGGGAGGTAATGGGGGTGTGTGTGTGTGTGTGTACGTTCAGTTTGTGTATATTACAACCAGTCATGTTACATGTGTTCTATCTCTTAAATAGGACTTTGTTTTTTTCAAATTTCCCTAAACCAGGGTGCACCGCCCACGGGCCTTGAGAACGGGAGACACGGGGCACGCAGAGGTCAACGCCGTGAATGCATGCATGCGGTTAACACTCCTCTCCTGGAAAAATAGGAGATATAAGATGGGGCTGTTCTGTGACCTGCCATCACGACGTGCGCTCCCTTAAGTGCACGTGATGAGGGGTGTTCTTCAGGGTGTCGTTCTGTGGGACAGGATGTACTCAACACGTTTCGCTACGATGCAGCACTGTTGTGTTTATTTATGAACGTCACCTAAAGTTGAGCCGCTGGGAGACAATGACAATCGGGTGCAATTGTGTGAGTGGGGCCGCAGGGTGTATTCAATGTGTGAGCGCGCTATACAGCATGTTCCCTCAGGGTGAACGCTCTCTAGTTCTTAGCGCTGTGTTGTTCCGCTTTTTGATAACAAGACCGCTCTCAATTTTGGGACTCTCATTTCTGCTGTTGCTGTCACTCTAGATTACAGTGCCGTGGTAAATG
This sequence comes from Hoplostethus atlanticus, assembly GCA_034670405.1. Classification (NCBI taxonomy): domain Eukaryota; kingdom Metazoa; phylum Chordata; class Actinopteri; order Trachichthyiformes; family Trachichthyidae; genus Hoplostethus; species Hoplostethus atlanticus. Next base: position 764,770 of record JAXDDX010000090.1, read on the forward strand.
CACGTGAAGTCCTCCTTTCCATGTGTCCATATGTAACCGCGGAAAATCGGACCGAGACCGAGGTTTTTCTTGACAGGTTTCGAAACCCAACCCCCGGAGCTTCGCTTAGAGTGATCGCACCCAATTACAGGCAGCACTGCGCACGCATTAGGAGTTAAACCCACCGTGAATGTTGGGTTAAGGACGGGTTTTACCCCGGACGAATCCTTTACTGCACCAAATGTCTGAGAAGTGAAGGGAATAACTGCTCCCATGAGGCTTTTGGTTGATGAATTGTAGTTTGAGATGTTGCTGTGTGAAACCGTACCAATGTGTAGACGGTTTGCACTATAGGTTTGCACTTTTATATGAGAGAGAGAGAGAGACTCCTGTGTAACAGAGTGCATGGTATGAAACAAATGGAATGAAACAACATAGAAATAGAATGTAGCTGCAAGGTAAGGGAGGGGGGAGGAAGAGGAGGATGACGAGGGTGCAGGTAGATAGTGAGAGATGGGAGGTTGTGGATAAGTGAGAAAAGGGTTACTAATAGCCAGCACAGAGGAGGGATATCTGAAACGGGGATGGGAAAAGAATTAGAAAAAATTAGATAGAGAGGACGATACAGAAAAGAAGAGAGAGAGAAAAAAAAGGAGCTCAGCCAAAAGGAGAGTGATTGATGGGTTGATGGGAATAAATGGATGAACAAGATGGAGGGAAACAAATAAGAGAGACAGAGATGAAGGCAGAGCAACGCCAGAGGGTCTCTCTCCCAGTCGGTCTCTCTCTCTCTCTCTCTCTCTCTGTCTTTCCCTCTGTCTCTCTCTCATGGGAGACCATCCCAGTTGCAGTGTGCGCTGCACACGAATCACCTACACACACACACACACCCCATGCACACAAAAACACGCGCACACACACAAAGTTGCGTCAATCCTGGAGGACAGACGTATTTGTTTTCTGCTCGACCGACCTTGACACGGCGCACTACAACATGCCACAACGCTTTGCGGACATTTACGCACGCATGCGTAAACAATCATCCAGAGACCAATTTCTGAAAATATCGGCCAGATTGTGACTTGTTTCCCCGCCATAAACTGACCTCTGACCTCCAAGGTAAGGGAAAATGATTTTTACATTTTGTAGACTGCTTTGGCAACAGTGTCTTCCAAATTCATCATGGAGAAATTCAAAAAAACAGAGATGAGATGGTGACCTGCACGCACACAGATTTCCACACATTATGTCACACGCACACACACACACACACACACACACACACACACACGTCCACACCATGCATATGACACGCTTGCATGCACACACAAACACTCATGCATACAGTGGGGGAAATAAGTATTTGATCCCCTGCCGATTTCACAATTTTGCCCACTTACAAAGAAATGAGTGGTCTATAATTTTAATGGTAGGTTTATTTGAACAGTGAGAGATAGAATATCAACAAAAAAATCCAGAAAAACGCATTAAATAATAGTTAGAAGTTGATTTGCATTTCATCGAGGGAAATAAGTATTTGACCCCCTACTGACCAGCAAGAATTCTGGCTCCCACAGACGGGTTATGTGCCCACGAGGCACACAGATTAGTCCTCTCGGCTTTCCTCTCGGCTTAAGAAAGTACTCCTAATCTCAACTGGTTACGTGTATGCACAAAACCTGTCCAAAGAATCACACTTCGTATCTTCAACCTCACCACCATGGGCAAGACCAAAGATCTGTTTAAGGACGTCAGGGACAAGATTGTAGACCTGCACAAGGCTGGAATGGGCTACAAGACCATCGGCAAGCTTGTGACAGTGGTCTCTCTCTCTCTCTCTCTCTCTCTCTCTCTCACCTGCTAGAAGCAAGCCACTCTGTCTGATGTGTTTAAAAAAACACAGTAGCAAGTGAGAGTACTGTAGTTTTCCTGGTATGTAGCCTATCTATTGAAGTGGTTGGTGCCCCACCATTTTTTTTACATATAAAAACGCCACTGCATTTGTGCATCATTAAAAGGTTGAGAATTAAATTCAATTTCATGATAAAATAACCACATGTACGCAATATATACCAATAAGAGGAATATGAGAGAATGAGAAAAGGAAATATGTGAAAGATTACAGTGTACAGGGTGTGCAAAAATGTGTATACATACACAAACACACATACATCCATTTGCACACGTGTAGTCGCTAAATCACACCCAAAATCAACACACGCACACTACCAGTACTGCACGCACAATTGAAAACAATTCCTGTCTGGCTTCCAGAAAATCTCAACAATTCGGGACAACAACAACATCATCAACATCTTCTGCACGACTAATCTGAACGAATTGTCTTGACAAGGTGTCAAATGTTGAACAATTAGTCATGTTACGTGGCCCTGTAATGACTGCTGAGCATATTGGCCATATGGATGGGCCCCACTGAGAGTCAACTGTTGGCAAAGGGCCCAACACACTCCAGCGAGAGCGAGAGAGAGAGAGAGAGAGAGAGAGAGAGAGAGAGATGAATGAAGGAAGAGCGCAAAGCGGAGAACTGCATTATAAAGCTGATTTAATCCTACTGGCTTGGCACACAGAGCCTCAAGTCTGAAGGATTTTATGGGCATTGATGTCAAGACTGACACTAAGGCTGACAGACAGATGGACGGACAAGCAGAGATAGAAAGGTTGGACAGACAGGCTGACAAGACAGACAGGCATGAGACAATGGAGAGACAGACTCGCAGAAAAAGGAAGCAAGACAGCAAAGTGAGGAGAAAAGCAGACAGAAACAAATAAAATCACAACGCTTTACTGCCAACATACACTAAGCAAGGCCTGCTACGTTTAGTCCTCAAGAAAGGACTAAACCCAATTACAATGAAGAGGTGCAGTGTGAGGGACAAGACAGGTAGGCACAAGGAGTCACAGATATTCAGTTAAAAAAAATGTAGGGTTTATTCATCCGAAGACGAAAGAATGAGAATAATAAAGCAAAACTAACCGACCAGAATAGTTCTGGGCCCATAAAAGAGGTCAGCAAAACAGAACTTAACTTAAACAATGCCAAACTTAATTTACCTTAACACAACCAACTAACATACCCAAATGACACACTAGGGGAACATATATACTGGCTGGCCAGGCCATTCAACATACGGGGGGGGGGGGAAGAACAAAGACTCAATAACAAAACAAATGTAATCAGTAATTGGGACTCTTAAGATGAAACAATAACCCGATGACTAAACATTGTCTCTATGCTCTAAATAAGTTAAACAAGTTTTCCAAAACCCAGTCCACCCCCTATGACATGGTGAGGACATGGTAGCTGCCGCAGGCCGTCTTCGGGTATTTATATGTGACGCTACGGAGCAGACGTCCTCCCGCAGCGGTAAGAAAATGCATTAAGAATGACAACCAAAAATGCGACATTTACTTTAAAAGTTAACTAAAATGTGTGCGTGTCAAACCGGAACATAATGTAGCGTCAAACCGCTAATAAAGTTGTGTGTACGCTATATGAAACAAAAGCTATGTGTCGGGTCATCTATCCGTTGACTATTGTGTATTGTGCATTGTGACTGCAAACGTGCTTAAACCTAAATAATAACAATTTAACAAAGTGTTTACTGAAAACAGACGTGAAGAGAGACGTGAGGAAAAATGTCAGACACACAAGTAGTCTGGCGCTAAGAGGGATGGAGACACAGAGAAAGACAAGCAAATAGACCAGAAGAAGCTCTTGAGTCGATGCTCCATCTCCCTTGTGTGACCTGTCTGGTCATTCATTAGGAGTCGCTGCACTGAATCAGCTTGCTCACTACAAACTCCCCATCCGTCAAGTACTTTGAAATTGCTTCAAAGCAGCGTTCACTGTCATTTCTGCCGAAATAACAGCGTTGATGAAGCAGCGGAGGACAATTTATGTCTGTTTTACGTAAAAGGACATTTCAGGGCGCGGGCAAAATGGAAAACGTTAAGTGTTATTCTTAAAAGACGCTGTCAAGTTCAAGTATCTAAAAAGAGGAATTGCACCTTCTTGACTTGGGACAAAAACAATGCGGTCAAATAGTTTCTTCAAATATCTCATATCTTCTCATCTGACTTTTTTTAAAACAGTTTAAAAACAACTTGAGCAGTTAACTGCTGACCATTAATCAGACGGTCAGCTGTAAATGGGGAATTCTAACGGGCCCCAGCTGCAGGAAGGCGAAGGGGTTCTAACGGGCCACCGGGCCGTAGTCCATCTCCAACTGTACTTCCCGTCCTGACCTGTCTCTGGTCCAGAGGACTTGAGAGACCCGTCCCACAGGCAAGAGTGCCCGAGGTAACTGTGGGTCTACGATCATGACCGTGGTGCCAACCTGGAGATCTGGTGCTTTGGCTTGCCATTTCTGGCGTGCTTGGAGACCAGGCAGGTAGTATTTCAGAAAGTGCTTCCAGCTGACTGTGTCTCCATCTACGCCGACTCAACAGGTCTGACTCAGGGTAGACGACCTGTGGGAGGGACGCGTCTCGCCGCCCCATCAGAAGAGCATTTGGGGTTACCGGGTCCGGGTCAGCGATGTCTGAGGAGGTGTAACCCAGAGGTTTTGAGTTGAGGATTCCCTCGATCTCGATGAGCACTGTCCTCAGGACCTCTTCCATCACGGATTGAGCTCCCAGGGTTATCCGCAGAGCTTGCTTGAGGGAGTGGATCTCTCTTTCCCAACAACCACCAAAGTGTGGCGCGCTTGGGGGGTTGAAGGCAAACTGGATTTGCTGACTGGCGAGTTGGGCCTGAACTTCTGGTTGGAGAGCTGTGAAGGCTTCCTTCAGCTCTCGTTCTCCTCCCCTGAAGTTTGTCCCCCGGTCGGACAACAACTCGAGTGCCATCAGATAGGAATCAGCATCTATGCTGCAGAGGAGATCAATGTAGACTGCACGCGTCGTCATACATTTAAAGAGAATACCCCATCTCTTTTCGCTCCGGCGACCGATTTTAACCTCATAGGGGCCAAAACAGTCTACTCCGGTGGAGTAAAATGCAGGCTTGTGGAGACGCAGTCTAGCAGGGGGCAGGTCAGCCATCGTGGGAATCTGAGGGGTACCGCACCATTTTCGACAGTCGGTGCACTCCCGCTGGTGACGTCGGATAGCCTCTCTGCCACGGATAATCCAATACTTTCTACGGACTTCAGCGAATACTCGCTCTGGGCCTGGGTGGCACAATCTCTTGTCGAACTCTTTGATGATCAACTTGGTGATCCAGTGCTGGGGTTCAAGCACGATTTGGTGCATAGCATCCTGATCCAGCAGAGTGCTGTGCCGCAGGCGACCTCCCACTCGGATCAACTGGGTGGTATCATCAAACTCGGGGGCGAGAGTGACCAGGCGGCTGCTACAGGGTACTGCTTTCCCTGATCTCAGGTGTGTCACATCAGTGGCAAAACAGTCCTGCTGTGCTCGCTGGAGAAGGGATATCTCTGCCTCCTTGAAGTCACTGGCTGAGGGGTTTCCCTCAGCTGCCCCATGATTAGAGAGCACGGTAGCCTCCAGAAGTTTGCCAAAGGTGGTGAACTGACTAGCTTCTGGGGTGTCTGGGATTGGCGCTGTAGCAGTGAGGCCGCAGAATGTAGTTTTCCTGAGCTCATCTCCTTCAGTGGGTGAAGTGACCGGCTTCTTAGGCCACTGCTCAGGAGTCCCTTGCAGGAATGATGGGCCCTGGTACCAGCGACTCTGTGTACCTAGCTCAGCAAGAGCTTTCCCACAGGTGATGTCATCGGCAGGATTGCTGGTGGTATCCACGTAGCGCCATGCATCACGGTCTGTAAGGTCTTGTATCTCTGCCACCCTCGTGCCGACAAACACCTTAAACCGACACGAGTCCGAGTGGAGCCACGTGAGGACCGTGGTGGAGTCGGACCAGAAGGTAACTTGGTGGATGGGAAGAGAGAGCTCTGTCAGGAGTACCTTGGCTAGCTGTGCTCCAGTAAGTGACGAGGGATTGATAACAGACGAGGGATTGATTGCTGCTTCCTCGGCGCTACCCTTGACCTTGCTGTAAGGAATGCCACCTCGACCTTGCTGCTGGGGTCCTCGGTTCTGAGATAGGCCACAGAGCCATAGGCCCGCTCCGATGCATCACAGAACACGTGGATATCTCTTGAGCTGGTGGGGGAATCCAACTCTCGACTGCTGGAGCCCCTAGGAAGGGCTATATGCTGCAGGTCTGGCAGTTCCCTCTCCCACTCTCTCCATGACTGGAGGAGGACTTCGGGTAGCTGGGGGTCGTCCCAGTCTCTCTTCTTGTCCCAGAGCTGTTGGACTATCATCTTGGCCCTGGTAGTATAGGGAACGATGTAGCCCAGCGGGTTATACTGGCTAGCCAGGACCTTATAGATGGTGCGCATTGTGACCTCAGGACAGGCGAGAGGTCGGGACTTGCACGACAGAGTGTCGGACTGGCAGTGCCAGTGGAGCCCGAGTGCTGATTCTTGAGCGTCTGCTTGCCCTTGTGCAATCCAGCGTTCAGTGCTGTCCGACCTGGCATCGGAGGGAAGATGACAGATCACAGAGGGGACATTGCTTGCCCATTGACGCAGGTCGAAGCCTCCTTCTGCTAGGAGCTTCCGGAGCTGGTCCACAAGCGCTTTGGCCTCCACCTCAGAAGTCAACCTCAGCATACAGTTATCCACATAAAAAGATCTTTCAATTGCCTCTCTGACGGCGTCATCGGGGTGGGCATTGTCCCTGGCATGTTTCTGGAGGGCGAATGTCACGCAGCAGGGGCTAGATGTAGTGCCGAATGGGAGGACACACCACTCATAGACGCTGGGCGGTTCTTCGCGGTTCATGTCTCTCCAGAGAAATCTTAGTAGCGGCCTATCTTCAGGGAGGAGCCTCACCTGATGAAACATCCCGCGGATGTCACTGCTGATGCCAACCGAATGCTCTCTGAATCTGAGGAGGACTGAAAGCAGAGATGGACTTAATGTGGGCCCAGGGAGCAGGAGCTCATTGAGGTTATTCCCTCTGAATTGGAATGAGCAATTGAACACTATGCGGTTCTTGCCATTGTGTTGCACCATATGGTGTGGGATGTACCAGCTGGTGGCGGTGTCCTCCTTAGCACCAGGTGCTAGTTTGACCGCATAGCTGGCCTGCTCCAGCTTCTGGATTTCGGCTTTGTAAGCCTGGGCTTGATCAGGTGCCTTCGCCAGCCTCTTCTCTATGCCTCTTAACTGTGAGAGCATGGCTTCCTTTGGCGCTCGTAGCTGAGGCATGTTCTTGGCACGCAGGAGGGGAGTAGCATACCGTCGGACTCCGTCCACCTCAACCCTCACGATCCTGGCCTCGAGAAGGTCTATAGCCTCCTGGTCATGACGGGATCTTGTGCTGGCCTTCTCGCTGTGCCATGGTAACACGTCAATCTGCCACAGCCTTTCGATCTGACTGTACAAGTCAGCAGATGAAGGGAGAGTGGATGTGAAAAGGCACTGCTGTTCAGTAAGGCTATGCCTCAACTCCTGTGCAGGGCCCTGCAGGGTCCATCCAAGGCGGGTCTTGATGGCAGCTGGCCCTCCTGGAGGCCCGAGTCAGACTGGTTCCACTGGTGTTATCAGGTGGGGGTAGTCCGATCCAATGAGTAACACCGGCTGCACCTCAATGATGTGCTGCAATGACAAACCTTTGAGGTGGCGAAACCTTTGTTGCAGGGCACTGACAGGTTGGGTGTGCTTGGCCAGGCCCAACTGTTTGGCAGTGAATGCACCCTGGATGTGGTACAGTTTCCTAGGCTCTGGCGGAGCCTAGGAAACTGGCGGAAGCTGGATCTCAAATCATGGGGGAGTTTCCCTAGCAGCCTAGAAACATGTGAGCCGCACTCCAGTTCCACCTCACCTTTCCGGCCCAGCTGCTCCAACATGCCCACTAGTGAGCGCACCTGCAGGGCGAACAGCCTGAAGGCCTTGATGTCCCCACTGGCGATATTCGGGCCATCCATCAGCTCAGCGATCCGCTGGAGAGCTAACTGGTGCGGCTGTCCGTACTGCTTGTTGAGAGCAGCCATGGTATCTGAGAAGGGGTAATTTGAGCTACTGTAGGAGTCGGCGACCAATAGGGCTTCCTCTAACTTGAGATGATCCATCAGGATCTGAAATTTGAATCTCTCCGTAGCGTCGTCTGGGAGGATGTTTTCCAAGGCGATTTTCATCCGTGAGAACTCTCTGGGGTTTGGATGAATGAAGTCTGGTATGGTGGGAGTGGGTCCCTTGTACATCCTCGAGTGGCTACTGGGAGATGGGGGGCTCCGTGCTCTATGCTGGGAGTGGCTCCGATGGTGGTATGGAGACAGTGAGCGCTCTAGCCGAGAAGAGCGATAATAGCGGTGATGGTGGGTGGAGTCTTGCCGTCTATGGGGCTCCCGCCTATGGCCCTCGGCACTGGACGAACGTGAATGGGAGGCGTTCTGATGGGGGTGGGGCGACTTATCCGTTACCTGCTCCTGTGGTCCCATCGCTGGGCCAGGACTGCCTGAGCATGCAGCCTCTCCAGGGGTAGCTCTTGGTCTCTTGGTCTGCGGGGCTGGAATAGGTGGGGGTCGCTCCATTCTTACCTCGTGCATACTTTGTCAGGGAGATGGCACAGGATGTGTTGATGGCCGGGAATGGTATTGCCTCTGCTCCCTCTCATAGCTTGACCTGGGATGATGGTCTGCACGGTCCAGTCCCATCCTCTGCATTTCTGACAGCAGGACGTCCTGCCGACGGTGGAGGTATTCGATCTCCTGCCTCATTTCTTCTTTGGTGATCTCCCACTTGTCCCTTATCACCCACTGTGATGGTGAGTAATAGGCCTGGCTGACGGGAGGTGAGAGTGCATGGTCTGCCCCCTGCTAGACTAGTGGGTGTGGTGCTATATGTGGTGGTGACAAACGCCTCATCTGGCCTGGGTCGATGAGGTCATAGTCATCCAGGTGTGCGGGGAGGGATGTCTGGCGCCTGACTCGCACAGTAGGTTCATCCTCGTCTGAATACTTCAACATGTTAATCAGCAGTAAGTCTGAATCCGGCTCGAAGGACCATGTAAAATACGGTTAGCTTTTGGAAGCTCTCACCCATCTGAACGGTTAGCTGATGTAGCCCTCACCCGATATTTATAACTATAGCTGATTACAGGATTCAAACACGCTGCCGGATGTCCAGTAAGAGACAGAGAGACGGAGTTGAAGTTCAGAAATTTATATTGAAGCTTCTTCACCACATACATTACATCCACACCCACTAGCAAGTTCCAAAGTGCAACACTGTGTGGTTCTGAAACGAAATAATACACATTGTTGAATATGCATATATTGTATACGCACATATAAACGCATACCTACACCTGAATGAATGAACATGGATATGCACATAATTACAGCTTCACCCCTATATGCATATCTAAGTGAAAGCACTGTTAACACAAAAGAGAGAACATACAAATTAAGTAATCTCAATCTCCCTAATATCAAATATCAACTGCGCATGCGTGGATGCGTTGCGGTGCAAAGGTTTAGAAGCTTCCACACGATATCAATATTGTAAACAGTGTGACATGCTACAGTAACGTCACGGGGATGAAATAGGCAGTAGTAGTAAACAAACACTCCAATTAATAGAACATACATGCAGCAATTACCAGTCCCATTTACACATAACATTAGCAATCAGAGTACTATGCATACGATTGACATTACGAGTTTTAATAGGGCTAACGGCAACAGCAAGCTAGGAACGACATGGTTATAACTAACAGCAAATCCTGTATTTTACACAACATACAGCTGCAATCACGTTACACACAGATGACAAGAATTGAACACTCACGGTTTTTATCCACGCACAACACTTTGGGATATTACCGGCACCCGAACGAATAACGTCTCCGTCATCGGTAACTTTCTGCTTTTCCGTAATCTGGATGAGAAGTTACGGCAGTGGGCGGGGACAAAACTGCTAGGTGTATTATGTATGTGATTGGACAACCATGGTAGTTGACTGACAGCTGTGATAACCAATAGGCAACTGATAAACATAAATGAAAGATAGAATGGGAAAAGGTTGGCCTTTTTAACAACACTAAAACAGCATTAAGGTAATAAAGCATTAAAAGGGAAAGAAGTCAGAGGTGAAGGAGAACATCTGCGGACCTAAGATTGACTCAAGAGTAACCCAAAAAATGTTAAAGGATCACTCTCAGAGAACCAATCTCATCTACAAATGTCACATGGAAGCATGTGCTTTTCTGCATCATATTCTACACTACACTGTGTATAAAATGCACGTATGATTTTATAAACAAAAGGTCTAAACTAAATGTAATCATGGTATCTGATGAGATGATTTCACCGGTCATTCTCCCAAACGTATTTGGACGGGGTTTAAAAAAAAGACAAGGTTGGACTACAGCTGCCGTTTACCATTTATTTAGACACAGAAGACTCATCATTTACCTGACTTTTTTTATGCTGTTGAATTTGGTTACAGGTACTTACCAGGTACCTAGTCTCCCTCGATTTTGCACCAGAGTTTTTGCGTAAGAGTTCCTAAGTTGCCATATGTTACAGGGTACCTGTGGGTCATTAAAAAGTCATAGAAAGTTTAAATGAATGATCTTAAATTCAAGTTCTAAATAGGTAACTACAGTAATTAAGCTGTTATATTTTTGTCCAATTATACTGTAATTCTGAAAATGAAGCTAAGAGCTACCAAATTATGTACGCGCGCCATAACAATGTCAGGTTTTCCCCTTTTACACTTTCAACACATTTTATTTGCTGTACGACTGCTGCCGTGACTCACACTTTGTGTCAAATTGAGGAAAAGGAGAAAGAAAGTCCCTCAGGGAGATGTACATTTGACATTATTTTGTAGGAACTGTAATAGTATGTGACATATGAACAAGGGCAGAGGTTTTGATGGCGCTGAAGGGGCAAGACAGGGTGGGGGGGTGTTGATAAACCATCTGGGCGTCCTGCTGGGCATATAGTGGGGATTCAGACAGTAGCAGCCTCCAAAAACATGAAAACATCTCTTTAGGTAAAGTGCCAAAAAGATGCACCTTTAGGCCTTTCTCCTTTGTTCGTAAAGTGCAGCTCAGTCGGGTCCTATGACAGGCTGTCAGCTTGTCTGATACCCACTTCCTGTTTGTGGCAGGTCGTTCCAACAAAGACAAGGTGGGATCGCCTGCTGCTGAAGCCCCAATTCTTAAGAGAAATCTCCATTTTCTACCTGTCAGACTCTATTATTTATTCATTCGCTTACTGATGTGTCATCTTTTTTTTTTACATTTTCAAGTGAGGGGTAGTGTGTGTGCATCTGTGTGTCTCTCTATGTGAGTATGTGTATGTGTGTGTGTAGTCTAGTGTGTATGTGTGTGTGTGTGTGTGTGTGTATGTGTATGTGTGCTAACTCGGCAGTACAGTTATGGTCTCCAGCAGGACGCCACTCATCTTCTGGAATCACTTTTTTTTAGTCAGCATGTAGCGCAGGCAGGTGCCAGCATGTAAGTGAGAGTCTGTGTGTGTGTGTGTGTGTGTGTGTATCTGTCTCTCATTGAAACAGGCCCTGCGTGAACCACCCAGACTCAATTCCCAGTTTGTCACCCAGCATTTCCTGTCACCTGGCGGCGGATCAAGCTCAACAGAGTTAGAGTGTCTCTCTGAGCTAAACTACAGTGTACTGAACTGAGCAGTACAGTACAGTCTGTAGACAGTGTTGGGGAAGCTACTTTGAAAGTCCAGTTTTACAATCTACCAGTTCACATTGGAAGAAGGTGAACTACAACAAAGTTACCCTCAAGAGAAATACCGTTTGTTAACTTATTTAAAGAAAGTAGTTCAAACTATTTAAAAAAAAACAAAAAAAACATATCTACATCTTCAATGTCATAATACAAAATCACATGGCTGCAAAATATACTAGTTATTACATGTTTTTAAAAATATATATATTTAATTTGAAATAAAAAGCAAGGAATGTTTAGTGTTTCTAAGCTGCCTTGACAGTTAAAGCTGCATTATGTTTCTTCAAATTAAAATGACAAATAAATGATATATTTCATACATTATCAGGTTGTGTCTGCCTGTGACTCGCCTGAAATTAGCTTTTCAATAATGTTAGGGACTTTTTGGGGTGTATACCATTTGCTGTGGGTGTGTGTGCACAGGTGTGGCCAGCAATGAGCCGGGTTGTGGCTGTCAAGGCCACAGACCACAGAGCAGGGAAGGAGCAACTACAACAATGGAGGAGAGCATTAAGGAAAAGGACAGCGAAGCTAAACGTGCAGCCGACGCGACCCGTACAAAAACATGGCAAACATAAGCGTTACTCTTCCATACTGGGGCTGCCTGAAGGAGACGACAGAGCTGAGAAGCAACGCAGAGTTAGCTTGTATACTGCTAGCCAGGTAGGATGCTAGCCCGTTAGCTATGATTTCTTTGTTGCAAGCTAGCACTATGAGTTCATCAGACTCAAGTGTTCGAGTGTTGGGGTGGGAACTTGACCAACTGAGGGAGAGGATAACGGGACTAGCGATACACTTTGCTGCCTCAAGGCAAATAGTTGCATATTGTAGCTTTAAATGATTAAATAAAAATAATTTATTGAAATAAATAAAAGTATGAAAAATGTAATTCCCTTCTTTTCTTTTATAGCCAATAATAGTTGGTATTTGAAGTAGTTACCTACATCACAAAATTACAACAGTTAATGAACTATTACAACCACTATTCAACTTTTAATTCAGTTGAACTACCACCAAGAAATGCAAAATGTACTTAAACTATTAATCTTATTACGTGTAGTGAAATAACTCTCCAGCAGTGGATGTAGCCTTCTATATATAGGCTTCTATATATTTTCAGCTTTCTAAACATTTTTCACTCTGGAAACCACATACGAGTAAAGATTTGATACAAGTACCATGATGACACACACACACAGGCATGCATTATACACACATTCAGGCACACACACACACACACATACGTCTTCACAAGCATGCATACACACACATTCTGCTCAAATCCCCTTCACAACTGTCATTACCATCACTGGGTTTATTTATGATGTTCCTCTCAGCGCAGGGAGAAAAGAAATGTAGCCGCTTTTCATAAAGTCCCTGTAATGGATCCCTAATGGATTTGTCAAATTGATTGGGGAAGAGAGTTGCCTAGAAGGCTGGAAATGGATGCAAATGGGTCTTTGATTAGTGCATGTGTGTCTGTGTATGTGTCTACAGTACACCATCTTGTCTTCAGGTCACGCAAGCTAAGCCTGTTGCAGTATCTCTTAATTAGTCATCATCCCTGGTGGTTTACTAGGTTAAAATCAGACATAAATGTACAGCGCTCGTCTAACATGAATGCAACACGATTTACTATTTTAGGTTGACCTACATCTTTATGAGATACATTCATAGTATAGATCCTAGTAAGTAGTATCACAAGGGAGAGGGTGTTTTAAGGGGAAATGGAAATTCATGCTTTTCTGATATTGATTTCTGTTTATATTTTTTGCTTTATGATGACTGCACATATATATGGTACATCTTTTTATTTATTTTATCTTTTTATTTTATCGTATTATTTTCTTATTTCTTATATCTTTTCATATATTTTAGTGTGAATTTTTCTATTTTCTATTGTATTCTTGACCTTTGCCTTTTCCAGTACTTGCTTTTGTTCTTGGTTTTTTTATTATTATTATATACTCTTTCTATGTTTATTGTTATGCACTAATCACCAAGTCAAATTCCTTGTATGTGAAAACATTTGGCAATAAAACTGATTCTGATCGCTGGAGGTCACTGACTTAGCTGAATACTTGGAATATAACAGCAAAATACTAATGAAAAATGTGCCACTATAAATACAGATAAAAACAATTTTCCTTTTAATAACTTACTGTAGATAGATTCGTTTTTCTTACTGTCTAATCACTCTGTAGATAATTGTTAGAGAGCTGTAATGTAATGGGTGACGAAAATATTTTCCCATAGCCTAAATGCATCAACTGTGCTTATAATTACACTATACCAGAAATAAGTATTGTACTATGTTGACATGTCAGGGAGAAACAAAATACAAAACAAGAGGATAACACAGGAATGCTGACCACCAGGATGTTATAAGATACAGCGCTTGATGAATAAGGGACTACGTTTCCCATGCAAACACATTAATCAAACACACACACACACACACACACACACACACACACGTGCTTGCTTTTGGGACCAAATTAATAAGCCTAGCCCGGAGGAGAAGACCAACGGAGGCTTACAGTAGCCGAGGACAGCTGACATTACTCGGGTACTTACAGACTGGGGAAAGTGTTGTTTTTTGCAGGATTCTTTTCAGGTGCTTTGTCTCATGATTCTCACAAAGTCGCAAGTAACGAAAGCATTAGGATTTAAAGAAATGACAAATTATGTCTTGAAACGTCCCAAATTAAGTTCTGCATGCGCTGCTTAAATCGTGTTTTGAAAATGGGATTATTCCTTCATCTTAATCTACAAGTGAGCCCTGTACCAAAATCTTTACAGATGAAGCCCAAGTACCATTTAAGTACTGCATATAAACTGTATACATCCATTCTTAACATGTGCATGCTATATTGATTTCCAAAAGGCCTTTGGTTTTGTCAGCAGGGAATTACTGGCCCATGTCTGCTCAGAGAAGGCATAGATGGTGAATTCCTTCGTTATATGAAGCACCGGTAGCATGTGTGCAAGTGAATAAGCATTACACTGAGTGGTTTTCTACACCCTCCAGGGTCACGCTGGAAGGCTGTTGATCCCCAACATTGTTTGCAATCTTGATCCATGATTTAGCCAAGGAAATTAAACGCAGAAAGTGAGTCCCTTCATATGAGGTACTTTCTAGGAGTCCCTTTAGTGGCGATTACAGGTGGTACGGGATGGGAGTGAAACTAGGCGGAAAGCAAGCATGGCAGCACAATGGAACAGGTTGCATGCCGAGACAGGACAGGCAGGACAGCCAAACTATTTTTAATGGGATATTTCGGGGTATGTGGGCAAGCCAAATGGCAGGTCTTTTTTGACAAATTTCTCCATATTTCAAAGTAAATGTATGGGAGACACTGCTACCATTAGACAAAATGTGTTAGCAGAGCATCAGATAAAAAGGTCAGAGGACATATTTCATTAACCAGAACTCAGAACCTTTTGTCGATTTAAGAAAGCATACGCCTGTGAAAAATACATGCATTCATCATTGCCAAAAAGTTGTTCAAAAAGTGTAAAAACTCATTAGTTTTGGTTAAGTGATACGGATGAACTTAAATGGCTCTTTGACAATAAGGTATTCCCTTTGTCGAAGGCGTGGGTGAAGTGCTCAAAGGAAACCAAACAGGCAGTTGTTGTAAATGAGTATGTTTTGGTCTTCGGTGTCTTATACTCCTGCAAATGATGGGTAATTTAGACAAGAGACAAAAAGAAAAATGTATTCACATGCACACACACACACACACACACATTAAAAACATATACACACTGTGTTCAACAGACAAAATGATATGATTGAAATGATAAAATGATAACACATGGTGCTCCTTCCCTCCCTTCAACTTTGAGCAAGTTAACAGTTTTTCTCAATTGTTTACACACTCAAACTGGAACTTGAGGCACAATCACTGAAATCTGAAACTCATGTACCTACCCCCCCCCCCCCAAACCAAGCCTGCAGAAATGCAAGCACATTTGCACCCAGTTTGCAATTTTAAATCATACTTTTTTGTAAAACACTACACACAATTATCTACATTTGGCCCAATTTTCATAGATAAAATCTCGTGTTCACGTGGAAAACACTGCCATTCAGAATGCTAAACCTAAATGATCAATTAACCACACGACTCCTCACATGGGCAAACACCTGCAGCAATGGATGCCAATATTGCAGAGAGAGGTGGAGCAAGAGGACTGAGAATGAGAGGAGGAGGACGAGGAAGAGCAAGACTGATGAGAGCAACTATCTCTAATGAGATTCGGGCCACTTTGGTTGACCACGTGGTCAACCATAGTCTTACAATGAGGGAGGCTGGGCAGAGAGTCCAGCCCAACCTGAGTCGCTTCACTGTGGCTTCAGTCATCCAGACTTTCAGAAATGAGAATAGGTAAGAAATCTACCACCCTTACTTACATATCAATACAGTACTCAATGATTACAGTTGAATACACTATTGCAAGTGGTGGAAGAGAACGTCTTTCGACACCTGAACAGGTGACTGAAGTTGTTAACTTTGTACTGGCAAACAATGCGATAACACTAAAGGAAATACAACGTCGGATCATGGTAATTTCCATAACATTGACAATGTGAGTTTATCCACACTGGACCGCATCCTCCGGTGAAACCACCTTAGGATGAAGCAGGACTAGAGGGTGCCATTTGTGAGAAACTCGGAAAGAGTAAAATAATTACGTTATGGCTGTGTGTAAGTATGTCCTATACATTCCCACAATTGATTGCATCCTATCAGGACTGATTAGACGCTAGGGCTGTCGCGGTAACCGCACCACCGCACCACTGCGGTTGTGTCAAGGCACCCGCGGATGGAAAACAAACCACCGCGACAACCGCGGTTGTTAAAAAAAAAAAAAAAAAAGTCCTGTATTTTGGAAGGTTTTTATTATTTGTTTTCCATTTTATTATTAAATTAATCATATTCATGTGTATTTGGTGTAAAGTATGACTAAACTCTTTAGGGCTAGTATAATGAGTGTTTTTTCACATAATACACACTTTGCTCTGTTTGGAAATCTCCCTCAATTTTGTAGAAAAACTGCCACGAAGAGCTTTTTGACATTCGCCGTGTTTAGTGAGCCGGAGTGAATTTACGAGTGTGTGCATTGGCTGGTTAACATAATTAACTAACGTGATTGATTTGAAAGACGCTTGGTATTTAGTAGCTAAGTAGTTTATTTCCCCATTTATGACAACGATTGTAAGTTAGGCTACAGTTTATTAATGTTTTTTTGTGTAAAAAAATAATAAATTATCAATAATAATAATAATACTGTGGCGGACTCGCCATGTAGAGCGCCGTCTTCCCCGGCGCGCGCACCTCCTCCCTCCCGGCAGGTCAGCCACGGAGCACCAAGGCTGTCCCAGTCCGCCAGGCTTCCAGGGGCGTCCCGCCCCAACCCCGACTGGACAGCCCTTCCAGGCTGCGCCCGACTGCGTTTATGATTCAAACTTCGTGTACACGTTCACATCCCTACTTTTATCACATTTCACAATGTTGAGGGACGAATGGATAGATTATCAAACATGTTTGAAATTGTTTGGGACTCCTACGACGTTTCCTGTTCTTAGGACCCGCTAGTGTCTAACACTGAACCGATCGTGGGTAAACTCGCATGTATTAAAAAAAAAAGGGAAAAAAAGGGGGCGGTACCACCGCATCCCACGGCAATGAGCCACATACACAACCGCGGTGGGAACATTTCAAACCGCGACAGCCCTATTAGATGCATTACTGTATTGTAATCCAATGTTTTGTACTTCACAATATTGACACAATATTGCCATGAACCACCACGGCATCCTCCATCACCATGCTACCCTTGGCCCCTACAACACTGCCCATCTCATGACATTCCTGGACACACTACACAATTTGGTGTAGTGCCTATTTTGTTTTCTATTGTCTGTTCTCTATGCATACAGTAACACTATACACATTCAACTGTGTTTGCTGAGATGTATACAATATTTTGGGGAAAAGAAAAAAATATAAATTCTGTTCCTGTATTTGTGTGTTTGTTTCATATTTGAGTATATAAACACAATATTTTACACCAGGCTACTGTACGTACAGTGGAGGAAATAAGTATTTGATCCCCTGCTGATTTTGCAATTTTACCCACTTAGAAAGAAATGAGCTGTCTATAATTTTAATAATAGGTCTATTTTAACAGTGAGAGATAGAATATCAACAAAAAAATTCAGAAAATCGCATTAAATAATAGTTATAAGTTGATTTGCATTTCATCGAGGGAAATACGTATTTGATCCCCTACTGACCAGCAAGAATTCTGGCTCCCACAGACGGGTTATGTGCCCACGAGGCACACAGATTAGTCCTCTCGGCTTTCCTCTCAGTTTAAGAAAGTACTCCTAATCTCAACTGGTTACGTGTATGCACAAAACCTGTCCAAAGAATCACACTTCGTATCTTCAACTTCACCACCATGGGCAAGACCAAAGATCTGTCTAAGGACGTCAGGGACAAGATTGTAGACCTGCACAAGGCTGGAGTGGGCTACAAGACCATCGGCAAGCAGCTTGGTGAAAAGGAGACAACTGTTGGTGTGATTATTCGCAAATGGAAGAAAGACGAAATAACCATCAATCACCCTCGGTCTGCGGTTCCATGCAAGATCTCACCTCGTGCGGTATCGTTGATCATCAGAAAGATGAGGGATAAGCCCAGAACTACACGGGAGAAGCTTGTTAATGATCTCAAGGCAGCTGGGACCACAGTCACCAGGAAAACCATTGGTAACACACTATGCCATAATGGTTTGAAATCCTGCAGCGCCCGGAAGGTCCCTATGCTCAAGAACGCGCATGTACAGGCCCATCTGAAGTTTGCCACTGAACACCTGAATGATTCTGAGGAGGCTTTGGATAACTTGATGTAGTCAGATGATACCAAAATCGAGCTCTTTGGCATCAACTCGACTCCCCGCATTTGGATGGAGAAGAATGCTGACTATGACCCCATGCACACCATCCCCACCGTCAAGCACGGAGGTGGAAACATTATGCTTTGGGGCTGTTTCTCTGCTAAGGGTACAGGACAACTGCACCGCACTGAAGGGATGATGGATGGGGCCATGTACTTCTCCCAAGCCTCCTCAGAATCATTCAGGTTTTCAGTGGCAAACGTCAGACGGTTATTTTGTCTTTCTTCCATTTACGAATAATCGCATCAACAGTTGTTTCCTTTTCACCAAGCTGCTTGCCGATGGTCTTGTAGCCCATTCCAGCCTTGTGCAGGTCTACAATCTTGTCCCTGACGTCCTTAAACAGATCTTTGGTCTTGCCCATGGTGGTGAGGTTGAAGATACGAAGTGTGATTCTTTGGACAGGTTTTGTGCATACACGTAACCAGTTGAGATTAGGAGTACTTTCTTAAACCGAGAGGAAAGCCGAGAGGACTAATCTGTGTGCCTCGTGGGCACATAACCCGTCTGTGGGAGCCAGAATTCTTGCTGGTCAGTAGGGGATCAAATACTTATTTCCCTCGATGAAATGCAAATCAACTTCTAACTATTATTTAATGCGTTTTTCTGGATTTTTTTGTTGATATTCTATCTCTCACTGTTCAAATAAACCTACCATTAAAATTATAGACCACTCATTTCTTTGTAAGTGGGCAAAATTGTGAAATCGGCAGGGGATCAAATACTTATTTCCCCCACTGTATGTAGTAAGTGTAACACTGAAAAATGCAAAAGGCCTAAGCCTACTGATAAGATTCATAGTAGAGTTTTCCATTGAGCACATTAGTGTGTAATTGGTGCTTAGAAATATCTATTCATATGATGGTCTTTCCATTTTGATAAGACATAACATTGTTTTGAAAGCAAAGTTTCATTTTGCAAGAGATTTGTGGTATTTTGCATTTTGTATGTGTATTTTGTGTTTTGAGAATATGAGGTATACTTTCAGAAAACAATTGAGAAAAATGGTAAGATTGAAACCTGCTCTGACTCATTCCTTTGCATGCTCATCCTAGTGATAACACACAAACACACACACGCTCTTACTGAATCGCAAGTAAAAGGTCACTGGCTGACTGCAAACATCTGAGAGTCGCTCCAAGATAATAAAATGAACAACTCATTCTGCTTTGTGCAAAGACACACACCATCTCGTGCGAACACACGTATGCACCCCCCCATCTCACACACACACACAGGACCCATCTCCCCCTGACATCCCCACCTCAATCCCACACACACATACACACTCACAGTGCATGGCAGCATGGCAGTGCTCACTCGTGAGTCGAAAGGGTGCTCTGGCCTCAGCTCAATTTGTCCACTAACTAAAGGTCAAGCGAAATGTGTTTTCCTGAGTAGTCGGTATTTCAGAGCTCATTTGCTTCCTTCTCCATCTAGCCCACAGCTCACCATGGTGAGGGCAGCAATTTACAGACAAAGAGAAAGAGGGGGCGAGGGAAACACAGTGAAAGTCGTCATGTTTCCGTCCAACTGACAAGCAAATTTCAGGCAAACCTTTGAAATGATAAAATGTGAATGAGGTGCATTTCTGTGGACGTTTTTATTGGACTTTAACATCCGTAACCCACAGCAGACGACCCACAAATATGTAGCACCATCCACAAATATTTCAGTATCCACAAACAATACTTTTTCACCTGTGTCTTAGAAAATTATATCCAAATAACTTTGACTGACTGAAATACACATGGAGATGGATGAAATGGGCATGTACCATTGCAAGCCAGTAGGGGAGTCTGACGAGCTGAGTCTGAGATGTCCTCACAGGGCCACCGTACTTGAGGCAAATTTGTAGAGCAAGGACAGAGGACACATATCTGTACCAGGTTTTGTGTCAATCAGACTAATGCTATAGTGGCCTTTCAAAGTTTTAAAACTGGACCTTTCGCTATATCACCCCCATCTGGTCAACTGGGGTCATATTTCCTGTTAGGCATTTTATCTTTCTGCCAAATTTCATGTCTCGTATCATTTACCATATCACAGTAATTTGAGAAACGGCAGAAGGAGGAGAAGAAGAACAACGCTAATAAACCAATGCAACCAATGGCCCCTTACCGTTGAAGAAATTAACTTTACCCAGAGCAGGGTGACTATGCAATCTTTTTTTTTAGCAGCTTCCTGTTTCACACCAACACATTATGACACATCAAAATTAGCACATCAGCTTCAAAATCTTCAGCTTTCAGTTAATTGGATATTTGCTTGAGCTTTAAAACTTTATTCACTCTTCTGTGTGCATAAAACAAACAACTTGCTAACTTGAACACTATATTCCCAATGGGATCCCGCACTGAAGATTTTGGCCATTGAATTTGTTGTTGTTTTTTCCCCCATCCACAGAAGTTTTAATTAGCACAAAAAAAGGATAAAATGTCCTCCACTGACATCCCTCTGGGGACAGTTTCAAACTCAGACTCAATAGCTCTCAAAAGGAACAAAGTTCTATAACAATTTCTGGAGTTTCATGAAAATGTACATAAATGTCACACCAAAATGTCTTGGCCTATTTATAGGCACCACACCGGAGCAACGACCCAGGTTATTCCCGGCTGGGTCAGGCGTTGGTGTGAATGGGTCAACTCGGGTTATCAGACCCGGGTCCACGACCCATAAGACAGTTCACAACAAGGACCGTTTCAACAACGAACCGATAGGACGACAAACAACGGAGCATTGGAAAGATTCTGAAATCAGAGAGCTTCTGTCCATTCGTGGGGAAGAAGAAATAAAGCTACAAATTACTGGGACGGTACAAGATTCAATTATCTATGGCGTAGATAATATAATACGGCAAAATCACACAGGTACTTGTTCGGCCCTGCGCGGCAGTGATGTATACAGATGTAAATATGGTGACTCGGGTCTTGTCCTGGTCTGAATGGTGACGACCCGGAAATTACCTGTGTTCAATAACCCGTGTAAATCCCGGGATTTGTGTGTGAAAGGGGTGTTAGTAATGTTTGTGTAACAGATTTCCATCAAACTGGATTACGCAATACTAAAATGAAGTATTACCATTTATGAAATTGACTCATATAGTTAAACTGAATGAATTAAAATGTATGCATTTAGTGCTCATAATGCTAATACATACAAATGTGTTTCATCAGCATCTAAACAGCATTCCAATTTCTACCTAATAACTAAGAGGGTCATTTGTGTGCAGCGTAGTTTCCTATTGTATTCTTATCAATAACTAAATAGTTTGTCATTTACAGAGGGATTGGTATTTATTTATTTTACTTAATTATTTACAAAATACTATGTATTTAATTTCATCATTCAATATTAATGACAAAACATTTCAAAGCTAGCCTCTATAGATTAACAAATATTTTAGCTCTTCAGCAGCATGTCAAATTTAGTAGCCGTGTCTAAAAGTTTAAAAAAATAAAAATACAGGAAACAGGCATGTATGTATAATATATCCATATTTCCTTTAAAAATTATTGTTTTATCTAGTAAGGATGTCCCTTGTGATTTTGGATTGAAGACTTGGCCTTGGACACACACACACACACACACACACAAACACAGCAGGGCCTTGAGGTATCGGCTTGCCTTTGTGTAGGGATGAGCAGTCAGGGCCGCCCTTATCAATGCCTGATGATAATAAAGAAGGTGGGATGCTTTTCTACCACATGGAGAGCAGATAACAAAGAAAGTCCTGGACTGTCTAAGATACCGGGCTGCGGACCAGCCTCCCATCCTCCCTCCCGCCTCCTTTGCCTCCACCCTCCCTTCTTTTTCTCTGTTCCCTTTTGTTGTTTGAGAGACACATCAGATTGTGTTGCAGAAGACAAGGTGAATAGAGGACAGGTGATACTGCATGTGCTCCCAGGTAAGGAATGTCAGATGGTATTAGAAAAGGAAAAAAAGAAGTTAGTGAGAAAAAAAAAAAGTTAGGAGAAAATCAAAGAGTGCAGGAGTAAAACAATGCTAGCAAGCTTGTCCTTGTGTCCTTGTGTTTCTTCTGAACTCACTAGCTAATAATAATGACAATTTACAGGAAGACTAATACTAGAATAGTAAAATATAAAGGGAGGAAATTAAATGGGAAACACAATATAGGTCAGAAGAAACAACAAATACACAAAATTAAATGAGACATAAAAAGACATACGAAACAACACAAGGTTAAAAATGGGCAAGATGGAAGAACAATCACATGACAGCACGTCTATAAAAAGTGATTCAAATGTCGATGCTGATTTAAAAGATGATACTAAGACATGGTATGTCCAAAAACCTTCCACAGATCAGTCCTGCCGAGGAAAACAATAAGGCTTAGGTGAAAATAGCTAGAACACGACCTGACCAGCAGGACAAGAAGCAGGGGTTGGAAAGGTTAGGTTTCAAAATTAAACCAAAAGAACAACTCGCCTCCAACACACACACACACACACACACACACCCCATCACCCTCCAGCTCAAGAGAGCTACCGCCATACTACAGGGAGAACTATGTATTTTCTGACTTCAACAGAATGTTGTCAGGTTTTACTGCTGTTGGGTGAAAAACTAACATCATGGAACCTATTCTTCAGGAAATTAGTAAAAAAAAAGTTTCATCTGACAACTTTGTGTCATCAGGTGACATTACATAACATGCTCTCTTGCAGCCATGTTGGAAACGGCTGAGACCATCTGGTTGCATTATGAAACACAGGACTTGGTGGTCTCAACAGAATTTAATAGACTAAATAGGTTGCATTTTAGCATTAGTTGCTTTGCTAAAATAGCCTACTGGCTAGTTAGCTAGCTAACAAAGTAAAAGAACAACAGTTTGTTCAGGTTAACTCAGTTGACTCTTCTCATGCTACAAATCATTTTTGAGCGAATCATTCTCGAGTTTGAAATGAATAGTCTGCAATGGTACATACTGGTACAGCTAAGGTCTCTCAATCTGCACTGAGACAAATTATCAAAGTACAGGCTACAGTGAACCACAGAGCCACTGGCAATGATCGCCATGTAAGCACTGTGAAGCTAAATCAATTCACAGACAAAGACATTTCACTTTCAAACCCGTTCTTTGAGGAAGTCATTGTTGAACAAGTCCTTCACTCGGGTTTTCAACTTTCAGTATGTAACCCGTGTACTGAATACTGGAACTGGCTGTGGTATCGACCGTTGAGATGCTGCTTGTCTCGGACAGCCTGCAGACAATGTGTCTGTGGTAAATAGCGAGGCTTCGTCGGTAGTTACTTGTTTCGCCTGTAAGTCAAACTAATATTTTAATTTGTCTCAAGCCATATTACAATTTATGAATAAAAAGGTCATTTAATTTACAAAATGTTTTATTAACAAAAAACAATTAACCTCGCACAGACACCAATTAGAAAGTGACTGTTATTAAAAAAAATAAGTAGATTACATGAAATTATTAAAAATAAAACACTTTGTAGGCCACCATTTACAAATGATAAAATAATACGATAAATCGGATATGACATGTTGACTTTCTCACAATGCTAGCGATAATTATTAGCATGCCCTGCCCTCTACTGGCCTAAAATGTGAACAGCACTCAATACCAGTTCATGCGTAAGGCACACAAGTTACGAAGACCAGATAGATGAATTTAAGCGAAAATTCAATTAATTTACAGGTACTGGTTCAAAATGAATGAATCACCAAAAAGACTGCCCGACTATGACTGTGTCACAGTAACCTAAATTATCTACCACTTTTACTTATAACATTACTGAATGGATCTACACCCACAACACAATAAATACAGTTATGTATGTCATTATTTGTCCCCAGCCGTCCATTACATTTTGTTACTCGTCAAAATGTCCTTTTTCTGTCCTCAATCAGGCAGCATCCTTCCCACGATTTGTCCATTTTTCTACTCTCTCTGATGAGCTGTCCTATGCTCTTTATGATGTCCTGGGTACTTGTGTAGGGGAGATGTACATCTGAATCCACAACACACTGATAACAAACACACACACACACACACACTTAGGCTTCCTGCCAAAGATGGCAGCAGATTCACTCACTGTTATGCGACCTCTGTCCTCCACCTACCTCTATCAGCAACACACAGACTCCTGCACACACACACTTTCATGTGAACACACACACACACGGAATTAGAACTGATACTGGGGTGGAAGGGGTAGCCTCACAGCACTCTACTATGATGCTGGAAAGTGAATTTGTGCTCATAAACTAATAGGGCAGAGATCTTTGACCCACTACAGTCCGGGAGAGAACTGGAGAGTGTGTTTAGTCTATCTAATAAGTGTTGACGAGGTGAACTGAGCTCTATTAGCAATCCACAGAGGTGGCAGTCTATCTCTCTCCCCTCTTTCTGACTGCCTCTGCCGCTTTCCTGCGTGTCTCTTTATTTGTCGTTCCATCTCTCTCTTCCACTCTCTGAGGCTTTGCAGTTGCGTCACAAATCTCCTAGCAACCGTGGCTGGCGCCATCATGGCAGCTCACTGGAGAATTGGCTGTGGGAAAATAATGTCTAAATATATAACAACCAGACAAGAAAAAGAGAGCTAGCTGAAAAAAAAGATTGTTGTGGTGTGGGTGTAGGTCAATTCAGTAATGTTAGAAGGAAAAGTTAATAGTGTTATAAGGGTAAGTTACTATAAGTCTAACTCCGACAATAGCAATGGGATATAAAGGGGGGTTCTTAAGGCAATGTTTGTTAGGATACTACTTTTAATAACACCAGTTCATCCCTCAATGTGTAATGACAATGTTTCAAATGTCCCTTCAAATCACACGGGTAATTGTCCCAAAAGTCCACACTGGTGCAGAGGAGAAAAAACTTTCCATACAAAACTATTAACAATGTCCAAAGAAATCCAAAGCAGCTCAAAAACAAAACTCAGAAGTAATCCGCAAAAACTCTTGAAAATGCAACAAATGGTATCGGTCTTACTGGTTCTGTGCCGTCCTCAAAACTATAGTCAAAACCTTTCAGGGGTTACAGTGTGATCAGGTAGATTTGTTTCCAAATGTAGATTACTGTGACTGAGTAAACTGTCTTGTCTTTAGCCCTAGTCTCTACTCCAAAACCTGAACAAATACTTGTTTTTTTACTTTGTTGGCCACCGAACAGTAAACTAATTCAGCAAAGCAGTTAATGTTAAAGCTCCACTATGTAATGTCCTGCAATTTAGTTGTTGGTGCCCCCAAGTGGTAGCGAGAGGTAACTGCTTGTATTTTTGAGGACTTCACTACCCTTAGCTTTCTGTAGCGCTAGCCGAGGCGCTAGCTAGCGCACTGCTGTTTCAGAGCTGTGTGTGTTCGGCTCATAAGTTTGGATTCGTCACTTCCTGTGTTCTGAGAAAACCTTCCCGCCAGTGTACCTACTGACTCTAAAACTTAATTGGGGTGAATGGAGCGAATCTACAGTGGCTCAATGGGCCAGTCTTGAACTAGACTCATAAGGCGCTTGTATTTTTACATAAAAAAAAAAAAAAATTACATAATGCAGCTTTAATGTTAGCATGCTAATGTTAACTACTAGCCTCTACAAGCTACTGACAACTTAACATTAGCTACTGGGCAAATCAGATGTGTTGACAACAAGCTAGCTAATTAACAAGCAGACATGATCAAAACACACAATACAGCTGTGTCAGTGATTAAATGATCAGATCTCAGTCAAAACAGCCCAGAAATGATCTGCAAATTCCACATTGTTGAGACAGCAAAGTCGTACGTTTGGAAACCCAATCAGCTATTTTCAGCCATTGTTGCCCAAGAGTTGAGGACTTCCAATATGGCTGCCAAAGGTTGTGTGTTACATCTGAAAGCCGTCTATATGTCATATGGATAGAACACCTGGGCCTGCTTCTTTACTGCACCAATCTATGTAATGGCTAGGTCTCCATTGAAACCAATACTAATCAAATTCTCAATTGCAGCATGCAGACCGTGTGATACTACGGTAAAACTCCCCGTTGAAATGAATCATATTCTCCATTGCAACATTTAGACCTTGTTGTGCTAAAACTTCTCCACTGAAACCAATACTAATGAGATTCTCTGAAACAGCACTTCGACCCTGTGATAATAAAAGTTATTGGTGCCATCGTTACCATCACAGACACCATTATTATACCATCACCATCTTCATCATCATCATGAAATTATCATCATCACCATCACCTTCATCATCAGTGTTTTTATTTTTTCCTATCCTCTTCATTCTTTTTGGTCCCATCTTTTATTTAATTTTGCTCCATATGTTATTTCTTGTGTTTTTATGTGGCAGAGACACACACACACACACACACACACACACACACAGAGGAATAGAATAGCAACTGACGCCTACAGCCACAGCACCTGTTAGATACCAACACCGGTTTGTGTGTGTGTGTGTGTGTGTGCTTCCCTTAACACACATACACTCACACACACACACACACACACTAAGACACAGTAAGATAAAATCACAGCAGGTAGGCAACACTGCTGTGCTGCAGCTCCCCTCCCTTAATGAAAGTTATTAAGCATTAAGGGTGATCCTCTGGAGGAAGTCACACACACAC
This sequence comes from Hoplostethus atlanticus, assembly GCA_034670405.1. Taxonomy (NCBI): domain Eukaryota; kingdom Metazoa; phylum Chordata; class Actinopteri; order Trachichthyiformes; family Trachichthyidae; genus Hoplostethus; species Hoplostethus atlanticus. The sequence goes on from JAXDDX010000090.1 coordinate 792,072, forward strand.
ACAAACTAACACAAGACACGTGACAGAGGACTGGCCTAGTGTGCCGTGTTGCATGGTAACCAGTATACCTACACACTCACAATGAGTTCACGCTTTAACCAGGTTAGTCAAGTAAACTGGCTTTGGGTTTCGAGGCATGTAAACGTCATAACTGGGTTATTCTAACCCAGTTATGAGAAACCTGGTTCAGAAGTCTGGCTGACTCCCATAGCAAACAGGTTACTGTGGCATGGAAACGACTTGCTGCTTTCACTTTTGGTTTTCGCTGTCTGTCAAACTCCCACAGGATTATGGGTACATTTTGAAGCCAGAAACATGGCGGTAAGCAGTACTTACTACTACTATTGGGATCGTCATTTCTTTCCCCTGTATTAGAAGTAACTTGCTATTGCTTGGGGATGTTCTGTTAACCTCTGTTAAAAGGTTAATGTAAAAAGACCGTAGTAACCGTAGCAAACTAAATACCTCAATTAAAGCTCAAAGTGCATGCATACACAGAAACACACTCATACACAATGCATAGAAAATGTACCAGTCAGCTGCTTGAGATAAGAGGTAAGTGAAGTGAAGCTATATGTTTACCTTGCAAGGCCAGGCTGGTGGACTCTGAGTGTCCCAATAAGTAGTTCCCTCTCTCTTTATCTTTCTCTCTCTCTCTCTCTCTCTCAGGGGGCTGAAGAGGATAAATTGCCGGTCTAATAGATCCTCTTGTATTCTGTTGCTGCCGTTGTTTCTCCAGACTCAAGCTATAGCACTGGAGAGGGCAGGTGTACCTGGCTGCTTGTTAACCCGACTCACTACCTGCCCTCCTACAAGCCTGGTTACTTGTATGACTACCTAGCCTGAATTGTCTTCTGGCTGTTTACCTGTCTCCACCTGGATACCCCTTCGTCTGCCTGGTTGTTGTTTGCCTGGTTGCCTGTTTATCTACCTGAAACACCTCCTCCTCTCTCACCTGCACTCATCTAACCTGTTCCGCCTGCATGCGTATGGGTGATTGGCAGCAGTCTCCTCCTCCTTGCTGTAATCCAGTGGTCAGGTTTTACCTGCTGTAACCAGACACAAACTGACACTAAATGCTATTGTAGTGCGCCCTTGCCATTGTACTGTAAAGCCATATCCATTCATTTAGCTCACTGAGTAAAATGATAAAGTTCATTGTAGCATTGTGTAGTTTATTTTGCATAAATGTGGTTGATTGAAAAACAAAGTTAACCCAGCCTTTTAGCCTGACATGAATCTTGTAAATTCATAGCATCCATCATAGCAATTTAATTATATTATATGGCACATATTATTTTTATTTTATTGTTATTATTATTTTCTTATTTCTTATAATATATTTTCATGTATTTTAGTGTGCTGGGACATAGGAAACAACTAAAACTGTTTCTTAAAAGTCTTGTTTTCAGTGTTGTATCCTACCAGCTCAGCTTAATAAAGGCTTGTACATTCTAAATGTCAATAAATGTATACCATCATTTTCATAAAAACACAGTGCTGAAAACTGACAGTTTATAAGAAAATAAATCTGTTTGACTAACTTTCTGAAAACGTGGCTTTTTTCGACACACGGTTTTCATCTGGCAGGCATCAGTGATGGAGTAAAAATTTATTTTAGCACATAAAATAGAGTAATCCATTCTGTTTTATTATATTATAGTGTCATTCTGTGTTTAAACACGTTCCCATTCACCTCATCTCTTAGTGTCTCCCTGGAAAAGATGAGTGGGTTTGCAGTGGTATGAAATCTAAGAACAATAATAATAATATTGCAGCAAAGAGCACAGACAAGTTATATTCCGTTGCAGGGACTGGAACTTAATTTGCTCTGATTCCTCCTGCTCCCCGACTTACAAAAGTTCCAGTGTGGCAGGACCACAGGTTACTAAAACTCTGTCCCATAAACGAGCTACCTGTGAGTCCATGTGACTTCTGTCTACGAGCCCTGGGTGGTGTGCAGGTTACGTTGTAAAGTGCACAGCTGAACAGTGTTGTATTTGCACCTGTCGTTCGTCTAATATTGTCCCAAAGAATGGTAGAATGGTTGAGTTGTAAATGAACACGACACCTCAAGTTACAGTCTGCAAATTGGAATCAAATATTTAACTGTATGTTTCGCAAGCCGAGCAACACAAAACTAACGGGCGGTGATCAGATTACCGATTAGTCTGGGCCAGCAGATTTTTAGGTCAAGGATTGTTTAGGATTTATTTCAACAGCCAACTGTGGATCACGTTAATGTTCATAGGTGGATGCAGGCAATCTATGTCAGGCTACATTTGGAAAGTTTCCCTCCCAACAATGGTTGTAAATCTGCAGCCAGTGTTGGTTTATGTGTTTAATGTACATATTATTTGTACATAAACATTACTACTCCGTGTATATAACTGCTATTCCAATTTCAGTGATAATATTGCAGTTACCTAAAAAAATATTTGACTTCAATATTACTTGCATTCGTTTACAGCGTGATTAGTCATCATGATTAGTCATCATAGTCATCACAAGTTTAGATGAGAGAAGTTGCCTTTCCCCCGTGTGGAAGCATTCCCGCTACATTGATGTTATCGAGCAAAAGGACGGCAAGAACATTGGACATCAATGCAGTTTGGTTTTCCTTGCAATCGGCAAAAAGTAATATCATGAATTACTGCTAATCCTGAGAATAAAAAGTGAAGTAATACTATTACTTTTTAAATGTCGTCATGAGCAATATTACTTTTTTGAGTAACAAACCCCAAAACTCATTGCATCTTTGAGCTCTATGGCAGCAATGGCAGCTTCTGTAGCCTGCTATTGATCAGTGTCACTCACTTTACATGTGATAGCAGCCATTTGCACTTCGTCTAAACACCGTGACGGGCAGATGAATCTACTTTCATCTTGAGAGGGGCAAAGGCAGAGAGAGACGGGAGAGGGAGCGGCACATAAGATGATTATTCCATCCTTGCTCCTCAGCCTCTTGGCAGTGAGTGTCTCTTTCAATTGTGCAATGATACTGTCATCAGGCCCTCAGCGGATCAATACCCTCGCCTTTAATAGGCCTTTCATTAGCAACTCATCAATATCCTCCGAGCAAAGGACAGCCACTTGATGCCGGCTCCCACAATGTTTTGGCAGAAAAAAAAGTTGCGAGGGTCGAGAAGGAACGATGCCAACGTCTGGTGAATGGAGCTCAAGTGAGTCAAAAGTTTGATAACTAATTTAATGAGATTTCATATGGAAGGGGGAGTTTGTTTGGCCATTGAATGTGAACCGATAGAGCCAGATTAGTGTTTTGGTGAAAGCTTGCCCATCGAGACGGCATCATTAGTTGTTCGAATTTCTAATCAGTCCAAAAGTCTCTCCAGCATGCCGCCCGTAATCCGATTTCAGCGACACACTTGACATTTTGAATTTTAGTTTGCTCATTTTCTTGTCACATTATAGGGGGAACATTTTAGCATTTTGTCCCTCAGCTTCCCTAAAAGCGGTTTGTTAGGATTGTCAGCATTCCTCATTTTGTCCAATTGGTACTGATGGCTGTAAGATAACGAGCTAGCTTGTAGCCACAAGCTAGGGGCACCTGAATGTTTTAATGAAGGAAGAACAGTGACAAGTCAACATGCCATTTTTTTATTTTTTTAAGCAGAAATATCGAAGCTTTTTTTTTTCATGACGTGCACAGAGATGAAAAATTAACTAAATTAATTATTTTAACGAGACTGCTTACCGTATTTTCTTCAGTGACCACCTTGCAGAGATTCTCATGGCCCTAACAAGCAAAGGTACTGATCGCTGTGGGGTTGCTAAGTACCATTTCCTGCTGACTGGATTATAAAGCAGCAGCGCAGACACATGCCACTGGGTAAAATTATGTAGATCTGTCTCCTTTGCCTCTTTGCGTAATCGACAAATCAATTCATTTAGTCTGTTTAAACTCACATTTGGCTCACGCTTTACGATATCAGGAAGAAAACATCCCCTAAAACATTGAAGGCCCCCTCGAGACAAGCCATAAACGCAAATGTAAAGGCAAACAAAAAAAAAAAAAAACTTGCAGAAGCTGAGGGAGGGACGATGAGCTGCGGTCAGGCTGCCAAGCGGCCGTGGATTGCCAGCACTGGATGAGTTTGGTTTTTGCTTAAGCCGCGGGGTGCAAAGATGATGAATTTAGTTAATAAGAATAAGGCTGTGACTTGGGTCAGATTCAACAAATTAAACAGATCTCCTCAAACTTGGATCAGCAAGGACTGAAGTCATCATGGACATGTGAAAAAAGATCTTGCAGTCCAAAAATAAAAGGAATTACGGAGGTTTGGTGTGCCCACAAAGAGAGAGGGACTTGTCGAGGCAGAGCGGAAAGGGAGTGATGATGAGCTGCGGTCAGGCTGCCAAGTCAGCCACGGATCGCCAACAGTGGATTTGGATCGTCTATCCTTAGACGCCATTAGGCATGAAGATGGTAATTTACTAAGTATGAGGCTGCACAATGGGCCAGCAGCGGAGGAGGCTTTTCTCTGCCTCATACATCCGTAGGCATGAAGAACAAGGAACTAAATTAGTCAATAAACTCGCCTTTCATTGTTGTCTTACTGGCAGAACTGACATTTTACTGTCACTTTAAATTTTATACTATTTTAACATTATAGGTTGGCGGTTCATTCATTTGTTTTCTCTACGCAATCACTTGTAATGGCAGAACTTCATAGGTTAATATTGCTTATAATATATAATATAATGTTATTATAAGAACTCAAACAAATGTAGATTTACTTTAATGCAATGATAGAGTAGATTTTTGCACACCCTGTATATATGCTCTAATCTTTCAAATTCATCTTGCTGTTATATATTGTACATATTACTGTTTTTCATTTTTGAATTGTATCCAGCATCTTTCATAATGCACAACTCTCACAGGCTTTCTGTCTTATTTGGTTCTGTTGCTCTACTGATTCCAAGGCTGCTGTTTTGCACATCCTGTTGAAGCTGGAATCCAGACGTTTATGCTCATTTATGCACATACATTTCTACAAAATATGTCGAGCATCAACCTCGCTAAATGATGCAACATTGCTGAGAGGTCAAAGACGTTCACACGGGCGATTATTCTCAGCATTGTTTGACTTGAAGAGAGACTGTACTAGAAAATCCCAGCACGACATTCCTCCTTTTTTAAGGTATACCTTTAAAAGGACAACTTGACAATTTGCTTGTCATTGTCGAGTTTCTTAGAGCGGCACTAAAGTTAAATTGAAAATGCATCTGGGCTTTGTTAGAATCCCTCTTTGAAACAGATCGGTAAGGGAAAATCATAAACTCGCTTGTCGGCGTGCGCTCTGTTACTTCGTCTTCAATTCGGGAATGATAACAACACTAACAGGACACTTTTAGGTAGCTTTTTGGGGAGATACTTTCTTCTCCGCAATGGTCTGCCCATTAACTTCAAAATGTCACGGTATCCTTTTCAGTCAAATGCAAAGAAACTGCACATATAGCCCACTATGCTTGGCTACACAATGCAGGCAAAGTGCTGAACTAGTGCATTTAAGTTTTTGGTGCATTGAGGAGCACCCAAGGAGCTCCAGGTCTATTGTACTGGAAGCCTTTGTTCTGGCTCCCTGATGGGGATCTAAGAGGGTGAACAGGCGTGTGTGTGTGTGTGTGTGTGTGTGTCTGTGCGTGTGTGTGTGCGCATGTGTATGCGCATGTGTGTGTGTGACTGCATTATCAAATGTATCTCCCTGCATTAAGAAACAACCAGTGTGTCGGTGCCAGGACCCTGTCACTTAGAGCTCCGTCAACGGTAACAGGAGTCCACTCCAGCATCCTTACACACACACACACACACACACACACACACACACACACACACACACACCTTGTATCCCTAAACCACATTTCCATACAGTATCCCATGCATTCATCTGAGGTGAATCAATAGGCCAGTTAACAGTGCAAGACTGAGTTCAGTGACAGCACTTGTACTCCCAGTGAGAGAGGAGACACAGGGACACATTCACCACAGCACAGCTAATCACCATTAAAGGCTTACAAGAGAAAGTAGAGGAACAGGAGGAAGAGAAGGAGAGGGAGGGTGGGAAAGAGAGACAGATGGAGAAAAACAGACAGAGAGGGAGAGAAGCCGACAGCGGGAGAAAGAGAAAGCTACAATAGGGCGTCTGTTCCTGCGTTAGACAGCAAGCAAGACATGAGACTGCAGTGAAAGTACAGAGGGAGCGACACTGATAGGCAGTCTTAAAGCGGCACTGGGCAAGAAATGAAATTCTGGTGTTGGATATGGTCACTGGCAGGAAACCTTCTCCAACCATAGGAAGTGCCGAATTGAAACTATCTCCTAAACAGCAGTGAGAAAGTGCAAATAGGAGTTCCACAAACATTTCTTGGAGTCGGAGGTGCTCTGGGTGCAGAGCCAAACAACCAGTTTTTGGGAACACAAATTAGCTAACTAGCAAACTTGAACAGCAAAGAAGGAACTGGTCAAATATAGGCTACTATGGATAGCTTCAACTTGGAAGGTCAGCTAGGCTAACTAGCTAACCTAGACAACTCAGTATGGCTAGGTTGCATTTTTTCCAGTTAGTAGCAGAGCGCTAGGCATTTTTCCACTAGGCGTCAGTCTAACGTTACTTAGCCAGAAAAACTGGTACCTTGGCTCCACCCATTGAGCGTCAACTCAACCAATGAGATTACTTTTGCCTCCAGAGCAGTTCTGCTTCCGAGAAACGTTAAAGAACTAAAACGCTACGTCCAGAAAAAGCTGGATTCACCAACATTAGATGTTTTGCCTTGCTTTCCCTTTGGTATAAAGCATCACAGACCAGCCGGGTTGGTAAACATGAGCGTGCAGTGTGCAGTTTACTGACGTCACATTGCAGAATTTCTGTGTTTTGAAGTGCTTAAAATTCTTCCTGCAATTTGCGGTCACCAATGTGCACCAAGTGAAGCAAAGCTAAACATCAACCTCTGAACCCCTAAACTTCTACAAATGTTTGCATTTTGTACATGTATGCTATTTATTTGAGGTTTCATTTAAAATGGTAATCTATCGGATCCCTCCTTTTTTAATATTGTCTTCATCTTGGATGCTAGTTGCTCATCACTGTGGTGTTTCTTCACCGTTCTTCCCAGAGATCACCTGTCAATCAAACAGTGTGTCCAGTACTGTGACGTCTTTCTCCTTGGATTTTCTGTTGACGGAGTTTGAGTTTCTGTAGGCGGCGCTCTTTTCTTTGTCTGTTCAGCCACGGTGGCTCTCACTGCTCATGATAAATACCCCAAAACACTGAAATAAAAAGCAAAACAACATAGCACTGACATAAATCAACGTTCATAATATAACTAAAAGTACACACATTCAATATCACGTGTCAACTGGTTGTCATAGCAATGACATTACGCTTTGCGTGATTGGACCATAGTGAACCCATCCACAGAAACTGACAACGGGCATGCACACACACATGGACATACGAGTTAACGGTGCTCAGTAGGTGGCACTCATAGGCTTAGGCTGCTGCAGAAGAGGAAGGTTGTGTTTATCTCTCTCCATCCCTCCCTCTCTGTGTGCTTCGGCAGTATCACAATGAAATTAAAACAGACGGCGCTCTATTGGTCACTAAAGATAAAATATTTTGATTGATGCTAAATTGGGAGCTTTATCAGAGTGCGGTGAGAGGAATGTGGAGATTGAAGCACAGTTGATTTAATTCTAGCAGCTTTGCCTCAGTGGGAGATGGCTGGCTTTGAAATTCAATATTCAAAAGCTGTCCTGGAATAACGGCAGCCATTGTGTTGAATTTGAAAAGGACATTTCAGCTGTGTGATGTTAAAAGATCATATTGCTGCCTGAGCTGACTGCCATTAATTTGACTTGACTGCAACCATGAATCCCTAACACAGCGTTCAATGTGAAATGACAAAATATTACAACCGGTGCTCTCAAATGTCTGCAATCTTCCCCAGTGCAGCTCGCAAGCCTCCATACGCCAAACAGCCTTTTGGAGTAAGTCAGGTATGGATTAGATGGTGAAAACGCTTCAATGAGAATCTAAGCAACACACCGCAGGACGTTTAAACATCTTACTCTCTGAATCCTATTTCTGACAGACTGTCGTACGCACCTATTTAAAGTCTAAGCTATTAAATGGATTTATGCCGTGAGTCATCATTCTTGCATTTGTGATTCACAAGATGCCTGACTGAGATAATTGATGGGAAAAGAAAAAGTCAAATTTGGGCTTTGGGCTTTTTTTTACGGAAGGATGCAATGAAATGGAGAACAAGCAAGCCTTTTCTCCAAGTGTGTCGGCGAATGCAACTGAGAAGAACCTGGTTACAGTCAAAGGTTAATATGTCACTCTGCCATGGTTAACCTTTTTCATTTTTTAGGTGGGTGAATTCAGGTTTGTGGACTTGACTGACACCGGAGCTGGACAAGAGAGTAGAAATTAATTTCAAAATAAAACAAAATATTGCTAAATGATATAAAAGACACTGGGTTCATGGGGGAAAATGAATGCAATCAAAATTGACGGTTGTCCTCAAGTTCAACTGTTTCAGTGATGCCCCCACATACTATTCCATCGTCTTTCTTTGAACAGTATAATATAGTACAGAATAGGACCACGCATCAGTATGCAGAAGATACATGCCGCAAAACAAAGGGGGACTCCCAGACGTACAGTTATACAACAAAGCAACACTTTGAGCTATCTAGGCTGGTTAAAGCATTTTGGTACAGAAGAAGGAGAAGAAGCCGGGGGGGGAGGTGGTGGTCAAGTTGCAGAGAAGTATGACCAATGACATAAAAGCACAGGAAACAAACTCCATATTGGCTCATTGTATCAACAGAGATACAGGGGTCATGCCTTATGGAAAAGTGTGGATTTCTTTAGCCGATCTTCACAATTAATCATTAAACAAAGTTTAATAATCATTTGAAGAAAATGGGGAGTATAATTTGAGCGATAATGACATCTGGAACTATATAAAACTTAAAAGCTGTGTATCCAGCTTTGGGGTCAAGGGGTAATAATGTTAGTGAGGTTTTTGGTTTTTCTGCACTACCAAGCACTATACAATCACCTTCTTTATAAGATGATGTTAAAAGCAAAGGACAATGTGATATAGATCAGAAAGCTTGGTTAAATCTAATTTCAAATATTGGAAAAATTATTAGGGAAGCCAAAGGAAAGGGCATACAATTTAAAGTTTTATTTTACTCCCATCAGGCTACATGGGATTTATGTTGGAGATGGGAAGGAACATAATTTATTTAGTATTGCGTGTCCTATGGGAATGTCTAATTCTGTCCAACTCTACCCTCTATGGGATAAGACTTGACAATGTATGAAGGAGGGCCTTGGACCCTCCATACCCAAGACACCCAGACAGTCTGTTGGGTGAGGAGTCTGAGATCAAAGGGATTAAGAAGACATTTTAAAATACGGTGCTGGGGCATGGTGGCGACAGAGCAGATGGCTGTGTTGTTTAAAACAGCATCATATAAAATGATGTTAAATAGAAGCTTTTTATTAAAAGTTCATGAAGAGATTGGAGGCGAGGTAGAGGAAGAAACGACAATCATTTTGTTCAAGGCACTGGGTAGAGGAACCATACGGATCTGGGTTGAGTTATTGGGAACTATGGTTCCTCGTCCCAGGGACTTGCTTGCATGCATTTTGAGAGTTGAGCTGACTCACTTTCTGTTTAAATTAAGCAGGAGGTGGATTTTCTCAAAAACCTCATTTTGTGAGAATTTAGAGAAAATAGTTTATGCTGAAATAGATAAAAATATAATTGCATATTGGTAATTCAGAGGCAGTGCAGCAATTTACTGCTGATTTGGCTGGAAAATTATGAACTCAACCTCAACCTGCTTGATACTATTTTCCCTATTCAGTGTAGTGGGGGATATGTACATTCTGTATGTATATATATTATGTATATTTTGTGTTTTTTTGTGTTGATTGTTGGTTTTGTAATCTGTTGATTACAATATAATATTACATAACATTACAGTCATTTAGCAGACGCTTTTATCCAAAGCGACTTACAAGCTACAAGTTGACACTACATGGGGATCGAACCCATGACCCCTCGACTGCGAGTCTCATGCTCTAGATCATAATAAAAAAGTGTTCTTGAAATCAAAAGGGAAAGACAAGAGAGAAAGTCAGAAGGAAAAGTGCAGTTGGAGTGTTGTTGGCAGGAGGCTGGGCAAAAATAGAAACGGAAGCTTTTATCCACCTGAAGAAAAAAACGTTACATAACCCAGTATTAAATTTAGAAAGCGATGTAACGGACACACGCTCGGGGAGCTGATCTGAGGTGTTACGGTAACCCTTCAAATTATAAAAGACATGACTCGGCATACTGGGATAATGCCCCTCCTACTTCACATCAGTTAAGTTCATAAATTCACAATGTCTGAGTCACTGTAGGTATGACTCAGCCTCTTCTTGCTCCGAGGTAAGAAGTCATAAGTGCATCACTAGTCCATTTTTCTTCCCCCAGTCCACTACTTTGGTACATTCTACCTTTCGTATACCGAGCTGACAATGGCACACTGATGTGCATCTACCAATCAAATGAATGTGGGAAAGCGGTGGGCCAAAAAAATGCAAAAAGTGGGGCTGCAGATAAAAATATAAAATTGAAGTCCCATGAGACTGATGTGACCAAATGCCACAAATTATTTATTGGGTAGCATTAGAGCTAACATCAGTAAAACAAGTGTAATTTCTGCTGGCATCCACGTGTAGCAGCATCATGCCGCACTCAGCTAGCGTTCTAGCTGCTGTGCTGCCTTCAAGTGCTGTCAGAAATATCACGATTACCAGCTGAAGACATGTGAATGATACACACAAGAGAGGTTGACGTTTAGAGGGAAAGATCATGGAAGCTTTGTTAATAACTGATGTTAAAACTGATTTTTTTTGTTTTTATATATATATATATAAAATTAAAAAGGTATCTCCCCACTTGCAAAATGCCACATTTGTTTTTAAAATTCTACAAAAATAGGTTGCATCTCTAGTAATACTTTGTTCTGCACGTGTCCACATTGTGAGGTGCAGGGCGGTGGTGGAGGGCCAGTCTGGGTCAAAAGTCCAGGGCTGTTGTTTTTTTTTATTTCCCTGCCATGCATGCTTTCACACGCACACATCCAGAGAACAATTTACAAGGGTTACAATTTAACCCTACTCTTAAATCAGCCGCGGTATGACGGTAATTGCCACTGGCTGTCAGACAGGTCTTGGTCAGAGGCGTCAGCGCTCTGTCACCATGATCTCAGCGCTGTGACACATGGAATGCCGCGTGGCCTCACAGCAACTCTGTGCCCCCGGGTTATTATCGGGACGCTGCGTGTCCAATTAACACGATGATATCATATGGCTGAGATGGCCTGCAAAAAAAAACCAAACACCTTACTTGAGCAAAACAAGCTGACAGTCTTGACTCATGAAATAAAACACGTGTATGAATGTACAGGGGGCGTAACACTGTGTGTGACCTAAATGACTGTTCAGCTTCTGGTGTGGTGCAGTTCACTGAACAAATTCCCTTTTCTGTTATTACTAGTTATAACATTTAGATAAATAGTGACAAAATGTAATAGAGGTAGCTCTAACTGCCAACATCATTCACCTGGCCCTGACTTAGAACACCAGTGTGTCTAGTATCCCTCTTCCTGTGCACATTTATGGGACCCTTTTCAAATTTTTAAGAACCACTTTTCCGTTGATTGTGTTGTGATTAGTACTCCTTTCTTGACTTTGAATATTCTCTGACTTTTCACTTTCGTTCTGTTTGATTACCAGCTGGCTGTAAAAATGGCGGTATCAGACCGTGACAAAGCCTGCCAGCACCGTTTGAAAGTATGGCTGGCATCGGATACATGAGGTACAGATGCCGTTGCACAAAACAGTCATTGTATTAAAGATCAGTCGTCGATCCGGACGGGTTTAAAATGACACCAGGACTTCAAAGTTTACCCAAAATGCAGTTGGTCATTTCAGCCAGACCGAGGTAGCCGGAGAAAATCACTGACAGGTTTGTTCTGGATGGGATAAACTTCAACGATCCCGAGGTAAAAAATACTGGTAATACCAATCCGGAGAGGGCTTTACACTAGTGCTGCACGATTTGGTGAAAAAGTCATATTGCGATTATTGTGGACAATATTGCGATTTGCGATTGCGATATAATAAACAAATGGTATCATGAGTCTACTTGCTTGGTTATCAAGGAAAAATGCACAGATTACTGATCATTTTGAAATGTGTATTTCTCAACTCAAACATACAAACTTAAACTAACATACTAACATAACAAAAAATATTTTTCAAAATAAAGGCATTTCTGCAAACTTGTTAGTTTTTCTCAATAGTACAACTAAATAAATAGAACAATAAATAAGAAAATACAAATTTTCATTCAAATAAGACATTTTGAATGCCCAAACAAGGACATTTAAGCAGGGTGTAACATAAAAATTAGTGATTAAGTTACAAAATTGGGCATACTTTGTACAACCTCTTCTAAAAATGAAACTGGATTCAGGCTACATCCACACTAATATGTAGGATCTCCGTTCACAGAAGCGTTTTAGCACCGTTTCAGAAATTATCTCCGTGAAAACGCATATCACGTAACCATTCACCTACACTGGGCATGCGCGTGCCGGTGTAAACAGGAAGCAGATTGTCTGCTCTGCTGTTGCTTAAGAGCAGGTCCTGACAGTTGAGTAGAATTTTTTGCTCAATGCAGTTCACTCATATGAGCTGACAGAAATACACTGTAGGAATCGTTAAGGAGATTCGTCCGTCACCCATACACCCCCCCAAAAAAACTCTTTGGATCGGGACGAATCACACAAGTCACCCAAATTGATGTGAAGAAAGCGACATTCGCCGAAAAGCGAGTTGGATACAACTATGTAGTATTGCCCTGTGATGTAGCGACTTTCACTTTGCATGTTTTACACAGTACGTCTTTCTGCTCAATGTCGCTGAGCTTGAATCCAAAATATCGCCATATAACATTTGTCGAGTTTTTTTTGCCCACCAGTTCAGCGTCAACCTACTCGTTATTATCCATTCTACCTGGTCTGACTCTGCACCACACCGGATAGTCATGTGACCATGCACACACGCTTCACTGCCTGAACAGAGACTGATTGGTCATCTCTTTATTATGGGCGTAGCAGACTGCACACAAACAGAGAATAGGTTGTCACGTTCACACACACACATTTTTTATTTAATTAAATCGCAGCCTTTTGCGGTTATATAATCGCACAGGTTGACATCGCGATTGCGATTGCGATTAGATTAATCGTGCAGCACTACTTTACACTGATAAGAGTGAAAACCTAATTGAGCACTGAATGGGGCGGGATCTAGCCAAACGCAATTGGTGGTTGCTGCAAAACAGCCGCACAGGGGAGCTGTGAAATCACGTGAACGCTAAAGAATAATCTTTCCATTGTAACTCATGTCGTACCTCATTTTTTTCACTATTTTCTAACACTTTGTGATATTATTTTGAAGGGGCGCAATATAGAGTATTATATTATGATGGCTTTAAAGAAAACAACCGGCAGCATTAAAAAATAAACTTGCACCAAATTGGATGTGCGTCATTATTGCGGCGCCGGTGACAGTACTGTCACACTCCCTTCCTCCCACGCTCATTCAAAAACAGCCTACACTTGTCATCTGTCTAATTGACAAAATGGATCGAAGAGTGAAGCGACAACTAGATGACATGTGACACGATGAATTGGACTGTGGGAGTTTTGAGTTTTGTGTTATATAAAAAACTATGCATTGCGTTGTATCTGAAACAATGAAAATAAACATAGACGCACGCACACAAACACACATGTGAGCGGTCTGTCGGCAGGAGTGTCTGCCTCCTGCTGAGCGTTTCCCAGCTGTGAAGTCTGCTGTGTTAAAAAGCTGCAGCCACATCATTAATAATGCAGGACCCGGTCAGACAGGTAAGGGTTCGCTGGTGTGTGTGTGTGTGTGTGTGTGTGTGTGTGTGTGTGTGTGTGTGTATCGTCCGTTTGTCATTGATCTGGATGTGTGTGTGTGCATGTGTCTGAAGCTATGTATGTTCAAGCAAGCGTGTGTATATACAGTACGTTTGGGAGCTGGTGCATGCTTGTGTAGTATATGTGTGTGTGTGTGTGCTAGAGGGGCATGTCTGAATGTCAGCCGGAACGAACGAGCGGCTGCCACTGCCGCTGGCACGGCTGTTGTCTCCACGGTAACCCCTGCTTAAAGGCTGCCATGCTGCTCCGAGGAGACGCCGAGGCAGGCTGGCATTATGGGATGGCTCAGGTTAACAGCGGCGTCGCAGAGCAGAGGAGAGACGGGGAAATGGGTGATGCACTTGGATTAACCACGAATGAATCTCCAGGAAAACTATGAGGGGCGAATTGATCCACGGGTCCATTTTGACGTCTCGGACCACGTGAGCTCATACTCAGCCCATTGCGGGGGTATTGTAGGGTTGGTTGATCAATACCAATGACTCTACGATCGCTTGGTCAGGTGATGACCCACTTTTCAGCTACCAAGTCTCAATAGGCTGTCACCTCTTCACTAGACGTTTCGGTTGGATCGCTAGCTTACTTGTCTTTATTGTGAAAATGTGACTTCATTGTTTGTCAGTTCAGGCCATCGTAGCTCAAGGGGACGGGAGGGGCTGTACATGTCGATGTTGCTGCATTTCCTACTTGTTGCAGATAGAGGTCATAGCTTACTTAACGCCCCTTTAATCAATGTGCCATTATATTGTGTAGTGCAAGGCTAGTTTACTTTTTTTTTCATTCTCCCATAAATCTTTATGATACTACTATTAAATCTTTGCTAAGCATACATCTTAGTAAGCCGTATAAAACTGATGTATGTTTTAAAAAGAAAAAAGGAAATTTAATGCTTTTCTCATTTTAGTTTCTATTGACGGTTGTTATGACGATCATATTTTAGCCACCTTCCTGCTAACCACTGCATCCCCGTATAACAGCGTCATTAGACAAGTGACAAAATGTGACCCAGATGGTCGTGTTGCTATTACTCATATGAGCGTGACTTATTATTTACTACTTGAAAAATAGATAGAGGAGCTCCCAGTCCTCCTTTCAAACAATATTATCAGCCTCTTTAAAACAGCTCATGATTTACCATACATTACATTATGTTACCGTCTAGTTTCTCCGTAATTATGGTGATAAGGGCAGCGGAAATTGAACAGCTGCCAGAAAAATGACTTCACGTCGTAAAAAGAAACGTCCTAAACAATTACATCAGTTTGATTCACGTTTTTTTTTCCTTTTTTATAATGCGCGCGGGGCGTGGCCCTCAGACACGTTTACAGCATTGATCTTAACACAGCGCTTCGCAGCCACACCGCACCTTGGGCTATTTGTCTTGTAAATTTCACAATGTCCAGAGATGTTGCGACAAGAGATTTTTTTTTGGGGGGGGGGTTGTGTCTGCCGCAGGGAGAGAAAGGAGGATGAGGAGAGGGGAAATGCGGCAGTAGTCTCCGTTTGCCTGGTCAGGGTCATTTAAAAAACACACACACACAACTACCAAACATCACAAAGCATGCTGAATGATAAGGTCCTGGTAAAAAAGGAAGGGGAGCAAAATGAGAAATCGCCAGCAGTCCCAGAGCACATCAAAGAAAAGATAGAGGGAGACTGGTGCCCGGACCTCGGTACACACACACACATCAGTATCCAAATTCTCTCAGCTGTCCTGAAAACACAGGTACTCTGTGATATCTTCAAAAGAAAATGATTTCAAACAATGCCCCTCATACTGTACGTATCCACGGGGTATTGTCTGCTGCACCAAATGACAAATAATAATTTTCATCAAACAATTCACCCTCTCTCCCTATCTCTCTCTCTCTCTCTCTCTCTCTCTCTCTCTCAGTTTCTCTTGGCCTTTCCTCAGCTGTGGACCCCTGGGATACAATGGGCTGCTATTTGAAGCATAGGACCTAGTTTCACCGCTACCAAGGGCCCTGTCTCTGATGCACATTTTACAAAAGACAGAGAGAGAGAGAGAGAGAGGGAGAGAGAGAGAGAGAGAGAGAGAGGAGATAGTGGATAGTTTCGTGACTGAATATCACATTTTGAGAAGTACAATATGAAGAATTGTCCTCTTGGAATGGTCTGTCTCACTAGCAGGGAAATCAGGTCATTTCAAATCCCCCCGGAAAGCTTCGGTTTTCTATGTAAAAGCAATAATAAGGTTAGCCTTGCGAGGGACCGGGGATCTGGCCGGGGCCTTCTGCCTGAATGCATGCTGGGATAGGCTCCAGCCCCCTGCAACCTCCAAAAAGGATCAAGTGGGGAGAGAAAATGAGTGAATGAATGAAGGAATGAAGGAATGAAGCAACAGGGCCCTAAGCTCTGTCTTGCATTGAGCTTGAAGCGATCACTCTCTACCATTCAGGTGATTGTACATTTTGGCTGGTAAGTCTGTGATTTCCACCAGCCACTAAGACAGGTAACAAACCTCTCTTCAACCCATATTCTCTATAATAACACCTCCTCTGGCAGCTAAGGAATTAAACTCCTAAACTGGTTAAATGCTAGAGTTACTAGACACTCTGGTCAGCTGGTCAGCCACCTCAGTATTGAACTGAGTAATGTATAACATATATATGTATAAATTAATAAAAAAAATGATACATATAAGTACCTAATATCCTTATCCTTAAGTGAGTCAAATTTCGATCTTTGAGCTCATATAAAATTTATATGAACATTCAGAACCGATGTTTCCTCTAGGCTGCTTTTTGGTGGCCTACATCTACTAATTCATCACATTGACCAAATAATATCTTGTCAGTAGTCATCGCTCCAATTTATTCCCAGATATTTTGCCTATTTAAAATGACGTTGACTGAGCTGCTGTTTCCTGTTATGCCCCACATCAGATCTGGATGTCCCACCCAAATAAACTTTTATGCATAGTGTATACGCTGCTTGCCCAAACTCGGCATCTATTGCACGCCTGACTGTCCTGGTAGGGGGATCCCTCTCTGAGTAGCCCCTCTCGAGGTTTCTTCCATTTTTTCCTAAAAGGTTTTGTGGGAGTTTTTCCTTGTCCTCTGTGAGGGTCCAAGGCTGGGGGATGTCGTGTACTAACCATTTATTGTTTCACATGTTGGGCACTGTGAAGCCCTTAGAGACTGTAACGGTGATTAAGGGCTATACAAATACAATGTGGTTTGATTGGAAATCGATCTGGATTAGAGTGTCATAAATTACTCAACTGTCATTGCAATATAACGAAAATGAAGAGTATGATGATGTGGAGGGTTAGACTAGACTAGATATATTGAGCAAATATTGGCCTTTTATTAAAAATCAGATATCAGCCAGTAGGGGTGTAACAATGCACCGTGGCACAATATTTTACAGTTCAAAAATATCACAATACGCATTGTGAAGCTGAAAAAGTGATCACAATATCAAGTCAATTAAATTGTGACTCCCAGAGGATGTAGATATCATTTATTAATGTTAGCGCAAGAGGGCGCAATAGGCATAATCTCAGTTCTGCTTGACCAACCTGAACGTTCACTGGCCATAGTGATCGAATGTTGGCAAGAAAATGGAGGAGGAGGTGGAGGATGCTCCGTAAAACTTTAAGTCAGTTGTAGCATAATTTTGGTTTTCCAGCACGGATGCAAGAAAACGGTGACAAGATTGTGGACCGAACAAAGACTATTTGCAAGCTCTGCCGGTGCACTATGGCTTACACAACGGCTAACACCACTAACATGCTCCACCATCTACAACGGCATCATAAGGACAAGCTACAGTCGCCGCCTGATAAATTAGCAAAAGGCCAAACAACTCTTAAGAAGTCATTTGCTGCACTGCTTCTGGCGGAGCTCAGACAGAGCATTGGCATTTTTAGTACCAAAGACATGAGACCGTTTTCAGTAGTTGAGGACGAAGGATTTTGAAAACTTGTCAACACACAGGAGCCCAAATATCACACTCCGTCCCGTATACATTTCAGCAGATCTGTAGTTCCTGCCATGTATAAGGATGTGAAGGTAAAGGTTAAAGAAGCCCTCCAGAAGGCTGAGAGAGTCGCGATAGCCACAGACGGCCGGACCTCTCGTGCTACCCAAAGCTACATAACCATCACAGCCCACGTCATCAACCGCCAGTGGTAAATTGTGAGTTTTGTTCTCCAAACACGCACGATGTGTGAATCACACACTGCCCAAAATATTGCTGAGGTGCTGAAATTGGCTGCTAGAAACATGGATGTAGTAGTGAGAGAGGCTGGGCTGGGACTGCACATCAGGTGTTTAGCCCACACTTTAAATCTGGGTACCCAAGCGGGATTGGGTGTTCCCCCGCGTTAGCCGTTTGCTGGGCCGTGTGTGAGGGATTGCAGCATATTTCCACAGAAGTAGCACTGCCACCGCAACTTTGGCGTCAAAACAAAAACTGCCACCGCTTAAACGTATGATTGACGTAAGCACCCGGTGGAACGGTACACTGGATACGCTAAATCGCTACCTCAAACAGCAGGCAGCTGTGACAGCAACTCTTGTCAGCCCAGAACTGCGACGCAACACACGGGACATTGATAGTGTGGATGGCAATGACATCGGTAATGCAGAGGACATTGTGAAATTGCTCAGTCCTCTCAAGATAGCTGCCAAAGTGTTGAGCGATGAAAAAAAACCCGACAGTGTCACTGATATTACCCCTGACCCACATGATTGAACAAAGTATGGCACCCAACGAGGAAGACTCAACTACAGTGGCCAGTATGAAGAGGGCGATCCCGGAGAAGCTTGTGGACAGGTACAGCGGGGATGTTTATGACTATCTTCTGGAGAGGACAGTTCTGGAACCAAGATTCAGAGCTCTGCCTCATGTTGGTGAGGACCAGCGCGAGACTGTTTTCGAATGGCTAAGGGAGAAAGCTGAAGCAGAATCAGGTATTTATTTATATCAATAAAACTGTAGACATGCTTGTATGTAACAGGTACAATTTTGAAATTACATGAAATTGCTTATTTTGTAACTGCAGGTTAAGCTTAAAATTAGGTAGTGCTAAGCTAGAAAAGAGCTTAAATTAATTTCTGTCTATATCTCTATTTATTTTTTCTACCTCTGCTGTATATAGAGACATGCCACTGGCGTGGAAAAAGGGGAGAGTGCAGCAGGAGCCAGTGCCACAAGTGACAGCCTCACACATGAAGCAAAAGATGGTGTGAGATGGTGTGAGGCGAAGCTGAGCTGGACCACCCTCCTGCAATGTGGACAGCACCTGAGGACCTTATTGGGGACTCTTTCACGCCGATTCAGCCAGCAGAGTCCAACAGAGCAATAGACCAAGAGATGGACATGTACAGGACAGAGACTCCTTGCCCACTCACCAGCTGTCCACTGAAGTGGTGGAAAGAAAAGTCTCACATTTATTCCATGCTTGCACCTCTGGCAAAAGCATGTCTCGCGGTTCCTGCTACCTCAGTTCCAAGTGAGCGTGTTTTTTCGACAGCAGGAGCTATTGTGAACTGTCAGAGGTCTCAACTGCTGCCATGTCGACATGCTGTTTTTTTTGTTTTTTTAAATACATGTAATTGTTCTAGGCCAAAAATATAAACTGCTCAAAGAAATTAAGGGAACACTTAATCATCACAGTATAACACCAAGTCAATTAAACTTCTGGGATATCGATCTGTCCAGTTAGAAAGCGTAAACGATTGTGAATCAATTTCACCTGCTTTGGTGTAAATGAAAGTGACAACAGGTGGACAGGAGAGGCAACAGCAAGACAACCCCCAAAAAGGAAATGGTTTTGCAGGTGGTGGCCACAGACCATTTCTCTCTCCTTATCCTTCCTGACTGATTTTTCTCTAGTTTTGCTAGTGCCCTTGTCACTACTGGTAGCATGAGGCGGTACCTGCAGCCCATTCAGGTTGCACAGGTAGTCCAGCTCCTCCAGGATGGCACATCCATACGTGCCGTCGCAAGAAGGTTTGCTGTGTCTCCCAGCACAGTCTCAAGAGCGTGGAGGAGATACCGGGAGACGGGCCATTACACGAGGAGAGCTGGACAGGGCCGTAGAAGGGCAACAACCCAGCGGCAGGACCGGTATCTGCTCCTTTGTGCGAGGAGGAACAGGAGGAGCACTGCCAGAGCCCTACAAAATGACCTCCAGCGGGCTACTCGTGTGCATGTTTCTGACCAAACTGTCAGAAACAGACTCCATGAGGGTGGCATGAGGGCCCGACGTCCTGTAGTGGGACCTGTGCTCACAGCCCAGCACCGTGCAGCTCGATTAGCATTTGCCAGAGAACACCAGAATTGGCAGGTTCACCATTGGCGCCCCGTTCTCTTCACAGATGAGAGCAGGTTCACACTGAGCATATGTGACAGACGTGAAAGAGTCTGGAGACGCCGTGGCAAACGTTATGCTGCCTGCAACATCATCCAGCATGACCGGTTTGGCGGTGGGTCAGTGATGGTCTGGGGAGGCATATCCTTGTGTTCCCTTAATTTCTTTGAGCAGTATAGATGAGTTACTGTGAAAACATTTAAACTGGGTTTTGTGGCCTGGCCAACTCAGGTGTTTCGTAGTTTGGTAATGGCTTTTCAATAAAAGTTCAGATATCTGCCCCTCATCTTAATGAGGACATTCTGATTTTTTCTTATGTTTCCTTTTAGTTTCAAGAAGGTAGGGATCTCCTTGTTTAAAAAAAAAAAAAGGACAATATTTTTAAGTTAAGAGATTTTGAGATTTTATTTTTGCATTTTGCACAGGAGTCTGCAAAATAAGGGAAAAACTGCAAGAAAAAAATAAATTATTTGAAATGTACATGCCTAAGAAGGAATAAATAAGAACTGTGAGATCTTAGTTTGTTTTCAATCTTACTCTGTTGAATATATTGTGAGTGTATCGAACCGTGAGCCCTGAATCGTCTATTGAACCGAATCGTGAGTTGACTGTATCGTTCACCTCTGATAAAGCTTACATAATATACACCTGTTATGTAAGATGTTCTGAAATACCAATAAGCAAAAGATCAAAAACAGACTTAAATACTAGCAGATAATATTACAAATCCATTTGTCATCTTGTCCCTTCTTTACAAAACCCTATTGAATTTGTCCTCAATCATGATATTTGCATGAGTAAGACCGCAAATTTGTGCACTACCTCAATCTCTGCAATTGCTCAGCACTGTAATGGCACTGCGATGCAGTTCAGGGGCTTCTGAGTAAGTGGTGTACCGGACGCCAGTTACCTCACCGGCGGTTGAAAATAACTCTATTTCCATCCTGCGACATTAATAATTTGACATGGAGAGAGGAGTGTCATTGTAAAAAGCTTTCTTGAATGAAATGTATGAGCTTATGACAGAGAGAGAGGGGGGGGTAGATGGATAGGTGTGAAAGAGAGAGGGGGGTGAGAGATGAGATGAGTATATGAGTTGCAGAGGAGTAGGGAGGCCAGGGACAGAGAAGGCATAAATATGCAGCGCCGGCGGCTATCTTTGTAGAGCAGCTTTGACTTGAGCTGCAAGCCGGAGAGGAGGCACTTCTGTCATTCTTCTCCCTTTTCTTCACCTCCTTTCTCTCTCTCATCACCCCCTCCACACACCCCCACCCTCTCTTTCAGTTCACAACCTTGTCCATAATGCAGGCGCACACACTACAAGGAGGCCAATACTGTCAGTCTCTGGTGCATCAAAACCAATATCAACTCTCTCCAAATTAATTACCAGCTCTCGCCCTGGCCCTGCCTCTGTAATAAGTCTCTCAGGGAGCAATACCGTGTCCTCTCCCTCCATCTGGGTTGACAGCTATTTCCCCTCAGCCGTGGTCTTTCAACACTTAATACCCCCTCCCTTCCCATTGCCCTCACACTGTGTTGGGTGGAAAGGATGAACCTGTGAAACAATCACTCGACGAATTGGCTTTGTGTCAAGGAGAATTAAGTCATGTTCCATAATGGGGCCTGCACCACAGAAATAGCCCCTGCGTGTGATGTACTGGCACAATGTAGATGTAAAACAACTTGTTGAATATCAACGTGTGCAGATCAAACGTTCAGCCACAGTGCTCTGGGATATTAATATGATGAAACGGCTCAGATGGTTCGGGGTGCAGCCACAGAGGGACTTTGATCAGTCATCCTCTCGGCTATTTGCCAAATATGACAATGTCTACAACAGACCATTACATAAATCGCCGGGCAGCTAGGTAAAGTGAGCATGGTAACAAATGACGGGAATGTGGGAAGGTTGGATTCTCTCCAGATGGATGCATAAATCGGTTCGGCAGTTTACCTAAACTGAGATACGGTAAGCACCAGTCTGTAAGCTACCTCTGAGGTAGGATAGACTGAGGTATGAAAAACAGGTCTATAAGCTACCTCTGAGGTATGAAACACGTATGCAAACAGGTCTGTAAGCTACCTCTGAGGTAGGAAAACTGAGGTATGAAAACAGGTCTGTTAGCTGCCTCTGAGGTATGAAGACTGAGGTATGAAACGGAGGTCTGTAACCTACCTCTGAGATATGAAAACAGGTCTTTAAGCTACCTTGAGGTATGAAGACTGAGGTATGAAACAGAGGTCTGTAAGCTACCTCTGAGATACGAAAACAGGTCTGTAAGCTACCTCTGAGGTATGAAAACAGGTCTGTAAGCTACCTCTGAGGTATGAAAACAGGTCTTTAAGCTACCTTGAGGTAGGAGAAGTGAGGTATGAAAACAGGTCTGTAAGCTACCTCTGAGGTATGAAACGGTAGTCTGTAAGCTACCTCTAAGATATGAAAACAGGTCTTTAAGCTACCTTGAGGTATGAAGACTGAGGTATGAAACGGAGGTCTGTAAGCTACCTCTGAGATACGAAAACAGGTCTGTAAGCTACCTCTGAGGTATGAAAACAGGTCTTTAAGCTACCTTGAGGTAGGAGAAGTGAGGTATGAAAACAGGTCTGTAAGCTACCTCTGAGGTATGAAACGGTAGTCTGTAAGCTACCTCTAAGATATGAAAACAGGTCTTTAAGCTACCTTGAGGTATGAAGACTGAGGTATGAAACGGAGGTCTGTAAGCTACCACTGAGATATGAAAACAGGTCTTTAAGCTACCTTGAGGTATGAAGACTGAGGTATGAAACAGAGGTCTGTAAGCTACCTCTGAGATACGAAAACAGGTCTGTAAGCTACCTCTGAGGTATGAAAACAGGTCTTTAAGCTACCTTGAGGTAGGAGAAGTGAGGTATGAAAACAGGTCTGTAAGCTACCTCTGAGGTATGAAACGGTAGTCTGTAAGCTACCTCTAAGATATGAAAACAGGTCTTTAAGCTACCTTGAGGTATGAAGACTGAGGTATGAAACGGAGGTCTGTAAGCTACCTCTGAGATACGAAAACAGGTCTGTAAGCTACCTCTGAGGTATGAAAACAGGTCTTTAAGCTACCTTGAGGTAGGAGAAGTGAGGTATGAAAACAGGTCTGTAAGCTACCTCTGAGGTATGAAACGGTAGTCTGTAAGCTACCTCTGAGATATGAAAACAGGTCTTTAAGCTACCTTGAGGTATGAAGACTGAGGTATGAAACGGAGGTCTGTAAGCTACCACTGAGATATGAAAACAGGTCTTTAAGCTACCTTGAGGTATGAAGACTGAGGTATGAAACGGAGGTCTGTAAGCTACCACTGAGATATGAAAACAGGTCTGTAAGCTACCTCTGAGTTATAGAAACAGGTCTGTAAGCTACCTCTGAGATATGGAAACAGGTCTGTAAGCTACCTCTGAGATATGAAAACAGGTCTTTAAGCTACCTTGAGGTATGAAGACTGAGGTATGAAACGGAGGTCTGTAAGCTACCTCTGAGATATGAAAACAGGTCTGTAAGCTACCTCTGAGATATGAAGAAAACAGATCTGTAAACTACCTCTGAGATATGAAACTGAGGTCCGTCAGCTACCTCTGAGGTATGAAAACAAGTTAGACCAACATGTGCTCTGCTGGGATGATGCACTTGTGTTGCATCTGAGCCAAATATACCCACATACTGTGTACTACTGCACACGTCAGTCCATTTACCTAAACCTGACCTGAACAGTGATTTTTAAGGTTACCAAAGTCACGGTGGCTTGACAGCAAATGCTTTCCTGAGATGCACTTAGAATGAGTTGGAGGTAGGGCTAAAATCAAATGACTACACACACACACTGCTCCCGGCGATTCCCCATTCCATTTACAGTAGCATCGCTCCTGAGAAAACAGTAAATATTATTTCTAATAAACAATAAAATGGGCTCCTTGCTTTCCACTTAAGCCGTTAACCGGGGTGACTCCAGTGGCAGTGCAGGGGGAGCCGTTCCTCACTCTAATCCTCATGTAGCAGCAGCAAGGATTTCCAATACTCCATAAATTTAGGTCTTATCTCCAGACAGTGACTAGTAAATGGTAAGCAATGCTATCAATCATGGAGCTCCCCGCTGTGTGATTCATAGTAATGTGTTTCCATTTAAAACTCCCCTGGGGGGAGAAAAGGGAGAGGAGAGGAGAGGAGAACAGCAAGCCTCTCCAGGCATCAAATTCCCCACAACAATCAATATGTGGAGCTCAAACACTCCATGCCTCTGCCCGCTGAAGGAAAATAAATGTATTAAGGTAAGGAAAAATGCATTAAAGGGGAGGGGGAAAATGTGTTTAGTTGAAGGGAGAATAATCAGGCATGAAGCATCAAGGCAAACGCTGGGAACGTATGGAGACACAACCGCCTGAATAAGAGGCCTAAGTGTAACAGCTTTGTGTAATTCAGAGCCACTAATGGCACATTAGTCCAAAGGAAAAGAAGTGAAGGTCTATTGTGGACAACGAGAGGGAGAGGTAGATTAAAAAAAGAGACAGCAGTTCTTCAGTGGTAGTGGATAAAGCTGGGGATTTGTGTCGATCTTCGAGTCAGTCATGCACTGGTAAAAACATACACCGTCATCAGCCATAACCGGCAGCTCTGCTCTGGCGAGTGCACTAAAGTGTAGCTTTTGGATGATACTAATAAAAAGTTCCTTGTGATGTGAATAACATCAGTGATGCGATGCTTTTCGTCTGGGTGTCTTGCACTGATAATCATCAATCAACAGCCTCACAAACTGGCAAAGAGGACAGTTGCATCCAAAAGCAAACATATATGTATTTTGATAAGACAGAGATAAAAGTCAGTCAGATCCATAACTGGTTAAATTTGCATCCTCTGTAGAATCAACCAATCAGAGGGAGAGGTGCTATGAAATCATAATGTAACTTATCTTGAATATCTATGATGTAAATGGGTCATTTTGTGCTACATATAAATGTTTTTTGATGGGATTATGCATTGTACAACAAATAAATCTGATTTGAAAGGGGGAATTAAGTAATCTATTACCTTTATTGGCAACCAGTAGGAATTGCAACAACATTGACGGAACATTATCCCTTCCTCCACCCCCTTGAGCTACGGCGAAGCTATTAAAACGTTTTTTTGCTGAGAGAGTGTTGTACCTTTTCCTCCCTCTAGATGAGTATCCTCAGCATTCCTCATCAAGGAAGCATACATTATCAATCAGCACACCACTGTCTGAGGCATGGGAAGAGCGCATCAATCAGAAGATGGAGCATTTTAACTTGCTGCAACTAAACATGGATCAGAGAGACAAAAGTATGTGCATGAGCACTCTGGGGTAATCGTGCCTTCAAAACAACAGATTGATGCTGACTGTATCCCTCCGGTGTTGACACCTTAGCCCGCCATTGATTATCAGTCCACATCCCATGTCTATTGATTCCATGGTCTCCGTACGCAGGAAGTTCAACAAGGCCTCCTGCAGGTCAATCTGGGCCTCAGGCAAGCAAGTATTTATTCATTCAGGTATTTTCAACTTCCATCAATTATAGGTGTAGATCTTGAAGAAACAACAATAAATAGTTACTTTCTCCAAGTACACAGAGCACAAAATTAGCTTCGAGTTCTGGTTCGCTCCTGTCTCCCGATGGAGCTTGTGATTAAACGCGTTTACATTTCCAACACGACACTGGCCAGCATCCGGTCGATACAAACGAGGCACGACTTCCTAGTTTGGAATGTAGTGGGGAACTTTTCTGTGTAAAGTTAACATTTCGACGGCAGTCTAGAACAAAAACAAACAAAAAAAGGACAGAATTCAGCTTTGCACTTGTTGGCACCCAATAATGCACTTTAAGTAAAGTACTTTTTAAAGGGCTTATTACTTAGGAACAAGGAGTCTTGTAAAACTTTGACAAACTTGTAGGAACAAAACAATTTTTTCGCCTGATCTTGGCAGTAAAAAAAAACAGGCATTTTCTTTATTTGGGATTATTTTGATATGGAGAGCAGGCTGCTGCAGACGGATCCAAAAACAGCCTAATGAAGCCATTGGTTGTTAAGAGATTTATGCATCCCTGCTGCATACAATACCATCACCAATGTCACACACCCACACCATTCATGGTAGTCATGCACGCAAACATCGGCACCTAAACACACAAGCACACACACACACACACACATGCAAATACATGCACACGGCAACACACAGAGCATGCAATCCAAGCGGGAATCACTCCGCCATTACTTGATTGACATTCAAGTAGGCTAAAACAGAGTGTCAGAGCGGCAGAGGAGGCAAAGTAACGGTAATGCATTGTGACGGGAGGAAAACAGCCGAGGATCTGAGGCGCTATTCCACACCGGAGCTCTCTGTGGCATATCCCCATTAAAACGCAACAAAGACTTAACAAACGTGTCACCAAACAAAACACGGCCTAAATGGAAATAGGTCTGGTTTCATTTGAGTTGCATTCTTCGATAATCGCTCACAGACACGAGGGAAATGGAGATTGAGTGGTGCCCGGTGAGCACAAAGGGCCTTCTCCTCGTGCAAAAGATCCATTTCCACTTTCCTCTCGCTCTGATGTTCCATCAAGTCAACACGGCCACAGAACCCATAAATATATATTTTGCCAAAAGCCCATTAGTCATCTTTTTCAAAGCAGCTGATTTGAATTCAACTTTTTCAAAGAATCCCTCCACCCTTTTCAACGAGCCCACAATGTGAATGATGAAAAACCCAATATTCCGTCCAGAAAAATATTACCACCGGGATTTTTTTTTTTTTTTTGTCATCACACAATCCAAACCCTGCTGTCTCTTCCAACTTCAATTACGGCTGATCACAGGGAGGTGTTCGGAGGCCAAGTAAAGGGAGATAGAAAGGATAAATGGATGGCCACTGTCATTCTGTAGGCAGATTTCTCATTATGGCCAAGTTAAATCAAACCAAGATGACAATTTAGGGCTGATTAGGGCAACACATTAGAGCAGCGCTGAGATTATAAAAGGGAACGGCATCGTAAAAACGTAAGAGGTGATAGAGTAGCTGCTATTTCACATCAGGATAAATACAACCACTTCATGGTAATAGCTTTTGAAGTGCCAGCCCTGAAAACTATTTTCATATTATTTGAGCTGATCTTCTACATGGAATGATGTCTGGATCAATCGTAGTTCTTGAGATTGTTTGCAGACAAGAAGACCCGTGTAACCCATCGTCCTTTCAGTGACAAAAGGCCTTACAAACTATTTGGGAATGGTACCCTCACCTGGTACCCGTCTTTCTAATTGAAACCACAAGACACCAGTCTCCACGCTTGCATCCATCCCCGCAATAGTACTATAAAACCATCTCCCTCACATCCTGCATCCATCCTGTATTATTATTAATATGGCGTGCAATGATAAACATGGTAGAGGCTCCCTAATGATGTGATTTTGTCTCATGAACTGCCTGGCAGTTCGGCGGGAAAATGTGCTAAAACGGTTGAGAAGTTTGCTTCCAGCCATTCCGAGCTTCCCAGCTCTCTACAACTTTTATTTAAAAAGACTACGGGAAGAAAACGTCTCAGAAATTATGCTCGGGGAGCGGTTGCATCCATCGCTGACGTTTTTTTTTTCTGTTTATTTTCAGTGAACGCTACCTCATTAGTGCCTGCTAGCTACCAATTTTAACTCATCAAAATGATTTAACTTTATGACAGGCGATACCAAAGCAGCAACAAAAATACATGAGTTATGTATTTTGTGGTGTATGTGATGTATCTACTCAGTGGTAGTGGCATAGGTAACAGTACCAGTTGGAGGTGTAGCGACATGTAAAGTGTTTTCTACAATGGCAACATCTGCATGACCCAGCCGGTATCAAGCACAAAATCAATGAGAAAGTCTCTGCTGATATCCCGTCATCTGAGGTGGTCCCAATATCTCAATGTGTTGGATATCACACTATGTCCTACTGTTATTTTACTCAGAAACTATTCCCATCTCTGACTACTATCTCCAGTCTCGAGCGTGCATGTGTGCGTGCATGTGTCAGATAGCTCCGGAGGCAAGGTAGCAGCATTGAAGCCTAGTGAGTGTGCTGATGGCTATCGGTGGGCCCAGGCAGGGGACAAAACGCCCTTGATGCCTCTACAATAATAATCCACACTCCTTTTCTATAAAAGAATGTCCAACTGATAACCACAACAATTCTGTGAGGCAAGACACCCCTCCCCCCTCCCCCCCCCCCCCTCCCACTTTTGATTTTCTCTGGAGGACTTTTAAAAAAAAAATTGTTAAAGGGGATGTTTCCGACCATCAAGACGTTATTTTTAGACAGTCTCCGAGCCTCCTCCCTTCCCCTGGACTTGGAAACGCTCCACAGGCTTTGTAGCTCTGCAGAGGAAGGTAAGCGTGGTTAAACGCAGGCTTAAAGGGGGTCAGGTAACTAAAAAGCAGAACAGCTGCCTCAGGTGAGGCTGCGTTTTCACAGCAGCGCAGAGAAAAGCCTTCGGAGAATTGGGGAGCCGGTATCTTAACCAAAACCCTGTGCTGAACCCAGGGGATGCTTAAGAAATGTTTGGGGGTTTAGGAATACTTAAGAGTGGCCGTGGAGGAAACCGCCAGTGGTGTTAATCTGTTTAATCTCACTCTAAACAACACGGCTTTCTCTCCCTCCACCATTGATCATCTCCCTGTGCACACTCCGGTCCCCAGAGAGAGAATGGCTTGTCCCACATTATGCTTCGCGCCACCCAATCCTCTTAGTGCCTAATAATCTCTTTTATTCCAAATAGGGATCCGCCGTTAGCGTCGCGGCACCTGGCGGGGCTTGCTCAGCCACGCTCCACGGTGAAACTCCCATAAATCTGATCGGTAGGTTTTGATCCCGAGGATGATGCGATGCGTGAAATGGCATTCTGGGACACATTTATCAAACGGGACTTGCATCACCCAAAACATACATTACTGCAAAGTGAAGACATGGATAAGGGATGGATAAGTTTGATGGGGACCAGAAAATGTGTTCATACATCAAGGCATCAAGTCTCTTATCATCTGAATAATGTGTTCATAAAGTAACACAGCAACATCTACCAACACACTGGATCCACCCTTAAACTCTTTAATACTCTTCAAATTCAGGGTTTCTTGGATAAGTAGCCAAAACGTAGATGACGTGATGTCAAGGTGACATATTTCCAGCGCAGCTACAATGGAGTCTGACAGCAGAAAATTGTTCAACTACCTAAAACATGAGCGGTAAACGTCAGGTTTTGGTGTCAGATCCTCAGAATCAAAGAGTAAGAGCTTTTTTTCTAGATCCCCCATTTTGCACCGCCATTCAACAATCATGCAGGGAGAAATCCATCGAAGACGAGGCAGAGACATCGATTTCTCCACCGACAGTAGCCTCAGTAGACCAGAATACAAGACATATTGTGTTTTGAGTCAGGGGCACGACTCGAATGGAAAACCTTTTGCTCCACTATTGCTATTAGTGTCGCCATGTATAGCCCACACCTGGAATGCTCAGCTACGTTCTCTTGGGGGTTGTCGAAAGGCATTCTGGGAAATATAGAAATAGATGAGGGTTGAGGGAAAGTGGGTACAACAAAAAGGTAAATTACAACACTGCTGGAATGCATTGGAAATCATAGACTGATGATATACAACAGTGTAAGAGTATCTGAGGGTGGGATTTTCCATTAAGGGGATAATGGTTTGCTGTAAGGATGTGAGAGATCACAGCAGCCTCTGCATTACAGTGCATCTGTCATATAGACTAATGCAGTGACCTCCAGCTGGTGATCATCATAAGTAAAACCCCCACCAATAAAAACAACGATCAATTATATTTTCAGAAAATAAACTCCTACTTTTATCTCTTAAAAGACCCGATCAGTCTGATAATACTTACTATGATGTGTACTGTGAATTTGCACCATAAAGATTTATGCCAGTCTAAAAAAGGTGGTAAACTCTATTCAGCAAATAAACAGGTGGGTAGACGCAGTTTATATGGCTTTACCACAGGTATAAGGTGCAGTAAAGAAAAGAGGGAGAGTGTTGTGTTGGGTGCAAGACTAGTGTTCCCTTTAGTATACAGCCCATTGAGTCCTAGTCTGAGTTGCCTCTGATCCATCATTCAGCGAGAGATTGAGTGGAAAGAAGCAGCGTCTACAGATTGACTGCAAAGGCCATATTTTGTTATAGAGGGCTTTCAGGTGATTTAACACAACCATTGGTGGCCATATTGGAGGTCTTCAGCTCATGGGAACAACAGCTGGAAATAGCAGATTGCGTTTCAAAACTTAAAGGGGAATTCCGGTATTTTTAAACCTGGGCTCTAATTGAACATATTAGTCATTTATACTCCAAAATAGGTACAAAAAGTTTTGGAATTGCTCTGGTAGATCGCCTCAGTCGGCAGTCGCGAAACGGCTGCAACGTAATCCGCAGGGGCAAGTGCGCCGATCAAAGTACGTCCACTAAAAGTGCTTGTTTTTGCCACTGACAGGCTCAGATTGTTATTCCTGTGTCTGACAAGTGTCTGACAACATTACGGAAAGGATCCCTACAGAGATAGACCTTTGTTTAACCAGAAACTCGCTCAAGGAGAAGTCTCGCTCTGAAATCTGAAAGATGAGGTGAGTTGTTGCATGAAGAGGTAAAACAAAGGTTTCTGGTTAAACAAAGCAGCAATTCCAAAACTTTTTGTACCTATTTTGGGGTATAAGTGACTAATATGTACAAATAGAGCCCAGGTTTAAAAATACTGGAATTCCTCTTTAAGACTTGGCCATCTCTGAATAGACATAGTTCATTTCTGTGCTGGTTTTGACTGTCAATTGCTAATTTTGCCACTGATAAATCTGATCATTTCTGTGGCTAGCCATAGTTACCATAGTATCTGGTCAGCTAACCATCACTGTCTTGTTGTAAATGTGCACACTATTGTATCTAGTAGAAGCTAGCATTAGTAGTGCCATGAATTTACACTAATTTACAATTAAATGGTACAAACTCAACACACTGCCAGAATAGGGTCTGCCTGATTCAGCAGTCATTGCTAACTCGCTATTGTGTCCATTCAATTGTCTCATGTAAAAACCGGAAACAGGTTAAACGCTCACTGACAGATACAGAGGATTGGTCAATTAAGTGAAAACTGCTGACCCAACAAGCGAACCAATCACTCACATTTGTACCGTAGCTTTTCACCCACTCAAGTGCCCATTGTCGGCTTGCGTGGAAATGTACAGAGTGCGGTCCAACCACAAACACAGACATTGTGATTCAGTTCCATTGGTTAACCAATTGGACTCATTCACTTGAAAGTACCATTCAAATGAATGGTTGAGTTGTGAATCGACCCGTCTCATCACCCTGAATCTGACCTGTTAATGAACCTCCACCACAGCACCAGCCGTGGTTGCTAGGAGATTCGCACCTGCAAAGCCTCTATTGTTGTTCTACTGGATCTACATTACAGCTACAACCCATTTACTCATACTGCAACTGTGCTGGCGACAAAACAATTACAATGAATGCTCTCTCTTCCCCTCTCCCATTCATCTTGCACTCTCCCCCTCACCCAGCCCCTCTACCTCTCTCTTCCTCTTTCCCTCCCTCCCACTCTCTCTTTGTGAAACTGGTGAACTCCCACCCTCTCCCTCGGGGAGTGACAAGCATTAGAGTGCCGCAGTACTAAGTAGGACGGGATCCTAGAGTCATAAGATTACATCTGCAATTAGTGTAGTTCAGGGGTACTGAGCATATCATTTCCTGTGCACAGAGAAGATTTCACACCAATGACCATACCCATAACCTCATATTCTGGGGGGATGGGACGCTCTTCTCTACTGTAACCCCACTATGTGATTTAGCTTTTGAGACGGGTGTATGCTTACATAAAAAACCTTGCCTAGCACAGCTTTAAATATTTGAGGAGCACTTTATTTTCTAAAGAGATACTACCCTTGGTTTGTGCTGCTGGCTTAGCGGGTTCGTGTTTGGGTTCATGTGCTCACAAGAGAGTAGGCTCAAATCTGGCAGATGTTCAGTGTGAATCATTCTTATCTTTCCTGTCTCTATTGTGTCCAATGATGCAGAGAAATGCATTACCGCAAACACTGTCCCTCGTGCATCTAACTATCTGTTTTATATTAATACTTCAGCTTCTGTAATCTCAGCTTTTGCTATAAGGTAACAGAAACACTAGAGGGATGGAAAAGAAAGTCTTATGATCAGATGTTTCAAGCTGATAGGGGGAACTAGGCTATGGAGTAAAACACGTATATACATCATCCATGCCACGTGTGGGTCGGTGCGCTCTTGCGGGATGTGCTGTCGCGGCACGCACCGGGTCCATCAAGAAAAAGGTTCAGCAGCATTTCAATGTCACCGCATATCTGAAAAAATCATTGCGTCCCTTTGAGGCAGCAATGTGTATCTGTGAATGGATTGTTTTTCAAGATGATCATGTCCCGCGGCCAGTGATGTAGCAGAGGGTACACCCACTCAAACTTAATTTAGCCACCTTTTCAGGCTGACATTAATCTTTATGACACTGATTCATAGCATTGCATAATAAGTAGCATCAACTAATTAGGTTATATGAGGATAAAAAAAAAAAAAAAAGCATAAGCACGCTTGTCAGGTGAAAACCTTGTATCTGAAATGTGAACTTTTCGGGAAATAAGGAAAACAGCCTTGTTTTTTGGCTTGAGCACCATGCATGAGTTTATCCAATGGGTTTTGAAAGTTCATTAGCACCAAGGGTCGTAGAATTTCGTTGATTGTCATGTTTTACCTTTAATTGAAGGGCTGCATGCTCCCCTATGAATTGGAGTTACAAGGGTTTCACGTGACAATGGATGCTTCTCTGAAAATGTAGATTTTAGTTTTACAGTGGAAACTATAGCTGCCTGCACTCTGCGGCACTCTAATGCTTGTCAATCCCCGAGGGAGAGGGTGGGAGTTCAC
The DNA here is from genome assembly GCA_034670405.1 of Hoplostethus atlanticus. Classification (NCBI taxonomy): domain Eukaryota; kingdom Metazoa; phylum Chordata; class Actinopteri; order Trachichthyiformes; family Trachichthyidae; genus Hoplostethus; species Hoplostethus atlanticus. The sequence continues at coordinate 825,469 of JAXDDX010000090.1, forward strand.
TGGTTTCACAAAGAGAGAGAGAGATGGGCAGAGTTAGAGAGTGGGAGGAGTCTGTGAGGAGTTGGAAGAAGCTGTTCAGAGTAGACATCCCTGTTGGAAGCATTTGAGTCAGTTTGGGCCAGCAAACCTGTCGAATGCCTCTGACACCTTGAAAAATCATAGGCTTGACAAATTGAGGTGGTTCAGCGAGCAGAAGGGGGTGACGCTCAATATTAGGAAGGTGTTCCTAGTATTTTGCACACTGAGTGGATACTAATGAAGCAGTAATGCCTTCCAGCTCCCCTCGAGTGACCTCACCACCCCCATTCAAATCTCAAAGAGTCTCTGAAGACACTCAAAAGGTGATGTCTGATCATCAGTTACCACCCCAGTCTGACTTAGGTTCAGGGAAAGGGAGGATGCAACGCTCACTCTCAAAAAATCGCATTGAATTTATTTCTTAAAACTATTTCTAAGAATATTTCTTGAAAATGTATGTTACCACCAGTTTGCATGGCTGCAACTGATTGAAAATGCAGAAGCAATGCTCCTCAGTGGCAAACACGAGGAACCATACAGTGCGTGTATATGCAATCTCACTGTTGGGTGTATAAAGTGTTGCAGGGTCTTGCAACATAGGATTTTGATTCATGAGGTTAAAAAGAAAAAAAAACTTGACACATGCTGAGTTTAAGGTGCAATAAAATTGACTTGACTTATCAACACCTCTTAGCCGCACCGAAGTCGATGGAAACCGAAAAAGCCTCTTGTGGGCTAATGGCTTAATTCTACCGAGACCACATCTGTACAGCAGCGCCGAACAGCGAGGTGCACGGGGGAATAGTTTGACACTCCCATCTGACTCAGGCCTAATGGGGCGGCAGGGTCGCGCTGTTTAATGGCAGTTAGCTAGCTGAGTGACAGCACTGCACCGGGCCAGGGGCTCAGCTGTCACGGATCGCAGGTGTGCTAGTGAGTTATGTGTCATTGTAGGATGCGAAAAGGTCGCGAAGAGAGCAGGTAGGAGAGAGGGGAGAGAAAGATAGAAAAAGATAGAGAAAAGAAAGGAAGGAGAGTCGAGAGAGCCCTGCAAGCATTGATGGCTGATGGCAACGCTCAGCATTTAAACAATATGATATGGCACAGTAAAAATTAATATTAAAACAGCTTTGTGAACTGCTTTGAACTGATCTCAGAAGGATATTTAGGTCCCGATTTCACAGGTAGCAGCGATGGGCAGCTAGTTTAAATTTGGCGTTATATTTACACAGGTTTTCAATGTTTCAAAATCTATTCAACTTCTCCATTTTTGCTGGGAGGACCAAAGGGGAAAAAAAGAAAAGAGAGGAGGGTTTTAGAGAAGATAGATGGGGGTGGGGGTTTAAAGAGGAGAGAGATGGAGGGGTGAATTGCCAGCGCGCAGACTGCTGCTGATCCCACCTGCAGACTCGCCCACGTGTGCAATTTAAGCGGGAAATGTCAGCGACAATTATAATGCAAAGCTAACCTTTTGTGGGGGAGATTATTGTACCGATATGTTGCGGCTTGTCGTACAGGGTGACAAAGAACGCTTTCTTGACAATTCTCAACAATTGCGGCATGGGTAATTGCTTTGCTGGTGTCCGCCGCCCGGAGTTTCCCCACACAATACAGATGTAGGAAAGGCATCTTGATGAGGTGAGGTCAGTTGTCCATGTTCTGCATTCACGGGCAACAATTAGTCTACTATTTGCACTTGTCGTGGAAAATTGCCTGGAAGCACTCAGAACTCTTGAAATAACACACAAAACACTGACAGGTTGAAGCATAAAATATATTGTATACAGAGATATTGAAACAGGCCAAAATCTCTGTATGCTCTCTCTCACTGAAAAGCAGCTAACTACAATCTTTATAGTTTCTTTAGGAACAAATAAGTTTCTTATGATTGGTTGACTTATGTTTAGATAACATGTTTAACATGGTTCATCCTATAGGCTCTCTCCACATAGTAGTGGTCTGGTCAAGTTCAGTTTTACTGCCTTATAGGGCCTCAAATCCAGGCCTCACTTACTCTGCAACACTCAGGCACATGTTCATGGCACACATATCACATGTATGTGGCAACACAGCATCAGTACTACAGACACAAAATGATAAATGATAAATTCTAGCATTCTGTGCAAATTTACTTTCACACACTCTGCATGATGATTCTGTTATATCCTATGGTATATAATGTGATGAGACAATGATTTTGGAGATATTTTTGAATTAACGGAATAGATGTGATTGGAAAATATTAGTCCTATTAGTCATATTATCATTATTAATACATGCAACATAGTGGTTTTTCCACACTGGAGTCTATATTACAGATTGTGCAGGTCTAATGCGGTCCGACAGGTTTAATTTCCGGGTATCAAGCAACGCTCACCGGAATATCCTGTACCCTGTTTAAGAGGGACCCATAGGATATCATTAAACTCGCAGTTAAGTACAGAATACAGGACCTCCTCATCAAAACATCAAAGGAGAAGTCCTGGCGTCCTCCCCATCAAAGTTTGCGGCGGTGGCCCCGCTAAACTCCCCCTGGGCCAGTTAAGTCCTTTCATTATTCATAGAGAAGCTATTCAGAAGAAAAACACCTGAGCAGTACAGATTTCAGAATAGCTTAGTTTAAAAAGGGCTAACAAGGCATTTTTCTTTAACTCTTATCGGGAAGCGGGTTGCTACCAAGTTTGACACAATCATTCATTACTATATTAGTTCCCTTTTTGACTTGCTGCTGTGGATTTGGCTAAATGACGTTAACTTTGAGCGGACTTAGTCCTTTAAAGGTACGGTACTGGTAATTGTCTGTCTTTTATCACAAGTATACATCAAGTGCAAATGTTTGTCTCCAAGATCTTGTAGTTGTGGTTTGTTCACGCCTTCACATAGCACAGTTATACAACTTTCACTGTAGCACATAAAGAGTTATACCAAGAGGAACAGCAGATACTGGCTGAAAGAGCAGATCTTATATACGATAACTCATACTACCAGGTATTTAGTATGGTCTTACGCCATATTCACACTAGGACTAGTATTATGTGGGAACCTCATAATTATAAATATACATTAATTGGATTTTGTGAAATTCACTGACACAAAATATTTTACAGTTCATCCTGATTTAGTAAGTTTCAGCAGAAAATGCATTCAAAACTGTTCTCTACAGATGCCACTACTGCCTCCATCTTTCATGACAGGAAGACAGAAATGGAAATGGTGCATTTTGAAGAACAAGACAAAGAAATTGCAGGCCAAAAGCAAATTACAAATGAAACTGATGAAATTTAAAAATCATGGAAATAATTGACTAGGATGGCCATAGCTTTCATACATTTCTGACCTGTTACTAAGGGATAAGTGAGCCAAGTGAACCTTTTGAAGGGACCCATGCTCCTTCAAAAGTTGAGGTGAACATGACAGAAGGGTGGTCTGGGGATTATAGAGACCATCTCTTAACTCAGTGGTTCTCAAAGTGTGGGGCTGCAAGGGGGGGTGTGGAGATAAACTAAGATAGAAGATGGAGAAGCAAACTGACTCATGGTTTTGGGTTTTTTTGCACCTCAGAAAACATACAGAAACTAAAGTGACAAAAAGTTGAAAGCAGTTCATGTTTTTCGCATTTTTTCAATAAAAGGTTTATTCAACATAATTAATTTCCAATATTTTCCAATATTAAAGATTAGCATTCATAGAAAGAGTATCAATTTATGATGGGGGGGGGGAATGTTAAAGGGGGGCCTGACATGAAAAGTTTGAGAACCACTGCCTTAACTGGAGGGCCAAACCCTCGGTCCCAGCAACAATGTGTCCATCCCTATCAGAGTAGTGTTGTCCAAGACAGTGAACATCGAACATTCTAAGAATACTGTATTTTAAGGTGTTTTTTTTAGCATTAAAATAAGAACAAAACTGATCCAGGGGAAGAACACACCATCCAGTGTAGATTATACTTCTGTCCCTGCACCTGCACAGTACAGCTAGGTTGCTCAGGTCTTCTAATCAGGGGTGTCTGGCGGTCAGTTAAGGCTGGTGATAGGGCTTTGCCACGGCTGCTTTAAACCTTGAAACCTATTTTTCTCCATTCACTGTGCCTGCCATGTTCTTTTTTTAATGCTCTTACTTCATATTTTTATCTTGCTCTGATCTGCGTCCATTTCCCTGGCGTTGTCATCTTAACCCTCTAGACCCATAGTGCCTGGGACCGCCCATTCTATATTTCACTGTAGCGCCCAAGAGCGCTCGTCATTTTCCGATCATTAAAAATGCATAAAAAACAGAAAATCAAGTTTTGAACTTTGTTTTTATATATATTTCAAGTTGTCATCGATTAACCGGAACCGGAAAATGTTGGTCGTAGGTTGGCATTTTTGTACTTTTTCTGGGTTTAATTTTCTTCCCGCCGTAGTCCTAAAAACGGCTGCACCGCCTAAGCGTCCCCGGTTTTACAACCTTATGGACGCTGTCAGGATATGCTGTGAAACAGATTCAGAAACGTCATGTATCATGGAAAGTGACGATGACATTGTGAGTTTAGGTTTTTTGATTGAAATCGCTTGTTGTTTGATAAAACAAGCCACAAATCAACTTCATTACATAGAGGAACCTACCTAGTCGTCACTGCCGGAGAGGGACACTGTTTCCCGGGAGTGAGTGCATCGAAGAGTCCGTCGGGAGGACTGACCAGTTTATGCCAAGTTTTCGCCGTATAACTTTGACGACTTTTGTTGTCTGATCTTATTAGACTTCTTCATGGGTCTGTGTGAAGTACGGGGTGTTTTTAGCTTGTATTTTGAAAGCCCAGCGTTAGCTATGATAAGAGGGACATTTTGTTGTCATACTGTCAAAGTTGACACTGAAGGGAGAAATGTTGTGGATCATATACTAGTGATCTCAACCTGAAGAGACTCTCTTCTTTTAGATGGTAGATAATATTTATATACAAGTAAAAATAAATAGTATTGATTATAGTATATGATTAGTTGACTTTTGAAATCATACATTTTGTAAACTGGTTTTACAGTATGTGATAATGTGATAACTTTCACCGGTATGCCAATTAAGTAATAACGTTTCTTTGTACCATCTGAAGAAAGTTGTACATGCATATTTTGCCATGTGTTTGGTACCAAACTAAAGAGGAAGTTATGCTCTTTAAAATGAAAACTACTTTCAATTAGCAATTTCTTAGAGCTGTTTGTTTGGCATGAGTAAGCAAATGCTCATTTTAACTTAATTCTCAGTGAACTGCAGCAACTTTCTAGGATTGTACTGGGGTTTAGAGGGTTAACGTAAATGACGTTGACTGTTAATATTATGCAGTGTGGCCTGTCGGATCTAGTCCCTATGATTTTATTCAATAACCAACATGTATTTGGTTAGTGGTTTGAATTTTTCCAATAGTAGTGCCCTAAATCGGGAATGCTCAAAAGGGAACAGGCTGTGCATGTATGAAAGCAAGTGCCTCACTCATAGAATTGCAATGACGGAAAAACTCCATTCAAATTCAAATCGACATACTCGAGCGGTCATTTGGCTAATTAAAATGACAGCTATTAAATGTTCCATAGTGTCGCCGTGGAGGCTATATTAGTGCGTACAACGAAGGAAGCTGATATGTTACCATGGCATCATCGCAACAACGGCTCGAGACACTCATTGACATCCTCGCCATTCTATTTGCAATTAATGAAAGGAAACATGAGAAACAAGATTTGAACAATTCACTGGCTGCCGGCATAGGAAAATGGCATGGATATATAAAGCAATGATGGGACTGTTTTTTACCTACAGTATGTGGGTAATGTATTTCTTTGCATATTCCAGTCTAAAGAGACCAGGGTTACTTCCTTGACAAAATTATTAAAATTCCATGGTAACCATCTTGGCTGTACTGAAGGAGATAACCATGATGGATTAACTTTTTCCATCCATGCTAAATTTCAGTACATCACTCCATCACCTTCCAACGAAGACTGTTGGGGGAAAAAAAGAAGAATACATTTGCATCTCAAGCAGGACGGTACAAAAAGTCATCAAAATGTTTCTAGCGAGGTCTTACAATATCCCACAGGCACTGACTTCTAAAGGATCATGCTGTTTTTAAGCTCTTCAAGAGACAAATTCAGCTAGGGTAACTGGAGGTTAGACATTTCAGTCCTCTATAGCTGGATGTGGGAAAAGTCGTAATCAACTCTGTTCTGTACTGGCCAGCAATAAATCAAAATAAAAGTTGTAGTATTGTGAAAGTAACTAAAAAATCTTCACACCTTAGCTGCGACTTTAATCTCCCATAATCATTTTTGTATGCACGAGTTCCAATTATGTCACACAAGGAGATGTTGACAGGAGAACTTATGCTGCATTTCCTTCAAAACTGGAAGTTGTAAATTCCCAGCTGGTCGATCAGAATTATAACATCTACAGTTGCCCACATAAAATCCTGTTCCCCACGCAATAATTTATTCAATAATATTACATGTTAGCAAGCTATTTAGCATACAACGTTAGCAACTGTGAGTGCAACTTTAATTGGTTGATTTCACGTCGCCAATGCTGGAAAATCAAACAAAAGTGTATTTTGAGGACAGCGGGTGAAGCACACGGGATGGAGTGGAGACCCACTGGGATCTGGAGGAGAATAAGCCCAATTCTGGAGCATGAACTTTATGTTTTGAACCTTTACATTTTTTGAGAATTGACCTTTTGGCTAAGCCCCTTCTTTTTTGAAAAGCTATGTGTCTGTGATGCTGCTATGTGTTACTCACACAGTACACCCTTGATTGTGCGACGGTATCAGTGGCGGCTGGTGACTCAAACAATTGGGGAGGACAGGAGGAAAACCAACCCACGGCGTCATGTTATTTTACACTAGTTGGCTACTTATCTCTACTTTCTTATGTTGAAGTTATGTTATGTTCTTATGTTCAAATGTGGCAATAATCCAACTAGCAACCTAATAATAACCTAATAATCAGGATTTGGCAGGTGGGAGAACCCTAAGATCCGGTGTAGTGGTGCAGCGGGGAAAAATGACTCACCTCATAATTATTGTTTATTTATTATTTATTTAAGACATTTCACAATGAACCAGATAACTTCAACAACACATAGTGTACACAGTGTTTCCCACAGCATTAGATTCTATTTGTGGTGGTAGCTGACCGGTTGGGGGGGCACACACACACTTTCTTAAATTAATTATTAAATAATACTATATATAAGGTGCTCCACTGTAAATATTTAATTGCCAAGTACTTTGTGACAAATAATATATACAGCTCAATTGCTTCACGTTGTGTCAAACACATAACAAAATATATACAGGCACATTAGAAGCTTTAGGCTTCTCTGCCCTGCTTCTACATCTCTGTTTGCTGTCTATCTCACCTGTTGCTTCTGCCCTAGCTGGCTGCTGTGGGAGAGCCACGTCCGCTTCCTGATTGGGTCTTATCAGTCAGACGTATCCTTCCCTGGCGATGGATAGTGCTCCTGGTACCGCGGTAATATGTCGCTGTATTTGCTTTGCGACGACTCCCAATCTGTATTCTCCGCTGCGTTTACCGCCTTATACTCGTTTGTTACTTTCAGTAACAGTTCCACTTCGTCGTCCATCCAAACAAAGACATCTCTGCTCTTACTTTTCGCCATTGCTGTTCTTCATAACGGCATTTTCTGCAACTAAGCAGAGCAGACAATCTGCTTCCTGTTTACACCAGCATGCGCATGCCCAGTGTAGGTGAATGGTAACGTGATATGCGTTTTTTGGACGGAGATCATTTCTGAAATGGTGCTATAACGCTTGGGTGGACTGAGATCGTTTTAGTTTCAAAACTCAGTTTTAAAACGAAAACGTATTAGTGTGAATGTAGCCTCAGACAGGAGGCTACACGGAGGCTACACTTTCTGATATTTTGAGTGAGTATCTCGATGGCATCAGCTGGAAGGAACGCCAGGCTGCAGTATGAAGCAGTATGAAACTGCCAATCAGATTTATTTACGTATTAATCGACCCACTTTAATCCCTGCTAATAATAATAACCTAACAAATATCATATTATCTTATTACCTTATTCAGCTTTGAATTTTTCTGGTGATTTTTGATCATGGTTATATGTGGAGTTGGTCGTCCAGCAGTCTTGATCCTCACCTTTGCTGCGTAATCCAAACTGTGGAATGGCTGTGACAACAAATAATCCACAAGATGTTCTTCCCCATCCCACTCTCCCGTCTGCGTCCATGCCTCTCTGTGACCCCCTCACTCACGCTGCCGTTAATTGCTACAGCACCACTCTCCTCCAAATCCATTCTCGCCGTTAGCTTAACAGTCCTTCAGGGCTGCTGCAACAAGCTAACTGTTGCGTTGGCTAACCCAAGTAGCTAGCTACTGTGCGATAAAAAATCTGAAAAAAAGAGATTTGGACCAGCCTCCTCTGGTTGAAAAGACCTAAATATAATTAGAATTTATTTTCTAATATGCTACTGTATAATCTATCTATCGCTTTACCGCCAGTTCGTCACACTCACGTTCAATACAGTGGTAGAGAATTGAAGATGAAATTTGGAAATTATCATTGGACCAACGCAACGTCAATATTGTATTCTGGTTGTTGATTGGTTAGGGAGGACGTCCTCCCTTGGCGCATCATTTTACGTGTTTTGGCCAATAACAGATTAGCATGGAAAAAAATGAAGTACATTAAATTGATGTAAGAGATCCCGTCCTCCTCTGCCCCCCACACCCACCACCACTTCACACAGACTGCCCTTTCCCCTCTTGCCTGCCCTGCAGGTGTCGCTGTTGAAGCATTTTAATCAGAATTTCAATTATGGATTTTTTCTAAAGAGGAGAGAAGAAATATTTTATAAATGATACTGAAATTTGGTAATGGTTTATTTCGACCAATTACTCTTTTTTTTATATTTTGATCTCCCTCTTGCCTCTCAAAAATAGAGAAGGAGCAACCTCCTCTGCCTCCATGGACCAGCCTCCTCTGGATGGTATATAGTGAAAAACTATATTTATACCTAAAACTTTTATGATCCATACTCCAGCATTGTATAATAAAGCATATTGGTGTATAAGCGGTGCTTCTATGCATGTATGTAATATGCTATAAACTATGCTCGCTAAGGGTTCAGTTGCTAACGTTAACTAGCTGAGTGCATTAATGTTGTTTTTTGTTGCCATTGTCTATAGCTGAATATAAACATGTTGTCGCCGTCTGCCTGTGCACGTCATAGTGTTGCTTTCAGTGCTGTGTTAAGAGCCTTAGGTTCAGGGTTGAGTCAGTCTGAGTGCACAGGGCCTTTCCTCAGCATAATGTCACTGCAAATCTCTGCCGCGCAGCAACACATTATGACAATGGAGTAAAACTCTGCCAGAAAAAAAGCATCCACCAGTATTTACATCCAGCACTTTGAATGAAGCACGGGCCGCCCTTAACCTGACGGGGAATCAGTTATGCAGACATGACGACTTGTCTTTAAAGCACATTAGCAATCGTGGCTGGTGGCTGTGGTGATAGCCAGAATAAAGTAGAGCAGAGAGCGAGGCAGGGTCAGTCATAACATGCCCTCTGAAATGGGAGGGGACACATGAGATCATGTAGCACTTTGTAAAACAACCCTGTTAATCTGGAGACACTGAATTTAAATGGGACTTTGTCTTTAGACTGGATTTTTCACTCCTCAATGACACTGCAAATATGAATTAAACATAACTTTCTCAATATACTGAAACACCACCCCACCACTTGAATGTCTGAACGTTTTGAAATTCAAGTAAGGTTGTTCAGTTTTATCTTTAATTTACAGTCCTCAACATTCTCCGTGCATCAAACCACGTAAAGAATTCACAATTAAAGCCTGGTTCATTCCAATTAAACTTTCTAGATACAGGCATACAAAGGGCTGAAATAACCTGACTGATAGATAATCAATCAAGTGACCCTCTGGTAGGTTTTCTTTCTCTCATTTTAAATCTTTTTAATGTATTCCAGTGCTATATTGTCCATGTTAACAGGATCAAATATACATTAAAGTCATATAGCAGGTCTTGATCGCTTGTGTGTATGTAGCCTAAGTGGTGATTTAGAGCAGGTAATGGGAGACAATGACTGGAGTTGTAGATGACTCCTTAAAAGTCACCTTGACTGAATGGCAGTCATTATTCACATGTCAAACACACACACACTCGCAGCATGCGAACATACGCTGTGCACGCACATGTGCACACACACATGCAGCTTTTCCACACGTGACCGAGGTCTTTATCGACACTAAGGACACTGAGCACGTTGTAATATACTTGGTGTGTGAAGGTAGGTTGAGGGTATGTAGTTGCAACTCAATGAAGCTGCTGAATCATTCAGTCATTATCTACAGATGCAAACTTTGATCAATAAATATATATATAAAAATCAAAATGCCAAGTGACTGACTGGAAAAACTAGAAATATGACTGAACTTGGATAGAATAAACCTCAGGTTTGAAATGAACAAATCACAACATTTTGTCAATTCACGCTAAAAAATTAAACAGCTTGGGCGCTTAAAAGTTATGGATAGATTTACTGTGAAAAAGAATGCCAATATTCAAAGCCAGGCAGGCAGAATAATGCAATGTGTGTGAAAGCAGTCCTGGTGAGAAAGCCTCTCGTATAGACAACATTGGGGGAAAAAGGCGACAGAAACAGCAAAGAGGGCCTCCTCCAGCAGACATTAACATACATATATGCACAGACATAGAAATACAAATTCCATGATTGATCCATCTATAAAGCCAAAGTGACTCAGCTACGATCTTGAAAACAAAAAACCAAGGCACATAAATAAATGTCCCTTTTGCTACTCTATTGCCAATTGATATAACACAGTAGTGACCTCTAGCCAGTTTATGAAAGCTTTTGCATTTTCTGTTCTAAACACCCAGTGTCTAGTAGGTCTTTCCTGGGGAAAAACCATCTGGCACACAGGAAATGATGCGTTTCAACGTTTCTGGTTTCTTTGGAATAAATATCAAACACATGGAGACAACGTCCCGTCTCCAAGTCTGAACCCCCAGTGTCGGGTTTTCTGGCGTGAAATGGCTTTGAGAGCACACTGGCAATATTGATGTACCATATGTAACCGTATAACAGCGACTTGTTCTTGCTTTCCCTCAAGTCTCAGGTGGGTGGGTTCAAAAATCATAGCCAAAAAGGAACGAACAAGAACTCACACTAATAAAAAAGGTAGTATAAAAGCCCAACTTCTGCATAAGGTGCAAAAGTATTTTTCTGTGTTCTAGTTTTTGCACTTATTTGCTTTTGCATGCAGATACATGTCGCTCCTTCGTATCAGTTGCCTACTGTTTGCTAAATAGTGTAAATGCTCTGAAATAGCACCCTGTAACAATATCCAACAATATCCTTTAATGTCACCTGATAGAAAAAGGCTCTAGTGAAGTTAACGTTATCTGCTTACCTTCACGGCAGTGGTTGAAGACGGCGTCTGGTCTGTTTTGGTCACATCCCAAAGACAGGTTCAAGAGTTGACACGTTTGACCGTCGGTGTCATTGCCAAGGTAGAACGCAAGTGAAACTTCAAAAACTGAGGTATGGACTTCCTGTCCGCCACAATACAAATTGTGCTGCAGGCTTTAGACTTTGTCTCAGATTAAATGAACCCTCAGGCGCATGGCTCTGCATACGGTACCCAACTTCCTTCTTTACAGATTTTTTGGTTCAAACATGGACATCACCCGTATGTGGTCGTGCTTTTATTTTGGTTTACTCTAGGAGAGCACAAAAAGACAATTAGGTGTGTTATCAGGGGTTTTGTATCCGTTTGATCATGGTGACACTTCATCAATCTGTCACTCCCTATTCTCAAACCCCATCTTTCACCCCATAAACAAAACATTGACATGGGAGTGCCCTTGGGGTAGGCACTTAACCCCTCGCTCCTCCAGTAGACCTCAATAGGCACCAGTAAAAGACTGGGGTGTGAATATATGAATGTTAGAACCTCTCACCGACTTAATCTTGTTCATGTCAGTTAATTCGGTTAATACTTTTCCCAATGCGTGCGTTCAGTTACGTGCCGCCGCCCCGTCCAACTAACGCCGGGTTCAGACTGGTTTTGACCGTTCAGACCGGTCCGCGAGCCGCGAGCGAATGTGTCAAGCCGGGCAGGAAGTCAGACACAGGAACGGCATAGAGCATATAAAACACCTGTATAAAATAAATAATCGTTCATAAATTGTAATAGAGGTAAAAGTTTGAAATAATCGCGATATTGATTTGAAGTCATATCGCCCACCCCTACGTCCTTGGTTTACTTGCCTGATGAAATAATGCTTATAAATATAAAGTTAGGCTGACGAACCTACACTTGCACTCACTAATGTTGCAGGTTGCAGCTATGCTTCAGAGACCAGGGATAAATGCAAAGCACCAAAAAAAAACACCACAGCAAGCCAAAACCATCAACCCAGCCACTGCAAACTTTGTGACTAAGTTCATTTTCTTTTTGCTGCCATAACATTGCTTCACATCAACAGTTCTTCAGCTCTGCCCTTTCAACATGCGGGAGTGACACTGCTTTTATTCAACACAAGTCCCTACTTCTTATTATTCATCCTCACGGCTGCCTGATGGAAGGTCGCCTGTGGAGAACACAACAGGTGTCCCCCACACACACACACACACACACACACACACACATTTACTCTGAGAGCCTGCTGGCTCCGGTCCACTGCTTCCTCGGTGAGCGACATGCATCATTAACAGCTTTTAAACTGCAGAGGCGTCCTGCCCTCAGGATCTTCTAACAGTCCGTCGGTCTCCCCCTCCTTGCAACATCCCACCCACTACACACACTCTTTAAAGTGTTACTAAAGAGGCTTAACAGTCCATACCAAAAAGCCTGTATGGGGCATTTGTACTCCATAAAAAAAAGCTACAAGCTACAACTAGCACTTCACTCAGTGACCTTGTGGAGCATACACCAGTTGCTGTGCTATAATGGTGAGTAAAACTGTTTGCTTTTTCTTCTACAACAGTTGTTTTCCCAATAATTGTTGAAAGAACTGTGACAATGTAAAAGCAGCGGGTATCTATTAATGACTATTAATGACGGCATGCACCTTTGTTTAAGCTTCATGAAAATGGCAATTTCACGCAAGAGATCTGATATTTGAGATGGGTCTAGCGTGCAGGTCTTTCTTTGAAGCGACCGTATTAGCAGAAGGTAATGGGTCTATGAAAAAAACATTTACACGGGAAGCTTTGTCAAGATCAAAAACAGCGTTCAACCGGTTCAGGCTGGCAAGATGCTCCGCGGTGCGATCGCTGTCTCGTGACGTTAAAACATCACACGAAAACGCACAGACCGCTTTATCAATAACAACAGCGCTGCAAAGACGTGGTTGTGTTTGATGCTGATGCGGCACAGACGCATCCAACGTCAGACTGCAGGGTGCCCGTACGTATTATGGGATACGTATAGCCTGGTATACAGTGAGACACACACACAATGTTTCTAGAGTGATATTAAATCAAATCAAATCACATTTATTTGTATAGCCCTTAATCACCGTTACAGTCTCTAAGGGCTTCACAGTGCCCATATTAATGATGCTGTCATTAAGGGTTAATGGCACCCTGGGCACAAACTGGGAGTTCAATATGGGAGATGAGAGATAGCTAAAAGACACCATTTGTTAGGTAAAAAAACATATGAATAGGCTTGCAATGTGAAGTGCAACCTAAAATGGCTTCACAATCCTCAGCAGTGGATTGGATTGTAAAATGAATGGTTGTTGCCATGACGTGCACTTGACAATATTCAGTCATTTTAGAGACCTATGTAAACAGTGTGCATACTATACCGTTTCAAAAATGCTATTTATCCAACATTATACCTTGTTATGGTATAAAATCGCCCAATGATCGTCCAGATTTTGTAATATTGTGAGTGCTCGCGTTTTCGCGTTTCATAGATTTAAACGAAACGCAAAAGCATCCATTTCGCTATTGTTTACAGAATGACGATAGACAATTTCTTGCCGATATTAGCACAGAATAATAGAAAATCTGCCACCACAGGAATGAGCGAGATTTTACAGCAATTCCCCAAAAAATGCCACCACACAACGCCGCAAAGAGCACACGGAAATATCCAATCAAAGAATTCAACACCGAAACGGTGAAAGCAAAAGCGACATTTCTCTCCAATGTGCAGCCAAAATCTTTTTTTTTTTGCAAGCGTGGGAGATCGAAAAGGTGCAGTGTTTCTTTAATTCTCTGCCTTTGTAGCGGCGGCATTAGCGAGGGCATCCCAGGCGAACCACAAAGCCAAGGGTTAAAGACGATACCACGCTGACTCTCCCTAAACGGCATGCCACGCCATTTTACCAGCTCTTTATTTCCCCGCCATCTCCACCAGCTTCAACTTCCTGCTCCCTCTCGCATGCCATTCAAGGACGAGGATGACAGAAGCAGAAGAAGAAGAAAAAAAAAAAAGGAATCAGTGTTTCGACAACATTAAGGGAAGGTCATTGTCTGTGGGCTTACCCTGGGAGAGACGCAGAGGGCCTGAACCTGCCAGAACCTATCGACGGCGTCCGGGAGCAGGACCTGCGAGAGACCAGAACAACAAAGACAGTTTGTGACAAAGCTGAGGCGCCGCAGTCCGGGAGGAGTGAAATCAAATGTGACATTTTTCATTTATTTGTAAATGCCTCCTTGGCGGCACACTCACTCGAAACGACAGTTGGGCTCTTACCAAGTTAAGGGGAGCTGATGGTAGAATAGAGGGATCCTGACAGAGGTTGTAATGAGATGCCGCATTAGGGCCGCTCTCTCATCCACTCTCCCCTCTCTCGCCCAGGAGCACGCCCTTCACTTCCAATCTACCACCCCGACCATTTGGAAACAGTTAACCCTATGAAAAAACTACACTAACCCTCTTTTGGTGCACTGATAAAACATTCTTTGTGGGTTTATTTTGTCAGAGCTCCCTTTGATGATACAAATACCTTTTGTCAAAAGGATTTGGGAGCATTTTCTAGCCTCAGGACTGTTAGAAAACGAATCACAATACGCAATTCCGTCCTCAGAAATATCAAAAAGGACATTTTCTGAGGCTGTAAGGCACTGCATATGTTATATGTTAAATATGTGGATGGTCTACCTAACGAATGTTACATTACCACCTACTGGAGCTGTAGCACCACGTCCTTAACATTTGACACACAGGAAATACCGGGAAAAAAAACATTATCATTTGAAATGATTGAACAACCATTAAAAGTAACAATTAAGTCATAATTTCCCCCCACAAACTGGGTCAAGAGCTGAAAAGAGGTCTTGGTGGAGGAGCTCGCGAGGAAAATGAACTATCACCCTCTACAAGTGTGTGTAGTGCCCTCTAAACTGTCCTCACAGATTGAGAGAGTGTGCTATATAGTAGGCAGCATGTGAGCCCTGAGTTATGTACTTCATTAAGCCCAAGTAATTTCCCTCCCAGATATCACGTCTCCTTCAAGCCCCTCTGTAATCCATCCTAGCAGCCATGAGCTAAATTTAGCTCTCAGGAGCACAATGCCAGAGCTAGTCATAACAATGTAGGTAAAGGTGTCTGGCAGAGGCAAAGTAGTACAAAGTGACATCAAGAAAGAAAGAAAGATTTGAGGGTATATTAAAGTAATGCTATAGATACAAAAAAAAAAAACTCGTGGAGAGTTTTTCCGGAAACCAATTAATCATCACTCCACATTAAAGTAGTGTTATTCTTTAATATTTCTACTGTTGTAATTAGATCCACCATCATTATGAGCACGATTCCAAGACTCAAGACTTAACCACACCAGAAGATGCTGTCTTTAAATTATGATATGACTTCATTGAAGTGTAAAAACTTAATTTAACTGAATTCATTTTATTGTGTTAAAATGAGTGCACTTTCAAACACTTTCTTTTAAACACTTTTTAAAAACAGTTATCGTTGATGTAGCTCCGTTTTGTTGTTTGGTGATGTATTTTCCATATTCCCGTGATTAACTGGCCAAGCGTAGACGTCACCTTGAGATATTTCCAGCGCAGCTACAATCGAGTTTAATATGAGAAAAATGTACAACCTAAAACATCAACGGTAAACAATCAGGTTTTTGGTGAGAGCAAGGGCTTCTTCCTAGACAATCAACAATCATACAGGGAAGATCCCACAGTAGCCAAGATAGACCAGAATGCAGTGCAGAGTCAAGACATGTTGCGTTTTGCACTCTCCCTTTTTCTCCACTAGCGCCCTCTCCACCTACACGTAAAACCCACAGCTGACGATGCATTCATCTCTCACGTGAGATACCGTAAATACAAGTTTCCGACTGGAAACTTTTTTGAAGGCTCTGAAATCTCCCAACTGACAAATACAAACAACAGAAGGATGTTAAACATGGCTGCCACCAATCTACCAAAGTCCACAGTCCAGGGTAATAAAAATAATAATTACTGCTTCTATTCACACAGTATGCTTCTGCAATCTTTTTATGATTAACTAGAAATACCTGCTGCAGTTTGTTGACAAAGAAGCTTGTTAAGGAGTTGCAGACCTGCCAACCTTGGGAAAATATTTTGAGTACCACAATAGTGTAACGCTCACGCGCTTTCGCACCACTTCACTTTGCACACGGTCATTTCCCCACTCACCGCCATATCATCAAGTTATTCAACATATAAATCGGCTATGAAGAAAACAATACAATCATATATTCTTGAGAAGAATTCCTTTAATGAAAAGACTTAGAGATATTTTTCTTTTGTACATAGGGGGGGGGGACACCCAGAGGGGGAAAAAAAGTATTATCTTCTCAGAATTGTCTCTTGTATAAGACAAACAAATGAAATGTTCTGGAGCCTTGTTTGCTTTACTGGCCAGCTGTCAACTGGTTAAAACAAGCGCTATCGCCGGATGTATGTCTCGCCCCTAAAAACTGGACGACGCAGGACGACGCCGACGACAGAAAATGTAATCCCTATGTCTCGTATTTACAGAAACTTGTGTTGCGATGTAAAACATTGTCAATTATGAATAAAACCAAGTTTCTGGGCATGATTTCCATTTGTATTTAATAATTAAATAATTGAATGCAATTCACTTATGATTATCAGCTTATATAAGCACACATATCATATAATGAAAAAATGGTATTCAATTGACAAACTATCTAGGAATGTATGTAGGTTTTAGCAAAATTATTACCTGAAGCTCCTTGGTGGCTGATGTCAACATCATAATTGCACAATGTGCAAAATGCATGGTGAGGCATTTTTGAGGGGCGGAGACACGGCCATTGCTCCTGATATTTAGCGAGGAACTTCTGGGGCGCATGCACTCGCTTCTTTTTAGTAACGTTAGGTCTGCTGCTCTCTCTCTCAGTGTCAGTATCCTCGTCGTCATCGGACATCATGATGACTAGTATCTCTACCTGCAAGGCTGGTCGGGTGACTGGCTGCAATAATAGGAATTATTTGCTACGTTATCAGTTTATCACACCGTAGCCTTAAGTCTCGTAACGAGGCTAATCACGTCGTATGCGAGCTACGACTAACTAGCGAACAACAAAGTTACATGTTTAGCAATGTTTCATATGATGTTAACATTACGGTCACATTTTAAATATTTTTGTGCTTGATTATTACTCCCCCACTTCCCATTTTACCTCAGCAATGCAATGCAACGTACGCCTCGGTCGATGACAAAGTAACGTTACGGTAACGTGATGCGGTAACTTACTGCATCAGTGGATGTTTGTGAGTGAGAAGATTTGGGTCGGGGAGGGACTAGTCTCGTGCCCAGCCTGTATGCGAGAACTCAGCAGAACTCGCTCGAGTCGGGTTTCCGAGACTCGGGAGGGGCTAACGTTACAGAAGCACAAGAGGGATGTAATTTAAATACCGAATACATGTACAGTATTGTTTTGTATAGATTGATTGTTTTCTGTAATTAAATTATTATATTTTTTTTTTTTCATTTGCGTAGTTTCAGCTGGCATTTCGTACCTGCGTATTTTGACCAAGAATTGCGTGGTTGGTACACAAAATGCGTGCAGGTTGGCAGGTTTGTAGTTGCTATGGGGCGAGCCAACAAGGAAATTCACTCATTAAAGTAGAAGTACTGAAGAAAATAGAAAATAACTCCTGGAATGCATTGAACAGCACAGTGTAAGAGTATCAGGGGGTTGGATTTTCCTTTACGTACTTAGAGAGAAAACGTATATATTAGATATTGAAGTAGGTTAGATATTTCAGACCTAAAATTCAAAACAGCTGTCAATTGACTGTGACTTGGCGTTTCTAGTTTAAAGAAAGGCATACATTGTTGACTCCGGCTGTTAGGTAACGATACCAACCTTGCCCAGTGTCCATCCTGTTAGATGGCTGTAATTAATGTAGGTTACACCCCTGTAAAATAGCTATCAGGATCTGAGTAGCTCCCAGGCAACATACCAATTAAGACACTGCACTGACAATATACCTACATATGTCAACAAGCACAGGAAGCCCTTATAAGAGCCTCGTAGATATGGTCAGTAACAGGAAGAGACACTCACAGATGCCGCAGTCACAGCAATTGAATACAAAAGCCTAGAAATAGCCTGTAAGTGTGCATTAAGTTCCCTGCAATGGGTGATGCTAAGTGGCTCATATGAGCATTTTAACATTTTGACTTTCAATTCAATGTCTGACAGTTTGAGTAACCAGGAGAATGAGGATGAGGGGGAGTAGATACAATATGTTTCAGTCATATCATTTAATATAAATGTTTTTAGTTTATACTTAGGAAACTTAGGAAGTAGAGAGTTTGACGTTGGTAGGGTACAATATTGTGAAGGACATGTATGCAACAATATTTGCCAAGCCTTCACACCTACTGTTTTTTTTTTGTTTGGTCCAAACCATAGTGGAAAAGTTTGTGCATTCTTGTATTTGGTTTGTTCAGGTTCACACTGGCCAATTACAAGCCAACAGGCCTGTAAACAAAGGTTACATGGTATCACAAGTAGCTTAAGTTTATTAAGTTGTTTATTTATTATTGTTTTGGTAACCTGTCTTCATGTAAGCTTAAAAGTGTTGGCGGTGGGGGTAAACGAAACAAATCTGATTCCAGTCCCTGTAACTTGGACTTGTCTGTCCTCTTTGCTGTCATTTTCCTTCTCTGCTGTTCATACCAGTTAAGAATATAAAGAAATAGCAGAATATGAGCATCAGTCCAGACTGCAGTTTACCCTTAGTTCATTTTGTTATGCCAGGCTTTCCAAGCATGAGGAACTGCTGGCTATCAGATATCAACATCCGTCTCCTTACACCCATAAACTATTGTGTTTTGGGGTTGTTTCCTGTCTCACTCCTAACAAACTGCACCACAGTTATCTTGGAAGAGGACTGAGATCTGCATTTTCAGGTGTCTCATTGAGTTTATTCAACGTTTGTTCTTACCTGGCCAAAAGAACTGAACTATTACTAAACAAAGCAGAGTTCAAATATATCCAATATATATCCAAACGTGCTTGGTGTGAACGCACCCCAAGAAACAATGGAGAAAGGGGAATGGAGACTTGAGCATGTTGGCATTCAGCATTTCTGTCTCCTTGAAATAATTTGGTAGTATTTGCAAGCTAACACAGTGTGCAAGGAGTCTCTTCGCTTCTGAAGTGCAGCATTGTGGCAAGTGCAATCAGGAACTGTTACAGAAGATAATAATGGAAGGAGGAGGAATGCTACTTTGGCTTAACTGCTGTGTATAGGTGAAAGGCTTTTTATTCTGGTGACAAGAGAGAGTGCCTTGGAAGTCTTTGAATTTACAGACTGTTCCAGAAGAATTACAAAATCTGTGTTTTCTCCATACACATCTGCCCGTATTATACTTTTATAATAGTGGTCTTAGCTCAATTAACCTTTCAGCTAAGTTATCACAGTGCTTCATCTTCAGTTAAGAAAATGTGGGTTCCATTTCCTGACAGTCTTAACTCAGGGGGAGTGACCTTGCCTGACACAGTGTTAAATGGGCCAGCGAGAATGTTTTTTTTTTTTTGTGGGTCTGTAAGAGGAAAAGATGGCTGTTAATAGTCCACCATTTTTCCATTTCTCTTTGTCATTGATGCCTGACAGGCTGTAATTTTCATTCTCTCACTTCAGCGGAGCCTACTGAGCTGGAGATTATGGAGATGACGGTTTGGATTTTTAAGCACCCTCTTCATCCCGTTTTAAATCTCTATAATGTCTGAGCATAAATAAAAACAGATGCCTTTTATAAAATAACCCGGGAGTCGAGCTGAATAACAGTGCGCTTCAGTGATTTCACATTTATTACTGTCGCCATTGAGTGAGCGCAATACACTTCCCCCAGTCAATGTCAATCCACATGTCAATGGAAAACCTCTTTGACTAATGGCTCTAGGAGAGCGTGGATTGAAAATGTTGGGTAGGACATAAATTTTCTAATTCCCTTGTCGTTGCCAATTTTGTCATTCATTCTGTCAATATTACTTTATATTGTTCCTGTGCTAAGGCCGTGTAAAATGTGTTAATTGATTACGGCATGAGAACAGTTCCTGTCAATAGGGAACAGGGCTTTAATTAAAGCTCCAAAAGCATTTAATGTGGAGGTAGTCAGTAGTAGTTTCTCAGATCAGTTTAATTTACTGGAGATATTTTAGGCTTGGCTTGACTTAGTGACGGTAGCCAGTTCCACATGAGGGCAGAAGGAACAGGGTCAAACTGATGGACCGTGGTGGTTGCCTCTGCATTAAATGAAGCAGAGGGTTTGAATCATCTCCTTGTCTTTTTGGATGAGGATCTCTCTCCAGCTGACAAAGGCTTGGCTTTCACTTCCCTCCCCCAGGCAAGGTCAGCTGCTCCACCCTTATTGGAACTGGGTTTGAGCTCCCAGGCCTCAGACTTCAAGCCATTATTCTTGCCACTAGCTAATTCCTCTCTCTAGGTGTTTGCTGATGTCACGCCCTCCACCTCTGCCTCCTAGCAGTCCCTACCTGTCTGTCTCTGTCTGTGTGTGTGTGTGTGTATGTGTTGGCGGGCGTGGCTCCAGTCTCCGGCTCCTCCCTGCTTCATCACCTCATCCCGATCACCTGCTCTACCCCGCACACCTGCTATCCATCAAGTCATCACCACCAGTATAAAGACCCTGGCTTTCCATCCACTCATCGCCAGATCGTTGTTTGTACTTCTCAGTCAGTATCGTTTCTCGGCCGCTTTGTAGAGTTGCTCTCAAGGTTCCCTTCCTGCTTACTAACCCTGATTCCTTGCCTAGATCCAGTCTCCTTCCCTACGCCCGTCTGCCGACACCTCCACCGTTCGTCTACCCTGCCTGTCTGTCTGTCTCCTGGATCCCTGCTTGTCGCCCATCCGCCTGTCTGTCTCCTGGATCCCTGCTTGTCGCCCATCCGCCTGTCTGTCTCCTGGACCCCTGCTTGTCACCTGTTTGCCTGCCTCCCTACTCTGCTCCCCGCTCCTACTCCAGCCCTGCTTCCCCTTACCATCCCTGCATTACCTTCCTGTGTGTACCGTCTCCCAGTAAACCTGGTTTGTTCCTAACTCCGTCTCTGTGTTCTGTGGTTTGCACTTGGGTCCAGTACACAATCGTAACAGTACGATCTGGCCATTATGGACCCAGCAGACCCGGAATCGGAGCCTGCCATGCTGCGGAGAGCAATTGCCAGCCAGGGAGAATTCCTTGGCCAACACGAACAGGTCCTCCGGAGCCTGTCGGAGAGCAACCAGATATCCCAGCTGACCAACCAGGTAGCATTGCTAACCGCTCACCTGATCCCGCCAGTCTCCGCAGCCCAGCTTGCCGCTCCCGTCGTCCCGGTCCCGTCGCCGATATCTCCTCCGTCCCGGGAGTCCTATGCTTCTGATCCTGAGCCCTTTTCCGGGGATACTAGGAGATGCCGTGGGTTCATTCTTCAGTGCTCCTTGGTTTTTCTCCAGCGGCCACAGACGTTCCCCACCGACCCCTCAAAGGTACGCTACGTAATCGGCTTGTTGAGAGGCCGGGCCCTGGCATGGGCCGAAGCCGCCTACTCACGGTTGATCAATGACTCTCTCGTTTAACACTTATCTCCGAGTTTAAGGATGTGTTCGATCACCCCGACCACTGGGGAGACGCCTCCAACCGGCTTACCAATCTTCGCCAGGGAGCCCGGAGTGTGGCGGACTACTCGGTGGAGTTCAAGACCCTGGCAGCGGACGCTGGATGGGGGGATCGGGCACTACGGGGAACGTTTTTAAACGGGTTGGCTGAACAACTGCAGGACGAGATCGCCGCCCGGGACGAACCAGCAGATTTCCGATCCTTGGTCTCCCTAGCCATTCAGTTGGACAATCGGCTACGAGGACGGCGGTTACAAGGGGCGGCTCCTCCTCTTCCTTCTCTTCATCCTCCGTCGAGAGTCTCCAAACCTCGCCAGGAACCCGTGCCCATGCAGTTGGGCAGGGCCCGCCTAACCCCCGAGGAGCGGGCTCGTCGGGTTAGTGTCGGGGCCTGTCTATACTGTGGGGAGATGGGACACTTTTTATCCGCCTGTCCGTTCCGCCCAGTAAAAGCGCCGGCTCGTCAGTAATGGGAGAGATACTGACGAGCCGAGCTGCATGTGCTTCTCTCCCGCGTCCCCAGATTAAGGCCACTCTCTTGTGGCGCGACCAGTCCCTGACCTGCTCAGCTCTCATCGACTCCGGAGCTGACGAGAGTTTCATGGACCAGGCGGTGGCGGAGCGGATGGGCATTGACACAGAGCCTCTGGAGTGCCCCCTGGAGGCCAAGGCCCTCAACGGGACACCGTTGGCCCGGATCTCCCACCAGACGGCCCCCGTGAAGCTGCTGCTCTCCGGCAATCACCAGGAAACCATCAGGTTCTTCGTTCTCGACAGCTGCCACTCCCCGCTGGTGCTTGGTTTCCCTTGGCTTCGACTCCACAACCCAAACATGGACTGGTCCACAGGTCAGATTTCTGCTTGGAGCAATTTTTGTCACCTTCATTGTTTGCTTTCTGCCCCTGCCCCAGCTCACGCCAAACCACCGTCCTTGCCAGAGCCCGTCGAGCTATCCTCCATCCCGGAGGCTTACCACGACCTCGCCCCAGTGTTCAACAAGCAGCACGCTGTGTCTTTGCCACCTCACCGTCCATACGACTGCGCCATCGACCTCCTCCCGGGTGCCTCCCTTCCCAGTGGCCGTCTACACAATCTGTCCAGACCTGAGCGCGAGGCGATGGAGGTTTACATTCGGGACTCCCTGGCCGCAGGCATTATCCGTCCCTCCTCCTCTCCGGTCGGCGCAGGGTTCTTCTTTGTGGGAAAGAAGGACGGGACCCTGCGCCCATGTATAGACTTCCGGGGCATGAACAATATTACGGTGAAAAATAAATACCCGCCGCCACTAATCAGCTCTGCCTTCGTTCCCCTCCAGGGTGCCACAATCTTTTCGAAGCTGGACTTAAGCAACGCTTACCACCTTGTCCGCATCCGGGAGGGGGACGAGTGGAAGACGGCATTCAACACACCACTGGGGCACTTCGAGTACCTCGTGATGCTGTTCGGACTGACCAACGCCCCCGCCGTCTTCCAGGCCCTGGTGAATGACGTGCTCCAGGACATGCTCAACAGGTTCGTGTTCGTCTATATTGACGACATCCTCATCTTCTCCCGCAGCCTCGAGGAGCACGTCCAACACGTCCGCCAGGTGCTCCAGCGCCTCCTGGAGAACAGGCTGTTCGTAAAGGCGGAGAAATGTGATTTCCATGTCTCCAGTGTGTCCTTCCTTGGCTACATCATCGCCCGAAACCAGATCGGCATGGATCCGGCCAAGGTTTCCGCCGTCGCAGAGTGGCCGGCACCCACCAACCGTAAGCAGCTGCAGCGATTCCTGGGATTCGCCAATTTCTACAGGAGGTTCATCCGGAACTACAGCCGCATCGCAGCCCCACTCACTGCTCTCACCTCCACCTCCATCCCGTTCCTCTGGACCCCGGAGGCGGAGACCGCTCTCGGTGAGCTTAAGCGCCACTTCAGCTCTGCCCCTGTCCTCATCCAGCCCGACCCTACCTTGCAATTTATTGTGGAGGTAGACGCTTCAGACACGGGGGCAGGGGCTGTGCTTTCCCAGAGGTCCCCACCCGACGGGAAGCTTCATCCCTGCGCCTTCTTCTCCCGCAAGCTCTCTCCTGTGGAGAGAAACTACGACGTGGGCAACCGGGAGCTCCTCGCCGTCGTGTGGGCGCTAGAGGAGTGGCGTCACTGGCTGGAGGGAGCTGCCCAGCCCTTCGTCGTTTGGACGGACCACCATAACCTCACCTACTTGCAGACAGCGAAACGACTGAACCCACGCCAATCCCGTTGGGCACTATTCTTCGGACGTTTCAACTTCTCCTTGTCCTACCGCCCAGGCTCCCGTAACACCAAGGCCGACGCCTTGTCCCGCATTTACGCCGCTGGGGAGGACAACGCGGTTCCGGCTCCTATCCTGCCACCCTCCTGTTTTGTCGCTGCCGTTACCTGGGAGATTGAGGCTCAGGTCAGACAGGCCCAGGTACTACAACCTGACCCAGGTAACGGTCCACCCAACCGTCTGTTTGTCCCGGATTCGGTCCGCTCGCAGGTGCTCCAATGGGCTCATTCCACCCGGCTCACCTGTCATCCTGGCATCTCCCGGACCCTCGCCTTCCTCCGCCAACACTTCTGGTGGCCCTCCATGGACACTGACACCCGGGGCTTCATCGCAGCCTGTTCGGTCTGTGCCCGGAGTAAGGTATCCAACAGGCCCCGCGCCGGCCTGCTCCGCCCCCTGCCTGTCCCCGCCCGTCCCTGGTCCCACATCTCCTTGGACTTTGTCACCGGCCTTCCCCCGGTAAGACCGGTAAGACCACCATCCTCACTGTCATTGACCGTTTTTCGAAGGCTGCCCATTTTATTCCTCTCACCAAGCTACCATCGGCCGGGGAGACCGCAGACCTCATGGTGAACCACATCTTCCGCCTCCACGGCATCCCCACCGACATCGTCTCGGATCGGGGCCCCCAATTCACCTCACAAGTCTGGAGGGCTTTCTGCAAGGCCCTGGGCGCCACCACCAGCTTGTCTTCCAGGTACCATCCACAGACCAACGGGCAATCTGAGAGGGCTAACCAGGAGATGGAAGCTGCCATTCGGTGCATCACCTCCACCAACCCATCCTCCTGGAGCTCCCAGCTTCCCTGGGTGGAATATGCCCACAACACCCTCATCAATGCCTCCTCAGGTCTGTCCCCGTTCCTTTGTTCCCTTGGGTACCAGCCCCCTCTGTTTCCTTCTCAGGAGGAGGAGATCGCCGTACCCTCGGTCCAGGCCCACATGCGCCAATGCCGGGGGATTTGGAGGCGTGCCCGCACTGCCCTACTCCGGGCGTCCACCCGGTCCCAGACCCAGGCCAACCGCCGCCGCGCCCCAGCTCCCATCTACACTCCGGGGCAACAGGTATGGCTCCTGGCTAAGGACCTTCCTCTAAAGGTGGACTCAAAGAAGCTGGCTCCTCGCTTTGTTGGGCCCTACGAGATTGAGGCCATTATTAACCTCTGTGCGGTCCGCCTGAAGCTCCCCCCCTCCCTTCGTGTTCACCCCACGTTTCATGTCTCCCAGATTAAGCCTGTCTCCTCCAGCCCCCTGTCCCTCCCTGCTCCTGCCCCCCCACCTCCCAGAATGATCGACGACCACCCTGCCTACACTGTCTGGCGACTCCTGGACGTGCGCCGCCGTGGTCGGGGGTACCAGTACCTGGTGGACTGGGAGTGTTACGGTCCGGAGGAGCGCTCCTGGATTCCTCGGGCCCAGATCCTGGACCCGTCCCTGATCCAGGAGTTCAACCGGCTACACCCAACTGGGACCAGGCGTACGCCAGGTGGCGTCCGTAGAGGGGGGGGGGGGGGTACTGTCACGCCCTCCACCTCTGCCTCCTAGCAGTCCCTACCTGTCTGTCTCTGTCTCTGTGTGTGTGTGTGTGTGTGTGTGTGTTGGTGGGCGTGGCTCCAGTCTCCGGCTCCTCCCTGCTTCATCACCTCATCCCGATCACCTGCTCTACCCCGCACACCTGCTATCCATCAAGTCATCACCACCAGTATAAAGACCCCGGCTTTCCATCCACTCATCGCCAGATCGTTGTTTGTACTTCTCAGTCAGTATCGTTTCTCGGCCGCTTTGTAGAGTTTCTCTCAAGGTTCCCTTCCTGCTTACTAACCCTGATTCCTTGCCTAGATCCAGTCTCCTTCCCTACGCCCGTCTGCCGACACCTCCACCGTTCGTCTACCCTGCCTGTCTGTCTGTCTCCTGGATCCCTGCTTGTCGCCCATCCGCCTGTCTGTCTCCTGGATCCCTGCTTGTCGCCCATCCGCCTGTCTGTCTCCTGGACCCCTGCTTGTCACCTGTTTGCCTGCCTCCCTACTCTGCTCCCCGCTCCTACTCCAGCCCTGCTTCCCCTTACCATCCCTGCATTACCTTCCTGTGTGTACCGTCTCCCAGTAAACCTGGTTTGTTCCTAACTCCGTCTCTGTGTTCTGTGGTTTGCACTTGGGTCCAGTACACAATCGTAACAGCTGATGTGCCTTACACTACTGTTGGACTTTTAGCAGCTGTGCTGTCCAGTAGGTGTAGCATTGCTGTGCTACTGTCCAATGGCCAAGGGGAAGGATATACTGAAAAAGAAAGGGTTGGCAGTACGGAGGACCAAGTCTGCTATATCAATCAGTCAATCTGTAAATTTCTATTTTTCATTCAAATATTTTTTAGTAATTTATTGTCACATTTCATATTCATTTTCTTTTCAGCATATGCTAAAAAGGGGAGTCAGTTGGTGGCAATGTCTTCCATATTGCTTAGAGGATCAACCTCTGGATTCACTGTCCTAGCAAACCTAACAATCTCGCTTGTGAGATTTCAGAGCGAGACTTCTCCTTGAGCGAGACTTTTGTTTTCTGGTTAAACAAAGGTCTATCTCTGTAGTGATCCTTTCCGTAATGTTGTCAGACACTTCCAATAACAATCTGAGCCTGTCAGTTGCAAAAACAAGCACTTTTAGTGGACGTACTGCGGATTACGTTGCAGCCATAGCAGCCAGTTTCGCGACTGCCAACTGAAGCGATCTACCAGAGCAATTCCAAAACGTTTTGTACCTATTTTGGAGTATAAATGACTAATATGTACAAATAGAGCCCAGGTTTAAAAATACTGGAATTACCCTTTAATATCACCAATTGTCTTTTGTAGTAAATCCTTTTTAGGGCTATTGTGATTCACTTTCAATTTTCTTTGCAGCTTTTGATGTGATATTTACTCTGAACCAAGAAGTCTTATAGCGTCTACAAGAATATTTCATTGATTGTGTGTATTACATATAATGTAATCAAGGTTGTCTTTCTTATTAAAAAACTCTCCTTTGAATTATGCATCTTTCTGTATCCCTGAAGATACAGTGATAGAGAATCAGAGTATGGTGCTGCTGAGCCCCTTATTTTCTAATTAGACATGTTTATGTTCATATAATAATTTCTGTGCCACCCCAAGTTGCCTACTGGTCCCATCCTGTCCACCCCTTTGAAAATTGCCTGGCTCTGCCACTGAACATAACACAACCGACTATAATAACTACCCCCATTAACTCTAATCATCTTCATATTCTATTTTCCTTTGCTGTATCCTATTATTTTGCAGCTGCAACGACTCATTTCCCCATGGGGATGCTGAAAGTTTCCTATTATCTAATGTGAAATGGACAACAAATGAGAGAATGCAACAACTTACGGGGAATTTGATCCAATCTAAAACATACAATACCAGGGTTTCTGCAGGTTTCAGCAAGTTAAATTTAAGACTTTTTAAGACCTTTTTAATGCCACTAAGAATGCAATTTAAGACCACTTTTGTGACAAAAATGAATGCAAAAAAACCCAAACAGTATTTGTTTGGTTTGGTTTGCTGTTTCATGTTTTTCACTCTGCATATGCGATTCCAAAGCTTTGATTCCCATTGTGTTTAATTTGAAGGTTAAAATAAGCAGCGGGCTTTGTGCTCATTTGACTCCACTGGCTTCAACCAAGTAGCAAACTTGCTGTTGTCCACCCATGTGTGGCTGAATTTGGTTGATTTGTGCTCAACGTTACAAGATAGAATTAGCCTACTAGTTCACTGACTGTTTCTCTACACTAGTGGCGTTGTAGTAGTTGATGTAGGTCCTCTTTAGATGCTCGTGAAATTCAGAGACTTGCCATACAAACATGAGTTCGCTGCGGGCGTCCATGTTTTCCCAAGCAGATGCACTGGAACACATTTAGATTGGAAGTTGGGAATACCGACTCGGAACTATCGACTTCCGACTTGCAATGGATTGCGGCATAAATCGTTTTTTTTAAAGGACTGTGCCTGTGATTTGCCAAGGCAGAGGCGCTAAAGCAGCTAGCTAAACAGTCTCTGTCTGAGGTAAAGCAAACTCAGATCGGCGCAGGAAAGTTGCAAGTGTGGTTCCGCTCTACTGCCAAAAACAAATCCGTTCCTTCAACCATTGAACTGACATAAATCACTCTACATTTTGCATCAAAGGCAACATACTAAAGTAACTTAGTCGACATCACCGGTCACATTTTTAAGACCTCTGAAAATTATATTTAAGACTTTACAACAACAAAAAAGAGAATTTAAGACCTTTTAAGGCCTTGAATTTAGATAAATGAATTTAAGACTTTTTAAGGACCCGCGGAAACCCAGAATACAATAAAAACATTGTAATGTGTAGCACTTTACCTTTAATGTAATTGTGCCATTTATCTTACATGTTGTAAAAGTTTTATCTCATAGAAAAATGTTTTTGGACTAGGCCTGGTATGTTTGTTAATCTCTTCTTTTCCTTTATCTCCATTTTTTTGTTTTTGTTTCTCCTTACCACCCCTTTCCTTTTTCATCCTAGCTGTTTGTTTATTGTGTTAGGTCTAACTAGGTCTTACTTTAGAGTGCTTTTTAAAAAAAACTTGTCTGAAGGAATGCCAACAAAAACAGGAGCCCACGTGAAACCTCAGTAGAAATGTCTGACCATATGAATGACCCATTAACATTAAAAATCATTTCATTACTCTGCAATCCTCCCAGTTGTTATGGAACGTTGGTGAAATTCCTCATTCTGCAGCTCGATTCCAACCACAGAGTTATTACTACGTAGTGGGAGCTCATACAATAGAGTGCTGATTAACTGAAGGCTTTAGGTAAACAGAAGTTATTTCAGAGTTGGGGTTTGGATTATGTGTTTCCAATGTGGTTTATTAACGTGGTCAGAAAATTGGCCAGCTTTGTCTCAGCTAATGAGGCCAATGACAATCTACACAACAGATAATTCCCAGCCGTTATCGTGGAACTGCGCTTGCTTTGGGTGGCAATCGATGAAACATTTCTTATTAATTGGTCCTCTGAATATTAATGCAATTATTGATTAGATGCAGAATCCTAATCAATTCAACTACTTCCCAAAATCGACACGTTTGAGACAACAATCACGTTCATTTGACCACGTTGTGTGCCTCTTCGACCCTTAATTGAACAAGCAGCAAACTAAATTACTTGTGTGTACTGTATCCTATAAGCCAATACTTACTGCCCACTGTTCTCTTTGCGTTATTGATACAGTACATTGGTCCATAAACAGGAAAAAGGTCAGGATGTAACAATTACCATTTACTCTCTTTTTACACTAATGGACATCAATAGAGACTGTGTTCTGTTGTAAATGGCAAAACAATTTAATGGTCTGCGCTATAAAATTAATGATCATAACCTAGAGGGAATCTAGTTTAATGAGAGCCATCCAGCTACTGAAGCCTTGTTACTGTGTGACCATTAGCGGAAAACCATTTCAGCTCCTCGAGAACCGCTGCACTTTGTGTGGTTAAGAAAAGTTTTAATTGTGGCAAAGCATTATCCCAATGACCTTAGAGATTCCAGTCAACAGAGATGTCATCAAGATATGAAACGTGGAGCTGATCCATTGACTGTCCAAGACAAGCTATCAGCCGACTACTGGTGTTTCACATCCAGATGAGGTTGATTTCATTTTGATGTTAACAGTTATGAAACAGAAATTGTGCCCATATCCATGTAAAATCTTTCAAATTTGATGACTTTTTTGTGATCAGGCTAATCTCCATCCATCTAATCCATTCATTTCACAGGTGTAATGGGACTCATGTCTATTCATAAATATTGCTTTTCCATGAGCCATGAGCCATTTTGCTTGTGTTTTTGAAAGTTACCTGTGTGAATTGTGATCCAAGAACTGCACAAAGCAGGCCAGCAGTAATCCCATTAATCTGTCAGCTACTTCTACTGAAATTAAATAATAATATTAATAATATAATTCAAATAGTCAAACTAAAAAGGTGTATCATTTGTGTTGAGCAAAAAGTAACAAGATGAAAAAGAATGAATGGACTAATAGCTTTTCTAGTGTTCAAACTCACAAGTTTGAAAGCTGAGAGAGAGCAGTCAACTGACTGCTTTCAAAATGTCTCTCCATGACTTGTCTTAACCCACATTCTCAGCAAATCAGTGATAGAAATAGTAGTTATAATTACATGTACCCCTTTCAATTGATTGTTTGTTGGCCTTCTCTTAGACTATCAAAATCCACTGGCCTTTGCAGCATTTGCATTCAGAAAAATCAAAAAGATGCAGAAGCATACAGCAGATCCTTTTTCTGCCATCCTCCCACCCCTCTCCACCATCAACAGCAGCTTCTCTCTCAGCTCCTTTTCTCTCCCACAGTAATTATAAACAACGGACAGAGATGGGCAGTATTTCAATGTATTTGAAATACATGTTGAATTACTTTTGAGTATTTTGTAATTTGTATTTGACGAGTACAAAAAATAACGTGCACTTTGAATCAAGATATTTGAATCAAGATACTTTTATTTCAAAATACTTTTTTAATACTTTTATTAAATGAGTACTTTCAAAGTTTCTATTGGTCTCTTTCTTCTGCTATATATGGATGGATAAGTCATCAAACCAATTAAAATAATTTAATAAAGTAAAACATTTTTTTTTTAATAATTCTTATTATTTTTGAACTGAATACCTTGAAGGCCCAGAGGGTTCCCCACTGCAGCGAACATTAGTGGTAGAAATACAGATTTATTTGTACCTTTAGTAGGCATGTTTAGCAGACAGGAAGCACATAACATTTTCCAAAAGCTGAGCGCAGTGCACAGTAGTACTAGTAGGTATATTTCACTTTATACAACATTTTTTAGCACACACATGCATACCCCCACAAACACAAACTCAGTTAAGAGAAATGGTGTTGGTATTGCAAAAAATACTATCAGTACAGTAAGTACAGTAGCATTAAGGAAAATAAATCTACTCAAGTACAATGACTAGAGTCATTTTTATTAGTTACTGTATATTCCCCTCCTTCTGCTATTGCTTTCTTCATCTTCCCTTCTCTTTTCTCTCATCTGTCAGATTCCTAGTAATGTAATAGGAATAGCAGTTTTATTATATTACTACTACTACACTGCTTCTATTATTCTCATTATTATAATACTACTACTAATAAAAGAGTTTCAAATTGCTTTATAAGATAAGGTGAACAATAAAGAAGATGGTGCACCTCAAGCATCAAATTTAAAGCGGCAACAGGAAATGTGATACAGTACCCATAGCAGTAGATTTTCACAACCGCGATGGGTACTGTATCACATTTTCTTTATAAAGACACAATTGTTTTATACCCTGCTCTACAGTTAATGTCACTGGTCAATATAACCTAGTTGGAGAACAGCTAGTATTCATATTTTCTGAGCAGACGGTCCAAAATCGAACTAAGTTCGGAGTATAGTTCAGGTGGTTTGACGCATCAGACGCTTTTGGGCCTCAACAGGCGAAGAATAATTAAAAGCTATTAGATTTTTTGTGTTTTAAAGGAGGACACTCACTTGGCCCAAATGGAAAAAAGCGTGCTGCCTGAAGACCTTACAAGCTCAAAGGTATAGCGAGGCCCTAGTCTTAAAATTTAAAATAGTCGCCTTGATCCCAAATGGTCGATTATGCTTGGTAATATAGCCGGGGCTATGCCAGTTATTGCTTTGAAAGTGATCAATCAAATCTTTGACCATTTGATCAAACTCAAGTGGAACCCAATGTAAGACTGCTAAGATGTTTTGGTGGCTGCATTCTGCATTCTGAACTCTGAGTTACAATAGCCAATACTGGATAATTAAGGCCAATAATAATGCTAATAATGTTGTTAATAATAATAATAATAATAATAATAATAATAAATTAAAGTGGTAAATAGAAAAAAAAATACTAATTACTAAAATAATCAAGTGGAAAATAAAACAATAAAATTCAAGTGGAAGTCAATGTAGGCTTGCTAAAGTCAGTTATATATATGATTTCTTCTCTTCATCAGACCTGCCAACCTGCCAATGTTTTTTGCGTGCCACCTTGAGTGTGTGCGTGTAGTGCCTGCTGAAATTTGTTTTATCTCATGTACAACACAGTCTTATAAAATGTTGGGAAATGAGCACAAACTCTGAAATGCAGATTATGGGCTTTATTTTCATGATGGTGCGTGGTGGATGGCGGAGCTGGCAGAGTGCTGGCAGAGTGGCATTTTCCTCAGGTGCACACAGGTGTTTTCTTTGATGTACAACCCTCAAGCAGGAAAAAAATAAGATGCAACATTTTTCATTCAGTGAGACATCAGTTTCCTCTTAGGAGAAACTTTTGTGGCAGAACCGCTCCGGACTGTTCTCTTGCATCAGCAAATTGTCAGAGCCCCGTTGCGCAGAGTGCACTGCTTTTAAAGGGAAAAGAGCTGATTTGATTGGTCATAGGCTCAACCCAGCTACTGCTAATGGAGTCCTCCTAATCCAACCACATTCCCATTTCCGTGCTCAGTTGCCACACCCTGAGCACTCACGCTGTGCACCTTTGACACTGCTTTGCGCTGTGCACCATTAAATCACGAACACTGGTTAAGTTAGGATCAAGGTTTTTACGGAAGCCAACAGCAGCATGGTTGCGCATTTAATCACATTTTAATTAAATAAGAAAAACATTTGCTGAAACTGAAAACTTCACTCACAGTAGGAAACTTCATGGCAAGTGTATACGCCTACCCACCCCCCCGACCTCCAATGTCAAACTACTTCCTGTTTCTAGTCGTGTCTCCTCCATGTAATCTTCTCGTGGACTTCTGCCTGTGTTGTCTAGTGCTCGCTCACCGGTCTGCCATGGACACTATAGTACCTGTGTATACACTACGGCTTCCTCTTCTTGATTTGTGTGTATTGCCTTTGCTCCGTTCAGAAACAGAAGAAACAGAGAGAAAGAGAGGAGGTCTGAATGTGAGGAGGGAGCAGGACGGGGGAGGGGGGAGGGAAGTACCAAAGAGTGCTGATTGGCTGGGATATTGACATTACGCAATTGGCAATCATTTCAGAGCTGCTACGCAAAATACATACAGGTTGGCAGGTCAGCGGTTTTCTCTAATAAATCTTATTTCCTCTCTCTGAACAATAACAACAGTCAACACTGGAGAATAATAATAATGTAGAGTAGCTTATATAAATTATATGTTGTGGATGTATATTAGCCAGAACTAAACTACTGGTCCCTCCCATCTTCTGTATTCTCTCCTCTGCTCATCTCTCAGCCTGCACGATAACATTCCTCTCATCATTACCTGTGTTTCATCTGACCCGGGCCAACCTCAACGTCTGTCATGAGTCCGTTTCAATTCAATACCTTTATTATATTTCCTTTATTATACCTATATTACATTTCAGAGTGCATTTGTTTGCACGTGGGAAGCCGTAGCTCCTCGTTACCATAGTGCCTCCTCATTCCGCGGGTCGGCTCCAAGCGAGCCTTCCGGTTTTCCCGCCGTAATTGACAGCTCTGAGACTCCCGGCGACGGCTCCTGCGCCTCTGCCATGTTTTGTCTCCTTCGCTGTCTTCCCTCCTCTTTGCCTTTGATGCTCTTTGCCTTTCTAGCGTATGTGGATTCCTTTCCTTAACCTCCCCTGGGGCCTCTCTGTCCCCTAGCCCTCCGGAACTAAAGGAGTTCATGCAATGAAAACATAGTTGGATGCAAAAACTAAAAAAATTATTTCTGCTCTCTCTTTTCTTTTTACTTCCTCCTCCTTCAGGTCTGCTGGGAAAGGATCAGAAACACTCCTGGTGCTGCAGGCCCCATGCTGAGCGACGGCTCCAGAGCCAGTCACGTCCACTCACCTTGAGCCGTCACCATCTCCTGACCTTCTGCGTTAGGGTGACACTGATATGGGTCAATATATTTAAGTCTGTCCGTTTTCAAGCCAAAAAAAAGTGTTTAAAACTCTCCAGTGAACGCCACACTATGGAATGTTTGCATGTTGGCGGCCCCTAATGGCAGTAAGAGGTAAGTATTGAAGCCCGGCCATGATAATAATAATAATAATGAGAAAAACATTCTATATATTTGAGTGGAAGATGATCATTTCAGGTGAAGGGGCTTCCCTGCAATGCATTCCAAACCAACTCTATCATATGAGAGGTGGGTGACACAGACTGGCCCGTATCTGATTTGTAATGAAATGGCCCCTGTGATTCGGCAAACCCATACATCAGTATAAACCTACTTCTGTGCCACAATGGGGGCCCTCCCCTAGCGTCTTTGAAGCGCCCCACCATACATTTCCCTCTGACGCTCGCATCATCTCCCGTCTCTTTTCTTATCGCACCACCATCTCACGCCAATCACGCTTTCTTTGCCTCTCTCTCTCTCTCTCTCCCTCCGGGGACCTTCTCTCTCTCTCTCTTTTGTTGAATCCCCATCCATCCATTTCCCATCTCCTCTGTTCGCCTTCCTTGCCTTTCCCTCTTGGGTGACTTGCGTGTCAGGGTGGGGCTGACAGAGATATCCCTCTGTACCTGTCCCATCTATTCCTGTGGGTGATTTCGGTGTGCGAGGCTGACCCGGGCTGACGGACAGCTACGCCTGAAAAAAAAAAAATCCCAACACCTGAGGATGGGAAGGAAGGAAGAGAGAAGGATACGAGAAGAGAGGATACGTCCCTTAATCCCTTTCAGCGAGTGTCTGAACCAATACAGGAAGTTGATCCAAACTTCAAATATATATAGAAACAGGATTAGATAGATGGACAGATTGATAGACAGATTGGTAGAGGGAAAGAGAAAGGAAGGACTCTTATGTTCATACAGTTAACTTCCAATGTCCCTTTTTTCCCCTGTTCTTTATTCCACAGCAGAAAGGCATTGTGGGATGTTCAGATACAAGGTATTTTAAGATCAATTGAAGATTTCAGGGATGTGGGTTTGATTCCCAGCCCTTTCAGTCTGGAGTTTGCATGTTGTTCGGTTTCTTCTGGAGACTCTAAAGTGTCCATAGCCACGTTTGTGAGTGGGGTGGCTACCTTCCTTCCTTCCTACCTCAATGCATGCTGGGATAGGCTACAGCTTCCTGTGAACCTGAAAAAGAAATAAGCAGGTACAGAAAATGAATGAATCAGATTTGAATGTTATGTTATGTTATGGGAAAGTTGTGTGGGGACCATTTTTTGAAGGCATTTCAAACTTTAACAAGCAGGAAGAACAGTGTCTGGGAGGCAGAGCTTTTCACGGCAGCCTGTGTCATCTCATCACTCAGGAGCCCCGTAGATCACAACACAATAAACTTGTCATCTTTCCAGAAATTACTGCATCCAAACTCATTTTCTCTGTCGTGAGCGAGAGAGATGGTGACATTGGGTGTTTTATAAGAGCAAAGGAGGTCAGAGCAACTGCGATAGAATTAAGGTTGCACTGTGTGTGTGTGTGTGTGTGTGTGTGTGTGTGTGTGTGTGTGTTGCTGCACCACACTGTACGGTTTATAATGTGCACTGGCCTCAGGAGTAATGCTTTCATTTAAACCTCTGATAAAGTTAGATTGGAAAGTATTGATTGTGCTTAATCACAATTAAACTCACAATAGTGGAAATCCACTGTGAAACATTAAACGGCCCAGTAAGCAATCTATCTTTGCTTTGGGTCGCGGGCAGTTAGGGCAACAATGTATGACAGAACAAAGTGCATTCATTAGAAATGGATAATGTAACGTTTTTTTTTATAGCTATACAATTGTGGATGTTCCTTGTCACGTTAAAAAAAAAAAGAAAAATGTACCATTTGTTGTATTGCCAAAGTTAAATTTAGAAAAATGTTGCTTTTGAAACGGACCGGTCAGATCATGCTTTTTGGAGCAGGTGGGGGGGGGGGGGCTGGACCCTTAGTCCTGCCAGCCAATCAGAGCAGTGGCTCTTTCTAGCTGTGAGATACTGGCACTTTATTCCCTGAGTGTTGACTCGAAGGTAGCCGCCTCCTCCACAGCTGCCAACAGCGGGCCCGTCCACTTAACCAACTAGCGGCTAATGGCTAACTAGCTTGCTGGGCAGTTCAATGTTTTGGCAAAAGTGGGAATTTACACAATTATTATTTTTTTTTCCAAAACAATTTCCCTGTTTTATCCCGTCACACTGTCGTGATTATACATATTCACATATTTCAGTGATATTCCACATCGGCGGTTCTCAACGCTGGTCCTCGGGGGCCCAGGATAGTTTGTCTTAATCGGGGCCTGATTTAGACCTGGGACGCCAGGTGACTGCAGTTAACCACCTGCCAGGATGTGAAACCAGTAATACTCTGGGTCCCCGAGGACCAGGATTGAACCGCTGTTTTACATTACCACTGCTTAAATAAGGCTCAACGTGTTACTTAGCCTTATATATTTCTAAAGTACCAACAGCTAGCAGCTAACTAGGCCACATGCTCACATTTTTCAATTTTAGCTCCATTTGTCAAGTTGATATAATGGGTATCTATCAACATCCAAAAGGTTGGC
Source organism: Hoplostethus atlanticus (assembly GCA_034670405.1). Lineage (NCBI taxonomy): Eukaryota > Metazoa > Chordata > Actinopteri > Trachichthyiformes > Trachichthyidae > Hoplostethus > Hoplostethus atlanticus. The sequence goes on from JAXDDX010000090.1 coordinate 862,444, forward strand.
CTTCACTCAAATGTGAACCTCTTTCACCGAGCGGGGAGGATGAAGGTCGATGATTGGCTCGGGAGATGAGCGAGGCACGGCGCCACATGGCTTGTGGACAGCGGGGGCCGGGGGGCCACTGTTGGCGGCCTTGGATGCGGGTGGCTGCCTTCCAGTCAATGAAAGTCCCTCGTGCCCAAAGCAGCCTGTAACTCTTCAGGTGGGAAGAGAGGAAATCACGAAACATTATTTTCACGTGAAAACACCTCCACCGGCGTGTCGCTTAGACTCAACGTAAAAGAATTGTAGGATGGACTCTCTTGAGGTCGCTCACAAAACGAGCTACATCGGGTTTAAAAGTCAACGTTTTAGTGGACTTCTCTGGTGCATATGTTGGATATGTACAGCATTGTTTGAATGTGTAGTAATGCATTTACTTTCTCAGCCAAAAACATCCCAGGCGATATGAGAGATAAAGCGTAGTGGGGCTATTGAAGAAGGCAAGATCTAAACAGAACGTCCCTACTGTCTGTCCGTATGATGGGCACAAATGTGTCTGAGCACACCTGCCTCCGCCCGGTTGGAAGTGTCCAAGGATATACTGCCTGTCTGCTTTCCCGCCCGTCTTTTTTTTTTTTTTTCTCACACCGTACCGAGGTTGTTGCGGAGAGACCGGCTGTCAGATTTGTTAGATTATCTTTATTATGGACAGTTCCAACTTTCCCCCGCGTCCGGAGAGACGACGGGAACGGGCGCACCGCCAGATCTCATCAGGCTCAAAGAGATTCAGACAGACAGGCCGGGAGAAGCATCAGATCCTCTTAGATTTAATCTGTTTGTGTTCAATCGCGGTGGGGCGCGATCGCTCGTCGACGTCGAGATGAAACGTGAGAGAGTGCGGCTTACATATATGTTCACAGTAGCTTACTTGTAACATAGTGTGCATCTGTGAGTGTGTGTGTGTGTGTGTGACAATAGTAGTGGGTGAGTCAAGCAACTGGCATTTACATTGTTTTATGCAGCAACAACAACCAGAAATATTGTCAGTAAAAACAAATTGAGTTGTAAACCTGCAAAAAAAAAAATCAATAACATTGCTGGAATCTTAAATCCTCTTTAAGTTTCAAGTTTAAGGCGTTGAACAGATGTTATTTGTTATCCAGGTAAGCGTTTGATCATTAGATGTGTAAACAGAGCTCGGATCAAGCCCATTGTGTGTGTTTCTTTTCTGCAGAGGGAGCGCTTCAGATGGGAGCCCGGGCCTTGAACAAGAGAAAGACGGCACGCTGATTATAATTGCCCTACCTGGGGGGGCGCCACGCGCACTGGCACCGGCATCGGCATCCGATGCAAGCGGCTGCGGAGGCTCTGCAAAATCCCAATTAAATTCCGGTGCCAGAGACGAACAAAAGGTTTTGGGCCACGCGCTTTGTCAAAAAAACGGAACAAAAGAGTGATTAAAACTGCTTGTTACGGGGGGAAAGTGCGTCTCATCTGACTCCGAGCATGGCAAATTTAGGATATCTAATAAGCGTCCGGGGAATTTCAGTCAATAATTTTTATTTGTATTATTTCAGTCTCTCTTTCTCAAAAAATAAAAGAACTATTATGATGAATTTGCTGTGTTGTACTTCAGTGCAGGCCTGCTGGTTTTATTGTGATAGTTGGGAGGGACTGTACCTGCGACCGGCCGGGTTCGTTCCGCCCCACGTCAGCAAGCATCCACCCTGCTGAAGTGTCTGTGAGCAAGATGCTGAATCTCTACCAGCCCCCATGGGTGCTGTTCTGTAGCTGAACCCTGACCTCTGACCCTGACCTATGTTTGATTTAGTGCCTGGCAACGTCAGTCAAGGTTGCCGATGAACTGATGCTCTGTAATGTGATGAAGTGAATTCTCCTAAAACAGCCAGATTAGAGATTAGAGAAGAATAAAAGGTTGTTGGACAGCAGAATGAAAGATTACGTTGTGAATTATTGGTTGGTAAAATTCCAAACGAACATTGTCTGTTGTACTTGAACGTTTTTTTTAACACAAAACCCCCTCGGCAAAGGCTTTGACACGTGCATGTCTTTTAATCTTTACTGCTGTAAAAGCCTTCTTCGAGGAGCAGCTGTTTGGAGCAGCTCAACCAAACTACTTGTTAGCACTGGACTGATGCTCGTATTCAGCTATTTCTTTCATGTGTCCTAAACTGGTATGAACACCACAGATGGTAGAGCAAAGAACGCAGACAGATCCCATCCAGCTAAAGTCACGGGGACTGGAATCGGATTTGAACTTGGCGGTGGAGCTCCACGCTATAGGTGCGCCGGCGTTACATAACCGCTCTATTTGCGAAACGCCGCTAAAGTACATAGCAATTACCCGACTGTTGTACGGCTCGCGACAATGGCCCTGGGATAGCGGGGCGGCGAGGCTAGATCAAACAGTTGTGCTAAATTAAAGAGCGAGTTATCAGGCCGGGCAGGAGTGTTTGATGTGCGGAGATGAGATGCATTATTAGGGTAAATAAGCCTCCCTCATCCTGCTATTCCTGCAGGGCCGGCTGGCTGAGCAGCCCACAGTAGCGTGTGCCCTTGGTCAGGCAAACACAGGCACACACACACACACACACACACACACACACACACACACACACAGCAACAGAGATCATAAATATGTCTCAGTTGATCCCTCACCCTCCACTCCAAACACTCGCCCGCTCGCCAAATGTCAGTCAGGCTCTGGCATAATTTGTTTCTAATCGTTGCCAAAGAGAGGGAAAATGTCACTGTTTTCCAATGAGGATGAATTTCTGATTGATTTCCAATTAGCGCCGAAACAAAATGCCACGTTTCCTTATTTTGTCTGTGTGCGTTTTGTTGTCGAGATCAGAGGGAACATAATGCGGTTGTTGCAACCCCCAAAGGCACACACACACACACACAAAACGAAAAAAAAAGTCCACAGGGAGAGCACCGCAAAGCACACTGCAGTGAATTTGTACAACTCTAATCCTGCCTTTGTGTCACGAGAATAGACAAACGAAGCAGTCAGACGCCGGGGAAACAAACAATCAACCGCCGCTTGAACGATTCCAAATCCTAATAATCTAAAATATAGAAAAGAATAACACAAAGCGTCACGTTCTGTTCAGAGAGACAGAGAGACAGACAGACAGATGGCGGGACGGGGGTTCGGGGGAAAGTGGGCCACAAAAGAAGGAAAAATCACACACTTCGTCACAGCGTGTTGCACATCCAACCCTTTAACTATCTGCTGCGACAGAACCCACCATTTGCTGCGTTTTGTTAGTTTAATTACACCACGCAGTAGTTACACAAACACAGTGCTGTGTTCCAAAGTGTTTGCCAACTTTTTTTTTTTGCTTTCAGGAGCTTCACTTTATTTTATTGTATTCACTTTACTTGAACTGATAGGAGGCAAAATTCAAAATGTGTCTGGTCTTATAAATGTTATAAGACAAGATAAATGGTATATTCAGTATTATTATTCATTATTAAAGACTAATGTGTGGAAAATATATTATTTTTTGTATTTTATTTTGTAATTTTAGCTCAAACTTTCTTTTTTTACTTAATGGTTTAAACATTTCATCAGTGTAAACAAACCTTTTTGCAACCTCAAAAAAAAAGATGTTTAGCTTCCACATGCGGCGTCAAACGTCCAGCCAAACAAGTTGAGGATGGAAAAAAAAAGAAGTCCAAATCAATGAACAGATATATGCATGCACTACATACTACGGGCTCTAATTTCCAGCAGTCGCCCTAATTGAATGAATACCTGGACCGGCTCCAGAGAGAAAATCCGTGGCAGAGGATTTGAAACGTTGAAAACGTTCTATTTCTGGGCAGCGTCTTACCGCTGTCAGAGTCTTTACCTTCGAGCCTTCATTGGAAATGATTGATACCCAGTTTGCTGTCTACTGTATACCGCCACAGTGAGATTGCCCCGTTAGAATAAAGAGCCCTAGTGATTGTTGGTCATTTTAATAGGCGTCTATATATATTTGGCTTGACGGGCATGTTGTTGACAGCAGGACTTGTTTTGCCATCAGTCACACAAAACAAATTGAATATAGTCACAAATAAATTGTCAAAGTAATTAATTGTGAGTGAGCGCTGGTGCTTCGCCTCACCATTTAAATGAAATCAGTCAACTTAGCAACGACACCCGCAGAAAAAATAAAGACTCGGAGGAAAGAAAACGCATCAGCATATTAAAATCATTTATTGTGCTCCAGAAGAGTAATTACTATTTAACCAGAAAGAAAGACAAGTGACAAATAATCTACATTACAAATGCCAGACCAACTCACATAGTGCCCCCCCCCCCACCCCCCTTCCCCTTTTTCACATGGCGTTCCGCAAAGTAAAACGCCCTTCAGTTACCAGTTAACACAAAAAAAAAAAAAAAACACCTCTCGGGATGGATCGGAGGTCTCGTCATCTCTGCTGTGGGTTTTTTGAGGTTAGAAAATGGCACTCGTTGCGTTACATTCATTCGCAGACCCCCCAGGCCGGCCGCCAAAAACCACAGTCGGGGGCAGTTTTTTACGACGGAGGTGAAGCTGCAGGGTTTCTCTTCGTTAAAACATATTACTGTCACGTTGGGACTTGACAGAAAACACCTGTAAACCCATAGTTCAAGAAACCCTGGACAGAAGACCCTGGATTGGCTTTCTTCCCCTTCTCCCTTTCCCCGAAGGAGGGTGCAACTGGAGCGGGAGTTGTTTTCCGCCCCGGGGGCATTCTCAAGCCTTGGGAGTTTTATCTCATAGCTCTCAGTCTGGATGTGCATATTGCTGTACCTCTAGTCTCAACGAGTGCTTTTCCGTGCACACGCGGTATTCCCCCCCCGATTCAAGTCTTATTCAGGACGAGCTATTTATCCCTTAGCACGTGAGTAAACACAATATTCCAAAAATGTTGTCATGGAAACAGAAATGACGCAACAGTGAAATGGATAAGATGTATACAAGCTTCGGTATACCAGTTAATACCCCGGCTATCATATTTGGTGTATGAGCTTAGAGGTTATTGAAAATGGATGAGTAGTGTGAGCATCTGTCACTCAATGAAGGGCTTCGTCGGATGAGGACGAGGCGGGAGATTCAGGTGAGGCCGACGTGTTTTAATTTCACACTGTGGGAGCAGAACTATTGCGAGAATGGAAAATACTAATCAGCCGCCTGGGAGATGGAAAAAAAAAAACACAGAGCGTAAGACTGATGCATGAGTGCCGGCTGATGGGATGTTGTTTGCATGGTATGTGTAGACTTAAAGGTCGTCAGGATGCTCCGGTATGTGTACCCCATGAGAGTTGTTGTGCTGGAAAGGGATAGAGGGACCTCATCTGTGATGTGCTTTTGGACTTGTCAAACAAACTCGTAGTTCTACATGTGTTCAAATACTGTGGGCTGTTGAAATGGGCTGATGAAAATATGTATCTTTATGTCAACTATATAACGTGTATGTTTTTGCCTTTTTTTTGAAGTCCTGTACTCCCATTCAGCTGACTGAATAAACTGAATTTTCCTCAACAACACAAAGCGTCCACTGTGTCGGTTTGTGTGTGTGTGTGTGTGTGTGTGTGTGTGTGTGTGTGTGTGTGTGTGAATGTTTCACCAAACACACCTCCAGCACCTCTTCACAAAGTCTCAAGGGGGAATACTGTTCAACTTCCTCATGTTTCTCATACGGTCCGAAAACAGTGAAGTCCCTCCCAAAGCAACCGGAGAACTGAGACTTAATTTGTAAAGGGTATACAATCAGCAACTACTCCATATACAATGAATGAGATAGATTTTAGGTTTTTACAGTCCAATGCACTTTAATCAAGATTAATGCTATAAATTTGCAACAAGAAAGTATTAGATTTTGCTTAGAAAACACTCCTGGGTAGGGTTAGACCGATATATCAGCTGACATTGGTCTTTTATTAAATATCAGGTGGTCCTCTGCTGATATGACTGCAGCTACATAAAAACATTCTATAAACGTAATGGGATTTTATTCTTTGCACATTTTATTTATTCACTGAATTGTTCAATAATTTTTTAGTAACTGATTCTTCATTTAAAGAGAGTTTTAGTGTCCCATGATGGTCTAAATGCTGTTTTAGAGGATTTTCAACCCTGACAAGAATAAAACTGGGGGAAATACTCAATACTTATACATTTTTTGCATTAAAATGAAGGAATTTAAAGACAGGGAGCGTCAATACAAAGATATCGGCATCAGTATCGGCCTTGAAAAACCAACAGCAGTCAAACCTCATTCCTAGGAGTCATCTTTACCATATTTTTCCAGTTCATTCTCTATGGAGAAGCTCCGATTTTTGAATCCTGATGACAAGACAGGTTTAAGTCTTAAGCCCTATTCAAAATGTATTAGTTTTACTGAGGGATGTTCTGTTATTGTATTCATAACCAATGACATCTGTCATTTTAAATCCAGCACAAATATGCCAGGAATAAAAAAAAAATGCAGAGCGTATTGCCCAGGTTTTTTTGGCAGGCTTAGAGGTCATCTGAGGTCAGTGTAAATCTCTGTAATGTAATCATCTTATGACGTTTTACATCTAGGGTCCAAGCAGTCACTTTAGGGAAATCACAGAGATCCTTTATCCTGTATGAATGGTCCTCTGGGATTACACGCATAGCATGTAAAAATTACATCAGAGTAAAACTAATCCGGTTTGAATGGTGCTTTGAGAGGAAGTTTACTGTGTTCACGATTCCTATTGACTGGGCTGTCCTTGGGTATCCGGAGGAATAACATAAAGTCTTAAGTCTTAAAACGAGAATCCTGGCTTTCACTTCTGAACGACCTGTGAAGGAGAGAGCTCCTCCCTTAGGGTAATCCACCTCTTCTTTCCCTTTCTGCTTTTTTTTAAAAAACAAGATTAACACCACTCTGAGACGGTTGGGTGACGGAGTGAGAGAACTGAGCTACTGCTATGGCAGTTAATCAGAGTTTGGGAAATATGGCCGATATGTAGATAGTACATTAAGATGGAGAAAGAATAGAGGCTTTGCAGTTGTGTCGAAAATTTCCAAAAATCTCAGACTTGGAGGACTTGTAATAAGCCAATAGTGGCTAGTTGTGTATGTAGATGCACAGTAACGTTATAGATAAAAGTGAATGGTCTGGTAGATTTATTTCCAGATTTAGGTGACTCATAGTAAACTGTTTTTTAGCCCTAGCCCCTTTAGCTCTAGCCCTTACTCGAAAGCACAAGTTGTAGTTTGTTTAGGTTAAGTGAGCTGACACTTATCAAACAGTTGGTTTTACAAAGCCATTAATGTTAATGCTAATATGTAACTTGTAGCCACTGGTGAGTGAGTATGGCGTTAACAAGACATTGATAGTTAGCGGACCTAATAATCAAGCAAGCTAACTGACAGGCTGACATTAAACACAAAATTGATCACATGAAACAGTGATGAAATTATCATGGTGTGACTCATGGCGGCCCGCTACGCCTTATCATTCATTTAGCATGCTACAGCTAGCGCTTCCCCCTCAGTCACCAGGAAGGCTACAGCTAGCTAGCACTTCAGTCGCTGATTAGCGATGCTAAGTCCACTCTGGTTCCCTCCAAATTATTTATTTTCTTGGTACTATGTGTTTGAGCCTTTTTCAAGGCTAACGTTTAAGTCAGTCAACAGGGATGCAGCGGCTAGCAAGTGCTTCGATCGGTCATCAGTGATGCTTAGGTCGACCGTAGGGATACTAGCTTTCTCAATCTGTCCAGCTAGCTAGTGCTTCTCTTCAGGGGTGTAAAGGTCATTAGCGTTGCACGTTGTTTTAGCTAATGTTACTGTTGTCATCAATGAATGTCATCAATGATATAAGGACTATTGTCACGTCTCAATTTGTGCAGGTATGCGGGGCTTCTCTTCAATCCATTTTTAAGTATGTTAGAGTTGTTTAACACCTTGTTCCAGTCAGTCATTGGTTCCTCTTCTGGAATCACTTCATCAGGCTGTCCAATCTTAGATGCTAGAGCAATCTAGCAGGACTTCCTGCTCTGTATGTGCATGCCAAGACTGGCTTATTTGCATTTAGTCCCCATGCATGATAAAGCTTGCTGGCAGTTCCCACTGTCAGGTCTGCTAGCTATAGCAGGTAATGATTATTTTTTAATTTGATCAAAAATGTCATGTGCTGGCCTGCACGTCTCACTGTATTCATACTAGAAATGGCTTCCATGTATCCCTTGTCATCAATCACCCAATTGAGCTGCATGGCAAGTTCTTCATTAGCATTCATCCTCAGCTGTCAGCTACTTAGCATTGCCCTGCAATTACTTGACTATTTACCCACAGTGCAATTACATGTTTAATTCAATGGGTGGTTCTTCCTTTGCCCCCTTGTCATTTCTCTGGAGAGCAGTGCTTGAATTAGGCTGGCACTGAGTTGTACTCTCTCCTGGTACTTCTTATTTGTACATGCATAATAATACGTTTTACTGTGTACCAGCATGTTGTGGTGCACTCAGGAATGCACAGCCCATTGTAGTTCTTCAGTATGTACTGGATAACCTACACTACAGGGCTATGTACCTGACAAGTCCTGCTTTATTACTCCCTGGAGGCTGCAAGATTACCATTCTTGTTCTCAGGCCCAAAGCTGTGTGTGTGGCTTGAAGTGCAACATGACAAACATATAGTGTATAGCATATAAGTGAGAAAGAATTAGCATTTAGGCTAAATCCTTTAACATGAATTGCTGGGACCCTAAAATGCCAACTAATGTAATCTGTAAAAATGTAATGAAAAAGCAGATAGGCTACCCCGGCTCACCAATGAATAGTCTCTTAACTAATAACCTATTGTTGACCTCTCCCTTTAAAATTTCTCGGCCATTATGTTGTGTTGCATGAGAGGGATTTTGCATTTCTCCAAATGTCCCCAACACCCACTGTTGATAGGCCTTCCAGCCAGCATCAGCATTTCATTTTGTTTCAAGGTTCTCTTCTATATCTTGTGAAATTTATTTCAGGCATTGGCTAGGGCTACAAAAACAAGGTCATGTTGCTTTTTATATGGGTCTAATAAATCTTGAGTCCAAGTGCAGGCAATCAGTCCGTTAGCCTATATACAATATCTTGACTGTATTCCAAAACACTTGGAAAGCCTAGGCTTAATTACTTAATGTGTATTTGCACGCGCACGTGTGCACATGTATATGCATATTTGTGTGTATGTGTGTGTGCTGCTGCTGATAAACTGTTTACGTCTAATTTGCACATACCAGCAGCTACTCCAGTAAGACATGGCAGAGCTGGCAGAAGGGGTAAGCTGAAAAACAACATGCAAGAAGGCAGAGAGCAAGTGGCCTGGCAATACAACGCCAATAGCCTATAGATTTTCCCCAGTGTTGCGGTGAGAAAAAAAAAAAAGCAAGGTTATCTGAAATGCATGATTTTTTTGTTGTTGGCTTGTTTTTACAGAGAAATGTCTCTGAAAACAACATAGCAAGAAAAAATAAATAAATACAAATTTAAAAGCAGACCTTAACCCACAAGCTTGACCGCAGCCTCCAAACATCGGTTTTGGCATTTTCAACAATCCCGAATCAATCCCCTCGTGGTTCAGCTCATCCAGCAAGACAAACAGTGCGGAGGTAACAGACGTAATCATTTTATTCAATTTAAACCTTAGCGCAAAAAAGAGCCCTTCCTGTGACAGATTTCATTTGGATTTTATCCCCCCATACAGCTTGTCTACCGCAGTGTTATGTGGGGTAGGAATAGTCTGCACTCATTATTTTGAATGACTGCACAGTGCCTGTGAGCGAGCCAAGAGGGGCTGGATTTATTCTCACAACAGAGGCCTCCACACATCTACGCTTTAGTGAAGGGAAAACAGGGAGACAAGCGTTTCAGCTTACCAAGCGGCGTCTCCGCGCGAGCGTACCGACTTCTATATCTGAGCACAATAGGCTTGCCATCCAGGGTATTCTTCTCTCTCTGTTTTTGAAGATCACCGTTTTACCCCCGCGGTGACTCCTACCTCTTAAGTGACTGGATCCGACTGCAGTCTGTTGCTGTGTGACACATCCCTACTACTGGTGGCTAGCGGGGGTAGCTGCCGAGGCCCGCTGCGTACTCGCTGAGGGGGTTTCGCTGACCTAAAGATGTTAGCGAGACAAGACGTTGCAGACAGGCACGCGGCCTCGCTTAAAGATGGTTACATTGAAGGCTGTATGTGGATGCAAGGGGTGAACCATGCTGCTGAATAGCTTGGAACTGACAGTCCAATAGAAAAGATAGACAGTAGATACAGTAGAGAATTGTCAGTATAAAAAGAGAAAGGGGCAAAACGAAAAGGCTCTTTAGCGCAAGGTAAGGAGGGTTGATGCTTATGGGAGGACGGCCATCCTCTTTCCCATAATGCAACGCGCCTCCAAATACGATCGACCTTGGCTGATACTGAAACCTAGGTGAGATTGTGCATCATGGGAGTTCCTGGTTCGAAACGCTCTCTCTCCCTCTCTGCCTCTTCCACCTGCTGTGAGTTTCCAGGCCAAACGTGATGAGAGCTCCTCTTAATGCGATCTGTCAGCACTTGGCCTCGTGGCTTCTATTAGTCATTTATAGGCATTCATCATTAAACAGCTCTACGGACCTGTATGAAAGCATAATAAGAGGGGAAAAAGAAAAGCTACATAGCCCAGATATTCACTCCTCTACCATTCCCTTCTCCTCCATTTTCCCGGCCATCCGTACGATCCCCCCCCCCCCTGTTGCCGCGGGCAACCAGCGCACCTCCCAGTTACGGAAAAGAAAAAAAAAAAACGGAAATGGAATAAAACAGTGCAGGTAAGTACTTCTATACGGCAAAGTGGTCTTTGACTGGTAGCGAAGAGAGGTGGGAAGTAAAACCGATCGGCAGAATACTCAAAGAACATTGATCTCAACTGAAGGTACAATGAGAGTTTTGATTGATACAGTGTAATGTGATTTAACCACTATCAAAAAGTAGTACCAACACACAGAGTACAAAACTAGTCCTTATATGCCCAGCTCCACTCAAGCTATATTATGTTATGCACGAAAGTTTACCATACCCCCCCCCCCCCCTCCCCAAAACATCCACAACCTGGAACGTCCTTTCCCATAGTCCTGTGAGGGTGTTTCCTGTAATCCAGAATCCAGTCAGGAAGTACTGTTCCGTCCAATGCAAAGGGGGGCGGGAGGGGGGAGGGGTTGAAAATTATTCTTAATAATGACATAATCAGCAGAGCAGCCATCAAGCAGATAAATTGTCATGCGCATCGTGCTAAAAATATCCAGTTATCCTTTTGTCCCACCCCCCCGGCTCTCTGCGTTGAAGTTGTAACCCGACAGAAAGCCTGGCGGTCTGGATCCTCGCTTCCCTCTGGTTCAGTCCTGCTGGCAGATTTGCAGTATAGATGCCCCCCACCCCCCCCCCACCCCCCCTTCGGAGAGACGAGGGGCTTAAACAGCATTGGTGCTTAGTGTACAGATCTAGATATGTAAATAGGTTCTATACAATAAAATTGTTCCCAATCCTCAAAAATAAATGGATGAAAAGTATCTGTGACGTTTTTTGTTTTTTTTTCTCCTCAAAATGTTTCCATTGTGCATACGGGGGGAGGGTTTGCTTTTTTTTTCTCAAAGTCCCTCTGTCCCTTTTCGTTCGCTCCTCTCCCGATTGGTCGTCGTCTTATCTTACATAGCCTCCGTTTATAAAGTTAACACATGCCTAAATTGGTTCACTCGCCGTCGACTCCTCCGCCCTCCCCCACAAAAGAGTAATCTGCCTGTTTGATGCCACGGGAAAACAATATGTTTTCTTTCATTTACAAAGCGCTTCCCTCTTTCCCCCCGCCCCCCTCCGAGGCGTTGTCTTGTCTCGGCGCTCTGTTCTGCTTCCAGATAATACCGTCGAGCAGTCGTTTGTCAAAAGATCCCGAAGGCCGTATCTGTCGCTAGAAAGAAAAAAAAGTTGTTTACCTGGTTTTCGCTGCAACACCAGAACAAAAATAATAACAATAGAAACATCCTCTTTTGTTTTAGCTTTGTGAGGTTGTTTTTCTTCAACTCCTTATTTTATCTGAAATATATTTTTGTACTTTTTTTTTTCCTCCTCCCCGTTCCTCGTCTCGTTTTCTACAAAAACATAATTATTCTTTTTTTTCTGGTCCAAGCCCACCCCGAAAAAAGAAAGAAAAAAAAATCCTCCGCTATATTCCCTCAGGTATTAACAGGTTATAGTAGAATCCCGGTGTAATTCCACAGGTGTCTGGCAACTCTGGGCTGGCATTTTCAGCTCCTGATGTATCTGTGTCTGTCGGCATGTCGGCCTTGAGTCTCTGCATCAGCGATAGCGTTAGCTTTGGCCTTCAGAGTCCTGCCTGCATGGGTGCGTCTACGGGGCTATACCCGGGTGGTGGAGTGTGAGTGTGGGTGCGGGTGCGGCAGGGTGTTATTCTGCCCGCTGCCGGGGAAGGTGTTGAAAGAGTGGAGAGAGGTGAGCCCCCCAATGGTGCTGGGGATCATGGTGATGGTGTTGGGCGTCATGAGCGGGATGTCGTCCGGCGAGCGCCTCATGGCCAGAGTGTAGTCTGGTGGGCAGGCAGTCCTCAGCACCACGTCGTGCGGGTGCAGGGAGTCCCCCACCCCCCGGCAGTCCCGGTCCAGCTCCGAGTGCTGCTTCATCTGCAGGGACATGATCTCCTCCTCCTGGGTGTGGGCCAGGTCGTTGGCAGTGCTCCGCTGGGGGCTGCAGCGTCTGTGGACGTCGTGGCGCCGCTTGTCCTTCTTGTAGTAGAGGGCGGCGAAGGCCAGTATGTTGAGGAAGAGCAGGGAGGCTCCCACGGCAATGGTCACCGACAGCTCGGTGGAGTAGTCGCGCTGGTCCACCAGGTGCGGCTGGTTGTGGCTGTCGTGGGTCTCGGTGGGGAACGGAGTCGGATTGGGACGTTTCGTCACCAGGACCTTGGTCTTCGGAGTTCGGTTGGTAGCCTCTGGTGGAGGGATCTGAAGACAGAAATTAGAATTTTAAAATCAAAGTTGTATGACTTTGAGGGGAAAGGGAATGAGAAACACTCTCCCTTCCCTCAACAACTACAGTCCAAGTTCCCTTGAGCAAGGCACTGAACCCCCAACTGCTCCAGTGCTGCTCAGTGGCTACCAGTAGAAGACTGTGGGTTTACTGGGCAGCTCCCAGGTCTGAGTGTGTGTACCTCTGTGAATGTGATGTGTGTGTGTGTTGCTGAAAAAGAGCATGGTGCTCAACTGACTTTCCCTGGTTAAATATCAGTTTAAAAATGTAAGTAATGTTATCCACTGCAGATTAAAGGAACTGTCATCATCGCTGTAATCCTGGAACCCTGAATTGTATTAATACTTAATTTTACTGTTTATACATACTATTGGACATATACTACAACTTCCTTTTAACAGATGTAATCCTGCTGTATGCCAAGGCTACTGAGATTAGATTTTGGGTGCATTTTCATTTCAGGCAAACAAATTTAAGGCATATATATAAAAGCTCAGTCAACTTTGAAGTAGGCTAGTCTTGCAACAGTGGTGGTGGTGGGGACAAGCTCAATATGTTTAATCTTAAGCTTTATTTTCTTTGGTGAGTTGAGGACATGCTATGAACCGGGTACAACTGGAATGCAAGGTTTGCTTTTCTGACGTTCACAAAACAAACGTCCGAAATATTTTGGACAGAGCAAAATTTAGTTTGCGGTATTGCTGATTTAAACTTTATTTTTTGCCGATGTAAACAACTGTGAAACATAGCTTTAACGGTCGCTAAATGTTGCTGATGCATGGATGGTGATTACCAGCGAACCACACCATACATTAGGGTTAATATGCTGCCTTCAAGTCCTGTTGGAAATATCATAATTACGAGTTGAGCACACATGAACAACGCAACAAAATGGTGCATGGCTAAGAAAGCGGGGATTTTCTATGACACTTGTATTGCCGTGATGTGACGTTTACAACAACTGATAGTTAAAGCGGTGTATACGACAACTTTTGGATAATAAATGAAACATCAATCGCATGCTTTGTGTGCATTTTCTCCTCTTCATTCTGCCGCTGTAGCTCTGTGCTGCTTTATTTCTGAAATACAACAACAGGGACCGAAAACCGTCTTTTTTGTTCTTTTGTTCTTTATTTCCAACCAAAAGCACATGAATGCACCAACGAATCATACCATATTCACAGAAGTAGGAGCTTATGACGAGCTCAAGTGACTATTACACTGAAAAAGATCCTGTGTTTAGTTGTTTGGGTCTTAGATGATTCATTCCCAACCTTGGTGTAGGGGTAGTTAAGTTTTAGTAAAGTGGTTTAGCTGTGGATGATTTAGTACCAACCTTGGTCGTGGTGGGGATGAGCTGGGTGACCTCATTGAGGCTGTGGAGATGAGGGACCAGCTCCAACCACAGGTTGACCTGAGGAAAAGAGAAGAGGAATAAAATACAACAGTATAGTGCAGATGAGACGTGAGAACAGCAAAATCAGATAAAAATAAATATTACATCTAACAAAGGATATGTGTGTGGTAAATTCACCATCTCTAACATTGCAAAAGATCGTGATGGGAATGGTAAACTTTGACCATTAGCATGCCATTATCTTCTACTTTAACGTGGATCGGAAGCTTTTGCTTTGTGTATAGTAAAATTTACTACAGGGGTGGATATTTTACTGGCCCACTAACCCACAGCTCATACCTTTCAGACCAACTAAGTGCAAAATTGTTATTCTTGCATAGAATTTGAATGGAGGATAATGGAGGTGGACAGCTGCCAAATAACCTCACCAGGCTGCTGCCCAAAATCCATAAATTCCGCTTCTGGTTGACTACCGCCAGTGTTCAGCTCTCAAAGCGCAAATATGAAGCAGCAGATTAGCATTACAAAAGCATACATGTAACAACGTATGACGCCGTATGACCTTACTGTACCTTGTTGGCCCGATAGTGCTCCTTGACACGGGGCTTCAGCCCTATGTGCAGGTAAAGCTGGTCTTTCTGGTTGTAGCGCGTCCATGCCACTTCCTCAAAGCGATTGGGCTTGGTGTGTATGAACTTAGTGTCCTGGGGAACCGGCTGGTTGGGGTCCCTGAGAAGGACAGAAAGGGAGAAAAGATTTAGAACACTGCCAAGACGTCTAAATAAGGTATCTGAATGGTTTCATTGCATCTTTGAAGTCAAATTCCTCATGTGTACAAACTGATTCTGAAGCAGCGCAGCAGTAAACATGTCCCCCGTGAATGATGCAACAATTCAGATGATCAATAAGACCTTTGACTGGAAGCAAAGATTTTAAGATATGTAATAACTTTAAAGAATGTTGTACTTTTCATGCCAGGAATCATTTTGGATTGTAACTCTTCATACAGGATTTATGCAACAGGTTGTTTCAGCCAAGCAACGTTTTTGGGTAAAGATGCATTTCACCTGTGCTGATGATTCCCATAAAGCACTTGCTTTTTTTTGGCTGCTACGCCAGGTTTTGAAGCTTTTGGTTCCTATGCAGGATGACTACTTTTGGTTTCTGTACTGTGCATGTGGGTACTCGGGTCAGCAATGCTAACCCTCCTTATATTTAACATGTACAGGGCAGCTACAGAGCACATTCGGCATGGGATGCTGTGCCGAATGGACCCAAATACACTTAATCTGAGCAGAATAGAGCCAGACGTGAGCTATGGAGGCCCATTCAGACCCGGTGAGCGCCCCATTGTCTGGAAGCGGCATATGGAGCCAGCCAGACCTCATCAGGAACACGCTTAACCATTCAAAGTGGTGGCATAAATCTCCCAGGTACCCGGCGTTCCACGTCAATTTGGGGTTATATATGTAGATCATTAGTGTCTTTCTGTTCCCCTCAGGGCTATTGGGCAGTGCGCAGAAAGAGCCAATGTGCCCCCATTACGCTCTCTAAAAACTATTACCGCCATGACTATATGCTGAAAGGCAACGTGAGACAGAGGGTGGAAAAAGGGATTTTAATTTTGTCCCATCGAGTATGTCACTCTTCAGGCTACTGCCATTAATTAAGAATGTATTTCAAGATAGGTAGCGGGTGTCTGCGCGGAATACCAATTGCGATGGACGGTCCCACGAAACACTGTGTCACACTTCACTCTTGGTTATCAAATGTAGGTTAACGTTGAGCAAACCTAGTTCCAATGAAATGTTGATCAAGGACTATTACAGTAATAACCCATTGGCCGATCTATAGCATGCATTTTGAAGTTTCGATACGATTACACACCGATTAGACAACACATTCTGTGGACCACGATAATGAACTATATTCTACACCGGTGTTATCAGACCACATAATGTAACCTTCCCTTTCCAGAAAACCCTTCTCGGTGCTCTGCCTTTACCACGTCTTCTAATTAAATCTCTATGGAGCAGCATCATGGAGACCTAAAGTACATCTTAACTAGTAGAGCGTAAAGAGAACTAAAACATTGTGACAGTGACGTTTTCACCTTCTGTGCCATCAATGTATGGTGCCCCAATTAATGGCAGCTTAAGCTCATGTAAGCAAACTTATGAGCGAATTCATTGACGTCACATCTGCCCGCCTCTGGTTCACGTCTGCCTCTTCTAATACATTACAGATTACTTGATAGAAGGAAACTACTAACCGTGCGGTTCTGATTACATGTATAACAGAGAGTGCTGCCAGGTTCATTTTCAACAAAATCCATTCCTTTGTTTAGTTGGTATAAGACATGGCCCCCCTCTGTCTATGAAAAATCATGCTAGCCACCAAGCTGCTAGCAAACCAGTGGGTGGTCTTGGTTATCTTCTGCTTCGGCTCCCTATGTAGTTAGGCCTAATGCAGTTACCCCTATCACTACTAGGGCCACAGGGATAACATATCTAAATTCAGTGGTATTGGCCTTTAGGAACCAAGGTTGTAGTCTCAGTGTACCCTGTCTTGGCGAAGTTGGTCCAGTAGGTCATCACCACAGCGCTGAGCATCACGTCGTTCTTCGAGAAGTTGCAGGGAAACAGCTCCGTCGGTCCGATCATCGGCAGGCCAAACACGTATGGGATCTCATCCCCATGTGCTGCGTCTGCCCACGGTGGCACCTAATGACCAACAGATGAATCAAATTAGATTCAAATGATTTATTTGACAAATACAGGTCATCAGAAGGCGTGTTTTATTTTTTGCAGCGGAGACAAGATTCTTATTGTGACAATACACACAGACGGAGAGATCAAAGAAGCTGAGAAAATGTAATATTAATAAGAGGAAAAGGGAAATGAGATTTGTTCTTTTTCAAACAAACTGATTTGTTATTTTTCATACCATTTCTGCCCCATTACACAGTGTATTAGAGAGAGAGAGAGAGAAAATATGGGAAAGAAAAAGAGGATGAAAAAGGTTTTGATCTTAATTTGAAACAAAAATGTTGCGGTCCACACTATGCACCATAGCCTGTGGAGTAACAAGCATACCCAAAGCAGCTTTCTCAACAAAATGTGGTAATGGCTCCTCACTTTCAATGAGGATGGTGTGATTAGTAATTGCAGTTATCAGCAACGTAAAATATATACAGTAGTTAGTCATGTCATGTATCCAAATCCAACAAGATGACCACTACATATTCTGTCAAGGTCAGGTGAATGATATGCTTCTTGGCATCAGCAGAACCTGCTGTGTCAGATTTCTTGTTCATTTCATTGCTGTCTAATGACACTGTCATCACAGAAAAGAGATCTGTGATCATCTAAAGTGTTAACACTAAGTAACGGATAATGTACAGCGAGACACTTGTTATCGTCCTCATTGATAATTCCCATGGGAAACAATTAATGGGATCCATTCAGATCTAATGGGATCTCAGTGGGTCACCGTGGAACCCCCATGGTTGAGACTGGTCTTTCTATAACTGGATATATACAGTATATAGTAGTGTCTTTGTGAGCTGCCATTGAACGCCTGTCACCCACCTGTTCCGTCTGACAGTGGTGGTAGAAGGCATAGAAGTACGTCGGCGACCCAAAGCTGGAGTGCAGGTCGGCGGTGGCAACCGCCGGCGCCACCCACTGGTGATCGGTGAACAGAGCCAGCAGTGTTTTCCGGCGGGTCTCCGGGTTGTGCCTGTCGGCCCAGTCGGTGTACATGAACTTGATGGTCTCTCGGAGAATGTCTTTGCCCTCCGGGTAACCGTAGAGGTCGTCCACAAAGCTGGATACGGCGTAGTCGAAGTCGTTAGCCTGGACGCCATTTTCATTGTCCACAATCAGCTCCACGAACTTTAATCCCTCGCCCTGGTTCACCCCCAGCATGATGTCATAGTTCAGGAACTCGCCTGTGCAGGTAGGTGTAGGGCAGAAATAGAAAAAGAGTTATTTGATATTTAATAACATCTCAAAAATAAACATTGTAAATTGGAATGAGTTGTTGAGAAAGCAAATAGAACAGGGATTTAATAACAAATAAAATGATCACATATCTGAAAGCATAACAACCATGTACATACAAACACATCACCAATAACCAATCAAAACCTCAAACACCTTCACAAATTAATTATTCTCTGTTTGTACTCATGCCAATTTTCACTTCTTTTTCTTTCAAACAGTCTGTTTTCATGTTGCAATCCTTGTTATTCTGCCTGGTGTTTTTCATTTATGCCCATTGTGCATCATTGAATTGCCCCAGTTAGGTAATCAGAATCACAGAAGTTGCTCACTAAACACCACAATGTCACACAGTGAAGTTAGATGAATGTAAAAGCTAAGGAGATAAATACTATATAGACTGCTCTAAAAAACAAGAACTATACTGAAACTATACTGTATACACTAGATCTACTACATTAGATCTACTATACACTAGAACAATTCTAAAAACTGGAAAAACTAAGAACATACAATAAGATAAGGTCTCCATGGAGGGAGATTGATTGCACCGGGATATCGCACTGACAACATGAGAGAGTACTGCACTTCGGTTATAAATATAAGGATATTTACAGAATATAATAACTAGACATTAAGGTAAGCTAAGCTATATGACAGATGGGTGCCAGCAGTAGTGTACAAGTGTCCTTGTTGGTGGTATTTAGAGCATTTCCTGTTCCATTTTCAGTTATTGATTTGTGCGTTTTTGTTCAGTTATTGATGAGCGCCACAGCCTGGGGGAAGAAGCTGTAGTCTGGACTGTAGTGTCTTCCTCGAGGGGAGAGCCTTAAAGATGCCCCACGATGATCTTGCCCGCACACTTCTTGGCCCTGGAGTCATGAAGGTCCTGGAGTGAGGGTATGTTGCAGCTGATGATCTTCTCCGTTGATTGGATGATGCGCTGGAGCCTGGCCCTGTACCGTGTGGTGGTCGACCCAAACCACACAGTGACGGAGGAGGTGAGGATGGACTCTGTGTACGCTGACTCGTCTGCGTCTCATATAAGTCCAATGTCATCAGCGAATTTCAGGATCTTAGGATCTTTCAGGAGGGGTCCTTGGAGGTGAAGTCGTTGGTATAGAGAGAATAGAGGAGAGAGCACACAGCCCTGTGGTGCTCCAGTGCTGAGGGTGAGAATATCTGAAGTGATTTCCCAGCCCCACATGCTGTCTCCTGCCTGTCAGGAAGTCAGTGATCCACTGGCAGACGGGGTCGGGCATGGTCAGCTGGGAGAGCTTGGCCTGTAGCTCTGGCAGAATGGTGTTAAACACAGAGCTAAAGTCCACAAACAGAATCCTGGCATAGGTCCCCGGGAAGTCCAGATGCTGGAGGATGAAGTCCTGGCCCATGCTGACCGCATCATCTGTGGACCCTGTAGGCAAACTGCAGAGGGTCCAAAGAAAAAATAAAACCGCCGGACCAAGTCGCCGTGGCTGCCATATGGGCGCCATTTTGGATGGATGTATTAGCCTCCACCACTTTCATGAACATGAAAAAACAATCTTAATTCATAGGTCACCTGAAAAATCTGCAGTTAGAAAATGAGGGTTTCTGCAATACCAGGTAAAATACAAATGTTCATGAAATCCAGACAGGACAAAATTACTTTTTTTAGTCAACTTAAGTAATGCATTTCCTTTGATGGGTCATTAAAGTCTCATACTGTTGACATATGAAAGCATTCTTATTGCAATAATGCAATGATAATACAAGTGAGCAAATGTGAAACATTCTGTGGAACATTCTGTGGATTGCAGCATCTTTTATCGTATTATTTATCATACCTTGCTCCATGAGTATCTGAGGGTCGTCGGGTATAACATCTCCATCGATAACCGGTCCAAAGGCGATATGGTAGCGGGCTGGCTGGATGTCTTGGTCCACCAGCTCCTTGTAGTGTTTTCTCTGGAGACACTCCACAAGCTCCACGGTGTCCTGCAGGTTACAGCCCACCTTACGGGCCAGCATCCGGGCATACTTGGCTGGCTGGAAACTGACTGCCCAGCTGGATAAAGCTGTGCCACTCTGGGCTATGGCCCGCTGGAAGAGGCCTAGGGAGTAGAGGGGTGGGGTATAGGTAAAGAAATCTAATCATGAAAACAATTATCTTATACAGTCACAGGGCTTCAAACTCTGAATCAAACAAATCACATTTATTTGTATAGCCCTTAATCACCGTTACAGTCTCTAAGGGCTTCACAGTGCCCAACATGTGAAACAATAAATGGTTAGTACACGACATCCCCCAGCCTTAGACCCTCACAGAGGACAAGGAAAAACTCCCATAAAACCTTATAGGGAAAATTGGGAGAAACCTTGGGAGGGGCTACTCAGAGAGGGATCCCCCTACCAGGACGGTTGGGCGTGCAATAGATGCCGAGATGCCAAGTTGCCAAGGAGATTGAAATCTAAGGGTGGCGGTCAGGGGCCGAATTACCACCTGCTGAGCACCAAATGCTGTGTGTTGTACAGTACAAATCTTGTGTTGTACAGCCTTTGGTCATTGCCTGTTCTCAAACTCTTGCCTGCTTCACCGCTGTACTCTCTCTGACCGGCAATCAAATCAAAGCAAGACAAATGGTTCTGTATCAAACAGGCCCCTGCTGTTTGGTTGCCTGCTACGCTGCTTTACACAAACTCGATCCGTCGTATAAGTGAGCACATTTTAAATGAAAACTCTAAAGCTGCTCTTGTCTTGTTATTGAATGTTTCACCGGTACCCGATTCTACACATGAAATGCCATTGAAAACAGGTAGGGAGACATTTCTATGAACATTGCGTATTATTCATTATTTTTGAAATGCACACTAAAGGTACATTAGCTCCCAACACTGGAGCTTTGCCTAGTGAATTTCAAATTGGGAGTTTAAAGGAATGAATTGATAAGGTGGCCGCTGTTTCATCTGTGTGTCATTTGTGGATATACTAAGAGCTTTGCAAAGTTCCAAAAGACACAAGGAGCAGGGACTATCCAAATCAAAGCACATGCTACAAGATTGCCAGAACACACTTTTGGATCTTGTTGACGTTAGCATAGCACCAGACAGTGATGTAGCGTCCACCGTTCCTCACAGAGTTAGTAGTGCCTGCACTGTAGATGACAATATTCAATATATTACAGTATATCTTATACACTAACACAATGTAATAAACTTCAACACAGCCTGTTCTGTTGCAACAGGTCTGTCTTGCACCTGACCTTGACTGAACACTCACAGGTTGCTACATGCTAACGGGGACAAAACCAAGCACCCATTCTCCCTCTTTCTTGCAGTAACTCATAATTTACTGTTGCACCATTATTTCTGTGTACAAATAAACCACCCCCCCCCCCCCCCCCGGGGTTTGGAAATGATTGTAAGCTCCCGGCAGCTTCCTGCTGAGCAAGGTCTCCTGTCTGTACAGAAATTACTGTAGGTCATGACACAAAAGATGTGTCTGGGGTGTATATGTGCCTGCCTGCAAGATGGATAATAACCCAACCTGATCTCCTTAGGGAGCTAAAGAAGGGAGCATTCACACCAAGCATGTTGGTGGTCTATTTGAACTCTGGAGCATTTGGTCCTTTGGTTCAGTTTGTTTGGCTAGGTGAGAACATTCAAACTCAGGTGACACCAAATAACTTTGGCGTCTGAAAATGCAGGTCTTGGTCCTCTCCAAGAGAACTGTAGTGAGAACGTTATCCAACCATCTGACATCTGATAGCCCGCAGTTCCTCATGCTTGGAAAGCCTGTCATAACAAAATGAACTGAGGGCAAACTGCAGTCTGGACTGATGCGCATATTTTGCTATTTCTTCATGTTCTTTCCTGGTATGAACACCAGAGAAGGAAATTACACAAAGAGCACAGACAGGTTTTATCAAAACTCTGTCCAATGTGTTTCCAAGCCCTGGCTGGCTTGTGATTGGGCAGTGTGAACTTGAACGAACCCAGAAATGCAACAAAGTTAACTTTTTGTCAGACCAAAGTGATGACTGATGACTGACAAGATATTATTTGCTCAGTGGGATACATCATTCGATGTACGTCACTGAGGCAACATTGGTCCTGAATGCTACCTGATGTGATTTTATTTCAGATCCGGCTTCCAAATAAATTCTGGGGACTTTTTGTTTGATCTTTGCTCTCAACTATAATGGTAAAAAAAACTACAACACCCACATGGATTCCCCCTGTGGGTTTATTTTTACCTTTGGTGGAGTTGCTCCAGCGATTGCCCTCGGAGTAGTGCGACAGGGTGAGGAGGTTGACACAGGAGGCCCCGGCGCCTGAACCGAACACGGTGATCCGTAGCGGGTCGCCACCGAAGGCCGCAATGTTCTCGCTGATCCAACGCAGAGCCTGGATCAGGTCCAGCAGCCCATAATTCCCCTTGGCCGCCTGGTCTCCTGTACTCAGGAACCCTGCAGGAGAAGAGGGAGAGTTTCCTTTAGTTTTAGCTTGTCTTTGTGTTGGGTGGTAATGCGTAACAGCAATAGTATTACTTTACCCAGTAATGAGTCGTGTAAGAAATTACGACAAGAACATTGGACATCAATCCTATTTGGTTTCCTGATCATTCACAGGGGAGGAAACAAACTTATCTTGATTCCTAAAAGGTCAGAGAGGATACAATTGCCAATTTTTAGCGATGTGGCAGCTAAATTTACAAACCTACTCTATGGTAAAAATCCTTTTCGCTTTGATGGATCGAGAGTTAGTTACGCCCCACCAAATGTAAAGTAAAGATCATATTTCATATTTCAATTGTTTTCTTTTTGATCTCTTTATAAAAATAAATAAATCCAGGCATAGCTGAGTGTAGATAACGAGGCATATTTCTCCGTCGTACAAGAAAAACCAACAAGCTTGGCTGTTTAATAATTTGCTTCAATAAAACAAGAATTATTACCCCATAGAGCCACTTAAAGTGTGGATACGCTAAATATAACACAGAGTTTTATTTTTGGGAGGGAGATATATCTAAGCTAATCTACAGCCCAGATAAAACTTAGAGGAGGACGGTGAAGAGACAGCAGCAGAGATACCATCATGCACTGCAGTCACGGCTTTTGTTTTATTCAGAATGACATGAATTGGTTATATAAATGCAACAAGAGATACCTCGAGATATCTAACTCAACACACCAAACAGTGTAGATGTAAGTTAGAAAGGTTGTCTGCAAGGTTTCCAATGTATTAGAATCACTTGTGTTCAGGAAGTCAACACATAAAGTATTATAGGTGCTCACAGTGGACTGACGTCATCCATACAGTACAGTAGTCATACTGTCTGTGTTGAGTAAAGTAAAATGCTTAATAATGGAGCTTAGTTCAATCAGGAAGGCTACCTCCTTCATTCATATTTCTGTCAGCTGGAGCCAAACACACCCCCAGCTCTGCATCGTCCAATCACCGTGGTCCACGCTCCTTTCTCCTCCCCTTTCACCCTCTCCAGAAACCAATCACTAACCATTTCCAACTATTTGTACCCCAACACCTGCTTTTGTGTTTCTGTCATTTCAGCTGCCCTAAACCGCACCAGTTTGACACTCCACGCCACCACCAGCATCACGGCTCCATCAGATATCCACAAGGGTTAGATCTTCAGCCTGGTGGGGTTCTTCTGCCTCCATGGAGCTTCACCCTAACACTGGATGCCTCTTGGAGTCTACACCAAAACCTATGCACCCGCACATTCTCTCATGTTGTTAATAAATTATTTTAATCGTAATCCTAGCCTCTTGTGATCGAAATGCATTTTAAACCAGCCACGCAACATCATCCGTTTTATGTCTCCTAATGCATCTGAGATCAGTTTTCATCGCCTTGTTTGGGCGAAGTGACGATGTTGAGTGATACTGTAGATCTTACTGAACAACAACATCCATAAAACACCTCATTTATTCCCAAGTTGTATCTAGAGTGCTGATATAATGCATCGGAAAGCATTATGCGTTCTCAGAGGTACGAGTGTGTGTGTAATTGCTTATGAGTGCCCTTATCGTGCCCTACTTCTATGGTGTTACTGAAAATACATTCAAAACGTCTTACCTAAAGATGCAGAATGAATAATATTTGTGAATAAAATCAGATGCATCTGTTAATGAAATTTAACACTTCACATAAAGTCTATGAATTCCCACTCCACTTTGATAGAAAAAGAGCACTTTGTGTCAGCAGATATCCCCATATAAATGTGTTCTGAGCTCATTCTGTAGCACGCGAAAATGCGAGTCGTTTTCACAACCACTCCACTACCCACCTCACCTCCTCAACTCTACGCCGTTGCTTCTCTGCTCTCCATTCTGACCTCCCTGACGGTATCAGCCCCCCCTACCTTCACCCCTTTGTCCAATTAGTCCTCTCAAGTACTGATGATCAATGCTGTGCTGCTGTATAAAGAGCCTGTGCTACTGGATGTATTTCTGAAGAGGGAACTCCAGTGTACCCACAGGAGAGGTCTTCTCTTTTAGAGGCAATTTCATGTAAGCACCCCCCAACACCCCCAACTTCCTGTCTTTTTCTCACTCTCATTTCCATGCTAAAAGCTCCATTACCTGCAGCAGTCGTCCAGGGACACCACCCCTGCCCCCACTCCCACCATTGACACATATTGCCCCCCTTACATATTGCCCTCTTTATGTTCTTATTCATCAGTGTGAAGAATAAGATCGCTTCATTGCCAATTTACACAGTGTAACCTTTTTTTTGGGACATACACAGTTGAGAAAATCATAGAGGAATGTAGAGGGAAAGCTGAGATATTTCAATTCTAAGAGTCAAAACAGCCATCAATTGTAAAAGTATTTAGTTTTTCCTCCAGAACCTTGGAAAAGCCTCTGTAACAGCATTTAAACCATGGGATACTAAAACTCCACTGACACTCAGCAGAAGAAGAAAAAGAAGAAGAGCATATTCATGGATACTTGAGTGGAATCCATAACCAGTGTAGTATTGATCAATTCTACAATAAATATGTAATCAAACAAACTGCATCATATCCATCATATTGGGCGTGGGTAACACAGATGACAAGCATTGTTATTGCACATTATAATATATTATGGAATTGATATGATTTGATATGTTATCAGATGTACGTCTATGATTGCATGTCATGTTCTCATTGTAATGTTCATAATACATACATGATGTGCTTATAATGGACTTATGATACCTATAAATATTAAAGTATTCCTAAAACACATTTCTGAGCTTCTGTAATGTATTTTATGTCATCAGTTCACATCCACACACACACACACACACACACACACACACACTGTACAAACATATTCATCTATGCAAGTGTGCAAACACGTCATTGCATGTGTGGGTTCACAAACACATACAGTATATATGCATCCCTATGTAAGCGCATCTACACATACACACACTCATGCACACAGACACAGATACACGATTGCGCATGCACACACACAAAGATGCACAGACAGACACACGAGCACGCCGTGTTGTCTGGCAGGATTGTTTAATTGAGTTCTTTGGTTTTTCTATTTCCTATCGGCTGGGTTATTTATTTATTTGTGTGTTTCTTGATCAAAGCCTAATCTTGTGGAAGAGGCAGCAGCCATCTACAAGAGAGATTTTAATTGATTCAATTTAGCTGCGGTGCAGGGATGGGCTGGCAATCACAAAGACCGAGGCAGGGAGAATGATTAGCAAGCCAAGTGTGGTGGGGCAGCAGGGCAGACACACACACACACACACACACACACACACACAAATACACACACACACACATGCACTCAAATGAATGTGCATGCATAGTTATATGTTGATATGAACATACACACAATGCAGACACAAACACACACATTTGTATTGCTAGACTACATTCATTCCCTAACTTTTACCACTATATCGTAACCCTAGCCCTAACCGCTAACCTAAACCTGACCTAACTCTCACCTTAACCCTAAACCCAAGCGCTAACCCTAAATGTACCCCTTCCTGCCGCGGGTGCAGTCACGGTAAAAGCGGCACAGCGCTCCTGCTTCCCTCCTGTAACACTGCATGGCATTCACAGTGGGATCGCGTGTCAGCGCAGTGTGCGCATGAAGCCAAAGACCTTCGCCAACGTGCTGTAAATGTTTAGCGCCATCGCCCCTTTAGGCTCCTGCGAGGCCAGACATGCTTCGTTTTCCTCCCCGGGTATGGGCTAGATCATATGCGACGGAGTCTTAGGGTGTCTTAAAGCCACAATCCATGATCACGGAGAGACAGCAATATGGCGGCCCGGCCTCTAAGCTCCGTGGGATGAAAAACACCGGGGTGAACTCTGATCCAGGAATCGAGCTTTTATCCCCACTATCTCTGTCAAACCAGAGAGAGAGAGATAGATGGAGAGAAAGATGGGATTTTTTCCCCCCCTGCACACATATTTTTCACAGTCATGGTCTGTATACCTTAATCCCCTCTCTGTTCTCTCTCTCTTTCTCTCTCTTTCTTTCTGTCCTGACTCTCCTGACGTCTGGAAAGAACGACTGAAAAAAAGAATGAAAGTCAGAGTAAGATGACGACGAACAAAATCACTTCATCACCAGCGAACAAAAAAAAGGCTCAGAGCAAATATGCGGCACGTAAATCGTGGAGGCGAACGCCGTCTACGAAAGTCAGTGAAATCACACACTCACTAGTGTGAGTGTGTGTGTCAGAGGGTTATGGGTTGTGTGTCCTTTTAATTCTGTTTTTCAAGCAAATGGTTCATTAAAGAACATCAAAAGTCTCTCTCTCTCTCTCACTCACACACACACACACACACACACACACACATACACACATACACACACAGAGGGTCTTCATGTCATGTACTTCAAACTTTCTTTCTCTCTTTCTGGACAAAAAAGCCTCCCAAGCTAAAGTTTAAAGGTACGCGAGACAAAGTGTTGGACAAGAGAGCTAGATAAATAAATACTAAGACAGCAAGATGAGGAGGCTGGTAGAAGCAGAGGAATGGAGAGAAGACAAGTAAAAGAGAGAGAGAAGTAAAAGAGATGAAGAGAAAGAGATATATAGACAAAGAGGCTTGGCGGACCAATAGAGACGGGGGTGGAAGCTCCAAAAGATCTATGTTTTTTTTTGTCCTTGTAGACAAACATTTCTCTGAGGTGCCAGTATTATTCGCTCCATCACACATAACTGATTTTCTTCAGATATGTAATATATGATATGAAAACCTCTGAAACAGCATTTAGACCATCACGGGACACTAAAATACTTCACTGAATCCTACACAAATAAGGTGTGGGTTGGTAGCGCTTTAAAGTAGGCGTTCATATCCTGTTTATTCTGTGTATTCTGTGTGTTTCATTTTGTTATCATGATGTCGTCTCTGTTTGCTGCAGCCCTGACTGTCCTAGAAGAGGGATACCCAAGGTTTCATCCATTTGTTTTATTCCTAACGGCGTCTTCATGGAACTTTTTCCTTCATTTCATTGAGGGTCTAAGGTTGGCGGGGTGTCGTTTTCCATTTACTGTGCCCTTTGAGACTGTGATTAACGGCTACATAAATAAACTTGCCTTGACCTATTCGTCGGTTAGGGGGACACTCTACAGCTTTTAAATGAAGAATGAATTCACAAAAAAAGCTTGATTGAGTGAATATAAGGAATAAATAAAGTGTGTAAAGACACTCAAATTGATTTAATAATAAAACATATTGACTATCTGAGGTTAGGGTGGGAACCTCCATCGCATCAGAGGTGGACCACACTGACTGGACCGTATCTGATGTCTCCCCCGTATGTCAGTCGAACCCTAGTATCTACACCCCTCCCCTCCTGAGGACGCGCGGTTTGAAACAAATGCTGCAACAGCAGCTGCAAATATTTACAGCGCTTCAGCGGCGCTTCATCCATATCCAGCTATCTCCGTACGACAACCCGCGAAGACAACGGCACGCAGAGGGCAACCGACTGGGGAATATGCTGATGAGGCACAAAGCATCCCCCTCCACCTAAAATAATGAATACGGAGCTACAGGATATTCACTCATTCAACCTTTATTTAGACAGGGCCGGGGACAAACGGAGAGCGGCTTCTCCTTCTCAGGCGTGCCTTGTTTGCATGCTGACAGTTAAAAAGCAGAGTGGTGCCACAGCAGCATATACCGTATGCCAGTGTGGAAGAAGAGGAGTGCATTACCATGTGAATGAATACAATATGCACTCATGAAATAATAAAAAAGTATATAATATACAACAATGCAGTTGTTTTCTTTTTTGCCAAGGAGATACGATTGCAATGGCGTATTGCAAGCCATATATGAAAACCTCACGCCCCCAAAAATGTCTGCTTTTCAGGAACTAAGAAAAGCAGCCTTGTCTTTAGCTTGTTGAGTTCATCCAATGGGTTTTGAAAGGGTTCCATAAGACCAATGGTGGTACACATGTAATTAAGTAGGGCAGTGTTGGGCTCGTTACTCAAAAACAGAATATACTCGTCTCAACTTGTGATTTACGTTAAAAGTAATAATGTAAGAAATTAGTTGAGCAATACATGTGAGTAGGAAATTGAATGAGGTAAAGGCAACATCATAAAATATGGCTTAGATAACATAGTCAATTTAGTTTCTCTTAAACTTCACTTTTAAGTGATGAGAACATCATACACATGTCCCCGGTAGATCGTTGGCACCGGTGCTCCATGCTAACACTTTAGCAAACAATATGTTGAGTGATAGTAGGCTCCAAGCTAACACTTTAGCATACACTATGTTGAGTGATAGCAGGCTGCATGCTAACACTTTAGCATACACTATGTTGAGCGATAGTAGGCTCCATGCTAACACTTTAGCATACACTATGTTGAGCGATAGTAGGCTCCATGCTAACACTTTAGCATACACTATGTTGAGCGATAGTAGGCTCCAAGCTAACACTTTAGCAAACACTATGTTGAGCGATAGCAGGCTCCATGCTAACACTTTAGCATACACTATGTTGAACGATAGCGGGCTCCATGCTAACACTTTAGCATACACAATGTTGAGCGATAGTAGGCTCCATGCTAACACTTTAGCATGCACTATGTTGAGTGATAGCAGGCCACTAGCATTATCTCAATTATCACTCATCGATCTACTGCAAACATGATTTTGGAGTCTATGTTCTCATCAGGTAACAGGTAGGTTGACCAACATGACAATCTCCCCAAAACTTGTTGTATTCCTTTAAATGATCCTGAAGACTAGGACATCAAACCCTGGGACCCAAATAAGAAATAGGCTGATGCCTCTGTTTTGGATCCTGCAGTTTAAGAAATCAGGTAAAAATACAATACATTCATAAACAATGATCTATTTTTTCCTGGAAAGCATTACATTAAAATGTAAACTGCAGCCTCTGGGTTTATACACACGCACACACGATTGAAAAGCTGAAACGACTAATAAAACACTTCCTTTTCCATCCAAATGTTTTGTGTTTAAGTTGACCCAGACAATCTGCACTGAAAATAATGAGGAGAGAGAGATAGCTGATTTGTACGTGTGTGTGTGTGTGTGTGTGTGTGTGTGTGTGTGTGTGTGTGTGTGTGTGTGTCTGGATTAGCATTTGAAAGGCAGAACTTATCTCTAGTAAGTAAACCGACGCCACAGAAGTTAAATGCCCTTTTCAATAATAGAGCCAGAGAGAGAGAGAGAGAGAGAGATAAGGCCCCAACACACACCTACTTAGAGAGAGAGAGAGTGTGTGTGTGTGTGTGTGTGTGTGTGTGTGCAGGGTATTTATTAGACCTTTCAGATCCTCATCATTCTGACTCTCCCATTATAATCAATTCCAGCTGACAGTGGGAGAGAAATGAACTGGTTGAAGTCTCCTGCCTGCTAATGAGGAAGTCATCAACCAACCGGAAGGCACTCGGACGGCACAACCCTCCACCGCCGCTGCCAACACTTCTCCGGCTCGCTATTGTACCCAAACACGTCGTTCCCATGATTTACATTTTAATTGCAATTGATTTCTGGACCCTGCAAACATACGCTTAGGATCTGGAATCACTAGAATCACATTTTTAGCTCTGATACTTTCATAGATAAAAAACAAGAGTCATCTAATGGCTGTTGGATGGTTCAACAACTATCATGGAAATCCATTCACAAGTTTTTGAGACGTGACAGACAGACAGACAGACAGACAAGGGCAAAAACAACTTCCTTGGTGAATAGATACAAATAGAATAGAATAATCATAATAGAATAGACACAAATAGAATGGACTAGAATAGAATAATCATAATAGAATAGACACAAATAGAATGGACTAGAATAGAATAGACAAATAGAATAGACACAAATAGAATAATCATAATAGAATAGACACAAATAGAATAGAATCATAATTGAATACAATTGACGCAAATAGAATAGAATAATCATAATAGAGTAGACACAAATAGAATAGACACCAATAGAACACAATAGAATAGAATAATCTTAATAGAATAGACACAAATAGAATAGAATAATCTTAATAGAATAGACACAAATAGAATGGAATAGAATAGAATAATCTTAATAGAATAGAGACAAATAGAATGGAATAGAATAGAATACTCTTAATAGAAAATACATAAATGGAATGGAATAGAATAGAATAATCATAATAGAATAGACACAAATAGAATAGAATATTTAAGAATAGAATCTAATAGAATAGAATAGACACAAATAGAATAGAACAGGAGATAAACCCTATATGGATAGATAAGATAAATCTAACCAATGCTTGCTAACTTTCATGCCCCAAGCTACATATACACATTGCATGTACGCACATACATCAACCCTTACGCACATGCACACGCACACACACACACACACACACACACACACACACACACACACATACACAGCAGGTCCTGGTTAACATTCCGTATGACAGGCCATAAGTCAGCGATATCCTTCTATTACTGTAAATATTTTATGGTAAATGCTACACGTCCTGCCTCTTTGCCAGACACCGGCTAATATTTCAAACACCAATATTCCCTCTGACGTGTGTTTACTTTGTAGCAACACACCTCGCTGCTTTAAACACATCCATCCATCTATCCATCCATCTATCCATCATCCATCCATCTTCTCCTTCTTTCTCCCTCTGCATTTGTCTCGACCGTCTCTGTTGTGTTCTCTATTGAATTTCTCTCTCTCCTCTTTCTCGATTGATCCTTTTCCCTCCCTCCCTCCCTCCATCCTTCCTTCCTTCCCTCCTTCGCCCGTTGCAATTCAAATTACGCTGTCAACTTCAAAAATGAAATGAGCCGGCGTTCATATTTCTTGTTCTGCACAAACACAAACATGTGTTAATTTGTGTCGCTGCCCTAACAGATTCGCCTGCAGGACAAGCCGGTATAGATTACCTCCTTTTGCCGGGTTGGAGGCACAGAGAGAGCGAGTGTGTGTGTGTGTGTGTGTGTGTGTGTGTGTGTGTGATTAAACTGTTACCCGAGCCACTCCAGCCTCGTGGAGTGAAAATATAATATCACATAATTAAGATTTTTTTTTTTTAAATGACTCTGTCATGGCTGCAGTCTTGTAATCGAGTACTCTCCTGCAGAATGCGCGAACATGAAATGAAAACGAAACCAGACAGAATTAGGGTGCTTTGTTGGAAAGGCTTTTACTTTTTTACTTTAAAAAACAGATACTTTAGCTCATCCAGTAAGGGAGCAGGGAAGGGGATCGATGTTTTTTCTGGGTTTCCATGGAGAGTTTTAGTGTCCCACGATGGTCTAAATGCTGCTTCAGAGGGTTTTCCATTGCATTCCATTACAATTATGGGGTAAACATTGAATAGTTGGGGTTTTTTTTAGCCAAGAAAATGTTCAAATTTCGACAAAACAGGGGGCTAGGTGCAGCTTCGATCCAAAAATATGGTCCGTCGACCCTCAAAACCCTGCATCAGTTTAACCCTATGTTAACCCCTGTTGTCCTTGTAGTAGTTAGTTTACACTGTGAAACCCTGGGAAAGTGCCGGTGTGTGTCTGCACCGGTGTCACAGAGATGAATTTGACTTGTATTATAATTGGCAATTATAAAAAAAAATCACATTCGGTGTGTGTGCTCTCTGTTTGCAACACTGGTAAACTGGGGGGGGAGAGAGCGAGAGAGAGAGAGAGAGAGAGAGAGAGAGAGAGAGAGAGAGGTGAGGCTCTGCTATTACACTGTGGGAGGGGGCGGCATGCATACTTCTGCAGGCAAAACAACGCAGAGTGTGTGTCTGTGTGTGTGTGTGTGTGTGTGTGTGTGTGTGTGTGTGTGTGTTTACCAGCTCCCTTTCTTAGCACAGGAACATTATTAGCACACAGGGAAGACTGAACCCCGGAGAGAGAGAGAGAGATGAAAACAGAGTGGCAAAAGGCAAAAAGAAGAGAAAACAAGAGAGAGATGGTCTCATGCCCCTCGTTCTCTCTCTCTCTCTCTCTCTCTCTCTCTCTCTCTCTCTCTCTCGTCGCTTAAAGGGAGATGACAATGTGAGAAAAGGAAAGTGTGGGAGGTGGGCGGAGAGAGAGAGAGAGAGAGAAAAGAAGGGAAGGGGAAGAGAATCGGGAAGAGCGGCGTTTCAGAAATGCATGAACCCTGCATAGGAAGTGAACTCAAAGAGAGCTCTGACACGCTCAGTCCTCCAGGTGGATAATAAAATAAAGATGTAGGCAGCGAGACAGAGGGAGAGCACCGCGAGATCCTCCAGCATCAAACCCGTCGGTTGAGATGACGGCGGAGACAAACAGGCTGAGGTATGGATAAAAATGGTACACGTGTCAATCTAAATGCTGTTTCAGAGGCTTATTTCACCCGGACAGGAATACAACTCTGGGGGAAAGTCATTTTTTTTGGGGCACAAAATAGTGAAAATCAGTGCAAAATATCGGCTATTGGCAGCTGGTCTAAGAGCATGTTGCTAAGATCTCAAAGAGGAGGAGGCACTCAGAGCAGTGAGAGAGAGAGAGAGAGGAGAGAGGAAAGTCCAAGCCTTACAGGAGCTAGACAAGAAACACGAGGAAGAAGGAGAAATGGAGGTAATAGAGAAAGAAAAAGTCAGACCGAAATTTCCTTCTGCTGCCTCCCTCTGCATCGCGAGTCCGAATGCGACCGGCTTCGTACACAACACACACACGCAAATCAGAATACATGTGAAAAATAGACACTCGGAAGTTCGACTTTGCCACGTCCAAGGCCGCCGTTCACGATGTTGCATCGTGCAAAGCTACTTCGTGGGTTTGTTTGAGCGGCGTATCGCTCTTATTTTGTATGAGGAGAACGAACATTTCAGTCCCCCTCTTGCTCTCTTTCCCAATTCCATTCCTTTCAACGTGCTTTATTGGCATGGAAATAAAGATATTACCCGATACTGCCCGAAGCATCGAGATAAAAAGATCAACATTATTACATGAAATCCCTTTCTCCCCTTGTATCGCTGTCTCTCTCTCTGTCTCCGTCTGTCAAGCCTCTCCTCCCTAATGAGGCCCCCGGCCACCCAGGAAGTGATGTCGCTGTGCGGCCGCCCGTCGCCTCCAGTCACAAACAGGCTGGCTGGAAATGTCAGCCCGCCTCTTGCACTGTCTCGGCTCCACACACACACACACACACACACACACACACACACGTCAGAACTCAAAGATAGATCCAAACATATACTCCTCCAAAATTGTATGCCGACATATGCACACACACACTCACACAGACATGTACAGAATCACAGCTTCGACCACCTTAACGCACAAACACATCCACATCAGTTCACCCCTATACACATACATACATGCCTGTAGACGTAGACGTACACACGCACACACACTTACACAGACGCACACTCCCAGTCGTCTGATTGGTGGCTGGGGAAAAGGTTACTCGTCCAGATGGAACACTCTGCTCTTTCCCTTCTTCTCCTTTTTGTCTATTTGTGTGAGTCTGAATAAAGGTTAGCATCACGAAGGCACTTCTCGGTGGCCGCTTTTTCATTCTTTGGCCTTTATAACTTCTGACTCTCGACCAGCGTTTGAAAAATACTCTCCGGTAAGAACCCGGGGGACCCTGAAGACACACCGAGGGCAACTAAAAACAAGACAAAAGTCACGTATCTGAACATGAACAGCAACAGCGAAGCAGCAGGTCGACAGCACACCGCCTGAAATGTTATTAGTAAATGATATTAGTAAAACCGGTCCAATATTAAGGTAAATAGTTAGTAAGTGGATGTAGTTGGTTAATAATTCAATTTCCGCACGTTGGCGTCCCCAAATGGTAGCGAGTTTTGAGGACTTCACTACCTAGAAAACGGCAACGCCACATCAGTAAACTGCACACTGCACGCCTCTCATGTTCACCAGTTTTGATTTGTCACTTCCTGTGAAGAACATTTCCTTGCCAATGATCGTACTGAAACCAGAAAGCATCTCAAGTAACGGGGGTATGGCGATTCTGCAAAACCAGTCCAAAGAATAATAACAAGCTGTCTCTCATACTTCTACTCCTATTTTTAGGTGGAGGTGCTTAAGTAGATTACTCAGTGAAAGTAGCTTTTTAGGCCAGTGGGTTAATGAGCTTGGCTTCCTGCTATCTCAGATAGGAAGGCTTTTCAGACCGCGCCGTGGTCGATGTCAGAGTCAGCCTTTGCCCCTTGGTGCACAGAAAGCAACAGCAATTACAATCCGGTACATTCACTCGCCGGACTATACATTTCAGAAAGTTGAAGCACTTCCCAATGATGCTCTCAGAAGTATTCCACTGAGGTGAGCTGCAGTGGACTTCCCTCACTGAAGCTCTGCGCTATATCGAGCTACCTGATGTGGTGAACTGTTAAATTGCAGTCGCAAAACATCCCGAAACCACTTTTCCAACTTCAGTTTGGCCCCCTCTCCGGTTACATTCAGTTACATCAGATCCTGTGGGTTTGGTAAATGAACACCCTCGTGTTAGAATCGGGATTATCTACAGCGAAATGCAAGAAGGCAAAAAAGACAAGGCTTATGTTTCAGGTCCGCGGAGGATTAGCGGTCTTATAACG
Organism: Hoplostethus atlanticus; assembly: GCA_034670405.1. NCBI lineage: Eukaryota > Metazoa > Chordata > Actinopteri > Trachichthyiformes > Trachichthyidae > Hoplostethus > Hoplostethus atlanticus. The sequence goes on from JAXDDX010000090.1 coordinate 897,881, forward strand.
ATGTTTACACGCACTTGGAGTTTGCAGAGCTGCTCGGTGCATATGACACTGGCAATAGCAAACAGTATCTATGGGTGTGTGAAGTTGGCTTATAGTTTATAGTGGAATGAGTCATGTCTGTGTCGTGGGTCCGTGTGTGCTCGCACCATATGAAAAGACCAGACTATTTCCTCCGATAGATGGACACTGTCGTTGTCAGATGGCCAACGGTGGGAAAAAAGATGGCCCGTGCCAAAATAAGGACTTGTGTATCCAACTCTAGTCCAAGAGTAAACCTCAGATGTGGAGAAGGCAATGTTTGTCCAGGAGGAGGATGAACAGAAATGTGGTTTCGGTAATCCACCCGCTATTTGTTTACAAGGCTACCATCGCCAACTGTTGTCGATCTCCAGTCATATTTGACGGAGAATATCCTCCATTTTTATTCAAACACGGGGCGTTACGCAGCGCCTTGCCAAGATAGGAGTTATTCTGCACCGCCGTAAGTCGGAAACGCGATGCGGCTTCACACCCCAAGAAAAGACAAGCCAAGCTTGTGTGTGAGCAGGTGACCCCTTTCCGCCGGGAGGACACGTGTTGAGGAAACTTATTCTGGCATCATCCAAGAAGCTTGTTCAAAATACAGCGGATAAATATCTCATCACTCCAATTCTGGCATCTCCCTTGACTTATATAATATTATCAGTAAAGATGAACTTGTCCAGAGGGAGGTCTGTTGGATCCACACACTTACAAAGTTAAATGCTGCTAATCGCCTATGGACCTGTCTGGCCTTATTGCTTGATGTTGTTCTTGATCGGTCGATTGATCGATTGCACTGACGGTTTGCAGTGTCGATGAAGTTAGCTGCTACTATGGATTCATTTGTGCCATCAGAGGGTATATATCTGTCTGCCCAAATCACTAGGTTCTATTGTCCTGAAAACCGTCAGCACAAACCATACAATCAATTCCGCTTTCACCGCCCACTTCCTTTATTTGCTCGGTCAATTAAACGGAACGCTTCTTTACTCGGCATGTAACTTAACATCGCACAGTAATGGCTTGTCTTGCAACATCTGAAGAAGAACACAAGCCGAAGAAAGCCTACGCACATGGGCACGATGTAGGGGTCACAAACGTCACGGTGCCGCGATAAGGCTTCAATCCCAATCTCTATTCCCTTTCATTTGTGTGCTGATATTGTTAGGGGGGGGTACTGTTAGTGGTGGGATGGGGGTGGGGGGGTGCAAGGGGGAAAACAAATTGCATTGCACTCCTTAAATGGACAGTTTGGGGACTTTTAAAAGAAGGACTTTATCAGACTAGTTTGGATAAAAACCTTTCTAGTGTGTGTTGCTGTGCGATGGATATTTCTTCATAGTTGTGGGCGAGAAGTGAATTCAAATGCAGACTATACTAATGTCAGGAACGGAGATCCTCCAGGAGATTGAAAATGAAAAGCATGTGGAAATTAATAAAATGACCGTATGTTATTTATTCTGCAGAGATGTATAGAAACAAATAACCTGTGTGGCTGATACATAAGCCATACTTGCCATTAAACCATTGAAAATGTTCAGATAGATAGATAGATGCTGAATTCTGTGCCTACTTGGGATCGCCCGATTTTATAAAGAGCAGCCAAACCAGCCATAAAGTTTTTGGATGATCATTTGTTTACATGTGTACATTTCTGGGAGATGTTTCGTCTTCCTTGCTTCCATTGACAGGCGATCTCTGGGAAGAGCAGTGAAGCAACACCACAGCGAGGAGGCTGAGAGACAAAGATGGAGGAAAAATGAAAAAAAAAAAGGCTGTCGCTGGTTACCACTTTGAACGTGAGCTTCAATTGAGAACCAGAGAGTCAGAAGGAGAGAGGCAGAGTGATGCTGGAGGAGACTGGAGACAAAGAAGAGTGAATGCCAGATGCCAGACAGATATTGAGGGACCAATACAGATAAGGCTGCGGTCCCCTGCCAAGATCTTCAGAGGCTCTGTTCCAATGCTTGGTGTCCAGCAGAAAAGGCTTTGGCTCTGCCTTTCTTCTCCTCAAGCATTTCATCCCAATGGTAGCATCCATACCGAGCTGACTGACACATAGACAGACGTACGCGCACCGACAATCCCCCTAGACGAAAACCGAACGAGTAAAATTGAAAAAAACTCCAAAACAAACCAAAGAAAAACAAGTTGACAAACCCAAACTTAATTCTGGAACTGTAAAAAGAGCAGAAGAAGGGTTTAGCTTTGATTTGTGAAGCCCGTCAGGTCCAGACTGTTGTCTCGGGGTATCCCTGCTGGTAGGATTTTCTTCTGATTAAAACCCATTTGTCTCGGCAAAGAGGCAGCGAGCTCGACGTCTCGAAGAGAAGGCCCGCCTTGTCTTTCTGCCTCTCTCTCTCTCTCTGTCTATCGGCAAACCCTCGCAGAATCTCTTTCTATCTTATATGGTATGACGTGTGTGTTGCCGGAGCATGCAGAGGTACAGGACAAGGAAAGAGAAACATCTGGTAATAATAGTGAACAGAAAGTGGAAAAAACGTGATCAATGATTGAAATGCAACAAGAAGCGCATCTCTTTCCCTGTCACGATGTTTCGTCGTTTCTCTTTCTCCCGCTTGCTTTGCCTCATTCTCACCCCCCCTCTCTCTCTCTCTCTCTCTCTCTCTCTCTCCCCCCCATACATCCTCATTCTTCCTGAATGAAAAATGTCATCTGGCCCTGCGACGCACCAGCTGCAAACCAGAGGAAGACCCGCCGTCCCTGAGACGAACACGGAGCTGCTCTTAAAGAAGATGAAAGCTTTTCTCGACGCGCTCGATCGTGCGTCCGCCGTGACCGAACTACGCGGCAGGATCCAGATTCATATTAATTAAGCGTGGCCCATCTCGCCGTCACCCGTCAACGGAGGCATCTTTTATTCATCTGTCGTATGGGCTTGGCGCGCCTGGGAACAGATGCGGCATTACGAAACCCAACGCACAAACAGCCACATTGGAGAGGGAAGCACACTACCCACAATACAACAGTACCCGCCAGTATTCATGAATGCATTCATGTAGGGTTCGACAGATACAGTTTTTTTTTTAAGGCTAGTACCAATACTGCCGATATCTAAAAAAACCTGTGGATTTTTGGGGGGTCAAGAGAAGGCCAGCAAGCCGTCAGCTGAAGGGGGACTATTTCTTTGTGTGATTTTGATGGAGGGACATTTTGAAAGCTGAACACAGCAGACAATTGATCACGTCTCGGTCTTTCTAGTGCTACATTTGGCCATTGTCATGCCTGAAAAAAAGCCCTAAAATTCCAACAATTCAGTGTTTCGCCAAGAATTGTATTCTTGTCGGGGTGTAAAAGCCTCTGAAACAGCTTTTAGACCATCATGGGACACTGAAACTCTCCACTGAAAGCCATAATAATTCAATTAAATTGGAGGTTTACATTCACATCAAACGGATATATCAGTCTAACAAGACGCACATATTTGGGTGGATGTGCATTCATACACACACATGCTCACAGATGGGGCGCTGATTTTGTTGTTTTGTGAAAGCAGGAGCTGTGAGGCGCCACATGGAACTGTCAATGAAAACGAACTCAAAGACGAGAGCTCGCTGTTGGCTTCCCACTGCATGCTGGGAAAGAAAGATTGATGTACACAGAGACAGTGAGAGAGAGAGAGAGAGAGCATCGGAGAAATGAAGAATCAGAGATCAGAGAGGGGGGCAGAGGGAGAGCATGAGAGGATGACAAAGAGAGAGAGAGAGAGAGGCAAAAAAACAAGAGGATTGCAGGGGGATAGAATGGGCAGGTGAGGGAGAACGAGATAGAGAGACATGGAGATAAAGAAAGAGAGAGAGAGAGAGGAGAAGGAGACGGCATGGTGTCTTTGGGGACTCGCTGTCAAACCTCTCCAGGAATGTGAGGGGAAAAAGAAACAGCTTCACCCACACACACACACACACCCCCGACAGCAAGTCCTTGCAGATTGACGCCTATTGAAGTCCTTGCACAAACACCACTAAGCAGTACTCCCACAAGGCTTTGCTGCGGCCCAGACATCACCTTATCAAGAGTGAAACGCTGAAAATCCACAGAATTGATCAGTAAAGAGCATTCAATATCACAACAGCAGGACGTCCAGAGGCACTACGAAACTGGCAAACACACACACACACACACACACACACACACACTTTTAAAGAACAGAAGGATCCCTCGTGTGGCCATAGAAACCTAGAAATACTTTTGAGAAGGAAAACCACTGCACTTAAATCCTCATATACGTGATATTTTGGCTGGTTTTGCATCAGGATACACATTTCACCAAAGTCCGTAGTCCATAGTTGACAAGTTGACTTTGTTGCATTTTTGTATTTGGTTAGTTTAGGATCACACTGGCCAATCACAAGCCAACCAGAGCTTGGAAACAAAAGTCACATGGACTCACAAGTAGCTCATTTATTGGACAGCGTTTTGAATATGAGCATCAGTCCAGACGGCAGTTTGAGTAACTGCTGGCATCAGATGTCAACATCCGTCCCTTGTGTTTTGGGGTCGTTTCCTGTGGCTGGTTCGGATTACGTTCTCACCTTTAAGTATGGTGAGCGCTACCCCTTTTCATAGCCAGTTGGTACCCGTAAGCGGTAACCCTGCTGGGCATATAGTGGGTCTTTTGGGTGCCGTCCCACCAATTGAGAAAAAATAAGTTAGCACAGTCTAAAGCCAATTTCTCATCATAAACACCTTCCTCAAGCCACAATTGCATTTATTTGAAAGATTTGGTCAATAATAATAATAATAATAATAATAATTCAGGTCCAATCTGGACCTGCTTTGTAGGCAATGAGCGGCAGACTGGTTTTATGGACCCACCGAGTGTTTCTTTGAGTTTTTATTCCCAAATGGCTTTTATTCTGTAGTATTTGTTTACTGCTATCAGTTCTGAAGCAGAACATAAACCCTAATATGTATAAAAACCACCCTGAGTGCTCTCATGGCCACCTTTAGCATTTTCCCCAGTTCAGAAATATCACAGTTAGATGGACCAGATTGAGCAATACACACACACACACACACACACACACACACACACACACACCCCCCCCCACACACACACACACACAGACAGCAGTGTGCCAGCTGCTATTGGCAGGGAGGGTAGTGCAGGACCATTAGCCTGACAGTTAGACACACACCACGTCTTTCATTGTCCGTGAATGACAGACATCGCTGTGTCTGTGTGTGTGTGTGTGTACGTGCATGTAGATGGTCATTGTTGAGACCAACAGCGACCATAAAGCCTTTGTTTCAATGACACATTTTCCTCAAAGAACCCACTGGGGCCTCTTTAGCAAACCCACAATCGCTTGGTGTGTGTGTGTGTGTGTGTGTGTGTGTGTATTTGTGTGTGTTGGTTATAGCCATTGAGGGGGCCATAACAGTCTCAGTGCCTCGGCACTGTGAGTAAACTCTCTAGAAGTGTAGCCAAACAAACACAGACACACACACACACACACACACACACACACACACACACACACACACACACACACACACACACAGTAGATGTATGACCTCAGGGTGGGGTATGAAGGGCTGACTAGGGTGATGTATAGGCCAAGGCCCCGGTCATAGATCTAAGAGATACACTGGACTGGACCTTGGCACACGCGTGCGCGTGCGCACACACACACACACACACACACACACACACACACACGGCAAACAAATGCTGTGCCAGGGTCATTCCAGCACTTTCTGGGCACGGCAGAGGGCTTGTTCATGGGTAGTGATCTACTTCTAAGGACACACACACACACACACACACACAGTTTAGCACTACGCCCTTCATGCTTATATATTAGCCATTTAACATGCTACTGCTACCTTGGTGTAACTGGTTGTAACTGGTGTGCACCCAGTAGTTTTCACAGCGGTGTTGACTGCTGCAGCTCCAGGCAAGCCATCTGCTGCAGCTGACAAGCGATAACCGGGGAGATCATCCGCTCGTCGTCAGTCTTCCCTGCTCATTTATCCGGTATTTCCACGACGCTGAAGAAGAAGACGTTTCAGGCGGTAGGCATCCGCAGGTGATCGCTGCATGAAAAGCCTTGTTTACTCTCCTCGGCGATGCCAGCGATACGCTACTTGTACTTTTTGGAGTCAGTAATTACATTTTTTCAACCAGACTACGTTGCATCAGACACTGCCAATGCATCTGCGTGAAAACCTGCTAATGCAGAACTGTGTACACAATCCCTTCCTCCAGCCTTTTGCTTGTATTCAGTCGTAAAATGTGAAAGTGAAAAACTCCCCCGCCAATAAGAGTTTGACGATTCCACCTGTTCCCAATGTGTTTTCAAGCACCGATATCTTGAAACGTGGCGGCGTAAAGCAGGTCGCTCCGCTAGTATCAAGAAAATGACGCTCAATTGCGAGAAAATGACAGCAAGAAGTTGGTTTGCGTTGGAAATAAGTGGATCCATCTCACCTCCATTGGCCGATTTTGCCAATAGAGTTAAATAAGAGAAATCAGATTTGATGAAACAGCTGCACCAGGCACCTTCGTGCTTTGGCTGCCCCAAGTGGCCGTGAGCGGTAACTGCATTTGTAAAGGGTTGAAGGACTTCACTACCCAGCAAACTAAATGTACTTTCCAGGTTTCTCTGGACGGAGCGCCGCCATTCTACCAGTAGCTGATGCTCGCCCTTTCTTTCTTTCTTTTTCTCTCTCTATCTCTTTGAATCTCAGCAGGCGGAATGCAATCTTCACGTAATAGTCAGCCGGGTAATGCAATTAGGATGGTCTCTGGATGGTGTGTGTGTGTGTGTGTGATAGGGTAGAATAAGGATCTATGTATTGCTCAGGGCATCTAAGTAATAAGACTTGTCTGATCACGGCCGTTTACCTCTAGGGTTTCTGTCTCTCATAGAAACACATGGTAACAGAGAGGACAATACACAGTAATAAGACTTAATAGCCTCCTATGTACCATTGTACCACTGTGTGTGTGTGTGTGTGTGTGTTCTCATGTGAGTACTCAGTGTCCTTGCTGACCTTACCAGCTGTCTACCGATCAGAGCACCTGTTCCATTTCCTGTACCGCAACAGTAATGACACACACACACAAAGTGAGAGAGTAACAGCACAAATATAAAAGGTTTCTCTCATCTGTCTCACTCTGCAAAACACGTCCCTCTTCACAAGTCATTTAGTCTCATACTCAGATGTGAAATATTATTTTTTATTTAACAATTTAAAACGTCTGCCAACGCGGCTAGTTAATTCCAAAACCGTCCTTGAATCGAGTGTCATGTTCTTGACACCAGTGGAGCGATCTGCCTCACTCTGTTTGAAATGCAGCTCGACGTCTTTCAGGAATGCTTGGCAAGGCAGATCGGCCCACGGCTATCAAGAAAATGACAGCGGGATCGAGGGAAATGTTGAAACAAGTCAAATTGCATTGGAAACAAATAGAATTATCTCAGTCCGGTAGTGGATTTTTTCACTTAAAAGAAGACTAAAGATCAAATATGAGAGTAAATTACATTTTTTGCAGATGTTAAGATGAATATGTTTTGCAATGAATCTGTGTCGCTATGTCTCTCTCATCTTTCCTCCATCGCTCCCTCCGTGTGTGTGTGTGTGTGTGTGTGTGTGTGTGTGTGCGTTGCAGTAGTAATGTGATGTAGCACTTGGCCGCGATCCCGTCGGGGTGAACGACAGACAGCTGAGTCAGTCAGGAGGGCCAGCACCCACTGACTCCCCAGCACCCATTTACACTGGCTTAGCCTGTTTATGAAGTAGGAATGATGATGTACCAGAAGACACACACACACACACACACACACACACACACACACACACACACACACACCAGATGACAGGCACCGTTAGCTGTCCTGCTGATCTGATGCAAAAGCAATCCTGTTGATGGACGTAATCCCTTTTAAAGAGACTGAGAGAGGGAGGGCGAGAGACGTAGGGAAACAGAGAGAGAGAGATGTCCCACTAGCTGACAGCCGACTTGCCTCGACACGGTGATGGAGGGAATGACCACAGAGGCTGCGGGTTGAGGGAATAACACAGCCATGACAATAAATGATGGCTTTAATGAATAATGGATGTTGGCCTGGGAGATGCGATGGAGACGAGGCAGGAAACAGTCTGTACCTGTGTTTACATCACATGTCTGACCGGATGAATCCTTCCAGTTTGGTGGGAGGGGCTGCGGGGGTGTCAATTACTAAAATATCATTTGTTTTTTTTCAGGTTTTAGTGTCCCGTGACAGTCTACATTCTGTTTCAGAGGATTTTCCACCCTGTCAACAGTACAATTCTGCAGAAACAATGAATACAGCTCTGGAAAAAATTAAGAGACCACTCCAAATGATCAGTTTCTCTGGTTTTACCATTTATAGATATGTGTTTGAGTAAAATTAACATTTTTGTTTTATTCTATAAACTACTGACATGAGTTGTGCCTGTGTTGGAATTCAACAGACACTGGAATGGAATGGCTGCCATACATGTAGAAAAAATTGGAGTGGTCTCAATTTTTCCCAGAGCTGTATATGTGTGGAATGCTTTTGCCGTGAAAATTGTTAAATTTAAAGACATTGCGTACTGTTTGCATATTGGCACGAACTCCATATTGGTCGATGCAATGTATATTCTGCAGGGCCGATGACTTGCTTGTAGAAGTTATTTGTATATGATAGGCTATTCTCTACCATTAGTTTAATTCGAAGCAGTCCCTGAAGGTGATACTGCAACACCCTGTGAAGTGATAGCTACAGACAGGTAGCTGCAGCCAAGGAATCTGCTAAAGTTATAACAATAATAATAATCAATCTGCTAATTCCAAAGAAGCTTAATGTTTGCAATGTGGTTACCGCTGACAGTGAATTTTTAAAAGCATCTTCAAGATAACTAACTGTTTAAAGAGATCCTTGTGCTGGGGTGAACACAGCTAATATTATGACCTCCATTTGTACATTCATCCTCCCTTTGGATAAATAAAGTTGCAAAGTGAACTTGAACTTGAAACGTCATGCTCTGCTCCCCCGTCAACCTTTCATCTCCTTCTTCATTTACCTGCCCGAGCTTTTATCCTTGCGCTGGGTTGAAAAAAAAGCCTGACCTGTCAGAAACTATTTGTGTTGTTTCCATCCTTGAGACGAGCCGAACAAAACAAACTGTAAAACTGAAGAAACACGAGCTGAGATGATTTCTAACGTGTTTTGCAAGGCGACCTGTGGCAGGTCGCTGTGCTGCTTATGGTCGTCTTGTACTCAAAGGGTTGCTGGTACGGATAGACAGAGTAGCAAGCGTGTGACCGGAAGGTTTCCGGTTCGAATCCCTGAATCGCCTGAAAAAAATGTGGTGATGATACAGTGAGGATGCAAAGCTTGCTTGCACCACACACTAAACAAACCCAGAGTGCTGAATCATCACGACGCACCATAGCAGGCTGATTACCGGATACAGAGGAGATCCTGCAACAAATCTGAGCTGATCAAAAAGAAAGCCGTCGTATTGCTTAAATGGGTGACGGAGTACCAGAGCAGTACGATTCCCCTGCGACTATAAATAACTGTGTATACAGAAGAATATGCTGGAGCTGTTGATGGAGCTTTTTTTTTTCTCCTGTCAAAATGATGATGGAAAATAGAGGAGAGGAAAAGGAGTGCCGATGAAAGGCAGGGAAACATGAAATGGAATGTTATAATGCAATGCTGCCTCTTTTTCAATTGAAATGTTCTTGATATGTGGTGTGTGTGTGTGTGTGTGTGTGTGTGTGTGGTGGTGGGGGGGGTTCTATGTGTTTTCAGACAAAAGGTTAATTGGGTGGCTGCTGCTGTCCCAGACGACAAGATTTCTAAAAGCTGTGACATTCGTGTGGGGGTTGTTTCTTGGAGGGAAAGTTGGACAGGAAGAGGAGGAATAGGTGGATGGAAAAGGATGAGGAAGAAGGGAAATGCGTGGAACAGGTGGGATAGAGAGAGACGGCAAAGCATTTTGAGGGACAGAAGTCAACAAAAAAAAATTGCGCATTTACATTTTAGCCAACGCTCGGTGCAACACTTCAGTGCCGGTTCCAACATGGCCGACACTATCAAGTATCCTTGAGTCCCGAGACTAATCCTTCACGATGGAAAAGGTAAAGCAGAGGGAATAGATGGACGGAGGTGAAGAGAAAAACAAGTGGGGGAGAGGGAGGAGTAGGGAAAGTCACTTTTTATGCTAGCCAGAAGGTCCAGCATCTCCATGTCTAAGAGCGTGTAACATTTTTATTAGGTCCTTGTCTTTGGAATTGGGTTTAATCCTTTTTATGATGTAGCGTTAGCATAGCAGGCCCCGCTAACTGTATGTTAGCTGTGATGTTACTTGTTAAGTAGTAGTAGTGAGCTATTAGTGACTTGACATTTATCAAGACTTGAATATATGTTGACTGTTGTTTAGTGTGCTTTTGTTGGTTAGCGCTCAGCTTGGCTACTGCTTGGTCACGGCTTAGCGCTAGTGACCAAGTGACCTAGCACACAACTGGCGCTAGTTATCACTTGTTTCTTCTTCTTCTTTCTTAATTAATGCTAAGTGAATACGATTTGTAGCAACCGGCATGACATTCGCATTTTTCATTGACATTTCACTGCACATCAACTTTCTCCGAGTGGATTGGTGGCTTTTGTTCGTTTGATGGAAAAATCCAATCAACGTTAATAGCGAGAGAGAAATAATTATACGCCTTGGTAATTGACAACTAACCGTAAATTGGACATTAATTGGAGTTTGTGACATTTTGCTGAGTGTTTCCTGTTTATTGTCTAGTGGTTTTGTTTTATTTTAGTACGATTTGGTTTGTATGTTGATTGCTACATATAATAGCCCATCTTGTGCTATATGTCATTGTGCTAGCACGCAACAGTCTTGTGTGCTCGTCTTATTTTCCTGCAGAATGCTGTAGCCTGCTATCTGCTTTTATGTTATCCTCGTAATTAGCAGCTTGTTGCAGTTTGCTGTCTTTTTATGTATTTATATGGTTTTTTTTTTCCCTTTAACTTTTGAATTGTTTACCTACCCTGGGACTAGGGTTGAAAATTAGCCAGCTGGCTAAATCTGGCACATTTACAGAAATGTGGATCAATGTGCACGGTCCCTGTCAAATAAAGTTAATAAATAAATAAATAAATAAATGCAAAAACAGCAAGGACGAATGAAAATGGAAATTTGATTATTTGTAAGCACATGGCTTTAATTTGAAGTGTTTTTCTTCGGCCCAGTTCTGCATTGTGCAACCACACAAAAGAACCAAATCGATTCAAAGCCAACCATATGCATTAAAGGTGAGAAAGGTGTCCTAAAGAGTGTGGCTCTACAAGCTCTCATGCTGGAGAAGTCTGCAGCGATGATCAATATTTCAACACACACACACACACACACACACACCACTCACTCTTGAGGTCTCAGGTGAAGCGAGTGCAGGGGTCAAGAGCCATCAGCTCACCGAGTGCGCTGGTAGATGGCCAGATATAGACGCACGCACATTAATGTTGCATTGGTGTGAACAGACAAAAGAAGTCTCCTTGCTGAAGGGGATCTGCGCTCATTTAATAATGATGCTGCTGGGGAGAATCAGACCTGATAGATGCTTTCACCACAGACGGCTGGAATGAGAGAGAGACGTTGACAGAGAGAGAGAGAGAGAGAGAGAGAGAGAGAGAGGCCAGTATTTCACAGTCTACATCCACAAATATATCCCTCAACACCACCTCACGCGGCTCTGTGCTGTTTTGATGGTAAGTAGTATTGTTATACTGCCTCATGGTATAAAGATTCTTATTCAGGCTGTCTCCTCCCCATCGCCTACATCTATTCTGGGAATTAATAGATGTCATGTCAATAAGAGATCAGAGCTCTTACCTGGTCAGTCTATTCCCTGGAAGGAGCAACTGGTCCTAATGTTCTGTATACAGTATAACCACGGATGTAGTGGTAAATTATGACCTGCAGTTGGTGATCATCATAAGGCAAATTTTGAGAAAAATGTATCATTTATCTTCATATCATTTCCATCAGTTTGACACTACTTACTGTCACGTATACTTGAAATTTATCTCAAAGATTTAAACTTGGCTAAACTTAAGTATATCCCCATAAATGTGCTCATGATCTGTGAGGTTATTTTAAGCAGTGCCTTTATCTCATGTCATTTAGTGAGTAAAGTATTTATAAAAATAGCCAATATATTTTGTTGCAACTGAAGCCAGCTGCTCCGAAGTGCTAATAAGAGAGGTAACAAGTCCAGCAGGCTGATCGGAGCAGTCCAATCCAACTGCAGTATATAGTTATGTACTGTAAATTTCTGTGCTAATGGATGACATTGTACCTTCCTTTAACAGAGCACAAATTGTAAAAAAAAAAAAAAGTGTTTGACAAAGAATATAATAAAACTATAGCCTGTAAAACCAGGACATCATTACTAGAATGCTTCTCTATGAAAATATGAAAGGAATATATGAAAGTGATGCTGCACGCACTGTCTCAGTAGTCATGCTGTCTATCTGTTAAGTTTATGGGAAATATATTTATTAAATATATATATTTTATTAAAGGAAGGGACGCCTCTAAAGTACATTTTCTATTATTTGATGTATTTTGTACTGTGTAGATGTGTGGTCACGTTGCTGTCAGCATCAATATTAGTAACACTATTATTATCAGTGGACGAGGTGCAGGGTAGCTAAGGTGAGCTAATACAGGACTCTCAAAGGGGAATTCAGGCTTATGTAACAAGTGTGTTTATATATGGGTGTGTGTGTGTGTGTGTGTGCATATGAGCATCATGCTCACGCTATGATCATTCCCCCACCACACACGCACACACACACGTGGCCCCTTCCGGAGAGTTGCCATGTGGAAGTCCTTCCAGGTCAGTAGCTCCAGATCTTCTGAAACACACGCATCACCTCTCTCTCTTCATCCCTCCTTCTCCCTCCACCAGCCACTGCAACCTGCCATGCTTTACCCCTTCTGTTGCTCTTGTACCTGTTCATTCCACAACATCCCCCCATCCAGCGGTAAATAAAAAGTTGGGTAAACAATCCTCATGTACCTTCCATCGGATTCATACGAATCCCTTTCATGTGTGCTACAAATGTACCTGAGAAATAACTAACATGAGCCTAACAAGATGGATAAACCCTATTTTGGCAAATAAAAAAGGGAGGTGAAGTGATTCTAGGTGGGTTTACCCTCCGCTACATCCTCCATCCACTGCTCTCTATGGATTGTACTCTGGGTGAGGGGTGATTGGGAGAGAGGGAGGCGAGCCGGCACCCATCAGATCTCCAACACCGTAGCCACTGTGACAGTTGTGCCAGCCGCTTTACCGGAGAGGACGTTATGAGATAGGAGAGGAGTAGGAAGGGCTGAAGGACTGCTATGACAGGAAAACATCGCTGGCGACGTCAGCGTGTTTTTTACTTCTCGGTGCGCTCGCTTTGTTTGACATGTAACGCTTTCCCTTACTCGACTCATACTAACATGTTTGGACTGACGCCGCCAATAGCCAGTAGTTTGTGTTAATATTCTGTGTCTTTGAATTTTACCGTTTTCATGTCAAATAATTCCAAAAAAATGACAAGTATTGTGTTTTCCCCCCAAAATCCTATTCTTGTCAGGGTGGGAAAGCCTCTGAAACAGCATTTAGACCATCATGGGACACTAAAACCCTCTATTGAAACCCAGAATAATAATGGTAATAGTAGGATGTGTGGGAAAAAAATCAGATGAAGGGCTTCCCATAGACAACCAGTACAGTATTGATCAATTCCACAATAAAACTGCATCATATCCATCATATCAGAGGTGGACGACACTGACTGGACCAAATCCGATTCTTAACACCAACGCCAATATCGGCCCTGATACACACACACACACACACACAGGTTCCATGTTTCACGTCTCACCTGAAAGCAACCTCTCTCTTCGCTAACAGATTCAATGACTGTTGAACTGCAATCTTGAAACCCTATCATTATGTATAAATACATGATGATATAGTTGCACACACCCACCGCACATACAGAGATCTGCTTGTTACATTATCTTTGCTTGATGATCTCTGACTGGAGGTCATAGTTTACCCACCCTTTTATAGAGTGCTGCAGGAATGAGTCCTAAAACCAGGAAATGAGTTAGCATTTTTTGCACTTCCGGTTCCCTCGTCTCAAAGTCAATGGGTTTTTTGAATGGGTTTTTGGTTAGCTGCAAAAATCCCATTGGCTTTTTGTCGAGGGAACCAGGGCGATGCTAACTTCCGGGTTGGCCTACAAAAATATGTCATCCCTGCAGCACTCTATCTCCCAGTATGTTAAGGCTTGGGGTTCTGGGTAAAAATCTTTTGGGCCTAGTCTCAAGCCCGGCTAAGAGTTGTTGTTTTCTGCTGTACAGTAGCGAGTCCGTCAGTCACCAAAGGCGAGACACTTAGCCTCAGTTTGACTTAGCAAAACGCCACTGCATCGCCTTGAGAAGAGACATGGTTTCTAGATAGCAGTTGGACCAAAGGGGCATCTCTCTCTCTCTCTCTCACACACACACACACACACACACACACACACACACACACACAGAAAGCCATCTGGTTCGGGGCATTCATGTAAACACCACTTTGCCTGGCAAGCGCCTGCCTTCGGGAGGTTTTCTTTATTTTTGTGAACATATTTGGAGTTCAAGGGGGAGAGGAGCGAGGAGGAGAAACTGTAAAGTAGGAAGAGAGAGAAAAAAAAAGGGAGGAATAAAGATAATAGGGCACAGAGAAAGAAGGGCAGGGAGGAAGCGAAAGAGACGTAGGCATTCCAGATAAAGAGGTTTAATTGACTGTCACGGAGCCTTGTGGTGGTGTAGCAGCTACTAATAGCCGGCTAGAGGCTACCCAAGCTAGCGGACGCACCGAGAAAGTTGGACTCTCCTCTCATTACCGCCGCTACCCTCAAGCTCCCGCGCTCATTTCCTGTTTGTCTGGCTCTCAGCTCCATTTTGTTCAATTCACTAGGCTTTATTAGCACAAATGTGAGATAAATGGTGTTCTCAAAGCATCTAAGGATGAACGGGAATTATAAAGATGTGTGTGCTGCACCACATGGTTAATAAGAGCTCTCTCTCTCTCTCTTTCTGATTTTTCCCAGCTAGAAAGGAAATGGGAAGAGAGGAGAAGGGAGACAAAAGGGAGAGGGAAAGGATGACAAGAGCCACTATTTTTCTCCTCACCTAATCAACTACTCAACTTTCCCTTCCTCCTACTCCCTTCTTCTCATATCCTTTCCTCTCTCCTTATCTCTACTCTAATTTCCTTTCGTCCACCCTTTTCCCTCCTCACCTATTCCTACCTTATTCCTCTCCTCTCCTCCCCTCCATCCTCTCACTTCCTTTCTTCCTCTCTTCTCACATCAGCCGCTCACCCCCCCCACATACACCTTCCTCCTCCTCCTCCTCCTCCTCCTCCTCCCTCCATGTCCCTGCTGCCCTGTACACTCTAATAGCCTATTGATTTTCCATCTGCTCACGGATCAGCCTCTACTTTTACCGTTCACTCATGATATTAGCTGTCCATTAACTGCAGCCAGCAGCTCTGCCAGCACATCAGCACATCAGCACACACACACACACACACACACACACACACATAGAGTGTGAAAGACGTGGTTATAGGTTATGGTCAGCTGCGTTCATCCTTTCCAACACCATCATCCTCTTTTGCGTTCCTTTAACAATAAAGAGAGATTTGAGGATAAAACATGAAGGTGTGCCTGGTGGCGGCTGGTCGTTCTGATTCTAAAAACCTTTCATATACATCAATAGTGTCCTTCATTGTGAAGTGATAAGCAGAGGCCAAATCACCCAAGAAGATCCAAATCAAGACCTGCTCATGGTTCATCTGATGATAACATTGGCTAATGTTAGCAGTCAGCTACTTTATGTCGTTATATTGTCGTCATACCTCATCTATCATCTATCATCTATCTTGTTATTAGCACAGTAGCTAGTAGACGCTAGCGTTAGTAGTGGCTAGTAGTCAACTAAATTAGCCTGCTAGCTAGTTAGCTAGCTAACAGTTTGTCCAGGTTAACTGAGCTGACTCTTCTCAACTGTTGTTGTGTTCTGGAGTAGAGACTAGGGCTAAAGACAAGACACTTTACTGAGTCACAGTAACCTACAACTGGAAACCAATTCACCTGATCTGACCATTCACTACAGCATTGCTGAACGGACCTACAACCACACCACAACAATCTTTTTCAGGTATATCTCTCTTTTTTTTAGCCTGCATGTTTAAATTCTCCAATGGAGAAGATGGTGACGCAACTGCAACCAGAGATGCAGTTTACACTGGAGCTGAGAGCAAAAACTTCTGGGAAACTTCAAAATAAAATCCCACTAACAACCAAATATACCTCTTACAAAATAAGAATCTTAGAATCGAAATGCCCAAAAAATGAAGGCTGCAGTATTACGACTCGAAGGGCTCCATTCCACATCTGTACACCAATCAGAAGATGTATGGAGACATGTTGTAGCAGTATAAAGTGTGTGAGGCCCACTATACTACCTGTATTTTATCTTTCTAAAAAGGTGACAAAGAACGTGGATGAGACAGATGACAGTTAAATCGGTTGGTTGTCTGGCCATCTATCAGTTTGTCTCAACTGCCAGCTACTGTCATTATCACTTTGTAATGAGCCTCGGGTGTTATGACATTTCCTCCTGTGGGAATCTGCGGTTAGACCTGGACTTTGATTTGGTGTTATTTCCTGTTCTGTTTTGGGGTCGACAGTTCTTCCCGCTTCTCTTGTCGTCTCTACTTTCCTGTTCTCTGCTTTCATTTTCTCTGTTCTTTTCAATCGTTTCCCCACTCTTATTTTTTTCCTGTCCTTTCCTTTCCTGTTCTGTCTTTTCGTTTCTCTTCTTTCCTTTCCTCCTTTGATTTTTCTTTTGCATTTTTTCTTTTTCTTTTACCTTGTGAACCCAAGACCTTGCTTCTTAAATTAGAGACTGACAGCCATGATGGATTTAATATTGCATAACCACTCATCCTTCCCTTTAGTCAAAACGTCATTTTTCCTCCTTTATTCGTCCACTACATAATAATGTTGCACCAGAAATGAATCCCTGATCTGAATACCACAAGGTTAATTGATCATAATCCCTGCAGTACTTGAAGAAAATAGAAAATGCAAGACCCTCACAGTGGAGCTGATTGAAAAAGCTTTGTTACCAAAAACAAATTAAGCGAATAGCAAGAACAAACGCTCACTGCAAAGGAATTGGATGAATTTAAAATGTGATTGAGGGTTTGGTGGCGGTAATGGCATTATACAGAGTTATTTTTATCATTGATCTTTTGTCTTTCTCTGTCAGTCCTTCCCTCTCCAATTTCTTTTCCTGCACAACTCTTTGTGCATCTGTGTCTCATTTGCCATGTTGTCGTGCTATGCACGAGAAAAGCTTGAACGTTTATTGAATGGGATCTCTGTAATCAGATGCTCCAAAAATAGGAGATTTGTCCAATTTCCTGCCGTGTCACTCCCTGACATTGTCTCTTCTCTCTTAATCCCTCTCCTTTCATTTCCCTTTGCTCTGTACGTTTATTACCTGCTTGGCAAGTCAGCTCTTTCTACCGACACTTATGATCACACAATCCTCCCAGTGTTTCAAAAGGGACAAAGGGAGCTCATTTGTGATCCCACGCCTTACAGGCTTTTAAATTTTAATGTTGTCCCCCTTCCAGAGTCTGGCTGCAGAAGCACTGATGAGAAATAATAAAAGAGGGATTTTTTAGATGGTCTGTGTCACGCAGCTTGATTCCCTCCTTATTTTTTGAGTCCTGACCCACTCTAAAGCGCCGAACAACTCCAATTTTGGTGGTTTTCATGTTCTAACTTTAATTTAATTACTTGGAAAATTATGAAACCCTTTCAAAACTACTTTTCAAAACTACAGTACATGAAAATGCATGGTGGTCAAGCTAAAACCAACCAACCAACCAACTTTTTTCTAAATTTAGACATACAAGGTTTTCACCTGACAATGTAAAAAAACCACACATCCACCAGCAAAATGGAGCGCGTTTCTGGACTTAATGTTATGTAAAAAAACACCTGTCTTATCATCCTAAATCACAAAGTGGGGCTGCAACAGAGAAGAGCGTCCACTTTTTCCAAATTCAATTCTGGTGTGAGTACCGGTCACTTGAGGGAAATGTTTTTCCACACAGGAAGTGACAAATTCAAACTTTAGCCAATGATGGCTAAGCGTCTTCATCCCCTCTACCCCACCAGACACCTAGATGAAGATATTCAGTTTACTGACAACACCTTTCTGCCACGATTTCTGGATAGTGAAGTCGTCAAAAGCAGCTACCTCTCACTGCCACTTGGAGCCGCCAACGTGCAAAAGTTGCCCAGTGCAGCTTTAGGTTTAGGTTAGAATTAGGTTTAGGGTTAGGTTAGAGTTAGTGGTGAAGGAATGAATCTAGTCGATGGAAGGTCGTCATAGGTCCTCCTGATCGTGACACAAGTGTGTGTGTATCTGTGTGTGTGTGTGTGTGTGTGTGTGTGTGTGTGTAGATGAAATTGCATTGGCCTTTGCAGAGCTGAGTTAATTGCCTGATTGGTCAGCCCAACTCCCTCCTGGTCAGCTGTAATTTATGGATTCCCCAGCATACGTGAGGCTGCCGCAACACACACTTGACCTTCTCAAATAACAGGGCCAGAGAGAGAGATGTCTGTGTGTGTGTGTATGTGTGTGCTGACAATTTGTTTAATGCGAAAGTGGACAGCTGGGCCGACAGCTCTTTCTTTGGAGAGCTAAAAGCCTCTTTAATTTGGAGAGTTGGAGAGCGAGAGAGAGAGAGAGAGAGAGAGAGAGTGCACGAGAGAAAGAAGGAAAGGCAGAAAGAGAAGGAGAGAGAGGGGGAGAGAGAACTTCCTGTCCCCTCAGAGAAAACGTGACAGGAAGTCGGCGATGACGTTCTTGTGTCCTGGTCTGTAGTGCACCTGAAAACGATAAGACTGGAGAGACAGGAACCATCTGGTAATTCTTGCATTAGTGTCTTTCATCCTGTGAATCCACTGCAGAGCACTATGATCACTCTCTAGCACAAACTCTTTGCCAATGAGATAATTCTTCAAAGTGTCTAGGGCCCGTTTCACTGCCAAAGCCTCTTTCTCAACAGTGGAGTACCTCACTTCTCTCGGAAGGAGCTTACGGTTGATGTACGCCACTGGCTTCTGGTCTTTTCCTTCCCCTTGCAGCAGTACAGCCCCAAGACCCACCGTGGACGCATCGGTCTGCACAGTGAAATCTGGACACTGCAGCACAGGCTCATGGCACAAACAGTTCTTCAAATCCTTAAAAGCAACCTCACACTCTAGTGTCCATTTGACCTTTGCAGGACTGCATTTGTGGGTCAAATCGCAAAATTGCTGAACTCAGAGACACACATGGCAAACAGGGGCTCCAGAGAGAGATCCTGCCTCTGTAACTGAGCTTTATCATGAGGAATGGTGGACCAGCAATGGTTTAGCAACAGTCTCAACTGGCTCAGTTCCCCTCACTTGCTTTCACTGTCTCCTGCTCTTCCTGACCTGAACACTGGGCACCAAACATCTGCAAAAGGTAGCTCATCCCATCGTATGACTGGCTCAAACTATGGAAACCTGTGTTTTGACCTGGTGACTGCCATCATACCTTCACTGACACTGCTAGGACTTCTTTCAACATCCAAACTGGCTATGAGCTCCCAAAGGATTGGGGGTGTCCCTGCCTAAGACTACCAGGTTTGGAAGCTTCTCCATAAGTCCTACAGAAAGCAGGTACTGTTGACCAACTTGGATGAGCACCTTTGCTATGGGGTTTTCTACCTTGTCCCTGTGACTATATCAGACTTTGACCTTTCCCCCACTGAAAATTACATCACTGAGAAGTCTCGCCTAACAAAAAGAGTGCTATGCATGGCAATAAATAGTCAATAAAGACATCAACACATTCTGCCTTCCCGACCCTTACTCACATGTTGGCCTGGACAATCTGCCCTGAAATGCCCTGCCCTACCACAAGAGTGCCATGCTAAGGGGCCTCCGTTTCTGAACTCCTTGATGTTACCATTATCTGAGTTGGAGGGACCATGCTTAGAGTTTCTCACTCTACTACCCCCTATAGGAAGGAGCAAATGTGCTGGGTCTGGTAGTGGGGTGCCCTTTTGCGGTACACTGGGCAGCCAGTGCTGCTTATGCTGCTTGTTTGGAAGTGGTGGGGTTCCGCCCCTTAATCCATGTGCGGAGCTCTGGGTTAACAACCCTCAAGAACTGTTCCATGACTACGGCTTCTCCTATTCACTCATTTGTCTTTTCTTTGGGAAACATCCACTTTGCATAGAAGTCTTTCAGGCAAGCCTGCAGCTCCTTAGGAATCTCGTCGCCTCCCACAACACTGGTGCGGAACCTCTCTGAACTGATTTCAAATTTGTGCAAAATGGCCCTCGACCTTGGCATAGTCCATTGTCTCTTCAATGACCATAGCAACATGAGTGGCTTGGGTTTTGTCAGTGGAAAGTGGGGCAAGATGCAGAGCCCACACCTCTTGAGGCCACTGACATGCATGTGTGATTCTCTTGGTTGTCAGATAATGGTCAATGTCCTTATCCTCATGATATGGTTGCATTTTGGGCCTTTCCTCCCAGGGAACCTCACCTCTCCTCCTGTGGATATTCCATTGATACCGGTCCCTTTTTGCCTCTGGTCATTTCACTGCTCCCTACTACAATGACCAAGGAACAAGTAAGTTAATTTAATGTTTGATTTTCTTTCCCAGGTACTCATTTTACCCAAGTCACCTGAATGCACCAGCAAAGTACCTCACCAATACCTTACAAAACAAATAACACAACGATCTAAGCAAAACCTCCCCCAGACTTGGTCTAATCCATACATCACCAAACTGATGGCATGGAACTACATCTTTTACAAAATTTGACTTGTAACAAAAAGGTCAATAAATGTAACTGAAATGGAAAAGATGTTTACTCAGTTTACCAGGGGATTGCTTGATTGTAACTGTAACAAAGTCTAACGCTAAACACAAACAGTTGCAGCATGACTAACTATGTAATGTATTGTTACGGTGATAGAAAATTTAAGTGACAAGTGGCATGCTCTCACCCACTTTAGAGAGCTATGAGAGAGCGAGAAAGAGAGAGAGGCAGTTGGGCAGAGAGGGAGAGAGACAGGAGAGTGTAGGGTTGCCAATGAAAAAGGAAACACAATGAGGCAGATTTTGATTTGAACTGCCGGCTGTGCATTGTGCGAAAGCTGGCCATGGTCTGATGCAGGAAGTCAAACAAAATAAATATCTGTACCTCCACTCCTATTCCTCACTTTCAAAACATAATGCCTGAATTTTTAAGAACCACCTGAAACTGGAATACAACTAATACAAACAAATGTGTGTCTGTGTGTGTGTGAGCTGTATCTATATCTATATCTATACCTTGCAGTGCACTCAGTGAGCTGAGGACACCTGCACTCGCATCACCTGAGCCCTGAAGAGGTGTGTGTGTATGTGGGTGTTGAAATATTGAACATCACTGCAGGCTTCTCCAGCACATGAGAGCCCGTAGAGCCACACTCGGATGTAGGACACCTTTTCTCACTTATGGTGCACTTGGTTTGGTTTGAATCAGGCTGTTGCTTTGCTTTGGTGTGGTCGTGCGACGCTAAACTAGATCAAAGAGAGATACTTGAAATTAAAGCGGTTAAAAGATGTGCAAAATGAGTATGGATGTGAATAAAGACAATGCAGTTTCCTTTTCTTTTCTTTTTTTCTGACTGGCTATACAGCAAAATGTCACAAACTAGAATCACTTAAGTTGTCTAATTCATGGTGATTACCAAGGCATGCAGTGAAATTACCGTCCTCTCTGCATTCATGATAATAGCCATTCAAAGCCAATACGGGGAAATGTCAACGAAAGTTGGGCAATCAAGTACATGGAATGAGCTATTTCCTGGACTGCATTCTCATCTCAAATGAAATGCTTGCAAGAGGCTCTTTGAGGCAGGCTGTGACGTGTTCTTGCCACGATCGAATGTTGACTGAGCGCAGGTCCTCTTTTTCTCAGCAATGCCCTGCTCCACGCACATAGCCATTACATACATTCACAGCTTGGAGCCGCCCCAGCAGAACCACAGGTGTGCCTGTTGGTTGAGCTAAGCTGTTAAGTGATGAGAACACCAAAAATAAATACCAAAATCATCCGCGTGTCCCCGGTACATCGCTGGCTCCGGTGCTAATATGGAGCACTGATTGTTTTTTGGAGTTGTGCAACTTCAAAAGGTATCATCTTAATGGCTTTGGAGTAGTGGCTTTTTTCTAATGGCTGTCTATGGGGGCTGACTACACCCATGTCTCCCCAGCAGATAGTTTCCAGAAAACTCCCATGTGCCTTCTGGCGGTTGAAAAGTAAAACGACATTGTCCAAATGATTCCAGTTGAGTGCCAGGTGTGGAGCAACATTGCAGCAGTGATGCATAAAAGCATGACAAAGCAGGGCTTTCTACAAAGGCCGCTTGTGTAAATGCTCATGAAAGGAGAACAGCATAACTTACAATGTGGCGTGGCGACGCGCAAGTTTCGTTTTGGATCGGCGCAAATCCACTGGCAGACGGTTCCACAATGCAGCATAAAACATTCACCGCGCCTCCGTCACAACCATGACAAGCATGACTGTGTATTTTTTCCCTGTTCCTATCTATTCTCCTTCTCTCTCTCTCCCTCTGTCTGGCTCTCTCTCTTCCCCTAACATCTGCAAAACTTAAACACCATCAAATATGTCTTTGAAGAAAAGTTCTGTGAAATAACTTCCCGAGAGTTTTCATTCAAGCGCGGCAACTTGTGAATTTCCACAGCCCAGACGTCACGGTGGGGTGGCCATTAAAGCGTGCGATCCGAGCCGTAATGCACGCCGTTTTTACTGCTTATTTAGCAAACATGTATTCCGAGCGTGTGTGCGCATGTGTGCACGTTTCGCTCGGCCGTGTTTTGCCTGTGCGTGGGAAGGGTGCGGAGGGTGCATGCACAGCGGGCGCGCGTTTGTTGGTGCGACGGCTGCAACGTGAACTTCAGAATTATTCAACTCTCTCCTCTGAAGACGCCACAGGGAGCCAAAAATAAGACTATTTATACTACCGAGACACCATGCACTCCTCCGCCCCTTCTTGGCGTTTCAACTTGATGTGGACTGACTGACTGAAGAATTATCTGCAATGTAAAAATATACACACAACCTCCTCCCTCGGGCTTGCGCCACCAGTTAAATGGAAAAATGCTAAAGCTAACATTAAAACTTTGAGGGTCCTCCATCCTGCATCTGTTCTGAATACTTAGCCGTGGTGGAAACCCCCCCTATCCTGCATCTAACCCTGCAATTTCTGCAGTGCCAAACGTAGCCATTTCTTTCCAGACCATTGTCAAGGAAAACTGGATTAACATATATATTGCTCTGCAAAGCAGGGTCTCTTAAATGACTGGAAGCCCGGACCAGTCCTTGCCTGTAAATCCTTGATTGGCTGAAAACTGAACAAAATACGGATTTTCATAGATGTCCTGCATTAGCAGCCGCGGTGGAAGCCCTCTATCAGAATGTGCAGCCTTTTCAAAGTGCATGCACTAGACAAAGGTAGAAAGGAAGAGCAAAGTCAGCTACTCTTCGGGGGTCGACGGTCGATTTTTTAGCTAAAAAAAGCTAAAAAATGCAATTACATTGCTATTTTTTTCCAAACAGTTTTTCCCAAACTGCTCTGTCCGCGGCGGCTACGTTCGCATGTCACGCCTTTTGCGATCTCGCAAATGTCAGCCGTCACATTTCCAGACGGGAGTAAGCGCCGCGGTTTGAGGCCAAAGGAAGTTAAATTACCGCCACCAACAGTGTGTCTAAGTATCCTGACCGGGGTGTAGCTCGCCCCTCCTGGCGGCCACATGCTACTCTGATAGCAGGATCCAGTTGTGTTGGCTTAACTCCCCCCCCAGCTTTCTGCTTGCTGTCCTGTTGACGCCGGCTACCCTGCTCTCTGTTACAGGCTCCTTTCAGCCCTGCTAATCCTTCACTTTCAGGCTAATCCTGCCCGTTCACGCTGCTCCCCCTCTTCTCCCTCTCTCTGCGGAGCTCGTTCTCTCGCTCTCTCCCCCATTTTCTTGTTTCGCTCTCACCTTAACGCCGTCCACATCCCCCTTTCTGTTGTCCTCTCACCTCTCTCTCTAGGTTAAACGGCTTGCTTTTTTGCTTTATATATATTCTCAGATTCTCTCTCTTTCTCCGTTTATGCCGGTCTCTCGAAAACCATAACAGCCCCTCTCTCTCTTTTATTTAATTCCTTCTCTTTCTCCCGCCACGTCTCTGTTGGTGTGGTTCTTTCTTTTCTCATTTTCCTCACACTTGGACGGCCCCGCAGCTACGGTGTCCAGCGGGGGACAAACAGGGGCGGGGTTGAAGTCGGTGGCGGTGGCGATCCTTCGCGGCTGTGCTCTCCTGATCACAAGTTTTTCTTGAATGCTTCGCGACTCAGGAAGCGTCCGTGTGCCATCTCACCTGTTTCATTTGGTTTCACTACAAAAAGATCATTTTAACCTGCTTTGCTGATATATGAGGCCAATATCAGTCTTTTATTGAAAATCAGATCTGGTCCGGTCAGTGACGGATATGATGCAGTGTGATTGATTACATATAAATACACTGGTTGTCTATAGGAAGCCCTTAAACTGAACTGAGTCTCTGCATTGATTTAAACCCATATAAGTCGAACCCTAAGGCTTTTTTTTCTTCATTTAAGGCTTTTTCTTCTATGAGAAAAGCCTTGAAGTGTCCTCCGTTTTTTTTTCTACGGCTTTACTCTCTGCAGTCAAGCCAATATCGGAGATTATTTGGGCAAGGCCGGGGGAGGTTATTGCTTTTTCAGCCCTCTGATGTTACTTCAGTCCTTCGGCGGCATGTAGGGAGGGCAAAGGGGCTATTAGACAGGCAGCCCACCCATGTCTGGACTGAGAATCCACTCAGATGGCTGTCCAAGGCTAAAAGCTCTCCATGTTGATGCACTCCGCTCGCAGTTACTCCGCCAGACGTGGGAAGTGGAAGTGGTTGCACGGGGGGGGAGCAACTGTCACTAACAGACTTAAATGGAATTCATCCAGATAAAAATGTGTGTATGTGAACTGAATATGTGGATCTAGTGCGTTATTTCACTGTATGTGTGTGTGTGTGTGTGTGTGTGTGTGTGTGCAGCTTGTTGAACTGTGGAGCTCTGTTTGTATCCATGTGCCGCTCTTGGCCTAATGAGAACCATAGTTCACTTCCAACTTGGTGAGCATCACCATAAACAAAATGTTTGATTCATTGTACAAACCAAGGTCACAACCCACACACACACACACACACACACACTTCCTCAGCGAATGGAAGGACATGAAAGGAAAATCAGTAGCCAGACAGCTAGCGAGAGGATGGCCGATAGACGGGTAGCTGTTCAACAAATTGACCCATCAGTCAGTCAGCCAAACTAACCAGTTAACAGGCTAGCAGTCACTCCACATACCCCTAGGCTCTGTTCACACTGCAGCTGGAAGTGTCCCAATTCAGATTCCCCCCCCCCCCCCATTCACATGTGACTCAGATCTGATGTTTTCTAACCAGTGTGAAGAGCAAGAAGCTGCTTGGAGTCACATTCCCCCCCGCCCCCAATTCTGATCGGCACCACATGTGCAACAAAACTCGGACGCTCCACTCGAATTCGAACGGTCCACTTTGTCAGCGTTGCCGGCAACGGGTAAATCTTACGTCATTGAGACAGTTGTCATCGTTTTTGGCAGTTGGCATGGAGGACAACAACCAGACTCAGCCATGGAAAGAAAGTGAAATTTACTTGATTAGTATTTGGGGAGACGCCTCAAGTCAGTCAAAACTAGAAGGCACACACTGTAACCGGAATAAGCTCGAAACAAGTGTGACAGGTGTAAGGCACTTGTTATTGTTATTGTGCACATGTCTTTTCCAAGTGGCTGTCAGTTCATATTGGTATCAGATATGGTTTACATCCCAGAATAGATATATATATATAAAGTCTGTCATGTTTCTACCCCTCCATATGACTCTTGTTTGCTGCCTCTCCAATGCTGGATAAACAAATCTCTTCTTAAACAGACTGACTGACAAACCGGGTGTCGGTTTCAGCATCCCAGGACAACCAGCTTCCATCTTTAGGGTCACTAAGCCAGCAAAAGTAGCGCAGTGTTTCCTGTAGCCTTAGTGCCATGCTCCTGGATGTTAATGCTAGGGTCAAAATGGACTAACACAACAGCTCCATCTTCTGTGGGTGGCTATATTGGTAGGAGTGTGCTTCAGTCGTAGGAACAGGGTGTTGCGGTATTACAAGGGTGTTGCATGTTGGGTTTTCCTCCGGGTGCTCCGGTTTCCTCCCCCGGTCCAGAGATGTGCAGGCCAGGTGGACTGGAGACTGTAAATTGCCCGTAAATTGCACTGAATGTGAGCATGAGTGTGTTCGCCCCTGTGATTTGTTTCCGTCCAGACTTGTACAAGAAGACCGGGTGACGGTTGCTTTGCAGTATCTCATATCTCATAGTGCACCACTAATGCACTGTTGATAACACCCTTTCACACACACACACAGACACACACGTTAAACATACACACTTTTGACAACCCCACCTCCCCCCCCACTCCTCTTCCTCTCCCCCCTACGCCCCCACGCACTCCCCACTGAGGCACTCAAACACTCCTCCACTCTCCAGTATTTTTGACCTTGCCAACTCGGGAGCTGTGAGGGAAGTGTGTTGAGACTGGAGCTTTTAGCTGGAGAGGCATTGGAGAGCTGAGCCTCCCAGTGAGGTAATCACAGACAAGAGCAGCACCTGCCAGTACACACACACACACACACCACACACACACACACACACACACAATGGATTGGATGAATACACAGGAAAGCATGCACTTACTAGACTGGCAACTAGACTCAGATGGACATGTACGCATGATTGGATGGCCACACATATGCCAAAATGCTCTCTCTCTCTCTCTCTCACACACACACACACACACACACCAGTCTTACCATACTTGTGAAGACCTTCCATTGACTACATTCATTCCCTAACTAAAAGGACGGCTATTATTGAGTCTGAATGAGAGAATGTAGGGGCCAATGAAGGGCGCACACTATTTTATTATGTTCTGATGTGCAGAACTGTCACTGCTAGGCCGGTAGGTTCAGATAGACTGAACAATGAGCGCATGGGAGTACAAGTGACTGGAGGCCAATAGGATGGATGTAGAGATTGGGGCTATGGCAATTAGTTTACAGATCATCTGGATGTGGAAAGAGGCCTGGCTGCGAGCTGATGGCACAGCTGGATGGATGGATGATTGATTTTCAGGACACGCCGGTTAGTTACAGATCTGTATTGGACATTTTGCTAATGTACATGGTAAAACTGGAAGGTTTGAGGCTAAACCTTTCATCGAAAATTGACATAGCCATTTTTTGAAAAATGGTGACACCTAAAAATAAGACTCTTTGTGACCGTTTGCCATAAAAAGCCAGAAGAAGCCATGAGACAGTCATAAGACGGTCATACAAAGCCATACGAAGCTCTAAGACAGTCATAAGAAGCCACAAGACGTCTGTAAGCAGATCCGTGCCACAAAGTGTTTAAGATCAGCCGTGTTCCCGTCAAGTCTGACACAAAGTTTGCATTACAAAGACATCTGGACGAGTGAAAATCCTTTGGCGTACTACCGAGCGGTGGACAGGTGCCCTGCGATGCTGAAACTGTGATCAGAGGTAACCGGTGGTCTTTTTGCCTTTTGGGGAAAAAGGTGTGTGAGGCTTTCTGGCATGAACAACCGCTCTGTCAAAGCGGCGATTCGCTGTCTCTCCCTGTACTGTCACACGATTAAGGTTAAGCTGTGCCAAAAAAACAGTGTCACAACAAGATCACCGGGTGCAAGCGTGTCATTTTTCTACAGACGGGCTTCGGGGCAGTCGCGAGACCTCTTCCTTCCCCGAAGCCGTCTCGAGGAAATCGATTCACCTTTCACGAACACGCGCATCGACGTGCGCGCAAAACAAAAAAAAACAACTCACATCTGGTGCCTTGGCAGAGGCACTTGTGCGAGGAGTTGGAGTGACATCAATTGCACTCAGATAAAAATGGATTTGGCCCCGGCCGTTGGCTCGGTAATACATCCCGATGCCACCGCAGAGGGAAGACTTATCAGGAGTTGAACCAGACGCCTCGCTTTCACACCCAAACAGATATCACATATGGGGAGGCGGCAAGACGTATCTCATGCATAGAATTACACCGCGCTGGCGTCTGCCTCTTCGGGGGCACCTTCTACTTCGGGAAGGTTGGAGGAAATCAGGGAATACCCTCTTCCTGCCGGCCCCACCCCTCGGCTAGATGTTGGGTACGAATAGAATCGTGGAAGACGCTGCAATGAAGTGTGGGAATGGATGCTGCGTGGCGGCGCGAGTATCTGCTTTACTGGAGTGATGTACAAGACGCGTGACACTGTAATGATCGTACAGTCTGTATCGTCAACGTGGCAAGCCAGTACGATAACAGAGTGCTACAAATATCTGTGCATCATTCACAGCAGTAGCTTAATAACGGAGAGGCGATAGGCAGGAACAACGATGCAGTAGCCAGTGGTTTCCTCTATTCTTTCGAAACAGTAGGGGTAGTTTCTGGACCTCCCGGGGAGTGGGACGGCTCGTATCGACCGCCCGCTGGCTAGGAAACTACCGGAGCTCCGAGAGGCATACATCTGAAGTCCTGACACGTTTGGGTGAATGTGCTCCTCTATCGTTGTGGGAAACCAGTTTGACCATCGGAGCGAGGGCGTTTTTCTTCCGAATTTCGGACGGTTCTACGCGTCTTCAAGGGGGTTGGTTTAGGGGGCTAAGGGTTGGACATCGGCTGTGTTTGGGTGATAAGAGGAACTGGGGGAATGCTGTGTTATCCGGTATCCTTTAACACTCTGACAGTCTATAAATTAAAAAAAAAATATCGATCCCAAAAAAAAAACGCTTGGAGAGCATGAGGCCACCCACAGCAGTACCAGGCTATATATATCTGGCTCCGTGCAGCTCCTCTTGGCCTGAATCTGGCCTAGCATCAGGCCTACCCCTCACACAGCAATCTCTCATTGGCCTACGCTCTACCCAGACCTCTGGCTGATCGGTCTGAAGCGAGCGCTGCCGTCTGCCAAGTCGGGCCTCGTGCTCATCCACATATCTCCTCCCCGATTGGCCTATGGTCAACCCAGAACTCTGGCCGATTAGTCTGAACAGTGGAGTTGAGTTGGCCAGGAATCAGGCCTCCCCCCGTCCAGATATCCAGCTGATGGTCTGTTATCTGAGCGGCGTGTCTGGCATCCATTTTATGCTCCAGTGGACCTGTTGTCGGGCAGCGGTTCAGACGCTGCTTTGTCCCGCTGTGAAACACTTACAACTTTGATCCTTAATTGACACGAAATCCTTTACAGCGGAGCTACAGCGGAGCGAGCCGGGAGGAGGCAGGGAGGAGGGCACTGCTCAGCGGTTTGGGATTTGGGCCCAGTCTGGCCAGACAGAGTTAGAGAGAGAGTCTGTGGTTTACACAGCAATGAGGTGATTAACAGAACAGTGGTGAACTATGATCACAAACACAAACAAGAATGTTTTCAGCAAAGCATTATCGGAGTTTTCTTTCCCTTAAAAGTAATGATCTGTAACATTTACAGATGATTAAAAGTCTGTTTTGCTGCTGTCCAACACAACAGTGATCAACCTCTAGCCAGTTCGTGAAAGCTTTTCCACTTGCTGTTCTCAACACCCGGTGTCAGGTAGGGCTTTCCTCTGGAGACGTGATGCGTTTTACGTTTCCGTTTTTTTGGAATCAACAGAAGAAGAACTAGGTAGTTAGCATGAGCAGCGATAGCCACCGTGGCTGAACAGACAAAGACAAGAGCGCCACCTACAGAAACTCAAACTCCATCAACAGAAAATCCAAGGAGAAAGACGTCACAGTACTGGACACACTGTTTGATTGAATACTTGTATGATACAAGTATGATGGTACTCCTTCAAGTATTGGTAGTCTAACTAGTATCTCTCTCATTTTGTAAATATTTCTACCTGTCTTTCACTCATTCTTTTCTCATTTCATCCCCCTGTGATCCCCTTTGTTGTCTCCCAGCATGTTTAAACGGAGGGCATAGCTCAACTGGGCACAACTATATACACTACACACACACACACACACACACACACACACACACACACACCGTATCTCGTTGTCAGGCAGGGAGTGTTTGGCCCTCCACTGTTCTCCTGACTGATGAGCAGATAAATGGACTGTGTTAGTGAGCGGGGGGCTTGCCTTGCTATAAACTGACTCCTCATACATCACTTCATACATCAACCAGCAGACACACACACACACACACACACACACACACACACACACACACACTGTTAAGACAGGTAGAGAGAAAGAAACAGACAAAGGGGGATAGAGAGGAGAGGGGAGAGACAGGAAGAAACAGACGCTTCCTCTGCATCCATTTAAATTGATGACTCCTATCACTTGTTCCCCTTTCAAGAACATCCTGAGAATCCATTTTTGACCCATATTTCTACATGTGGATTGGAGAAGCATTACATCTCTGTAGGTGGCGCTCTTTTCTTTGTCTGTTCAGCCACGGTGGCTATCGCTGCTCACGCTAACTACCCAGTTCTTCTTCTGTTTATTCCAAACAACCCTGCAATGTAAAACGCATCACTTCCTTCTCTTTCCCAGGAAAGAAGAACGGCAAACGTAAAAGCTTTCACGGCCTGGCTAGCGGTTGATCACTGTTGTGTTACAGCAATCAGACGGAGAGGAGCATAACAGACTTTTTATTCATCTGAAAGAAGGTATTATTACTTTAACGCCGGGTGGAAAAGTGGTCAAGGACAAAGTGAGAAAGAGAAAGCGAGGGGAAAGATGGAAAGAGGTTAGCCGAGGTAAGGTAAGGTCAGGGTGTATTTTTGGTCGTGAAAAGACAAGAGTTGGGGGGGTGGGTAGGGTGAGGTGAGGTGAGGTGAGGTAAAAACCCAGGAGGCCAGATCTCATGCCAAGCCTAATTACCTTTACCTCAGAAAGAATGGCAGGGAGCGATGGTGAAGCAGCCCTTCCCTGCACAATAAATGGATGGAAAGAAAATGACTCTCTGGAGAAGGTGACAGAACAAAACTCCAATCTGTCCACCATGTACCTGTGTGTGTGTGTGTGTGTGTGTGTGTGTGTGTGTGTGTGTGTGTACATGTGTGCATGCACGTGTTTGTGGGGGCGTACTTGTGTGTGCCTTTGTTGCATATGGACAACACAGATATGTATGCAGGTGAGAAAACACTAATACACACACACCTGCATCAATACACACACACACACACACACACACACACACACACACACATATTCATACATGCATCTGTACATGCATGTGTCTATACATATGGATACACACACACACACACACACACACACACACACACACACACACACATATTCATACATGCATCTGTACATGCATGTGTCTATACATATGGATACACACACACACACACACACACACACACACACACACACACAGCAACAGTAGCCAAGCCTATGGGGCTGCTGTGTTGGAGATGAGTGGAGCAGCTTGGTGAAATTAGCTGCTGTGAAGGGACTCAGCAGGATAAACAGGCTTTGGCAGACAGGCAGACAGACAGGCAGGCAGACAGACAGGCAGAGCCTCTGCTGCCTGGAAACTCAATCAACACTAACACACTGTTTAGAGAGAAACACACACCTTCCAACCAGGGTTATACCGATGTATCTGGCCGATACCGGCCTTTTACTACAAATGGGATCTGGTCCGGTCAGAGTCGCTCGCTTCTCATGTGATGGTTATGATCCAGTTTTATTGATTACATGTTTTTGGTGTGAAAATTTTGAAAAATATTGGCACACATCACCACATAGCTTCAATCCAAAATGATCGGTATCGGTATAGAAACTTGTATCAGTCGACCCTTATTCCATCTCCCATACCTCCTTCTCTCCCTCTTCTGTTTCTCTGCTTCATCACGTCTCCCTGCACGACATTGTGTACAATCCTCCTCTCTCTATCCTCCTCCGTCCCTTCCTTCCTTCCTTTTTTTTTTTTTTTTTTTAGCTTGCCCCCTTCCCTCACTCATCTCTTCCCTCCATTCATCCATCTCTCCCTCACTCCATCAGGTCCATATGCCAGAGTCCATAGAGACAGAGTGCTAACAAGCGCAGATGAGATGGAGAGGAGGGCAGCCAACCACTCAGAGATGGGAAATTAAAGTGTGGCACCTCTCCTCCTCCTCGCTTCACCATCCCTGTCCTCTCTTCTCCTTTTCTCCTTTCCTCGCCTCTTCTTTCCTTTCCTCTCCTTTCATCTCTTCTCCCCTCGTTTTTTCCTTTGTTCTCCTTTCCTTTCCTTTCCTTTCTGCTCCTCTTCCCCTTTCCTCGTCCCTCTCCTCTCTTGTTTCCTTTCCTCGCCATTCCTCTCCCCGGGGAGACAGACAACTCGGAGAGACAGGCAGATACGCCAGAGAGCAAGAGTACAAGATGTTTCCATCCATTCCTTATTACCAGTGTGTGTGTGTTGTCATGTCTTGTCGTGGTTCATCTCTTCTCGTGCTTGTATTGTCGAGGCTGTTGGCTTGATTCCCAATAGGGAGCACAATACCATGTCACAAGACATAACCGTGTACAAGGTCGGTGTATTCAGTAGTACACATCACCTTACATCGTCATGTTCACCTCAAAAGCGTGATTATTATATTTTTTCTTCAGACAAATAAAAAGGAGGGTAAACTACGATCTCCAGTCAGTGAACTTCGTCAGGCATTCTTTGAGAACAGTGCTTAGTTTTCCCTTAAAAGAGCCTCTTCATATATCATACATCAGTTTGGTACTACTTACTATGATGTATACTATGAGTTGATGTCATGAGGATTCGTGCACAGGTGGGTAAAGTGAGTTTAGCATCCCTGTTTGTGTACTGCTCTCCTCAGGTGCTTCCTGTGATGTGATTGTAGTACAGTGTTGCCCGCCGAGCAGTCACTTGGCTATTCTGCACGGCGAGTCACGGTGCGGACGGAGGCGGCTGCCAAAAGGAGGTGTTTTGGGTGTCAAGTGCTGCACAATGAAGAGAGGCCAGAGGCTGCGTTTTTTAAGTAAAGCGATCTGCATCGAGCTGAGAAGTACCTGGCGGTCCTCGGGGGTCAGATGTAATCACAGAATGATTCTGGCTTCTGTGCAGACCTGATATTACCCACCGCTGGTCAGATAAATAGGCCGAGTCTCTCAGGTGCTCCGCTGACGTGCAAGATATGTATACTAATACTGCTCTGTCAGTATTTAGAATGATGAGAGTACTACTACTACCACTTCTGCTACTACAACGATTACTACTATGACTACTACTGCTACTGCTGCTACTACTACCACTACGACTACTGCTAGGACTACTACTGCTACTACTACCACTGCTATTGCTACTACTGTAGGGTGACCAGACGTCCCCGTTTTCCGGGGACAGTCCCCGTTTTTGGTGGCCTGTCCCCGGCTGGAGCTGTCCCCGGAAATGTCCCCGTTTTTAACTGTGCGTTAAAAACTGCTACTACTACTACTGCTACTGCTACTACTACTACTGCTACTACTACCACTGCTATTGCTACTACTGCTACTACTAGTACTGCTACTGCTACTACTGCTACTGCTACTACTATTACTGCTACTGCTACTACTACTACTACTGCTATTGCTACTACTGCTACTACTAGTACTGCTACTGCTACTACTACTACTACTGCTACTACTACTACTACTACTACTACTACTACTACTACTACTGCTACTACTACTACTACTACTACTACTACTACTACTACTACTACTGCTACTACTACTACTGCTACTACTACTACTGCTACTACTACTACTATTACTGCTACTGCTACTACTACTACTACTGCTATTGCTACTACTGCTACTACTAGTACTGCTACTGCTACTACTACTACTACTGCTACTACTACTACTACTACTACTACTGCTACTACTACTACTACTACTACTACTACTACTACTGCTACTACTACTACTACTACTACTACTACTACTACTACTGCTACTACTACTACTACTACTACTACTACTACTACTACTGCTACTACTACTACTACTACTACTACTACTACTACTACTACTACTACTACTACTACTACTACTACTACTGCTACTACTAGTACTGCTACTGCTACTACTACTACTACTGCTACTACTACTACTACTACTACTACTACTACTACTACTACTACTGCTACTACTACTACTACTACTACTACTACTACTACTACTACTACTACTACTACTGCTACTACTACTACTACTACTACTACTACTGTAGCCATTACAGATGTACCATTTATTTCCATGTTTGCTGATGTGGGACTGCTGGACTGGAGGCAGGATGCTGAAAGTAGAGCAGTTCCAGTCTTCTTTACACCATCACCTCCCCTGTGACGCCCTGACATCCCCCTGTCCTTGATACCGCTGGATGGAGAGGAAGGCTGGCGTATGTAAAGCACTTTAAGTCCATCTTAATCTCACGCTAACAGCCAGAGAGAGAGAGAGAGAGCTCGTTTCCAGACAGATCCGCATCATCCCTGATGTATTCCTCCTACTCGTCTCCTATCTGATGGCTGGGGAACCATAAAACACAGCCCTGCCATTCAGGTAGGAGTGAACGCTGACAAGAGGTGTACATACACACACACACACACACACACACACAAAGAGGATATGGAGGAGTTTTTACTCTGCTGCCATAATATTTTCACTTCCCCTCCCTCTCTCTTTCTTTCATTTCATCTCTCTCTCTCTCCCTTCCTTCCATTTCCTTCCTGCTTCTCCTCCCAGAGGGTCATTGCCAATAGACTGTTGGTACACACACACACACACACACACACACACACTTCACTACATGATCCTGCTTCTTTGCCGGTTTGTCAGTCACTCTCTCTCTTCCCATATCTCTTTCATACTGACAAAATCCAATTTATGACAGACCTCTGAGACCTAGTGTGTGTGTGTGTGTGTGTGTATTTATGTGTGTGTGCTTATGAATGTATGTGCATCCATGCTGATGTGCATGAAGTATGTGAGTATGCATACATGCATTGTATGTGTGTGTGTGAGAGAGTGTATGTGTTTATGGTTGCGTGTGTGTGTGTGTGTGTGTGTGTGCTCAGCGAGATGAGGTTAGCCCTCCTATCTGAAGGCTCCTGGTGGAAGGCAATAAAAGCTGCCGCAGCGACGAGGCCCCGGCAATGAGATTTGCAGGATAGTTGTAAATGTTCAATCACTTTTTGTCCTCCCTCTCTCTCCCTCTACCCCTGGCCAAATGAATGGAGAGAGGGGTCGAGAGACATAGGGAAAGAAGGAGAGGGAGGCGGGAAAGAGGGAGAGAGAGAGAGAGAGAGAGAGAGAGAGAGAAAGAGTAAGGGAGAAATACAGCGAGAGATAGATTCAATTAAAGAGTTGGGTAGAGATAGAAAAAAGAGAGAGAGAGAGAGAGAGAGAGAGAGAGAGAGAGAGAGAGAGAGAGAGAGAGCAAGTGATGGCCCACACAAGCAAGGGCATCCTGGTGTTTAACATTACTCCTAACCCAGACGGCCCTGGGACAGGGACGGGGAGGAGAGAGAGAGAGGAAGGTCAGGTGGCTTGTTACTGTCGGTAGCATTATTAGTACTACTACTACTACTACTAATACTTCTATTACTACTACATCACCGTTACTGTCCAGTGGTGCGTGACATACAGTAGACTCCACTACGTACAGTAGGGTGACTAGGACGGAGGAGAGAAGCAGCCGAAGATTGAGCCATCTGTCTGACAGCCTCCCCCCCTGCATCATTCCTTGTAAGCAGCGGTCTCAATCACAATAAAAGCCTGCTGCGCTGGCACTAGGCATTCACACCGCCTCCGCCGGGGAGATCCATCTGAGGCGGAGGAGGAGGAGGAGGAGGGGAAAAAAGGAGGAGAGAGGAGCAAAGGAGGGCGAAGGGAAGATATGTTTTTTTTTTTCTTTCTTTTTCTTCTATCCTCTCCCCGCTCCTCTCTATCAGGATAATGAATCGAGAGAGAGAGAGAGAGAGAGAGAGAGAGAGAGAGAGAGAGAGAGAGCGGTGGTTTCGCAGAGAATGGCCGACGCATAAATAACACCTCGAGGATAGACGCCCTATAGTGCTGCTGCATAGATCCATGTCACACACACACACACACACACACACACACACACACACACAGAAAAGCAGAGAATGGATGGTGCGGTATCATAACAAGGTCTGCACAGTCATAAAAAGCTTTCAGACAAATGGCAATCTGTCCTTTATCATAAATTAGGTGACTTGGCCAGGGAGAGAGAGACAGTATGATGTGTGTGTGTGTGTGTGTGTGTGTGTGTGTGTGTGTGTGTGAGAGAGAGATTCCTCACCAGTTCCTACGGTCATCAGAAATAATACAGCGCTTTCACATTACAGCTCCCTGTGGACGGCCCGTACAGTGTAATTGCACAGCAAAAAAAAAAATCGGACAAATTGTGTTTTTTTTCCCCCTCCTCTCTCTCCCACTTCCCACCGTCCAGGGAACCTCCAGCAGAGAAGACTCCCCCCCCCTCATGAAAAGTGTATTCATAATTCTTTTCCTTTCATTTTTTCAGTGCATTATCTTCCTTTTAAAAGCCGCCACTTTTCCCTTCTGCACCCGTCTCTCTCCGGCAGACGACTGTAATACAGCAAATCTCTCTCTCTCTCTCTCTCTCTCTCTCTCTCTCTCGGCTCTGATTTCATTTATCCCTTCTTTAATCAGCTCGTTGAGATTGAGATCTCTTCTATAAGAGGGACCTGAGAGCAAAAAAACGATAGAGAATACAAGTCGCATGTTCCGGCGAGTCAGACATTCTGAAACGTTACATACAAGATTAAAATATCAGATTACATATCAGATTCTTAAAAGCAGCAGGGAGAGAAGCAAAATCCTTTCCTTGGTCTCAGTGAGAAATTCTTCCAATCCCATGTGTGTGTAGTCATGTCCAAACCATTGAGAATGTGGGTAACTTTTCTTACAGTGTAACAATCAGAAAAACAAACGTCACACAATTACATTCAGATCAATGTCACGTCATCGACCGCACAGTTGCCCCAAGAAGTATTGGTAACGTATTGGTTTTCAAAATGCAAGAAATAAAGAACAGAGCGGTGCATAACGAGAAACAGAGACGTCATTCATAAGCAGATCAATAAATAAAATCGAACTTATCGTGTTTATTATATCAAGCTCTGATCATTTATCTGACCTACCCTCTGGCTTTGGATTATGTCTGTTGTTTTTTTTGCCTCATTGTCACATTAATAAATAGATTTAGCTCTTTATTACACGTGAGATTTGAAGCTGTCAGTGGTGAGTTCACGATGCGGTAAAAATCAGAATTTTGAGTATCGCAGCTCCTCAAGATTATACCCACGGTTGATACTAAGCTCTGTGTTGTATGTTATTCTACGGGTGATATCACTATTGACAGGAGTTAGCGACGCGACGGCTGTACACCTTCATCTTCGTTAAGGAAGGCTAATTGAATGTTTCTGAGTCCACTTGTCGGGTGTCACTACGTTGTTGTCACGGTTACTGCATTGCACGGAGACGGGGGGAGAGATTTCTCACACCTGCCCACGCATTTCGCCTTTTACATGGGATGATGATTTTTTTTTCCCCCTTTCTTTCTCCCGTGCTAAAAATACCAAAACGTGCCATCAATGCGATGACTCAGTGCTGCAGCTGAGGCAATATGCTGAGAGCAAGTGGTTTCATATTGGAATTGCTTTTCTCTTTTCTTCTTCTCTGTCTTTGTCTGTCTCTTTTTCGTTCTGTCTTCCTGTTTCATCTCCCTCTCTCTTTTCTGGCTTTGTGTTCAACAGTTTTCCTGCGATTTTTTTCGGTGTTCTCAGAGTGTACACAAACCACGCTGACAGGTAAATATAGAATCCATACAATGCACACCAACAACAATGGCTGCCAAAGCCATTCGATAAGGAGTGTGTGTGTGTGTGTGTGTGTGTGGTTGCAAGGCGTGGGTCTGTGTTGTGTATACGCAGATATGTGAAGGCATGAGTTTATATGTTTGTGTGTGATTGCATCAAGGCATGGATGCGTGCTGAGTTGTGTGT
This sequence comes from Hoplostethus atlanticus, assembly GCA_034670405.1. NCBI lineage: Eukaryota > Metazoa > Chordata > Actinopteri > Trachichthyiformes > Trachichthyidae > Hoplostethus > Hoplostethus atlanticus. Next base: position 936,268 of record JAXDDX010000090.1, read on the forward strand.
GTGTGTGTGTGTGTGTGTGTTTGTGCACGGAGGGGCCAGACCCTTGGGGGCTGAAACAGATCAGACAGTCGTCCTGTTAGCTGGTGAAAAGAACAATGTATAACTCCTTGGTCCTGCAGGCTCAGTGACTACGGGAGAAAAAATGCCAAGCCAGCAGGCCAACGGATCAGTTCTGAACCCCACCCAGCCACACACACACACACACACACACACACACACACACACACACACATATATACACACACACTGGCAGCTCTGACTAATCTATTGTCAACAACTCAGCGGGCCAGACCAGACCAGCCGCTCCATGCTGTACTGACTCACATCCCCATAGCAACTCACCAGCAGGGAACCAACTGTTTCAGTGTCTTTAGTCTATAGGAGAAGACACGAGTGTGTGTGTGTGTGTGTGTGTGTGTGTGCTTCTAATTACCAGAAATTAATTTATATGATGTACCGCTGTGCTATTATAACACTTTGTGTGGCATTGCTGCTTTATTAGAAAGTGTACAATGGAAAGAGAGAGAGGGGGGAAGAGATGAGATAAAGGTTGTGACGCCAAATGCCAATGTACTGTGGGAATTTAACCTCTAATGTTACTTAGTTGTATGTATTGTGGGCATATAATGGACACATAAATACATTTAGGCTCCGTTCACACTGCAGCTGGAAGTGCCAATCAGTGTCAACAGCAAAAAGCTGCATTGAGTTGTATCTTTTCAATTCTGATCGGCACCACGTGGATGTGCGATACGAATTTGGATGCCGAGGCATGCAACCTATAGGCGCTGCTTGGATTTGACCGCTGAAATTTGTCAGTGTTGCCGTGACCAGTAGAACTTGTGTCGTTCACCTAAGACAACTGTCACAATGTTGGCACCGCGGCAGCTTGGCTGAGTCGACGTTAGCGTTAGCATGTGTTAGCGTTAGCATTTGTCTGGCAACATACCAGACACAACAATGGAAAGAAAATGAAATAGCCAGCTTGATTACAGTCCAGAGATTTCTACAACCTCATCTGCTCCACAAACCTTCGCCATCATAACGCTACGTGGAATCTATAAGACTCTGCAGATCTACACGTGGCAATTAGGAGTTTGTGTAACGAGGCTCTCTTAAGACTTAAGCCCTCTCTGATTATTTGTCTGGCCTTACATCTAGGCCAGGCAAATAATTAGGCTGGTCTATATAAAATATAAATATCTCTATGCGTGTTTGCCCAGAATAGTATTAGTAATTATGTGTGTGTGTGTGTGAGTCTGGGCGGCTTATTTAACCACTTGGACACACAGCAAGCCCCAAAATCATATCTATACCTTTACGAGTTTCATAATGAATTCTCTATGTGGCAGACAATAACATGCATTGCAGAAAAAAGTGAAAACATAAGCTAGTGTGAAGACGTGTACCACTTTAAACCCGCTGTTGAAGAAGCATGGGTCTGTTGTGTTACTCATTCACTTTCCCAAGGGGGATTCGAGGGACGACCAGTACTAAGTGACACAGTGCATTCAAACTGTAAGGTGGTGTGTATAAATGCATCCACCTAATGATGAGCATTGGCTGTTCTTGGCACGGAAATGGCTGCACAGACGAGGTCATATCGAAGAGATAATTGGCACTTTCAAAATAAAGTGCGTTCCAAATGATTATTACTTAAGACAGTAAATAAAACTCAGTATTTTATTTGATTAGTAATAATGGATAGAATGATTTCTATTACTCGTATGATATGCAATTTCGTTTGCAGTCTGCAGCTTGAAGTGCTATTACCATTATGAATGTTAGTAATCTCCCCATTTAAATGCCTTTTTCCCTTCAAAAATGTTTTTTTTTTTTTTTTTTTTTTTTTTACCAGTTCCTGTGATTATGTGATGTAATCTCCCTGACCCCCTGTGGTTATCTCATCCAACAATGCACTGTAAGAGCCAACCTTTTTTGTGCGGGGTAAACTTGTATTACCCTCAAGGCGAGGTGAAGTACTGTAGTACTATAGGCTTTGGCGCATCCTTATTATAAAGCACTCAGGCTTCTCCTGTGGAGGAAGATCTCTGTATTTGTCCTCCCAAGGCCAGCGCTGTACACATTGGGAGTCAAATAGGGGTCGGAGTGGCACAGAGTCTGGAGCCAGGTTGATAATTCTGTTAGCATAGGCTGCTATGGGCAAGCCGGTGCAGCAGCGGACCGCTCTGCATTCACCCCGCTTTCATAGCAATCTCCTGAGATGCAAATAGAGAGAGTGGGAGAGCGATAAAGGGTAAAAGAGGGGAGGCAGGGAATGAAAACATGAGGGAGATAGAATAAAATAAAGAGAGAGAGAGAGAGAGAGAGAGAGAGAGAGAGAGAGAGGGAGATAAATGGCCTTTCTGCATTCGCTCTGCTTCCATCCTATCCCCCACGGGCTGGGATCGGCTTTACTTGTTGAAGAGCTGAGAGCCATTGGTGGATCGGCCGATAGCTAAGACAATGCACGAATGGGAGGGCAAAGGGACCGATGGAGAGGTGGGGAAAAGAGAGGGGACATAAGATAAGTGGATGGAGAGTTTTTTGCTCTCTCTCTCTACCAATGTATCCTTTAAACCCATACATATTCTACACACAAAACAAACGGAGGGTTGCATATTCCTCTCCGTCAAGCTGAATGGACTATTAGGCCACTGCAGCGCTGTGACCTTGCATCACCGGCTGAGGCCAAACAGCGTGCCCATGCAGCGGAATGGAAATGAAAAGAGCAACGAGAGACACAGGAATCTCTAAATCTCTATTAAAGCCAGTCCGTTTGGCTCCTATTAGCTTTTCCATTCAGCGATAACCAAACGGTCTTTGAAGGAGGCACCGGTCACGTTTTGGGCTCTGAAAAGCCTTCTTCACCCCCCCACCTTCGTTCTGATTGCCCACGTAGGCAACCGGCGGGATTTTACTTTTTAATGGACGAGGTTAGAATATTGATGTGATGTCAGAAAAAAAAAACTGTGAAAGACGTGAAGGGAATAGGCCAGCCGAGAGGTGTGAAAATGCTGCCGTGTTAGCTTTTGTTGCCGCCTATGCACACGCTTCGGCAAAAGATTACAAGCGGTCACGACGCGGGACGAAACAAATACGTACACCTCCCGAGCTATCGTAGTCGTCAATTCTGTCACTTGTGCCTATGAATATACTCCAGGCCTCAACCAATCAGGATCATTGAGCTTTGCGTTGCATGAATCTCTCCACAGTGGAAGCTTGTTTGTTGTTCGCTGGACTCCAGAGGCGAGTCTTGGAATCTTAGCTTTATCCATGCTGGATGAAAAATACTGTTATGAGCAATTTATTATCACCACAGTAATTGCAAGAGGAAATTAGGCTTGGTCTTGCAAAAAGTATAAACCCTCAGGCGGAGTTCTTCTTCAGCTTTGGGTCATCCCACACTAGGAAAACAGCTGAATTGAATCTATCGCGGTGACCTTCACACCCTGTTTTTTTTAATCTTATACACATTGATAAGTTTTTCTTCACACAGGCATGCACAGAAACACAATGCAATGCACAATGCAACAGTAAACAGGATTTTCTGTTGATGGAGTTTGAGTTTCTGTAGGTGGCGCTCTTTTCTTTGTCTGTTCAGCCACGGTGGCTATCGCTGCTCATGCTAACTACCCAGTTCTTCCTCTGTTGATTCTAAACAAACCAGAAACGTCAAAAGGCATCACTTCCTGTGCGCCGGAGGAGTTTTCCAAGGAAAGATGTGACATTTATTTCTATGAAACTGTCACAGATTATTACTTGAATTTTCCAAACAGACCGATCCATTACTCATTGTGGGGGGACCAAAAATACACACACACTCACGCTCATACACTATCATTCCACCAAACAGCGACAGACTACTTCACTGCACTCAGGCCCCTAATGAAGCAGCTGGCCGGCCTAACGTGATGTTTTTATGCATTTGGAGGCTCTTATTTTATGTCTTTTGATGAGTGCCGGCTGGATAAACAACGGAGGGAGAGAAAGTGGCGGGGTATTTTTTTTTTTACCATGTGCTTCCCTTTTAAAATGAAAAAGTTGGAACATAGTAGGGAAAAGGGTTTTGGGAGGGTTTGGGAGGAGAATGCCATTCACATGGTTTAATTATGATGCCATTTGTGCAGACCCTAAAAGTGCCAAAGTGAGCGTAGAGGCCTATAATGTGACAAATGTCAAAAATGTAATAAAACTGAATGGAATGAAGCCTATAGCATAAAACGGTAATAATGTAATAAGTCATAATGTTATTGAGTGGTTATTACATTGCTGAATAATGTAATAACACTTTGTCTTCTCCACATCAAGCAAGAAGTAAGATTACCCCTGAGAGTAATATTCAACTGGGCTAAACTTTTATATATATTTTAACTTTTATACTTTTGTCTTCTGAAAACCTTGTAAATCACGTTTTAACTTCAACTGAAGGATTAAATGGTCTGAATCCCTTTCAAACCCCATTGGACAGACACAGAAATGAATGGTGGTCGATCTTTGGATTAGAGACGGATTAGAGACGATTCGTTTCTTTGGCACGTGTTGTGTTATAGGCCCCATCAAGGTTAGGAGGAACAGTTACCACTGGGAAATAAAGAAAGACAGAGAGATTGAAAGAACGAAAAAGAAAGACAAAGACCGAAAGACAGAAATCATCAAAACAGCTTTGACGTTATCCCTCCCTGGAGAAGCGCGGCCATTTGCAGATAAATGAAGGGCCTTATTCTAAAGTTAATTGGATCAACTGGCTTCCCACCTTTGCTGTCATAGGGGTCACCTCAGATATTTCATATCCAGGCAATTATTTGCCGCGCGGCTGTTGTTTTCCTCCGCCTGCCCACCAGGCAGGCCAAGTGAACGTTGCATTCAGGTTCACCTGGCCTCCGGCGGTAAGCGCACACAGAGCATATAAAGTGAGATGTCTGCTCCGGTGACAAAAGCAGACCACTCTCTGCTTGAACTGACTATGACATCATACACACACACACACACACACACACACACACACACACAGACTCTGGTTTCTGTGCCGGTGAATAAAACCCCCATTATTCAGTTAATTAATAACTTAATTAAAGCTCGCTGGCACGTCAGCCTTGCTTGATTACATCATTATTAGGAGTAAATGGGGACTTCTTTAATGGCACCTTGAGAGAAGGAGAGCGAGAGAGATAGAGAGAGAGTGAAAGCGAGAGATGCTCTTATGGCTTTGGGTGGCTTGCTGTTGCTAAAATGCCCAAATAGCCAAGCGATTTGACAGCAAGGGGATGCAATAATTCAGTTCTCAACTCCATTTATTAAAAGGTGCAACGTGTATCATTTTAACATCAATAATTTTATGTCACATTAGTGTAGTTACCATAAACAAAACAGACCATCACTAGAAGCCTGTCAGCCTCTACCAGCCTCTACTCTGCATTTTACATTGTGTACCACCAGGTCAGATTTGGAGGGAAATCTGTTGTGCGAATTGCTTTACGGCACAAAACAGGAAGAGGGCGCTGTTCTTCCAAACGGAGCTAAAGCTAAAGAGTTTCTGGGAACGGCAGATGGTGGAAGGAGAGGAAGGAAGATGGAAAAAACACTTCCAACATGTTGATCCTCTTCAGGAAAGACAAAGACACCAGGGAAGGGGAAGAAGGGACAGAAATGTGGTCTTCATTTTGAGAAAGCACTAACAATACCACCTGGGCGAGATAGAGGCTACCAATCACCTCAGCCATGGTCTTGTTTGTTTACAGTAACGATACCGAAGTGTCACAATGAATTTGACAATGACATATTGATGTTTAAACATACGACACAAAGCACCTTTAATGCTGGTTTCCACGGCGACACCCACTCGCCGGACATGCCGGTGACCATTCCATAAACATCACCTGTTATCTGACCGTTACACCGCCCTGTCGACTATTACGCCCCGTCTCAGAGTGTCCTCTTTATCTCTCAGCACAATGACCGGGGAGAGGACGACGCTAATGAAATTAGCCCCGACAAACCCTTCCATTCTCTCTGTGCCTCATTAAAGCCTGATGCCCATTCACTCTGCACCATCCGGCGCCACGCCGCCCACCCTAAATGGGAGCTGTAGAAATCCTGACAAATCCTCCGCCCTCCGTCAGATGAAGTGCCGGTTGAATGCAGCAGAAAAAGGAGAGGGAAAGGCAGTAATTTGGGAGTGGTGTCGGATGCTGACTTTGAGCTTTGATGAAGATAAACAAACAGAGCGCTGCGTTCTTGCCTCCTTCACTTGAGAGTTTCCAAAATGAAGCCTTTTTAATCATGGAGCAATCTGGAGAAAGTTGCTCATGCTTGGTTACCTGTTAGATCAAGAATTTACTTGAAGTTTATTATTACTGATCTCTCAGTACTACTACGACAACTACTACTACTAGAGGGCCATTCAAAGCAGAGTCTACATCTGCCTAAGGAGCTTAAGCTAACAGAATCACTATCATCTTTGAAATCACTTCTTAAAGCTTTTATATCATATTTTTCCCCTCATATTTTTTGTCTTGTGTCTTGTTTTACTTGTTTTCATTGGACTTTTCTTGTGTGTTCTGACTTTTCTCGGCAGCAAAGTCCCAATCAAACCCCCCCCCCCCTCCCTCCGCACGCATCATCGGGATCCACGTGTGGCAAGCGACAGCGGAGCTCCTACTTTTTGCGGCGAAACGTATCCTTCGTAACTGCTGCTCTGCTGCTCCGTCGACCTACCGGCATCCTCGCCGTCTCTAATTGAAACTCCATTAGGTCAGTTCCCTTATGTTGGTCTGTGTGGAGTAGGAATGCATTAACACAAATTGCCTCTTGCGCTGTGCGGGTGCATGCAAGAGAGAGAGGGGGGAGGGTCGGGGGTGCGAATGTATGTAAAATGAGAAAGCGAGTAAAGTAAAGTAGATACTAAACTTGTCTGGGCTCCTGGAAATGAATCGCAGCGCAATAATAAATGCGTTTGGGGGCCGTCTGGAGGGACTTCGCCGTTTGTGGGAAATAGCTTCTCTTAAGTGGATTTTATTGTTTCCCTTTTTCCTCTGAATCCTTTTTGTTGGTTGTTTCTTTCTTTTTTTTTGTCTTAGTAGATGAAGAATAATCGGCGAGGAGCAAGGCCGGGTACTTCGTTTAAGCAGATGCTCGCTTATAACCTGGGCATTAAGGAGCCAGCTGCATCTTTTGTCCAAATTTGCCGATCCCGCTGTTAAATCCTTGTTTATTTTTACGCACTCCGGCACAGTGGGGGGGCTAGATGGAGCTTGGAGGTGCAATTTTCAACTGCAACTGCACCCAGTGGTAATATGGTAATCAAACTAAACAGCTATATTACCTGTATTATCTCGTTGCCGTGAGTGTGACCTGCCGCTATTTCATTACCAAGGGTGGGAAATGGTTAGGAAGGATGGTAAATTCATTCACACGCTGTAATGAAGTAAATGTCTGAGCTACTCTTCATGAAGAGTATTTCTTTTTTTTACTCTACTACATTTTCAAAAGACTACTTGTTACACAAGCTTTATTTAACACCTGCAGTCACTAGAAGAAAGAAAGGGTTTGTGAGCATTAGCGTCTATCTATTTTTGTTATTCCGTGACCGTTTTGTAACTGAATACTTTTGCAGTCGTTTTTGATTTAGCGCCCCGCTGTTAGGCTTCTTCTCGGAAAAGGTGACAATTGCTCTGTTGGGGTGATCATTTTGTGAAGAAAGCCCTGTGTGTCTAACTCCACAGGGACATGGAGCTCGGATCATCACGCTGACGGAAATACTCTCAAACCAAAAAACAAAGAGAGAGAGAGAACTTTGAAGTTGTCTGTCGACTCAGCGAGATCACCTGTCAATCAAACAGTGTGTCCAGTACTGTGACGTCTTTCTCCTTGGATTTTCCTGTTGATGGAGTTTGGAGTTTCTGTAGGTGGCGCATCACTTCCTGTGCACCCTAGGATTTCTCCCAGGAAAGACCTACCTGACACCGGGTGTTTAGAATAGCAATAGCAATCAAACAGAGAGTAGCAAAATGGACATTTACTTATCTGAAAAGGTTGTGGATTATTACTTTAACCTGTTGCACTTATGCACACACTCACAAATACACTGACTTTTGGCGAACCCACCATTCAGTTATCAGGTCCATCAATGCACGAGTCAGTCATACAGTCAACCAGTCAGTCATACTGTCAAATGGTCGACAGGGCAGTCAGTCAGTCAGTCAGCCAGCCTGCAAGTTAGTGTATCATAAAGTGTTAGAGTAAGGTGGCTAACCACAGAACCAGACAGCCACCCATATACTAGTCTGAAGTCTGACTGGAACTATTACAGTATCCACTGCAGGATATAGGGTATTGGCTGTTACACTGCAAAAACCCTAGTATATTAGTTTAAATCCTCCACTAGCTCCTCCTTTCCTCCACTAACTCCTCCTTTCCCCAACAAAAAAGAGAGGAAGAAATACTCAAAACCAGCTCCAGTCTTTTGAAAAATCCAAAATGTCAATGATGCTGATTTCTCCACATACCAGAGGCCCATATCCTCATGCATTATTCATTTTTTTCCTTCCTACTCGCAGCAACTTGGTGAGGTCGGCCGTCTCTCCACCATGGAGTTGAAAGCACTATCAGCCAATCAATAGCAAGGAGAGTTCACTTGACAACCGACCAACCAGTGACCCGGTACAACAGCAGAGCGTGCAGCCAGCTACAATTGCCCACTCGTTCTTTTTCCCATCCCTCCTGCTCCACTCTTTCACTAACCTCGATATACACAGTCTACCTCGCCCTCCGGATCTTCTCTGACTACCTATTTTCTTTTTTCTGTCACTTTATTTTTTTCTTTGTCTACTCTTCCTAATATTGCCCTTTTGTTTTTCAGTTCACAAAGTTCTCTCTCTCTCTCTCTCTCTCTCTCATATAGAGGTATTAATGTGTGGTGGCAAAAAAAGCTAGAATATAGACTGATCGCCCACACACTCTTTCTCTTATGCTTTCCACTATAAATACAAAGCGTGTGACCACACACACACACATACAGACACACACACACAACATATGGAGCCAACCCTTAAGACTCGCCATATTGAGGCAGGCAGTAGTCCATGGTGTGTGTGTGGGTGTGTGTGTGAGTAGCACCCTCCCCCAACCATTATATAAAATATGTCAGTGCGCCAGCATTATCATTATGAATGCTATTGGTTCTTTATGGCTGAACTTCAAGCTGTACTTGATACGTTTTCCGCACGTTGGCGCCCCCAAATGGTGACGAGAGGGAACTGCTGACTGTTTTTAAGTACTTTGAATTTTAAGGAAATAGAAAATAGAACTACCCAGAAATCCTGTGAGGTGATGTCAGTAAACTAAATGTCTTCTTTTAATGTCTGGTGGGGTGGAGGCGATGTGAAGAGGTTCCACCTTTGTTGGTGAGTCCACCTTCACTGCTGTTTAGGAGCTACTAGATACTAGATACTAATTTTGATTCATCACTTCCTGTGTGGAGAAGATTTCCCACCAGAATTGAATTTGGACAAATAGGGTGAATCTACAGTGTCTCAATTAGTGATGAGACTCTCTTCTCTGTTGCAATCCCACTTTGTGATTTAAGCTGATAAGATGATAAAATCTTGAAAATGAAAATCTTCTGAAACGTCTTCAGAGACCTTACGTTTAATCCTAACGTTAAACAGAGAGGAGGCAAAAGAACTTGTAAAATGATTTGTGCAATCATTGATTGAAAAAAAAGTGATTCATTGTCTTTGGTGATTCATTGTCACCTCGGCCACTCACACTCACAGTCGCATGTCCCGATCATGTCAGCTTTTTTTATGTTCAATGTAAAAAGTCCTGTAGATTTTCGTTTGGGAGATAGTGAGAGAAAAGAGCGTCAAAGAAAAAAAAAGTCTGCAAGAGAGAAGGGAAGAAAGGGATGTGAAAAAAGTACTGGGTAACCTTAGAAACAGTTCCCTTGGAAACTGCGGAGGAAAGCAACTCTGCAACTTCTGCAGAGGGATACAAGTTCAGAGAGAGAATAACAAAAAGAGAGTGCAGACTAGGGGAGAAAGAAAATGTGGAGATGATGTTAACTTTGATTACAGATGACAAATGATCTTTGCATTCCTATGAAAGCGTCTCTGACATATTCAGCCAGAATAATGAGTGAAAACTAAGAGACCGAGAGCGACTGGCTTCAACTGCAAAAAAAAAGTATTCTTGGTAACAGCTCTCACCCTGGTGAAGAGGGATTCACTTGGGATAAGATGTTTATATGTGTTTTCATTTTATGATCACAAAAAAACAGTGTAAATAAACAAAATATTATGGAAGATGTCGCACAGAGAAACCACATCAAGAGGGATAAAGTAACTACATGCCTCAGTAAACCGGGTAATATCAACACATACTTACACACAACACATATCTTATCTGTCTAGAAGTATCGTCCAATGTGCATTTTGTAACAAAGCTCTTCTGCAGGTCTGTGCATGTCTGTGTTTTGCTGTATTTCTGTGCACAAACTCCTAATATACTGCCGGATTCACATTTGGGATTCAATCCTCTCCGATGGTGAAGACCTTTCTAGTCAACGCTAGCCTTGTGTGGCTAAATGGGTAGAGCGTGCCGTCAACACTGCTACAAATAAAGGTTCTACTCCCACCAGGGCCATTCATACCAAAAATACACGTACTCGACAATATTAAGGCATGTTGGATGACGGCATCGGGTGTTAGTGCTCCAGTATCTGTACGATGTTGGTTGGTTCCTTTCAGCATGGAACTTAAAGGTCCCATATTATGGAAAATGGCTTATTCCTGGCGCTTATACATGTTCCACAGGAAATCATTTACCTAAGTAGCTGAGAAAATTTGAAATCTGGAAGTCAACACGTTTTTCTGTATTTTCCTTTTTCCAAAAACGGTGCCAAAGATAGGAGAAAAACAGGCCGTTTCAGAAAGTAGCCCCTTTGGACGTCATAACGGGCGCTTCTTAACATAATCCAGCCCCTCTCAGAGCATGCCCACGCCCAGGTGAACAACCAATCCCATTTACCTCGTCTCAAAATGCAGCTCACGGCAGTGCCGCAAGCCGTTGCTTATGGTGCATTCCATTGTACTCGGAAATCGATAATTCCAAGTCGGTATTCCTAACTTCCAATCTAAATGTGTTCCAGTGCATCTGCTCGGGAAAACATAATCGCCCGCAGCAAACTCATGTTTGTATGGCAAGTCTCAGAATGTTACAAGCATCTAAACTCAACATCAACTACTACAGCGCCATTAGTGAAGAGAATCGGCGCATATCACATTCGGACACCTTTTTTTCCAAGTACACTGGAATGCACCATTACTTTGCGACCAGTGAAGCTAAAACAACAACATATCTACGGCGATATATCAACTCTCCAGTTATTATTTTGTAGGATGCAGGCAGCAACATAGATCCCTGCACAGTCTCCCAACACGCGAAAATGCAGGACAGAGCGGATTAATTTTATTTTTAACGGCAACGGCTACAGTTTTTTCTGTGTGTGATGATCAGTCCTCAGACTGCTTGAGCAACGGCAGGATTAGCATCTAAATTGGAGCTTAAAGATGGAGCAATTCATAAGGTACGTGACCCATCTGCAAAATTGGAATCTGTAAGTGTCACCATGTTTTGATTTAATTTACCAAATTAGTCTGGTTAGTATATTCACTGCTGGTTAGCTAACGAGCTAGCGGGGCTAGCCACGGGCTTGTTGGGCATGGAAGAAGTAAGAAAACTAAAGCTGGAGTCATTAAAAGTAAAGTAAAGTAAAAGTAAAGTTATTGGTTGGAGTCAGGACTCATCTTAAAGTTATTTGTTGGGACCAGTGTCTGTTTTATAAGTCTGTTGAACGTGTCAGGCTTGGTAAACTTTAGCCACCATTAGTACAATCGCGTTTGGTTGTTTGGCTGCGCTGTTTGGATGCAAATAGATTTCATCCAATAATATATTGGCTAACTAGCTCAACAAAATTGTCAATCCTAGTGTGGCGGACTGGAGGGAGGGTGGGGGGAGGCTTAATTGGATCCAGGAGAGAGGTGAGTTAGTGGACTGCTTCTTTCCTGGATCCGGTTCCAGCTGCAGCCAGTTGGGACTGATTGCAGCTGGGGCCTTTTTAACGTGTGTGTGAATGTGAGTGTGAGAGAGGGACGCGCCAGTGTGAGAGGCTGGCGCGTGGATGCGGAGAGATCGGGGGCCAGCACCAGCGGGAGCGACGGAGCGGGAGCGGGCCGTCTCCTGCCGCGGCGTCCGGCGGAGGTCCGCGGAGGACGCAGTCGGGAGCCACCTGCAAGGGCTGACCAGTCGGGGTTGGGGCAGGATGCCCCTGGAAGCCCGGCAGGCTGGGGCAGCCTTGGGGCTCCGCGGCTGGCCCACCGGGACCGAAGGAGGGCGCCGGCGGAGGGAGACGGCGCCGACGGCGCGCTGCCGTCGAGACCCGGGCCGGGTTTATTGTTGGTATTGTTGTGTGGACAATAAAACGGCCCTGCTGGCCCATTAACTCTCCCCTGCCTATGTCTCTGTCTGTCAAGGACCCCGGTTATGTGGCACCCTGCCACATTTGGTTCCCTGACCGGGAATCGACAGGCAGAGACGGGAGAACAGCGCCATCGCCGTGCCGTCGTGGCGACACCAGCGGCCAGGGGACGGACGGTGATGGCAAGGCGCCTCCCTCACCACCTCGCAGCATCACCTGGCCCCACCGACTCCGAGCCGTTCCGGGCGGGACCTTATCGCCTTCTTCCTCGCTCTCAAATGGGGGGGAGGGAGGGGGGGAGTTGGCTTCGGCCGGACGGCTCCCCAGCCTCAGTTTGGCGGTGGGGGTATGTGGCGGACTGGAGGGAGGGTGGGGGGAGGCTTAATTGGATCCAGGAGAGAGGTGAGTTAGTGGACTGCTTCTTTCCTGGATCCGGTTCCAGCTGCAGCCAGTTGGGACTGATTGCAGCTGGGGCCTTTTTAACGTGTGTGTGAATGTGAGTGTGAGAGAGGGACGCGCCAGTGTGAGAGGCTGGCGCGTGGATGCGGAGAGATCGGGGGCCAGCACCAGCGGGAGCGACGGAGCGGGAGCGGGCCGTCTCCTGCCGCGGCGTCCGGCGGAGGTCCGCGGAGGACGCAGTCGGGAGCCACCTGCAAGGGCTGACCAGTCGGGGTTGGGGCAGGACGCCCCTGGAAGCCTGGCAGGCTGGGGCAGCCTTGGGGCTCCGCGGCTGGCCCACCGGGACCGAAGGAGGGCGCCGGCGGAGGGAGACGGCGCCGACGGCGCGCTGCCGTCAAGACCCGGGCCGTTGGTATTGTGTGCGGTATTGTTGGACAATAAAACGGCCCTGCTGGCCCATTAACTCTCCCCTGCCTATGTCTCTGTCTGTCAAGGACCCCGGTTATGTGGCACTCTGCCACACCTAGCTTGTCTGCAAGTTGTATTCAATAAGCTTATGGACATGAGCCATAAATAGACCGGCTACAGCAGAGAGTGTCACTCACACACCCACATACACACACACAAGGGACAAAAGTACAATATTACACAGAATTGTTATCATTGAGAAACTAAGTGGAACTGCCTCAGCTGCCTCTTCCCATTCTGGGTCCGACTCCGGCTCAAACATGTACGGTCTCAGTGTTGGTTCTGGAGCGGCCGCCATGGTTATGGTAGATTTCTGCATCAAGCTTATTTGTTTACCTTGAGCAGCATGGGCGCTCTGCTCTCCGCCTCTGCCAGGCGATTGCGTGGAGGTTGTATGTAATGAGCACTGCTCTGATTGGCCGCATGAGGCGTGAGGCGGCCAATCAGAGCAGTGCTCATTACATACAACCTCCACGCCCTCAAAACAGCCTGTTCTTTACAATGGAGAAAATTAGAGACTGAAACACACACCACAGAAGCTGGTTTTAGGATTTTTTTTGATATAGACTTCACAAACGTCTTGTAAAGACCCCCAGGAACAGTTTAAATAGCCCAAAATGAGTACAATACCCCCCCTTTAAAGCTGCACAAGACAAGATTTGTCATGCACGTTAAAAAATACACCTGTCCTATCGGCCTAAATCACAAAGTGGGGCTGCAACAGAGAAGATCCCCTCCTATTTGATACCCTGTAGATAAACCCTATTTGCAAAATAAAAAATTTCTGGTGGGAAATCCACTCCACACAGGAAGTGATGAATCAAAACTTAAGAGAGAAATCCAAAAAGTGTCTCCTAAACAGCAGTGAGCTCCGTCCAACAATGGCTGAACCTCTTCACCACCTCCACCCAGCGCAGAAGAAGACATTTAGTTCACTGATGTCACAGGATGACAGGATTTCTGGGTATTGAAGTCCTCAAAATTGCTGCCATTTGGGGCTGCCAACGTGCAAAGTTGTCTCGTGCAGCTTTAATCAACGTTGCACCGGTGCTGGCGACGCTGGTCGCCAATGTGGCGCTCGCCTCGGCTGCTGTGTCAGTGGGTACATAATACGATGAGCGCCGTTTTTCTCGCGAGTCTGCTCTCTCCCTCCTCCATCTGTCTCTCTGATCGCTCTATCTTTTAAGCACATTGGGTTAAATGGCTGTGCCTGTCAGTCCATCTGTCTGTCCGACTGTCTGTCTCTCTGACTCTTTGCCCACATGTTAATACATTCTATCACATCAGTGCTGGCAGTGGGCCAGACGCCGGCTAATCACACACTGTCTGCATGTGCGCGTGGATGTATGTGTGTGTGTGTGTGTGTGTATGCATGCGTGTTAAGTAATGCTCTCAGCAGAGTTGCATGCACAAACAAAGAGTAAGCTGAACATCCTCTGACCATTTCTGCAGAAAATTGAATTTTTTTGGCACTCGCCGCTAATTGGCTATATTGCAGCCATAAATCAATGCGAGACGCACATGTGCCCGAAAATGTCAGCAGATAAACTCATCACGCAGGGAAACAGATGGGAGGCCTTTCTGTAATTTCTAGTTTTAGATCAAAACGACACGAATGCACATATTTGCACTCCGGCGCCGCGCGGCCAGCAGGCTGAGGCGAAGAGAACCGCTCCTCTGGCGACTGCGTTGCCTCCTCGCGTGCAGACCATCTCTCAACCAGCGCACAGCTGCCTGCTGGTGCAAATCAAGCGCACCCAAATTCAATCAGCTGCACATAAAGGCGAAGCGAGCTTCCGGGAACACGGGGCGAGTTTATGTGTTAATGCTTACTGTGAGGCTGGCTTGTTTTAAAGGTGGTGTTAGTTGGTTTTCCTCTGTTGTTTCTACTAATTAAAAAGTATTTGTCTTTCTAGTGTCACGTTGTCTCATTCTCTCATCTCTCTTTCTTGCCCTCTTTTCTCGCTACCGTCGCATCTCTCTTTTTCTCTCCCGTTCTCAGACACTTTCTCTCGTATCGCTCTCTCTCTGAAAAATTGTATAACTGTGTACACAATACGTGGGGATGTAATAGTGATGACAGCAAACCTGTGATTATAAAAATCATCTCTAATTGAGATAATATCTGGTGAATTAAGTTATCGTGAAACTAAATTACTCCTCATTTTGCCGGGGACCTCCTGGAACCCACCTCAAGGACCCCCCCCCCCCCCCGAGGGTCCCCGAGCCCCACTTTGAGAGCCGGTGGGCTTTCCAGTGCAGGCAGAAACAGCAGTATTTCAGGTTCTGGCCTACATTTCACAACTCATTTACTGTACAAAGACCAGCTGCACACCATACACAGACAGAGAGCATGACTCTGTTGTCTCCGGGCCCCGGCCCTGAAAGCATGCACGTGTACAAAGATGATGCATACATGCATGTACATGGGTAAATACATTGGGAGGGGGGGGGGGGTGGTTGCCTAGAGGTGAGAGCTGGGCTGGGAAAATGTGGGTTGGGAAAGTGAATTATTAACACTCTCCACTGCCAAAGTGCCCTTGAGCAAGGCACCGAAACCCCAACAAGCTGCCAGTGTGAGCGTGTGGAACTGTATGAACGCGAAGCAGGGTGTCGCCGGAGGTTCGTCGACTTCCCCTGCATAAATGAACATTAAAAACAGACACGCTACGTATACCACATCACCTGTTGAACCCGTAACACACACGGTGACTTAACACAGTCCCTTCCTAGGCAATCTCCCTCTCTTTCCTGAGTGTCACTGAACCATCATTAGCTGATTAATGTCTCCCTGCTGTGAGTGTTAATTGACATAATCTATTCTCCATTAGCACCGTCCCTCTGCAGACAGAGTCAATGTGTTCCTTCACCCCTCATTTCACCCAAGGTGGTCTCGCCCTTCACCCCGGGGCTAATGGCGGGCCGAACCACGTCGGGTTCCTCGGAGGGTGGGCGGAGTGGCGGCGGAGCGAGGTTGCCATTTGCATCCCGTCAGCTATAGTCAGAATCACTTATGTTCGCTAAACGCATCACTTGAGTACGAATAGCGCCGTAAGCTATATTCCGCCAAGGTCAGCTGAAGGACAAGCGGTGTCAAATTTCGTTGCGTTATGTGACCGTCCAACCACACTGTAATTATGGAAAAAAAAGGGAGATGTGATGGTGGATGTCTTATTCACCGGTGCGGTCTATGTACTGCAGTACTCTCCTGTGGTTTTCCAACTTATAGTGCTGCCATAAGCAGCATGAGGATGAAAAAAGTAGGTGTCAAATCAGATGTACTTCTACTCAGCTCAACACTCCAAGTGGAGCCAAGGCTGACATCTCGATGTATAGAAAAGAGAAAACTAACCGTAAACCAGCTTTTGCCGTATAGAAAGGTCAGGGGAAAAACCCCATGTACCGCCACCTGTGTGTTCTCGGCGTTCAGACAATCTCTAGAAAAAACCCAAGACGAGCCGGGGGATGACGTCTTGGTTTTGTAAATAAGTCGAGGAAAAAGGGTGAGCTCTCGGAAGTTTATTTAGACCGAGGCAAGCCGGGTGAGAGAAAGGGAAGAAGAAAGAAGAAAAAAAAAGATAGAAGGGAGAGATCTGGGGAGAGAGTGAAATGAAGTGAAGGAGGGTGGAAGGGATTGATTTTCTCTGACATTTCCCCACTGCAAAAAAGTTCTGAACTTGTCACGGAGGGCTGAAAAAAGAGCATATCTAATACACACACACACACACACACACACACACACACCGCCCCCCCCCCCACCCCACAGCCGTTCCCTAGCAACAGCCTGCACCCGAGGCTAGCACTACGAGCTATGGAGGGAGAGAGAGAGAGGTAGAAGAGAGGCAGAGAGAGAGAGAGGCAAAGTGTTTGGCGAGGCCGTGGTACGTATTGATTTCAGCTCATATCCTCAGTTCATCCTGCAGGATATTCTGAAGCACCCGCCCACTTCCACTATGACATGTATTTCCCGAGGACACTCACGAGAAATCCTTATCCACTTCATACCTCCGTTTCGTTGAAAAAAAAAAAATGTGTGCATACGTAACTCATACCGAGGAAGTTTGAACACCAAATCGATAGTTGGCCTTTTGACTTTGGTTGTTTGAGATTTCGTTAACAGACAATAACGTCATGGTGAGCAACACACACATGAGGTCTGAGCCGAGAGAGAGTGTAGGAGGTGGGCGGTCTCCACAAGCTCAAAAGTTCTACTGCAAATTAATAGAGAGTTTTTATCTCAGATGTGAAAGGTTGCAGGTTTGGAGAAATTTCCACATGTGTAAAGTCGTTTTATTGCGTCAGCGGAAGGATCCACCGACACAGTAAAGCTGGAATCAGCTTCATAAATCTGGTAGGAGAGAGGATAGATGACTCGCTCAACTTGGCATTGTTTGGGGTGTACACACTGATGAGCACTTGGACTTTTAGCACGAGAGAGAGAGAGAGAGAGAGAGAGAGAGAGACATCCTCGACATATTGTGCTATTGTTCTTCTGAGTAAGTGTGTGTGTGTGTGTGTGGGGGCTTCAGCAGAAAGTGAGCGTTTGACCTTGATACCAGCGTGGCAGACAGACAACTGTAGCCACCAGATGGCTGGCGACCTGTCGGCTACAGCTACCGTATACAAGGTGATAACAACCAACGCGCACACACGCAGAGACACACACACACACACACACACATATATATGCACAGCGCAACATAGCCAATCAAAAAGCGATTAGGGAGGTGCTGTTGTTTCACGTGAATTGTCCCCGACCGTTGGGGAGCTCAGAATGTGCTGAAGCCTGAATAATTGGGCCAAGAGTAAAGAAACAGATCAAAAAACTTCCTGAAACACGGAGAGATTTCATGGGAGAGCTGGAAAGAAAGAAAAAGATAGATAGATAGAGATAAGATGGGGAGAGAGAGAGAGAGAGAGAGAGAGAGAGAGAGAGAGAGAGAGAGAGAGAAGGAATACTACTAGGAAATACTGTTCCCCTCGGCTTTCAGATAGAAATACTACTAGAAAATACTATTCCGTCAGCTTTCAGATAGAAATACTACTAGAAAATACTGTTCCCCTCAGCTTTCAGATAGAAATACTACTAGAAAATACTATTCCGTCAGCTTTCAGATAGAAATACTACTAGAAAATACTGTTCCCCTCGGCTTTCAGATAGAAATACTACTAGAAAATACTGTTCTCCTCAGCTTTCAGATACTACAAATACTACTATGATTATTCCAATATGGTGGAAACACAAAATCATTGTAATTTCTGTTTTCTGATCATGAAAACGGTCAAAGACTTTGTGAATAGCGTCACAAAAAAAAGCAAAGCAAAAGTTTCTTTCACCAGGTGGGTGGGAGATAGAGCAAGACAGACAGACAGAAAGGGAGAGTCTATGTGGGACAGATAAAGATAGAAGCAGAGAGTTTGAGGAGAGAGGAGAGGAAGCGTGACTTGTTGAAGATCTAACGTACGATCTGAGTCAGAATCAAGGCCTAGAATAACAGAGATTATAAATAAGGGATGATTCTCTCTCTCTCTTTCCTTTCTACCTCGTTTCTACCTCCCTCTCCCCTCTCTCTATATCTATCTACTTTTCTCAAGCTCACGTTAGATGTGCTCACGCTCACACACACACTTTCTTTTCTCCCTGCATCTCGCTCATTTTCTTCCCATCCTCCGTGTTGCCCAACACCCGCCATATGTTTCATCTAACAAGGTCGTTTCCAAGAGGACATGTGGCGTTAGCATTAGCTACATTTCACACCCGGGTGCCCTTCATCCCTCCTTCTCTCCCTCCCTTTATCCCTCCGTCCCTCCTACGTCTCTTCTGTTGAATACAAAGCGTCCTGCCAGGAAGCGGAGCGCCCATCCAGCATGCGTGGATTAACCAGTTTTTTTTGTTTTTTTTAAAAAGTCTACTCTGAAGTGGCTCTTTTATTGCTCACATCTTTACCTCGCACACTCTGCACAACCACAAAGGAAAGATGGTGTGTTGGATCCTTACTGTATAGACTGCCATCGGTATAGGGGAGTGTGTGTACAATGCATGCTTCATCCAGCTCTGATATGATGGATACGATGCAGTTTGCTGTAGTATGATCAATACTACACGGACACGCGTTCTCATGTGATTATCTGATGTTGACAAGGAGGCAAAACTATTGTAGTTACTGTTATCATTGTTATAGTTATTGATCTAAATGTGTTTTCTTTCCTCCACCGCACCACGAATACCATTCTGCGGGAAACAACTGAATACTTGATGGGCATTGCAGAGGAATGACGTCAGCATAAAACTTTGATCAAGGACGACAAACATGTAATAGAGTCTTAGGATTGCATTGCATCACTCTAGATGGTTTAAGGTGCTGGAAAAGAACTCCACTTGTGTTGCCAAAGAATTCATATAAAATGTACAGAAGCAAGTTTATACCTGTATGCAATATTTATGGTATATGATTTGACAGAGCAAAAACTGAAAAAAATAGACAATTGTGCAAAAAAAAAACCAATACCACTAAAACTTTCAGGGATGAAAGGAGTGCTTTGTGGACTCAACCTTCCACCTTCACCTGGCTGAGGTGTCAAACACACACACACACACACACACACACACAGTCAAGCTACATCATCCTGACATCCACTGGCTGCAATGTTAATCAACTGGAAAAAGGTTCAAGCTAAAGAGTGCTTTTAACTAGTCGCCATGGCAACTCGACAGGAAGTTTTTTGGCCTCTCAGCTCCGTGTTTGTTTGTTTTCCCTGCTTGTTTACTTGCCGTCTGAGACGACAAGCTGCTTCTCCAAAGACGGCAGAGCGAACGAGGGTTACATGTACATATGCGACCAACGAGTTAGACATTTGGATTTACTGAGTCGAAATATAGGAATGAAAAAGGTGCCGATAAGTCTGGATTAAGAGCAGGAGGGAGGTATAGGGGAGGTGTCGAGGGAGGAGGAGAATGAGGGAGGTGTGGAGAAGGAGTATGACGCAAAAGAGAAAGGCAATGGGAAAGACAGAGGTATGGAAGAAGGGAGGTAAAGAGAATTATTTACACTGACAATATACCTATTTGGTCTGGAGGACACACACACACACACACACAGGTCTGCGTTAAAGCTGCACGAGGCAACTTTGCACGTTGGCAGCCCCAAGTGGCAGCGAGAGGTAACTGTTTACATTTTTCAAGTTTCAAGTTTCAAGTTTTCATTTTCCCGAAACCTTGTAAGGCGACATCAGTAAAGTAAAAGTCCTCTTCTAAGTGAGTGGTCGGGTGGAGGCGGTGAAGCTACTGCCGTTTAGGTTTTGTATTGTATTGATTTCCCACCAACACAGCAGACCAACACCAGAAATGAACTTGGGAAAAATACATGGTTGAATCTGTGCTCTTCACTGTTGCACTTCATGATTTAAGGCTGACGACACGGGGTGGATTTATATATTTAAAATCACATCTAGTGCAGCTTTAACCAATGATCCATTAATGAAGGTGACTCTCGCCTCCAGCTATCAGGCTGATTTACCCCAGAGTGCACAGCAACCGCAGTCTGGATCACTGTCAGGAGTGAGGAGGGTTGTTTGGTACATACTGCTGGCAGAATTGGACAGAAATAAGCCAAAGTGTTACCATTTAAATAAAATCACTGAAATTGGTGCATCGCTATGGATACACGTACAATTTGATGTCCTGGACATGTTCAGAATTGGAGCTACTGCAAAAATAGTGACTTTCTCAGATGGATGGCAGATACAAGCTCATGGTAGAAGCTAGAAAAATTCACCGCAGCTTCCAGCTAGTAAGTGCTTACTTGGGAATTCAGGGTTTGGCAGTGGACCCCGTTTTTCTCTGACTTCCTGAATTCTGACATCAGCAAAGAAACAGCTCTAGTCAAATGGAGGGAATGAAAATCTTTTATTTTGAAAGGGTCAATATTCGAAAGTTAAAAATCAAATGTGTTCGAGTCGTATTTACTAGCTGGAAAACTGAGGTGAACGCCATCTGTCTTTCCCATAGGACCTGAATGCAGCATTAGTCCTTTGGTGTCATTCTGGAGCTTGTTGTCTTTCCCATAGGACCTGAACGCAGCATTAGTCCTTTAATGTAATTCTGGAGCTGGTGGTGGTCTTCGGAGTTTGCGGTTCTTTAGTGGTTTATCTGAGACCTTAGCGGAGATCCGTACCGTGTCTCCGTGGCGATAATCCACTTTAGAGGCCGGGGCCCGATATTTTATCTCAGCGCTGTCACAGAAGGCAGGTGGGATTGACTGAAAAGAAATTATGAAAGAGGGCGAGAAAAAAAAAGAGGCAGAGCCTCGCCGAGGACATTGGGAGGGAAGATTGAATACAGGTTATCAAATCTGAACCCAAAATAAATCTCTTTCATCAAGCTCTCCGTCTCCTCTCTCTCCTCCTGTATACTCAGTATAACCAGATCAAACTCGCAGTGAACCGCTGACTAGGCTCTAACTCCAAACCTAGACACAGAGCATTTGCTTTTGCTAAGACGTCGTCGAGATGTAACGTGAAGGAACTCTTCAAGATCCTCATAAATTAAAGTACAGATTTAACGGTCATATTTTAGAGGTTTAAAGCAGTTTGCACCAACTTGTGTCTCCAAAAAACCCTTAAAACCCGGAGGAACTTGTTAACGTAACAAATGCAACATTTCAAGAAAGACCGGCATGAAAACAAAGCAACTATCTGCATGTAGTATCGGTGTTCTTGTTTAAAGTTATTGGCGTAATTGTAGTAAGACCTTTCAGAGGACGGAATCATGATAAAATAAAGTAATTTCCTGTGCCCCAAAAAAATCGTGAACGTGCACGGAGTATCATTGAAGTTGTTGACGGTGATATTTTGTAGTAGTTTCACATGCAAAATAAAGAAGGGATGAAGACTTTTTTTTTTTTTTTACCAGCGCCTCTCATCAGTATTCTGTGGACAGTGTTTTATACGTGGCAGACAGGTCATGGTGCGTCTCTACGGGCTGTCTGGAATGAGACATATCCAGCCCAGCACAATTAGCAGCACACACACACATGCATGCACACACACACACATTCAGACAGTACATACATGCACACTCGCACACAACAAGACGCGTCAACACACCCGCGCGGTACGCGTACAGGCGCGCGGACGCGAGGAATGGCGACGGCGGTAATTGCAGCGCGGTCTGACAGCCATCTTAATGAGATAACGAGAGATAGAGGGCGAGTTAGCGCCGCCCTCCTCCTCCTCCTCTCCCTCTCGTCGTCTTCGTCCTCCTCCTCCTCTACAGAGCCGGAGAGACAGACGGAGAGGTCGACCTCGGAGGGGAAAAGGGAGGGGGAGGTAGCGAACGGGATGACAGCAGAGAGAACGAAGGGAGGTTAAAGAGGGTCGGGGAAAAGAGGAGAGACGAGAAATGAGGAGGACGAAGGGGAAGGGGGAGGGAAGGAGCTGTGGCGTTAAGGCAAAGGGATGGAAGGGGCAAGGAGGAGGAGGAGGAGGAGGAGGAGAGGAGTGAAGGAGGAGGTAGATAGAGAGGGGTTAATAGAGGAGGAGAAGAGAGAAGAGTAAAGGGGTCGTGGTAACCTCGGAGAAGGAGGGAATGAGGAAAGGAAGGATACCCTCAGGAAAGAGCAGGCCATGAGTTTTGCACCAATGTACATTTCCCCTTTTGTGGGAAAAACAGGAAAGGGGAAAAAGTTGAAATCCCAATCGCCGGTTTGGTCGGGACGCTTGGTAGGCAAAGATTATCTGGCAGTGTGAAGGGTTTAAGACTCACCTTTAACAGACTGATCTGAAGCCAGTTCTATCGCTCAGTGTGTGATAACCCCGCCCTTGCCTGATCGTTTACCGTGAGCATATTTACCACAGAGAGACAGGGAAAAAAAGGCTAAATCCAACGTTATCTGTAGGCCCCATTGCATTTTGGGATTTTAAGTCTTCTAAATGTTTGACCGAATGGCCACACTTCCCTCCTTCAGTTTTATGCCAGCTGCCTATTTACCTCAAGGGTGTGTGTGTGTGTAGTAGCGTCTGGACCGTACACATAGGGGAAATCTGGCATCTGTATAGAACCGTACTGACTCAAAGAACCCTCTGGTTAAACGAATAATAATAAATCACATTAAATAGTACAGTTATTTTAACACTGCTGGTTTGGAGCATTTCATACATTCTTAAAGGTTCTTTACAGCACCAGAAAGGGTCTATGCAGAGACATCTGATGCTATTTCTACTATTTCTACTATTTCTCAATAGCGCTAAAAAGGTTCTGCTATGGTACAAGCACAAACCACCTCCTGGTACTAGATACAACCCTTTCAGAAAGGATAAGCTAGAACACTGTAGCACAAGCCTAAAGCACACAGGTACTGCACATGTTACAGCTGGCTATTAAAAAATAAGAGTCCCTTTGTCTCTCTCCTCTCTTTCTCTCTCTATGTCCATCCCTCCTCTCGCTCTATCTCAGTTTAACCCCCACCCAAAAAAAACACCAACCTATTTTTTTTTGTACTAAAATCCTTCTGCTCCTAATCCAGCCCCCAGGTGATTTTCAGGGGGTTAGTGATGTGGAGTGATCCTGCTCTGGCCTGGGACTCACTGTTCTTTTCACACACACACACACACACACACACCTACACACACAAATGTAGACCCATGTACACACGTACGCGCGCACGCAGACACATGTACGCAGACATATGCGCGCAATACAGACACGTGCACACATAATAGTGCACACGCACGCACGCACGCAGAGTGGAGGCCAGATGGGCACATCTGTGACCAACTGCCATCATCCAGACCAGGTGCTGAGGTGTTTCTGTGTGTGGATCAGTGTTTTAACACAATGAAAAAGAAAACACTAAAAGCCCTTTTACTGGATTGGAAGCCTGTTCTCAGATTAGAGCATGCCTTTGATGGAGGTACTTTTGATTTACAATTTGTACACTAAAGCACGGATTACAGTTTCCTTTGCAGGGGGCTTTTCTATTGTGCTGGATTGTGCAGTATTTTATTGTGTTATATTGTATTTTTCTTGCATTATTTCTTGCATTCATGATATTGCATTACATTGTGTTTTATTGTATTAAATCCTATTAAATACGTTTTGTGCAGTGGCTGTTCTATTGTAGTGACAGTAGAAGACACAAACAGATGCAACCCTTGAAACCTAATGGGTTTTTCAGATTATCTCCATAGAGGAAGCCTTTTTGGGTCCATGTAGCACCCTTACTCAACTTCCAAAGACTGACCTAAGACCTAATCTCTTCCAATTCTCGGATGCAATGTAATCAATAGAGTGTAATCAATGCAATCAATAAGGGATAAGGGATAATCCTGATGTCTGATCCATCTCACAATATCTCTCCCTACCCGTCTTCTCAACACTCATGGAGAGCAGTGAGGTTTACAATATTACAATATTATTATAACACACACACACACACACACACACACACACACACACCGTGTCCTACGTATGGCGTCTTCTGTCAGGGTGTGATGGTGAAGCTGATAGTGATTTATAGCAGACGCAGAATGGCCGTCTGAGATGGATGCGGCACACGCACCGTTTTAATATATCACACACATACCACACACACACGCGCGCGCCGCTGTAATATATCACACACACACACACACACACACACACGCACATAGTTTTAATTCATCACAGCTGACTGACCCATATATTGCTACCCAAAGCACTGCGAGGGAACGTGAGAGAGGGAAAGGACACCAAAACAGAGGAGTAACTACAGAACTGGGTTATACCCGGTTCCCTTCCAGTGAGTGTGAAACCGCCGCGTGCCGAGCCGCCGCTGTCCTCCTTCCCTCCTCCTCGTATCCTACTACAATATGAATCATTAAAATCCATGATTCCCTTCCCTCCCGAGTAGATTGCACATACTCATGCGGTGCTAATCGATGGAAGGCACAATCATAATTCTTGATTCCCGTGTCTCTTGTGTTACACGATCTCTCCCACTCCCGCTTAAAGGAAAACTCGACCCTCACCCTCTCACACTTCATCCATCGCTGGTGGTTCAACGCATTCCAGGAGTTATTTTGTGACTTTATTATACCCACTTTCCCTCAACCTGCCTCGACTACTTCAGTTCAGTTCCTACATTTCCCAGAACGCCTTTTGACAACCCCCTAGAGAACGGGCGTGAACTTGTTGCCGCTGCGCTCACGTCATATATCGGATGAAGCGGAGAGATGGGAAGATTTCCCCTTTGCTCCGACGGAGAAATCGGTGTCTCTTCCTCGTCTGTGGCGGATTTCTCCCGATGTGATCGATGAACGTCCGTGCAAAACGGTGAGTCTAGAAAGAAGCCCTCAACTTCAGTCTTGCTACTCCCTATTGCAGACTGATACAACACAACAGTGATTCAACCTATAGCCAGTTGATGAAACAACAAAACTCAATAGGTTTGTCAACCCATATTTTCTGCTCTCTTAGGCGTCAAACGGGGGCCGATGTTCGTGGGCCAATTGCTCTTTGAGTTGTTGTGACTGTTTACTTTCACACCCCGATCAAATTGTGGCTACGATCATGAGAAATCCTTTATTATTGGGGAAATTGTCATGTCTGACTTTGAAACACATCGCTCTTACCACTAAGTGGCCCTCCAGTCTCCAGCTCTCTAGTCACAAGTCAATTGCAAATGAAGAAGAATCAGTGTTGTATTCTGGGTAGAAATATAGGAGGAGGTTTCCAAAACTGCCACTAATGGCAGATTGGGGGGTTCACTGTGGAGATAGGGACTGCCACCACAGGCAAAGCCGAGTGGCAGCTACAGAATCTCAAACATCATCGACAGCTCTGTGTGACTATATTCACATCGTGTTGAGTAAATAAAGAAAACTAAGTATCACTGATATGAAATGTTTTTCTTCTTCGTCTGGAACATCTCTCCTTCTAATCTGATGCGCTACATCCAGAAAACGTGAGAGGAGAGAGCTATAAACAGTTGAGAAAGAAAAGGGGAAAAAATTGGTTTTGATGAATCGTGCATTGCCGCACTGCAAAAAGAGCAATAGCAACTTTCCTCTCTGCTATCGACGCCTCGCTATTAACACATTCTTCCATCGATCTGCAAGGTATGCCCGTCTCTCCCTCTCTCTCTCTCTTTGTCTTTCTTCCCCCCAGACAGTGAAAAGATTACATCTGTGCTTTCATTACACAGCTTTATTTTCCATTGCTGAGCTGAAAATTGTGTCTTGCTGTTTGCCATCATTCGGCTTTATTACAGAAGCAGCCAGACAGTGTCAACAGGCTCCTCAGTCTGATCCTCTATTCTGTTGGTTACATCATCACGCTGCAACCGCTGTTACAGGAGCTGGTTGGCTTAGGGAACGCCTGGCAACCAGCTCGGATATAAAATATCTAAATATATTTAAAAAAAAAAAAAATGTGCAAACCACCAGCCAACGCTGGTGCAAAGTTGGCAGGCAGCAAACCTGTGTTTTCTGTATTTGGCAGGGGACAAATGTAATTGGCTGGTTAAGTTCTGAATCGACTACGGCTGCTTCACAAAGTAAAGAAGTTTCATGCTTGGGAGAAAATTGTATTTTATTGAGTAAAGCCAGTGTCTGTGTATCTGTTTGTTAGCCAGAAGGGCCAGCTTTTCCTGTGTGCTGATGTGCCTAAAACCCTTTTCAGACAGGATTAGTTTTCAGGACAATGTGTGTAAAGTCATTGTTATGACAGGACGTGTGTAATGTTAATGACCAATTTGCGCAGGATAAGAGAGATGGGGGTGTCTACTCCTTGTATGTGTTGTCGTCACGCTAAAAAGGTTCCATGCGTCACACGTAGCTTCCGCGATTGACGTTGAAACCACAATAATAAACAGCATGGCTGCAAGAGGGGAAAAGTCTCGCAACTGGATGAGAATTGAGACCTCTGGGAGACTTCATCTCACTTTGGGGTGAACGTCGCTTTCAAACTCGATTTGAGCAGATGGTCCGCAGCCATGCGATTTGAGAAGCGATATTTGTAGAAGTTTGCCCGCAAATATCCCTCAGTGAACGATGCGTTCGGGAACTGGACGTACCGACTATCTCAAATGAAGATATGGGGATTACAAAAGGCACAACAGGCGAAGTGGCTCAGACCCTATGAAGAGAGGCAATAAATAACATGACTTTTCAATAGAATCAATATAACTCAAAAATATTGCAGTATAGCATTACTACTCAACTGACTTTGCAATATGATTCAAGTTATCAATATCCAATGTCTCTGCAAAATCAATATAACTCAAAATACCTTTCAATGGCATTGACAATGTACATCCAATCACCTTGTTGTCAGTTTGTCACGTGACTCTCCAGTAAATAATCCAATATCAGCAAAGTACAAATGTCAATACACTTATCTAATGAGGCGCCCAACACACACGCTCACACTCGAATGCACACAAAAATAACAAACGTTGCAGGTCTGTGTGTTGGTGCGTGGTGGGTAGCTGAGAAGAGTTCAGCATGGATGTGGAACGGAGGTGGACGAAGAGAAGAACCCGCGTGCTGTGTCAGCAGCAGGGCGCTATGCACGGAGAGAATGAAACAGCGGGATGCAGTTCCAGCAAGGCCACAGGACCTCACTGAGCGCTATCTGGTTGCAAATCTTCTTCTGAAGAGTGTGCAGCAAGCAGGGGTTTTACGTTACCGAATTACAACGCCGTAATACAGTGGAAATGCACGCGACACTTAACTCTCTTCATTTTAGCTGTGCCTATCAAACACAAGCAAACACACAGACAAAGTATTTAAAACTGTGCTATGTAACTTTCTGTAATGTAGTTGTTTGCGCCCCCAAGTGGCAGCGAGAGGTAACTGTTTGTATTTTTGAAAACTTCACTACCCATAGCTTTCTGTAGCGATAGCCGAGGCGCTAGCTAGCGCATTGTTGTTTCAGAGTTGTGTGTTTGGCTCGTAAGTTTGAATTCGTCACTTCCTGTGCTCGGAGAAAACGTTCAGTGTACCTACCGACTCCAAAACTTCACTGGGGTGAATGGAGCGAATCTACAGCGGCTCAATGAAGGGGGAGGGGCCAGTCTTCTCTGTCGCAGCAACACTTCATGAACTAGACTGATAAGGTACTTGGATTTTTACATCAAAAAAGTGACAGAATGCAGCTTTAATGACCTGAACCTGACTTGAATGAGCTGAAACCTTTCTACATCCCCACACACTGGCACACATAATGGTCTGTGTCACAGCTGAGAACCTTTCACCCATCTGACTGAAAATGAAGAATAGATCAATCTTTCAGGCATGTGAGGATATAACAATCTCTCCTCATCAAAAGGCTACTGGCCAATATCCTGCCTCTATGGGGTGCAGGATACATGAGACTCCTACACACATGCACACACACACATTTTCCAGGCCCTCCCTCTGGGCTGGATAATAGCCATGGTGTGTGAGATATAATCAGAATGGCAGCGACAAGACGGCAGTGGCCTCTCAGATAACCGAGAACAGAAATTTTAAGAAAAACTTTAAGGTAGAGAAAGTGAAGAGGTTTTTCTTTTTCCTCCAAAATCAGAACCACAATTTTCTGGAAAAAACAACACCATCTCTTTCAAAATGATTGCTGGTACGAAAGTAAAACTCACTTTGGGATATTATTGAAGTTATTAGTCATCTTGAGGCCTTTGTGCATGTAAAAGAGCAGAGAGAGAGATTTACTTGAGTCCTTAGTTAAGTGGAGGCAACTATTTCACTTGGGAATATCTTGTGGTAAGGAATAGACATCTGACCATGTGTTGCTGAAGTTTTGGCTAAGTGCATCACTCCCAAAAAAGCCTTGTACATCCCCTTAAAAGTTTGGGTAACTTTTTTTTTTTCATCTGTTGTACATCTAGCTTGTTTGAGCTCATATTTAATATATATAAAAGCAGACTTGTGACAGCCGGGTGCCTGTTTTGAACTCCTGGACTACTGTCAAGGTGCCCTTGAGCAAGACACTTAAGCCCAACTGCTCCAATGGGCTGCTCACTGGCCGACAAGAAGACTGTGGTTGTGTGTGTAGCTGTGCGAAATGTGAAGCAGGACACCGCTGCAAAACAGCAAGCCTGCACAGTCGACTTTCTAGACACGGAAAGTTTTCATCCACGGCTAGAAGCAAGAAAGAAAAACACGGAGCTGCTCCATTGATGATTAATCGCAGACGGACTCTGTGGACTTTGTGGCTTGTGGTTGTCTGAATCTTTACATCCAAATGAGCTTGAAGCTGTGAGGCAGGAAAAAAAAGTCTATATCCCCATAACCCTTGGAAGTGTTACTCCACAAGCCAAAGTCGACAGAGCAACTCCAGGATTCGTCCCCTTGATGACGTGATCAGTCTTGGCTTTTTGTTTCCTGCTTTGGGAGTGAGCTGTTCATACATTCTATTCCCCAAAGGAAAAGAAAAAACCTATGAATTAATTTTTAGGATGAATTTCCCTTTAGCAGTGAATATTACAGTCATGCAGTTTAGCTTGCTACTCCCCGATGAGGACCGCAGTTGCCAACATACATCAGAGTGTGTCGTTACAGCATGTTTATTCAGGTTTTCGCAGCAGCATTTTAAAGGAAAAACCCACTCTAAAACACTTCAAGGCTGTTATACAGTGCTATTGGTGTTGTACTTTGCATTTCTGGGCCCAGTTTTTGTTGTTTGGTGGTGGTATTTTTCTTATTCCCGCAGATAACTGGTCAAAGGTATGCAAAATGACACGACGTCGAGATGCATCAAGAAACGGGGTTCTTCCATTTTTCACCAATCCTGTCGCAGAAGAGGCAGAGACGCCAATTTCTCCACCGACGGTAGCCAAGATGGACCATTTATCTGCTTCCAAAATGCAAGAACTTCAAATATGTTGGCATCACCCTGGGCAATAAAGTTAGTTTCCATCGACACGACCAGCGACATCCTTAAACCACTTCCAGCAGAGCCTCTTGCAATCCGGTAAGTCAAGGGCCTCCTCGTGTACAGCAGCTTCAAAGAGCCTGTCCTCCGCTACTGCTCCATCTGCTCCTCACCATGCTCGCAGTCACCAACAGGAACAAACGCTGTAAGTCATCGGACCTCTCAGACCTCAACACCAGTGTTGCCACGCATAAATACAACACTGAATATAACACAATACTGGCCGGATACAGATCCTTTATCTGCCAAAAGCAGGCTTGAGTGGGAGCTTTGTGCCCTTAAAGGCAAAGTCCACCCTAAATCACTAGCTATTGGTGATGCACCTTGTATTTCTGGGTCCATGTTGTTGTTTGATGGTGCATATTTCATATTCCTAAGATTAATTGGCCAAATGTAGACGACATGAGGTTACAGCTACAATAAATAGCTACGATCTTCTAAAACATCACCAGTAAACATTCAACCGCATTGAACATCACAGATTGATGATATACTATAACGGCGTAAGAGTATCCGAGGGTGGGATTTTCCTTCAACAAACTACCTCAGTAATATCAATGAGTGTAATACTTGTACTTGCTTTTGCTCTTGGTAATATGTGTGCTGTGAAGTATTTGCTGTACAACAAAAACATCTTGCCATCTTGATACGCTTCCTTGACATCTGCAGTGGATGAAATGCCGTCTTCTCAGGGCGAGAGAGAGAGAGAGGGAGAGATTTAATAATTCAGTTATGAAGGGACACTGGTTAACTGTTCATTGGAAAGAGAAAATTGATCTGGAATTGGTTCTGGAATTGGTTCTATTTGTCAGGCTCAAGCAGCAACTAATTTCTGTCCTCCCCTTTCCTTCCTCCTGTCCCTCTGGTGGTGCACCATGCTGCTCTGACCTCCTCATACGACAGTGTAGAGGTCTGAGGGTGAGTACTGTCACACTCACACACACACACAATCTGCAAAGGCACATACAAGATGGCTATTACAGCAGTAGCTACAACGCTGTACTTCTAATAGCAGCCGACTTAGCTATTGACACTGGCCAATGTAGCACAACTGGCCCAGCAGAGGCCACGGTATATTTGGCAAACAACTGTTTAGCAATTAGCATTTAGCAAAGCACAAAAGGGGTAGAAGAAGGCTAAGGTTAAATGAAGACAACAGGTTACAGGCTTAGCTAGCAAATGTTAGCTTTAATCACCATTTCCCTCACTAAATGTGCACAAATCACCTAATGCACCTAACAGCTGAACGTGTAGCTGAAAGTGCATTAGGAAACGGTAGAAAATGAGACAGGCGCTGACCTGCAGAATGACTCCTGGAATGCATTGAACACTGTAGATTGATGATGCGTAACAGCGTGAGAGTATCTGTGGGTGTAATTTTCCTTTACGGAGAGAAAGCCTTGGAGCCTCGTTACTGCATCGCAAGAAATTCGAAGCACTTTACTGTGAAGAGCATAGAAGTGGGCATTTCCCTGGACTTTCTTCACCGGGTTGAACTGACGGGTAAGCTGACGTGTAAAATCTCAAACTGGTTCTCACAA
Source organism: Hoplostethus atlanticus (assembly GCA_034670405.1). Lineage (NCBI taxonomy): Eukaryota > Metazoa > Chordata > Actinopteri > Trachichthyiformes > Trachichthyidae > Hoplostethus > Hoplostethus atlanticus. The sequence goes on from JAXDDX010000090.1 coordinate 968,066, forward strand.
GGGTAGAAGTACCGGAACAAACACACAGACATACACTGACATCTTCATAGGGTGGAGTGGGCTAAGGAGGGGGTTTCTCAGACACCTTAATGGGTCATGTTAACATGGATCTGGCCCAGCGTTTTCAGCAGCGGTCCAACTTCCTGCTGATGCACACAAAGCACTGTGGAAATCACCGAGGATGACTTGGTGTATAGCATGGCGCAGGCCGGCATGGGGAAACGTTGACACGGCACCTTCTGCGATTCAATTTTCCGTCAAATTGCTGCTCCCTCCTCTACCGCGAGCCTTTCCGTGAAGCCCATTCTTCACCTCCCATCGTGACACCTTCTCCCTCATCATCCCTCTCCTTTAATCATCCCTCCTTCCTGGCATCACTTTGATGGAAGCTTTTAGATGGTTTTGGGTAGCAGGTGCCGGTTCTTTGTGCCGATGTTCAGTATCTTTAAATTCGACATTTTGCATGCCCGAATTATTCTAGAAAATTTCTTCAGCCTTTCCACCAGATTTGGAAAGGCTTCTTGTCAGGGTGGATAGGCCTCAAACAGCGTTTTTGCTCATTTTACCTCATTTTTTCCTTCTTCTCTCATCTTTCTCACCTTTTCTTTCATTTCTCTCTCTTTCTGTCCCATCAAAACGTCACATTACAACCAGCCCAGGTTCAGGACTTCCCGACACCGATTGGTTGATATCATTTTTTTGATAAAGGGCCAATATCAACCTCATGTATGGGCAAACCAACACCCCCCCTCCACCCCCCCTCTACATCTTTCATCCTCCTCTTTATTTGCCCTTCCTCAGCAAGGAGCGCCAGTGTTTCATTTTGGACTGGAGGAGCAAAATGACCTCCTCTGATCACCCACGCTGCTTTACTCCCTCTCATTCCCTCTCTGCTCGCCTCCTTAACTCTCACTTCTTTTCTCATTTCCTATCCTCTGCATTCCCAGCCTTACCCCTGCCCCCAATTTCAACAACTCTTCTCCCACTCTATCTCCCTCTATCTGCCTCTTGGTTTTTTTCTTGTCTCCCGCCCTATTTATTATCTCTTTGCCACTATCTCACACCGTTTCTCACTTTCTCTGCCTTATTTTAAAAGGTGTTATGTGTAGCATCTTAATGTCCATAAATCATTACCTCACTGACTTTGAGACATCAGTATAATTTACCGTAAACAAACCAGACCATCACTAGAAGCCTGTCAGCCTCTACCAGCCTCTACACTGCATTTTACATTGTGTACCACTGGGTCAGATTTGGAGGGAAATCTGCTGGATTGCTTTACGGCACAAAACAGGAAGAGGGCGCTGTTCTTCCAAACGGAGCTCAAGCTTTCTGAGTTTCTAACAGATGGTGGAAGGAGAGAAAGGAAGATGGAAAAATCACTTCCAACATGTTGATCCTCTTCAGGAAAGACAAAGACAAACAGGGAGGGGGTTTGGGGATGGGGAGCAATGAGGTTTATGGGAAATGTAGTCTTAATTTGGAGAAACACTAGCGCTAACAATACCACCGGTGTGAGATAGAGGCTGCCAATCATTATACCAAGGTGTCACAATTAATTTGACATTGATGTTTCAAAATGCGACACGTAAGCACCTTTAACCGGCCTCGTCTCTCCTCTCTCGTCATCTTTTCTCTCCTCCCTCCCGCCCCCCGTCTCTCCCTCACATTGTGTATGGGTGGCTCGTCCGTTTTGGTGTTTGGCATGCTGATGTCTAGGAGAGACCTTTCACTTTGACCCCAGCCTCATCACATCACACACACAGACTGATAAGGCCCTACGAATTACACACACACACACACACACACACACACACACACACACACAGTTGTCACAGAGCCAATTTAGTCCAATCAGCCTAGCAGCCTAAAGCGGTGTGTAGACAAAGGCAGTTGTCTCTTTGATATGGGCCACACCGCTAAATAGGAACCAAATTCATTCTTAATCCCTCCTTTTCTTCTCTCCGTCTGTGTGTGTGTGTGTGTGTGTGTGTGTGTGTGTGTGTGTGCACATGTCTGTATGTTCTTGTGAGTATGTGTGTCCTGCATACATACTCCAAAGTGTTTGTCGCTACACATCAGTGTGTGTGTGTGTGCGCATCTCGAGTGTGCACTGTGTGTCACTGCACCTCAGTGAACCATGCGCATGCTCCTTGATGTGTATCACTGCACGTGTGTGTGCGCATGTGTTTGAGTGTATATATATATCTCCTGCATGTGTGTGTGTGTGCACATGCATGTATGACTGCATGTATGTTTGTGCACGTGTGAGTGCGTTGTATGTTTATGTGGGTGTACATATCCCTGAAAGTGTGTGTGCGCACAGGTAATATAAGTCTGTATATATCCCTGTGTGTGTGTAGGTGTGTATATATAAATCTCTGCATGTGTGTGTGTGTGTGTGTGTGTGTTTGTGCGCGTGCACGTGTGTGTGTTCTGAGTGAAATGTCACTAGCTGTTGGCGCCGAGTACAGTGAAGCCACACAGTGAGTCGCTAATTGGCCGGGTTTTGCAAGAACTTCCTGACGGGTTGACAAATAAAGCGCTCCCGTTTCCTTTTTCCCCTTCGTGGATGTTTTAATGAAAAAAATAAAATAAATACAGCCTAAAGGTTAGAGCCCGTGCCACGCTGACTGCCAGGGGAAACGAAAGGCGGAAATCTATAAAAACGAGACGCAGATTCCAAGAAATAAAATAAAATGTAAAAAAAAAAACGAGGTGCGATGCCGCTCCTGGCTTTGTCAGCTAGATGGATAATAAGGCTGTGGTGGATTCATTTAGCAAAGATGACAAAGCCAGCATAACAATGTCTCTTTCTTTGTCTATTAGGCTCTATGTCGCTCTGCCTCTCTCTCTCTGTTTCTGTCATTCTCTACGCTGCTTTGTCTCTCTCGGTCTGTGTAGGCTACTGCAACCGCTATTGGACTAAAATCGAAAATCAGTCCAGGCATCAGGTAATTTATTGGCCAAACTACATCTACGTTCAATCCACAGGTTGTCAACACAGGTGACGTCTTGTCCGCCTACCAAAAGTATGCCGGTTTTCAGTCTCTCAGATCTCAGTTACACTACAGAAGCCGGTCCGAAAAGGTCATTTGGCCCACATGGCATGCCGTACCCACACCAAAACGTAGAGCCTTGCGCTACTGTGACTAGCATTTTCCACTTACATTAACCGGGAAATGTCCACATTTACAAGAGAGAACGAGAACATGCATGTAGTTTCTCTTGTCTGCACCACAGTAAATCTGCCATGTGAATAGCTGGCCCTTCAGTGAACCGGTGAGATTGCTCCACACACACACACACACACACACACACACACTGAGCTTTTGCTCCCAGCTCCATTCTACTCTGGTGTTCCACTTTCCTACAGTGTTTCTGACTTTCAGCGGTAATGAAAATGAGTCAGAAATAGCTGGCCTACTTTCAGCTCAAACCCTCTAATGACACGGATAAACCTCGTCGCCGGGGTTTCTCGCGCACTTTCGGGGTGACGGGCGTTTCACGGTTTACAGGGTAAAAGGTTGGGTTTGAGTGGCGGATCGTGGCGGGGGGGTGGGGTGGGGGTCTGATCGACACTTGCGAACGCCGCACTGAAAACAGTTGTCACAGCTCAAGACGGTTGTTGTACGTCGCTCTCCGTGTGCGATCAGGTGAAGTGGAATTGCTGTTTCAAAATAAAATAAGACATCCAGCGTGGTGACTGACTGAAACTGTGGAGTTTTCAAGTTAAAGCTGCACCAGACGCCAGAGTTAAAGCACACCGGTCTTATCAGCCTAAATCATAGAGTAGGGCTGCAGGACCAAATTGACCAAACCAGGAAGTGATGAATCAAATGAATCAAAACCAAACAAGTCAAGGCAGTGTCAAGGAATCGAGGACCTGTTGGAAAGAGGACCACTGCATCATATTCTGTCTTCTTCACTCATGCACTCAGTCTACCGTTTGGAGGACTGTGTATTGCTCTTTGCAACAGGCTCTTAAACTTCAATGGCTCTCTTGTTTCTCACAACATGCTCTGCGTATTGTTTTGCATTGTACGGCAGCCTCTTTCAAATGCACTCCGCTGATGTTGAAGAGTTTAAGGTGTTTTCACTGGATTGAAAAAGCGTCTCTCGAAATTTCTGCAGTACTTCAAATGCTGCGTTTCATTACATCCTATTGAAAACTTCATCTTTAAAGGATGCCTTGGATAGAGGGGCTGCGCAGTACTTCACGAAGCATCTCTTTCAGACCCAACTTTTGCCCAAGCAACAATACGATGCTTTTATACAAATATTAAAAAAAAGAAGAAAAATAATAGGGCTGCCCCCTGAAAGTCGACTGAGTCATCTGTCGGAGACCTGTCAGTCGACTGAGATTCTTCAAGTCGAGCAGTCGTTTTTGTCAGTCAGTGTGCATTAAAATAACAGGATAAAACAGATAGAAGCTTACAAAAATCCACGGGGATAACATTTCAATGAGGAATTATAAATAAGGGGAATCTATATTTTTATATTCTATTTAAAAAAGAAAAAAAAAATGTGACAAACATGCACTGGTATATGAAACGGTGGCAGATCTGGCCGAGAGTCTGTATCAAAACATTGAGCAGGGCCCAGCGCAAATGGAACGCGAGGACAGCAGCACGGAAACTGAGCCTCCTCCAAAAAAGAAAAAAAATGACAAGGAGAAGGAGATAGCCATGCTGCTGATGATGTCAACTGATCAAGAAGAAGAGGGACTGTCACTGATTCAGAACGAAATGAAGACATGCTTGATCAAACAAAAGATGATGCTAGGCCACTGAACTGGTGGAGAAACGTGTACTCTGCATCCCCTCCACGTCTACACCATCGGAGCGAATATTCTCAAAGGCCGGCTTCATCGTTAACAAGACCCGAAGTTCACTGCTCCCAAGTAATGTGGACAAACTAGTTTTCCTCTCCCACACTTAAGATTTATTTATTTTATGTTTAAAGAGAATACAGCCTATAAGCCTGAAGACGAGAAGTTATTATTTCAAAGCGCCGTGAATGCCGTGAATTTATTTAAAACGGTTTAATTTGTTTATTCATTTACACGTTGTTTTTCATGTTTAAACTGAAGTGAAATATAAAACAAATTCGGCTATAAGAGCATTTAAAATAGAAACACGTGTGCTGTCTGTCTCATTATTCCGACAAATCCATATGGTAGCGCGACATTACGCCTATATGTCGAATAACAACAATTCAAATAGGCCGCAATTCAAATCTTGCAGCTGTCTTTTATTGATTTTTAAATGCTCAAAAATATGTTCCCATGACTCTGTTGCATTTGACTATGTTAATGTGCTCGAAATCATCACTGAAACTCATGCCAATGGATTTTCTGACTGCCATATTATTATATATTAAATATTATCTATATATAAAAAAAAAAAGGAACGAATAGTCGAATCGTCGTATTGAACGGCCGAATCCGATTCGACTGACAAAATTCTGAGTTGGGTACAGCCCTAAAAAATAATCTTGAAAGAAAAATAGCATGTTTTAAGATTGTTTTTCCCGTTTTGAGGAAAACAAATCATTTCAGCGCGACTTAAAGCGTGCCAGTGGCATATACAGGAGAGGTAGCCATGAGTCATACACTATAGTCACCATTTAGGACTTGCAGCTATATGGTCTTATCCAGGGCAACTTGAATGTACTGAGCACAACACATGTGAAGGTCCGCACGTTTCCACCACTGCAAGAATACTAGTAGTAAAGGACGTGCACAGGAAAACACCATTTCATCCTCAGTTTATTTGGAGGTAAATGGCTTCATTTCATCTTTGCAATCACAACAATACAAAGTCTTACTTAGTCTGGTGCCGTGCGTCACTTTACTGTTGCCGATGACAAATGATTTATTGTGAAAATACCACAAAATTTCTTGATCACAAAACGTTCTAATGACTAAACAAGGCAATGGTAAATATGTCACACCCCGTTAATGATGCACCCCGCCCCCTACTGGGCCAATCAATGACAAATTGACAAATATGACACTTTTTTTTTTTTTTTAAGATTATTGTTTTGGGCATTTTTTGCCTTTATCACCTAACCCTGGGTGAGAGGGGAGGGACATGCGGGCCAGATTCAAAGCCAGGACGTCGCGGTTACGTGGTACTGCTGAGCCACCAGGACGCCCACGACACCAACTTGCTTTGACTTGTCTAACTGTAGCGCCTCCCCTGGGCCAATCGGTGTAATACTGAAAATCCCGGAACGCAGTGACGACAAAAGAATTGAACCAATGAACGGAGACTGATCCGCGGCGGCTGTGTACCGCTGCACCGATATCATTGTGCCCTTGGGCCAGGCACATTGCAAGCTTCTCCCAGAGTCTGTGAGGGGCATTAGAATTCATCATCACGTCTTGGGCCCGGTAATCAGTCAATTTAGGGATTAAATGAGCACAGCGAAAGGCAAATGTAACATCGTTTCAGCACAGCATGACCGGACAAATACAATCAGTCACATATTAAATGCACCATACACACACACACACACACAAACACCACCTATCACATTCATTTAATTGCTTCAACATTTTGGAGCCTCCTTTCCCTCTCCGTCTGGAAGGCCTCGCCTACGGCTCTGAAATGTCCATCCTCCCTGATAAGTCAGTGTTTGGGTGTGTTTACATTCACATGTGGTGGTGGGGGGATCTGTGTATATATATAAAAGCATAAAAGAGAGAGTGTGTGTGTGTGTGTGTGTGTGTGTGTGTGCATCCTGAAGGCTAACTCTCCAAACCCCCACTGAAGGATCTATCTCTCACCGTAGCAGCTCGTCGAGACTCATTCAGACAACTCTGCGTTCAAAACAGTGGATGAATAATTCTCTTTGAGCCTCCACCTCACTCCTCCCCTCCTTCTCCTCCTCCTTCTTTCTCCTTCTCCTCCCTCCCTCCCTCCCTCCATCCCCACAGCAGCTACAGCAGGTTTTTTGAAGAATAAGACAATTTGGTGGGAGAGACGAGCCGCAGCCTTGAGACGGCTCTTCCTCCAGGCTGAGAAGGATTTATGATGGACTGTCAACTTATGGAGGGGGAGGGGGGGGAGGGGGGGGGAGAATAATGTGTTTTCCCACTTCCGACCGCAGTTGGAGGGGAGCAAACAAACAAAGGCAACTTCATCCGAAGGTTGGGCGAGGTGAGCACACTGTAGGCATTTCCTGCAGTCTTTCCTGTGTTGTCAGAGCATAACCAACAGCCCTCATGGGGGTTTAAGAGGGGCACAGTGCACAGAGTCAGAATTCACTACTCTAGTACTATGAGCAGGGGTGGTTGGAGGGTAGGAAGCCCCCTAAAGTGACTTCATGTCATAGTATAGAGGACTTTCTGATCCATTGATCTATTTTTGTCAATATTTCATCAATTACTTGACTGCAGAGCTCTATGTAACTCTTAGTTTGCAGGGAGCGCTGCTTTCCAAACCAACAGGGCCGAGGGAAACTCAAACCGGCATGAAGACCGGCAGTGTGGGACTCCAGTGTGCGTTTTATTGTATTGAAAAAGGGCGTGTTGTAATCACTTTCTGGGGTCGACGGCATGAGTTTCAACTGAGAGGGATGACATTTTGATCAGAATCAATTGCTATCATGCCAAAAAAACTAGAAAAATAAGGCCTGAGCTGACTCTTCTCAGCTGCTGGTGTTGTGTTTTGGAGTAGAGACTAGGGCTAAAGACAGTTTAGTCACATGTAGTCACCTACATTTGGAAACTAATCTACACTATTCACTTTTACTGAGAACGTTACTGAACTGACCTCCAGACACATCCACAGCAATCTTTTTCAGGTATCTCTCTTTTTCTAGCCTGGTTCTTATATATTGAGTCATAGGAGGTTTGCGGCACAACTACAAATCCTCTATACTTAACAGTAAGTAGAGCCACACTGGTGTAAAGTTACTTTTTACTGCTCTTTTGAGGGGAAGTTTTGTTTCATCCACTACTGTTTATTTACCACTACATCACTGGCTATGAAACAATTTCGGAGCCTCCAGTTGGATTACTGCGTAACATGTACAATATTATAGCAGTGGTTATATATTTAAAGCCCCGTGACATCAGCATTAAGCTGCGGTAGATAATAATGTTCACAAAGCCATGCTCATTCACGACGGACCATGCAGGAAATGTAACTCGTCAATAGAGTCAGAATACACTACTCTAGTACTATGAGCAGGCGTGGTTGGAGGGTAGGAAGCCCCCTAAAGTGACTTCATGTCATAGAGAGAGAGAGAGAGGGCAAACTGGCCCTCTCTCTCTCTCTCACTCACAAGACAGTCTAGCATACTGTATACATGCAGGATAAAGGTTGCCCAGGTGCTAGGTGCTACACCGTCAATCACAAAAGAGGCCCATTGGACTTCTGTTGGTCTTCGTCAGGCACATGGAAATGAAAACCGAGTGGTTTCAGAGATGCAACCACAAGCATCCTTTTGCTGACACTTGACAAATACACACACCTTACAAACAGACACACAAGGCCGAGACAGCCACAGTCTAAAATGTCCACTTGGAGAGGATAGTGGGCGTCTTTCAACAGCCATCAACTCCATCCACTATTACAGCTCTCTCTCTCTCATTCTCTTTTTCAATCCCTCCTCCCTCCCACTCACTCTTTACTCTTTCCCCCTCAGTCCCACATGTTGTTGCCTTTGGCTTCAAAGACCTCAAGGCCCTTGGGCCAAACAAAAGACCATGTGTGTAAAGAATGCGGCACAAAAGCAAAAGATGCTGGATCGACGACATCAAACTTCAGCAGGCACCTGAAAACACCCCCGGCTAGGTCAGTCGTCGCAGCTATCACCGGAGCTGATCCTTGCCTTTTCGCATGGTCTCAATTCACCTAACTGTAAGAATATATTGACAAATCGTATTTGTATTCCCATGTGCTCCCTCCATCTAGGACCTGGACCTGATTCTGTAGCATCCATATTGTTTATCTGCAGGTTGACAGTATTCAACAAAACCAAAGCTAGAGTGGCCTGTGGCGGCTCAGAAGGACAGAGCAGCATTGAGTCTTTTTTTTTGACCCAGATCAAAGATGAGCAAACATAAAGCCAGAGTCATCCCAGGCAGAAAGCTATTACAGAGGCAATCATAAAGGACCTCATCGTTTCATGAAACCTTACCCCCTATCCTTGGTCGAGAAATCTAGCATCAAGAGTTTCACGACAGTTGTGGAGGAGAGATACTTGCCCCGGTGAGTCGGGAGCACAGGGACTAGGCGTCTCAGCGAGCTAGCGGTAGAAAAGGAGGCCGACATAAAATCCACATTAGAGAAGGCCGACGCCGTGTCAGTGACGGTGGACATTTGGACTGACGAAAACACGCGTGGCTTTCAAGGGGTGACGTGCAAAGGAGACCGGTGCAAAACTGCAGTCACTTCTTCTAAGTTGTGACAGATTTACATGGTCTCACACTGGAGAAGGAATCTGTGGCGAACAGGTACATGACAAGTTTGAAATAAAATACAGGATGGATTACATTATCTGCCTCCAATTTGAAAAAGGCCTTCACGGTGGCCAGAGCGAAGAAGAGTCTCCTACCTCCTCCCATTGAGTGGGGTTTTCTACTACCATGCTGCATGTGGAATCCATTCGGAGCAACTGCCGACAACAGCGCCTGCAGTGTTTTGCACATACAGTACAGCTGGTTCTTCAAGATGGACTAAAATTGGCTAACATCCCACTGGCTAAGGTGACTAAATATTGCTGTGTACTTCACTTCACTCTGTGGGCTGAAGAAAGCATTTGAGGCAGAACGTGGAGCGAATTGCGGTATTCCCTCAGCAACATCAGTCCGACGGAAGTACACTGCGTCATGTGGATGCAGTCATCTGAAAGGTCAAAGGCTCAACAGTGTCCTTGAGGCCCAAGGACATCTCACCCAGAGGATTTAGCCAGCTGAAAGAGCCATCTTCTTGGAGCCATTTCTGGATGTTCTTCTTGGGTTGTTTTTCACTAGTTTTAATATTTTTCTTGCGGACCTTGGTGATATTTTAGAAGGACATCCACTTCTACGCAGAGTCTCTGTTGTGTTCAATGCTCTCATTTTGTATATTATTTGTCTCACAGTGGACTGATGAAGGCCGAATTTCTTTGATATGACTTTCCAACCTTCCCCAGACTGATCCACACTCACTCCTCTCTTCTGGTGGTAACACCAAACTGACCAGGTTTCTCACGTGGATTTAATGGAAGTGACACCCAGATAAAAGATCAAAGATCTGAACTTTGACTGGTTAACTTCAACCCAATTATTTACCCATCTGATTCTACTGACTTACTTGGTGTAACTGCAATTAACTGCAAATTGCACCTGCACTAACTATTTTCATTTTACTACATGCACAAATTCCTTTAAAAACATATGAAATTGGTAAACATAGATCCCATATTTCTTTATTAATTAAGGATTGCATGGTAAAAACTCCAAAACTGCACATGGGGTTGACAAACGTTCAAGCGTGACTGTAACGTGACTGAATGTGAGAGCGTGCTGCGAACAAAGTGACCTCGCACATTGTTGTTCTTCCATCCTCCTCCGTACATATTCTCTCTCCAAATGAACTGGATATATATATATATACATTTCAAGCTATTCATAAGGCATTCATCTCATGTTCTGTTGCTAGCGATACTAATTCTGCTACATTGCACATCCTGTTAAAGATGAAATCCTTTTATGTGTGTGTTTTAATACATACTGTACATTGCTGCTTAAAATGTCCAAGTGTTGGAGTTGTCATAACCTTACATAACCCCCATTTGCAATATTCTTCTTTCCATCTTCACTAAGGGTTTTGTCTAATCTAATCTATAGTAGCAGAAGACAGTAAGAATCGATCACTCTGTAATGCTGACAGAAGAGCGCCTGGCAGCAAGTATCAATAGACTCTCATATGGGTATCAATAGACTCTCATTCAAAGCCTCCTCCTATGCTGTCTTACACTGGACCCCTTTATTCAACACTCAGCCTATAATAACCCTCAGCAATGCAACAAATGACAAGCTTGGCAAGAGATTTCATCTTGTATTCAGGCACTGGTTGACTTGATTCATGCCAGTGTGACTTCTTTCAGGAAATCATCACGAAAGAAGGAATTCAGTCTCAAAGCGATGAACTCGTTTTGAGATGATATCGCTTGTTCACCCCGTGTACGTTATCCTGAAAAAAAGGTTGAAACCAGGTTGTCCATGTAGAGAGATCTGAAAAATATACTGAGGTACATTTGATGGATACAAAGTAAAATTTCTTGCCAAGCTTGTCATTTCTTTGCAATGAGTCCTCTTTAGTCAATCTTTCTCCTGCTGCAAGAATATCCCTCTCAACAAGTCATTTAGTCTGAGTATTGAGTCTGGAAATCTTGTTTTCATTGCAACAAGTGAAAAAAACATCTGCCAACAGGGTGAGATCAAGTATCAAGAAGATGAAACAATTTGATTTGCTTTGGAAATAAGTGGAATTATCTCACGCCGTTTGCAGATTTCCTAAGTAGTTTTAATAAAAATGGGATTCAAAGACTCTTAAATGCTTGACTAAATATACTTGTTAAGATGGATATTTTTGAAATGCCTCCCTCTCTCTCTCTCATTCAGACAGGATCAACTCAGCAGCTCCTCCAACCAGGCTGAAAAAAGAAAAAAAAGAGCAGAAAAATGCCACTCCAGCATCCCATGATTTGCCCAGAACGTCGGTTGCCATAGCAACGGAGGCGATGATAAATTAGCCCGTTGGCGCTAAGGATTCCGCTCACACACCCGTCCTGCCTGACACTCAGTTCTTATCCCCTCCATCTCCCTCCCCCCCCTTTCAATTCAACAATATTGCCACATCAGTTTACAAAATGTACAGTTTATACATTCAACCTATACTGAAATGATCATTTGATACATCATTTGGTTTGAAAACATGAACTACACCATGGTTCAAAAATCACCGATATCTATAGCGACATAAAACAGCTCCAAAGTCGAGAACGTGCAGTTGTGCAAGTCACTCAAAAGTCCGTGAGGCCATATCAGACGTTCTGGATGTGTTTGTATTCACCTTATTTGTTCGTTTTTTTTGCGAACACACAATTTTGGAGTGCAACGGCATTCGGAGGAAGCGAGCGTCTCAAACTTGTCAGCCCTCCAGCTAATTTAATTAAAGCTTTTGTGTCTTGCAAGGCTTTCCCAGAACAATTGGTCTATTATAGTGGCTGTGGCATTCGCAGCCAAAGACACATATATGCATGCACACACACACACACACACACACACACACACACACACACACACACACACACAGATATGAATGCACGAGTGTACAAACAATTGCACACCATGGTTGAAAAAATGAGTCTTGCCGTTGGCACTGACATTGATACACATAGAGACACATACACACATGTACGCCGACATGCATGCACACCAATTCAGCCCCCCCCCCCCCCACACACACACACACACACACACACTGAAATCATGGTTTTCGGTATTTTCTTCTCTTCACATCATCCTCTCTCCGCTCCCTCCCGCTTAAAATCATCCGACCCTCTGGCAAATTTCTTTTAGTCAACTTTTTTTTTTGGGGGGGAAAGGGGAAAAGTAGACTCCAGGACTAAGGACAAGTTGGATGTACTCATTAAGGGAAACACTATTTGCAGTGGGCTTGGCAGTGAGCCAAGCGCTGCGGCATCAAAAACAAGACTTGGGACGTGGATTCTTCGTATTTGGATGTGGATTCAACCAGTCGGGCGGCTTTCTTTTCCTTCCAAGTATTTTGAATACCCTGAAGGAACATCAATTGTAAAACAAGCTGAAACAAATTGAATGCAGCTTGTTTTTTTATTGCTTTTTTTTGTGCTTCCTTTTATTGCCGGAGCTGCGAACGCTTATTTATCCCAAGTTAAGTTTCCCTTATGACGGATTTTTACATTTAATAAGATTTCAGCCTTTTTTCAACAAGTTTTAATTAGACAGAAAGTTCCACAACTCGGTATGAAACAACACGATGATACGGTACGATGTACACAAAACAACTAACACCTTATATGAAGAAGGTCTGCTCGTGTTTTTGGCATTTGTGGCTGGACCGCATCGTCCCCCCCCCAAGTTTAATTAAAATCAGACGGAGACCGATCCGTAGAAAACATCCAACGTGCACAACGCGCAGAATGAGTTGGTACTGTACACGCTGCCTCAGGCATCAGGTGCGAACGCCATACGATCACCTTGAGGTTGGTGTTGGACTGTCCGGGATGCTCACGGTGTGTTGGAGCGTCACCTCAATTACCATCTAAAGTAAAGGGGGAGCGCTCTCTCTCTCCGTTTGAGCTCGCTCATCGCCCACTCAACGCCTAATGCTTCTTCCTCTGCGGCCCCGCCTCTCTCTCGCTCTCTCGCTCTCTCTCTCTCGCACGGGGTTTAATGCTTCAGCTAGTCTGCGCTCAACACATTAACAAGCCACCACCAAGGCCTGTGCCTGTGTGTGTGAGAGTGAGAGAGAGAGTCTGTGTATAGACAGAGACAGAATAGAGCAGCATAGAGGAGAATAGAATAGAATAGAAATACCTTCATATATCCCCAGTAGGAACGCTTGCATTTAACTCCATGCATTTAACAGTATTTGCAATGAAATCCATTGCTGATCAAAAAAATGATCTTTGGGATTGCCATCCCTTTATTTGAATTAAAATCAATGCAATTACCTGCCATACTTTTTTTAAAAATACTTTTTTTACCAATTCATCAAAGTAACTACTTTCATCGTCTGAGTAACACATGAACAGACACATTAATGCATGCTAGTATTGAAACCCACTGCCAGTGATGGAGTGCTAAGGTAAAGGCAGGTCATCTGAATTCCAGACAGTGATCAGCATTATAGTATTTCGATGAATGAGAACTTTTATTTTCTTGAAAATTCCCTTTGCTCCTTAAAAATAATAAAGCATGATATGAATTTATATCAAAGAAGTTTACATGAGCTGGAAGTGGAAATTCTGATTCACAAATAAAATTCTTAATTCTGAATTCAGGGGAACAAAACAAATGAATTCACGACGCTGAGCTGGAGCGGCCGAGCTATTGGAGCAGTTGAGGGTTCACAGCGTCTTGCTCCAGGGCACTTTGGTAGTTGATGAGGGAGCAGTTCACTTACAAGCTTCCCCCATCTGGTCCGGGGAGTAAAAATCACCACGCTCGAGGGCCGCTTCTCGAACCGCTAGGCGACGTTGTTAAATCAGAGCAGGAACGGCAAAATAAATAATAATTTGATGTCGCCATCGTGTTGTTTTATCGAAAAACAGTGGCAGGTGCGAACGGGGGCCCACGCTTGCCAAGGTTATCAATTCCATAATAGTTACTCGTCCCCAAACTCCTCCACTAGGGCCCTTCAATCAACGCAGAGTCCATTACACTGATGTCTGCTCTGTCAACACACACACACACACACACACACACACACACGCCACAAACACTGATTTCCACTTCCAGCAACTGGTGTCTGCCGCCACATTATGTGCCACACCATAAAGCCCAAATCTGTCCATTCATTCCCTGCTCCTTCTGCACGACAACAACAATAACTGCAGCCATTTTGAACACGCAATTACGCGCGAGTGCTCTCGGGGCTGATGGGACGTTACCCTGCACGCGGGCGGCTTGCTCACTCGAGCGTCTGCACGGCGAAGTTGTCGGGAGCATCTCTGCCACAATCTGTGTGTGTGTGTGTAGCCAACAGCCCTGATAAGCAATAAGGCACAGCTGCTCGAGCATTTTCATCCTTTCATCCTCCTTTCAAATACCAAAAGTGTTGGTATTTTTGTCCATATTACACATAAAAAATGTCATTCTGATAGGACGAAAAGGATTTTCTTTTCCCCCGGTTCGCCCGTGGTGCCTTGTCTAAAGGACCTGCGTATCCGTCCGTCCATCCAGATATTATGGATGTTATCTGCGATACCCAGTGTGAGCGCGGCGAGGCGGAAAACAAAAAATTGTTTTCAAAGCGGTTATCCTCAATCGTCAGAAAGAGTCTAGCGGGGGTAAAAGCCACCCAGAGGGCAGATGAGAAGCCATAAGTGTCTTTCCTCTGTCGGCCCCTGAGAGGAGAGAGGGGCTTAAGAGAAACGTGGAGTTTCTATGTGTGTGTGTGTGCTTCTATCCCACACATACACACACACACACACACACACACACACACACACACAGTCTTCCAGGCTCTAGCCGCTACATATGGACACCAAGCATTTAAGCCTGATTGGTTAATTCATTCAAAGAGGAAATGACTCACCCTACATATGTGTATATCGTCACACACACACACACACACATATACATCTAACTCATACTGTAGTAATAGTCATGACACTCCTGGTGGCTCGCGTGAGGAGCAATTTTCCTCCCATAAGGACGTCAAGTCATATCAAGCTTATCTCTGCTCCTTCATCACGCGCAGGCCTCAGGACTTTACCGGCGGAACTAAGTCAGGCTGATAGGCCATCCAATCACGACACACGGTTGATGCAGCGCGTAGGCGGAAGAAGACAACGTAGGGGTCTTTACAGGAATAACTCGGGTGACGTTTCAGGCCTAACGGAAAATTCAATATCCTCGTTCAGGCAAGGGCCTCCCCCCCACGGTGTCGGCGTATGTTCGCGCGAGCCTCGTATGTCAGTGTGCACCAGGGGCCAGACGGATCGGCGTATACTTCACCGCGGCATCCACATCAGAGAAACGCAGCGACGAGCGTTTGCAATTTAGTCCACGTACCAATAGCTCTCTTAGATACTGAAATTGCACCGTATGAGAAAAGGTTATAGGGTACATGCTTCGCGTTGAGGAGAAAAAAAATATTGTCAAAATGAGCCTGAGCGTGGAAACCGTTGCCTCAGCTGCGTGACCACGTTCAGAATACACAGCCTCAACATTTAATAGTTCAGATGTTCGAAACTGGGACGCGGTTCAGCTGTTTTCAGGCAATTTCACTCGCTTTGTGATCGCGTCACTTGTTGAAACAAGTTCGATTATCTTCAAAGGAGGTTCTCGTTCTTCAAGTCAGTATGACCTGACTGACATGTCTTTAAACCAGGAAAATGATAAGAGCTAATTTGATGTGGAATAACCAGTGATGTAGCGTCAAATAAAAAGGAGGGTAAGCTATGACCTCCAGCCGGTGATCGTCGTAAGGCATCGTAAGTCCCTATCCTTCTATATCTATATATCACAACTCTCCAAGATTGCCATTTTGCCGCCGCGGTGTAGATACAGTTTACTTCCTCCTTCCCTGGCGCCTGAAGCCACGGACCTGGCTCGAACCCTGCCTAGGCAGGTACCGGCCTCCGGGGGGTGGCGTTTAGTTCCTGTTTCGGTAAGCTCCTGTCTCCTGCCGGGGGCCGTGGGCGATGCTGGAGGAGGTGTTTATACAGAGTTAGCGCTTCCTCGACGGTCGGGCCCCTGGGCCGTCCCCAAGGTGACGGTGAAAAAAAACAAAAGGCCCGGAGATTACAGAGCGCCGGGCCTCGTCGGGAGCCGGGAGAACCCCGCGACTTTAACCCAAACGGCGACGATTAAGATTTCATTAGTAGAATGAAATCCCACTGAATCATTATTAGCAGTATTTTCATTAGGAACATCATGAGCCAAGTGAGGGAATGTGGAGAGGCTATTGCATTTGGGGAAACAGTAATAATGATTAATTATGAAAAAAAACACAAGAGCGTATTTAGAGGAATGGCTACGGAGCAAGCTAGGAAATAAATCTGGCGCAGATATTGCATCATGATTTGCATTAGGCAGCAATTACCTCATGATTAAACCGCGTGCCAAAACTAACGGATTGCATCACGCGCCGCACTGCTCAGTCACCGCTCCCCCCCCACCCCCCGTCACTTTCTGGAAACAACCGGCTCTTTATTCCCCACCGGAATGAGAATGATGCTTTTGATTAGATTTTTTTTTGTGATTTGCCAGTATACGCCTCGCTGCCATCTGGCTACCTGAGGTGAGGTTCACCTTGTTATCAAAAGAGACAAAGACAAGACGCACGGCGAGGATAAACAGCCACACACCGCTCCCCCCAGCCCATCGACTTTCCGCTCATCTCTCAAAGTCGGAATAACAAAAACAAAAAAAAAATCCTTTTGCATGCAAAATAGATTTATGTTCCAGTGTTGCGAGGGGTCAGCAAAAACAATACATGAGTATTAATGAGAAGCAGGAGCCCAGCCCGGCGCTGGGAGGCCATAAAACAAAGAGGGAACAGAGAGGGAGAGACTTTGAGATGTACAGAGAGCGGGGATCCACCGATATGGGTTTTTGAAGGCCGATACCGATACATTTCTACTGTCTTTAAATTTGATTTATTGATTTTTATGGCAGAAATATTCCAATAACCAAAAGTATTCAGTGTTTCCTTGCTGGACAGCCTCTGAAACAACACATGTAGACCATCAAGGGACACCAAAACTCTCCACTGAAACCCAGACTGACTTTTTTTGGCAGGTGAGGCAGGTTTCAGTGTCATATCCTCAAAAAAAACAACAAATGACAACATCGTCCCAATAGATTGCCACGACCGAGGTATCGGTCCAACCCTAAGCGAGAGAGAGAGAGACATATAGAGAGACAGTGACAGAGAGACAGATGGAGAAAGAGTAGCCATCTATCTAGTAACTAGCCAGAGGACCAAAGTGAATGTGAGAGATATGTCAGCCAGACTAATGTGATTTTTTGCTGCTGTACCGTAGCATGAATATGACGACTACGGCCATAATGACTTTGTTATTGAGTGGGGCGTCGAGTGACACCACAAAAGAAATATCCATATTACACCAGTCCATATCAACAGCGGCCGCTCTCTGCGTGCGTGGGCTTCATTACAACATCAACGGCTGGAGCGCCATTGATTTCCCATACAGCTAAAAAAATACAAAACATATTTGCTGATGCCAAACCACCGCGCTAGGAACGCCATCACTTAACTCAGTATATATATACAGTACCAGTCAAAGGTTTGGACACACTTACTCATAGAAGGGTTTTTCTTTATTTTTACAATTTTTGCACTATTTTAGAATAATAGTAAAGTCATCAAAACTGTGAAATAACACAAAAGGAATTATGCAGTGACCAAAAAATTAAAAAAAAATCAAAACTATCTTATGTTTTAGATTCTTCAAAGTAGCCACCCTTTGGCATTAACCAGCAAAGAAATTCCACAAATTAACTTTTAAAGGCCACAATCACTATGTGTGTCTTTAACATGATGATTTAATCATTGTGGTTCAACATTCTCCACCTCTAAAGTCTAAATGAAAACTACTTGTTGGGGGTGCATTTCGAAAAAAAAAAATCTTCTAGATTAAAATGTAAGTTTTGAAAATAAATTCATACACAGGCATTAACTTCTCTATTTATTTGTCTAAGAAACGAATTTCAAGAATTTAAGCATCAAGCCTTTATATCAAAATGTCTTTAAGATCATGAAAAAACAGAAACAGGTGCGTCCAAACTTTTGACTGGTACTGTATATATAATAAAATGAAACAAATAAAACATATAAATGATCATCTCCTGACTGTCGCCTTCTACCGCCTCCACTTCCTCCTCTCACTCTCTCTCAGTCTAGTCTTTAGGTCTCTCTCCGCTCTGTAGAACCTTGCTCTCTTCCCTCGCCCTCTTCTCACGCCCATGGGAGACATTAATAATTCAACCCTGAGTCATTATTTCAAATATTAGAAAAGGAAATTGACTTTTCCGATGGCGTCCAAAAAAAAAAAGGGTGAACAGACACAAGCCCATCGCCCTCGTCAAATCTGCCCTTCACGTCTCTGGTTTTCTCTCCCAATAATCATGTATCATACCCTATTCTTCTTTGCTGTATCCTATTACTACTTGCTGCAGCCACGGCCCAATTTCCCCATCATTAAAGTTTCATCTCATCTCAAAAAGGGAAAAAAAAAATCATTCTGCACCTCAATCCAATACGAACAATCAACGTATTTGCCTCTGAGCGAAGGGGCGAGTAGAGAGAGTTTGGCGAGAGTCCTTGGCAGTCATGTACCTGTGCTATGTCGTGGTAGAGGTAGTGGTATTGAATCGGCAGTTTACGCTGTGATTGCTACAGCTTTACAGTTTTACACAGCTTTTACCCAACACACCCTGGAGGAAAGGACGTCTCTGTGAAGTGCTCTGTGAGTTAAATTGCACTTTTTCAGATTATTTGTTTTCATATTTCACTCATTGCTAGATATTGCAGTGGCATTTTTATGCTCCACCTTTTCATGTGAGTGTTGGAATCATTTTTTGCAAACGGCTATACAACCAGCATTTGCTCTGTTCATATTTATATACTATACTTCTTTGCTGTATCCTATTACGACTTGTACAATTCACCCCACTCCGCACAAGGATCTGATCTGATCTACTCTGTGGTGTATCATAGCACATTACATTATGTCTGATAATGATTGGGACACACAGTTATGATGCCGTTTAAAGCCTTAAGAGGAATGACCATCAACCAGCAGACACCTGCAGAGCCACATCCAAGAGATTCTCTGCTTCAATCACTCTTTCCTCAAACACATCTTTCCACTGCTGCTTCCTCTCTGTCCACTTCCTCTCCACAGACAAAAAGAGCAATGTTTATAGCCTTCGCGGCTCTAATATAGCTCTGCTGCGTAAAATCATTAGTGGAAAAGGGTCTTTCATCGTGTAATTATTATTGATTTGACAACAAGCCGCGCTCTAATGTTTCAGCCGTCGGAATACGCTGATAGCAGCAGCAGCAGCGACAACAACTCTACAAGTTATTAGCATCATTTTTAACAGGAGATGCCAATGTGAGCGATCGAAGCGGCGCCAGTGAGCGTGGGCCGGTCTTCCAGGCTCATTCGGAGCCGAAGTGAGAGAGAGCGAGAGAGAGGGGGGGGGGGGGGGGGGATAAAGAGAGCGATGCGAATTGCAACTGTTGTCAGAAAATAAATCTGCTCCCCGTTCATTATGGGAACTAATAAGCAGGCTAATGGTTGAGCATAGATTAGCCAAGACGTCATTCCACGGGTAATTTTCTGATGAAACGTATGACATTTCTGGACCCAAATTAGAGGAAACTATGGGGTTCCTCCATATGTTACAACCTCAAGACGTGGTAGCCGCAATCATAGCAGTTCGTATTACAAATCACTAGAGTCTGACGCTGAACTTCGGGGGCACCTGCTGTTTCCATGAAATTAATCTAGATGAAAGTTGTGATCTCTTGCTGAGTGCACCTATTAAATCCACTTCCACAGCCACGAAGGAGAGATGAAGGAGGGGGTGGCAAGGATGTCTTCCATCAAATTAACCAAAACAAGGGAACACTATGTATCTGGTGCACACAAAATAACCCAAACGAGGAAGTGATGTCTATCCTGTGCACTCAAATTACCCAGAACAAGGGAGTGAGATGTCTTCGCTCGGAATAACCGAAACGAGGGCACAATACGTATCTCGTGCACTTGAATTAACTGAAAAGAAGGGAATGATGTGCATCTTCACCAAAACGTGGGAATGGTAGGTATCTTCACTAGAATTCACCAAAACGAGGGAATGGTAGGTATCTTCTTCAGTAGAATTCACCAAAACGAGGGAATGGTAGGTATCTTCACTAGAATTCACCAAAACGAGGGAATGGTAGGTATCTTCACTAGAATTCACCAAAACGAGGGAATGGTAGGTATCTTCACTAGAATTCACCAAAACGGGGGAATGGTAGGTATCTTCACTAGAATTCACCAAAATGAGGGAATGGTAAGTATCTTCTTCACTAGAATTCACCAAAACGAGGGAATGGTAGGTATCTTCTTCACTAGAATTCACCAAAACGAGGGAATGGTAGGTATCTTCTTCAGTAGAATTCACCAAAACAAGGGAATGGTAGGTATCTTCTTCACTAGAATTCACCAAAACGAGGGAATGGTAGGTATCTTCTTCAGTAGAATTCACCAAAACAAGGGAATGGTAGGTATCTTCTTCACTAGAATTCACCAAAACGAGGGAATGGTAGGTATCTTCTTCAGTAGAATTCACCAAAACGAGGGAATGGTAGGTATCTTCTCACTAGAATTCACCAAAATGAGGGAATGGTAGGTATCTTCTCACTAGAATTCACCAAAACGAGGGAATGGTAGGTATCTTCTTCACTAGAATTCACCAAAACAAGGGAATGGTAGGTATCTTCTACTAGAATTCACCAAAATGAGGGAATGGTAAGTATCTTCTTCACTAGAATTCACCAAAACGAGGGAATGGTAGGTATCTTCTTCATAGAATTCACCAAAACAAGGGAATGGTAGGTATCTTCTTCATAGAATTCACCAAAACAAGGGAATGGTAGGTATCTTCTTCACTAGAATTCACCAAAACAGGGAATGGTAGGTATCTTCTTCAGTAGAATTCACCAAAACAAGGGAAGGTAGTATCTTCTTCACTAGAATTCACCAAAACAAGGGAATGGTAGTATCTTCTTCATAGAATTCACCAAACGAGGGAATGGTAGGTATCTTCTTCATAGAATTCACCAAAACGAGGGAATGGTAGGTATCTTCTTCACTAGAATTCACCAAAACGAGGGAATGGTAGGTATCTTCTTCACTAGAATTCACCAAAACAAGGGAATGGTAGGTATCTTCTTCAGCAGAATTCACCAAAAACAAGGAAACAATATGTGTCTTTGGCACTTGAATGAACTAAAATTAGAAAACGATACAAAACTTATTCACGTGAATTGTCAAAAACGAGTCTATCTTGTGTACCGCAGTAAATCGTGACCAACGTTATCCTGTATGCATTCGTGTTCACATACACCGTCTTAAAAAAAGCGGGACCAGGTCACAACTCCTTTAAAACGGTCATAGAGACGGCGGTTACGTTTTACCCGCTGACTTGTTAGTGACACACATCTGGTCTTTGTTGCATCTGGTTGAATATTTTCAGTTTTGCGATTGCTGCAAGCGACTTTCTATTCCTCAACAGCCTATTCGTTCTACTGATCTCTCATTCTTCCTCCTCCTCCATCTCTCTTTCTTGTTCCATTGCCAAATAAGCGGTGCATCAGACTCACTCCTCTTTGAGAGCTGTTTCCTCTCTCTTTCTCCCTCATGCCGTCTCTTTTTGTTTCCCTCCCTCTCTTTAGCCCCTGGTGTTAAATTGCCAAATTGCTCAGAACGTTCATCTTCCTCTCGACTAACAGCTTTCGGCATAATAGAAATCTCACATTTGCGTCACATTTGCCACATTGCCGGCACCAGCACCAGCACACAGCATATTTCTACAGCATGTGACCCCGGCCTTGCTTGCTGCAGTTTTTATGCAGGCAAAATTCCCCATGAAGAATCCAGCTGCCAGCTAACTGCCCCGGAGTGCAGATTAACCAACATTATAATGGGCTGATAACCCTGTAAATACTCCCGCTCTCTCTCTGCATTTCTCTGTAACATGTGCATGTGTGTGTGTGTGTGAGAGAGAGAGAGAGAGAGAGAGAGAGAGCGAGAGAGGGAATCTATATCAGTCACAATAATAAAAGCTCTCAGCCCTGTTATGATAACCTTAATCTGACACAGGAAGTAATTCCTTGTCTTCTTCCCACAAGCGCGGGATTTGCCGCCATGGCTGCAGGCTGATAATGTCATGGGAGAAGAATAAGGGGCTTCTGCCCCCACAGTGCAGGGATTATACTAAGACAATGCGCCACTGTGTATTGGGCTGCTCTTTATCTGAACTGTCATATTAAATTATTCTACAAGAGCATGTATTGTAATTGCTTAATGGATTTGTAATTACACAATTACAAGGTGTAACATTTGGAGCTCCTCCATAGGCGGTGAATGGGACGGCGGTTTGGTGGACCCACACACTGTTTGTCTGAGGTTTTATACCCAAACAAGCTTTATTGTGTAGTAGTGTTATCAGGTCTGAACCAGAAAATGTCTTATTATCCAGAAAGGTGCTCTGACAGTCACTTTTGGCACCTTTCTTAATGGATTCTCTATGGAACATACATATCATGTGCATATACGTATTTTGTTTGTTTTACATTTTATGATTCACAACTAGGAGATTACAGTTGGGATTACTCCGGAAGCCTCATGTGTAAAGATGCATGTATACGTAGGCGCAAACACGGTTTCCTTAGTGGTAATATTCTATTGCGACAATATGCCTATTAAAATAACATCTTATGATGACGGAGATGAAGGAATCTGAAAATAACTGAAAGCCATTCAATTACAGTACTGAGCTAGATTCAATTCTAGTGAATTGTGATGAGCAATCTGTCACGGATCACATTTTGAAATGAAACTTCCAAAATGTGGGAACTACATGGGCTCACACTAAACAAAAATCTGTCATGGTGAAACATCATACCTTATAATTGTACACAGCAAAGCACTTGTGATTGCAGACATCAGGAAGGCAAAACTATGGGGGGGTTCACCATTTCTGATAGGCCGAAACCTTTATGGGTGTGTCTAAATATTGTGTGATTGATTGTTTTACTGCATGTCTGACCGTCAACAACATATATGTGCAACTGAAATTGCTCAGTGGGAATATGGCCTCCAAGACCGTGACGTAAAGAAAAATAGAAAATAGTTAAAAGGAGCAGGCTTGTGACCAGAAGGTTGCCGGTTTGAGTCCCTTGACCCACTGTGAATAAATAACACTCTTGCTGGGTTGTTGCTGTCGACTTTCCCCCGGATAAATAAAGGTTAAAAGGAGCCGCAAGGCACTTCTGGTTTCGTGTGGATCTTAAGAACTCGTACTGTGGGAGGACGGTCTAGTAAAGCTGTTTACCCGGAGAGCGGTCCCGACCGGCTGGCCCATGCTGGACCACCGTGTTTTGTCATCTGTCATCCTTGGTGGAGGCTCTCTCGTCAGGGCCATGAGGCGTCGCGTAGAGCGAGGAAGAGAGAGAGAGAGAGACGCCGAGAGAAGGGAGAAAGAACGAGCGACATCTGCGTCTTACATAACTGTGTGAGCGGCCAGGGAAAAAAAAAAATCTCGCCCTCGCAAGCTCCATAGCCTGAAATAAAACTACTAGTTATTGATGGTAACCTACGAGAGGAGAGTCATTTTTGCTGGATTGCCGTGTCAAAAAGAAGCTACGGTAACACTCCATCACCGGCAGATTATGAGCCTGTTGAAAGCAAAGATAGACTTTTCTTCAAATATAATCAAACATCAGACAATGATATTCAATTTACAGTTGCTCCATAAAGTATCCCATGCACTTACAATAGGCTTCTAATGCGCTTACGATGCCTTATAATGCGTTACGAGCACCACTTCAAGTAAAATGTTAGCGATTGTTTTCCACATTGTGTGTATTATAGCATATTAGCCTCATACCGCTTTACAGCAACCCTTCATGTCAAGAGTCACCAGTTCTATTTTTATTTGATAATTGTTTACTGTGGTTATAATGCCTTATAACGCCTTATGAGGGAAGCCATTCCGGCAAAATATCTGATACATTCCCAGCCACGGTTGTGTCCGCGAGTCCATTGTCAGCGTTGAGTGTGTATTGTCTGATATATATATATATATATATATATATTTATTTATTTTTTGCCGGAGTAAAATGAGGACAGCGTCCTCCAGAGAGGAGCTCCGTTCGGTTGGCTGGCACACAGTCCTTTTTCCCTGGCAATCAAATAAGGATACATGGTCGTTCCTTTTCCATGCTATGCTCTCTGTTTCTTCTGTTTGCTCTCTCTCTCTCATCCACCACTACACACACACACACACACACACACACACACACACGTACAGGCGCACCAAGACAGAGAAAAACACAGATACCCACACACACTTTCACACTTACACACACACACCTACACGCACACCTACACACACACACACACACACACACACACAAGCATAAATGTACAGTGCTTGGGGGCCTTGGGGGTGCTGGTCAAGGAAGACAGCCATGACTTTGCCAAAGGGAGAGAGGACAGCAGAGCAGAGGTGGGGGGGTTAAGGGGGTGGGAGCTACAGAGATTAATGATCTAAAACTCCCTGTTTCTCCTGAGTGTGTGTTTGTGTGTGTGCGTGTGTGTGTGGCCCCTACGGCGGCGACATTGCGCAGAGGAAAGCTTTATCTCTGAAGGATGGGCTCGTTTAACGGTGAGAGGCTATTTCCACTGTGACTCGCACTGGGGTGGAGGTGATTTGGCTGGATCTCTCTCACACACACCTCACACACACACACACACACCTCCACACGCCTCACACACACGCATACACACACACGCTTCCACACAGTGAGCAGCGCCGCTGGTACAAAGTGGGGTGTCACACAAAGTCAGCTTTTACCAGAACCTCCATTGAGTGACATATTAACCCAGTTCCCTAACACACACATGCACACACAAACACACACACACACACACAAACACTGCTGTCAGTCTTAACCCTCAGCATGTGAACCAGAGCGGGATGCCAGCATGATGAGATTACTAAAGAGCTTGGCCTAAGATTGTGTTGTAGCTGACATACTTAGATACCCCTTCACACACACACACACACACACATACAAACATACTAACATACACAGGGGGTATGACATAACGGCTGTGCCGCATAATCACCACACAAGGGAGGCGGAAATTACATGAATTAAAGATTGATTGACATTTAGCATTTGTTCCCTTGTCAGGTAAGTATGTTTTTGTGGTTTGTTTGACATTTAAAGTAGTAATCCTCCAGATCCTCCTTGTATTATTTAGTCTCCATCTTCGCTGCTCAGCCTTATTGCTGCGGTGTCAATCAAACAGTGTGTCCAGTACTGTCACGTCTTTAGAGTTTCTGTAGGTGGTACTCTATTCCACACAAACCAGAAAAATAAACCATCACTTCCTGTCTCCAGAGGATTTTTCACAGGAAAAGACCCACCTGACACCGGGTGTTTAGAACAGCCAATGGAAAAGCTTTGAGCTGACTAGAGGTTGGATCACTGTGTTACAGTGATCTGATAGAGAGTACCCTGAATTTTTCACGGTGATGGCGGTCTACGGTGTTTCTACCTACGGTGGTGGCGTTTCCTACCTACGGTGATGCGTTTCTACCCACGGTAATGGCGTTTCTACCCACGGTGATGGCATTTCTACCCTCAGGTGATGGCGTGTCTACCCTCAGTGATGGCGTGTCTACCCATGGTAATGGCGTTTCTACCTACGGTGATGCGTTTCTACCTACGGTGATGCGTTTCTACCCACGGTGATGGCGTTTCTACCCTCGGTGATGGCGTGTCTACCCACGGTGATGGCGTTTCTACCCACGGTGATGCCGTTTCTACCCTCGGTGATGGCGTGTCTACCCTCGGTGATGGCGTTTCTACCCACTGTGATGCCGTTTCTACCCTTGGTGATGGCGTGTCTACCCTCGGTGATGGTGCTTCGCCCCCGGTGATAGCGTTTCTACCCACGGTGATGCCGTTTCTACCTACGGTGATGGCGTTTCTACCCGTGGTAATGGCGTTTCTACCTACGGTGATGCCGTTTCTACCCTCGGTGATGGCGTGTCTACCCTCGGTGATGGCGTTTCTACCCACGGTGATGCCGTTTCTACCCTTGGTGATGGCGTGTCTACCCTCGGTGATGGTGCTTCGCCCCCGGTGATAGCGTTTCTACCCACGGTGATGCCGTTTCTACCTACGGTGATGGCGTTTCTACCCGTGGTAATGGCGTTTCTACCTACGGTGATGACGTTTCTACCCACGGTGATAGCGTTTCTACCCACGGTGATGGCATTTCTACCCGTGGCGATGACGTTTCTACGTTTCTTCTATCCCTCAGAATATCTGCACAGTGGATGGATTGGATGGATGCATTTCCACCTGGCTGACCCCAGCAGATCCCATGACATTCCCATCTCAATGCGTGCGGTGTGGAATAACAAAAGTTTTTCCATATCCGGATAATACATCCAGATGCAGAATGTGTTCTAATACCAGGCGTAAACCCGGTCTCAAGTTTCATTTGCTTCCCAGATAGCGGAGGATATCCAACAGCATCCGACTACAATCGCTTTCCGCTGACCGCCATCTGCAGCAGATGGGAGGAGAATAGCCTGACATTTAAAGAAAGCTCTCTCGGCTAAGCTCTCTCCATTACAGCCGCTTTGTTGCTCCTGACACTGGAACACACCGACAGACACCGAAACACGGAGGGAAAACACACACACACACACACACACACACACACACACTTTCACAAAGGAGTTTGCGCACAAGAGATCGGTATTTGTGAAGCGTTGTGTTGAGATGGTTTAGAGGAGAATGGAGGGATGGGGGAGGAGGATGGAGAAAAAGCTGGGGGACAGACATGGTAAAACAAGGAAGTGGATGGATAGAATAAGGACAGATGATGCAGAAAGAGCAAGAAAGAGGTAGAGAGTTTTTCAGGAGATGAAATCCATCTCCATAAGAATCCAATCCTCTTACTCTGCAATATGTTCCAAATGGACAGATTGACATAAGGGTTGCTGACCCCTATCGTAACCCTGGCAACCATTCAGCACACAC
This sequence comes from Hoplostethus atlanticus, assembly GCA_034670405.1. NCBI lineage: Eukaryota > Metazoa > Chordata > Actinopteri > Trachichthyiformes > Trachichthyidae > Hoplostethus > Hoplostethus atlanticus. Next base: position 995,650 of record JAXDDX010000090.1, read on the forward strand.
ACCCCCCCACCTTCCCTTTTTACTTGTTCTCCTTCATTCACCAGTCTTGTCGCCACCCCTTCCATCTCTTCCATAGTGTAATATAACATGCATTTATATGAGCCATGCACCACAACTCACTCAGACGTGCGCTGATTGTATTGACTTCAATATCGAAAGGTATACAGGCCGTCCCCTATGGGACCTTGTTAAAGTTGTGGGGGTGTGCCTGCTTGCAAGTCCTAATAAATGGAAGGCATCACATTAAATAAGTCCAAGCGGGAACTGCAGGCAGTGGACAGAATAGTGGAAACACTTCAGCTACACAGGTGAGATGGATCTGAATGCCGATGATCAGCATGCGTCAGCTTTTTCAAGATATGTGAGTTTTCAAAACAATATGAGGCCACTAGCAGAGCTTCAACGAGGCCACGCGGGGCCTGAATTGCAGATGTATCACTCACAAAAACTGCTACGTTTTTCAAGCAAGTTGAAGCTCACCGACAGGAATAGACAATTTGAAAGAATTGAACCAACACCTCGGGTGACACAGTCTCAACAAAAAAACTGCGTTGAGCTTCATAAAGCCGGTATTCATGGCACGGCTGCTTTTTCAGAAACCGTACCAAGGCCAAAGCACAAAGATGCATAACCTGGAGTTGAGGAGCGCATTAACTGGAGAAATAAAGTAACATGGTCTGATGAGTCGTCTTTCACCTCTGGTTCCTTTCATCCAGAAGGGTTTATGTTTGCAGAAAGCCAAAGGATTCCTTCAACCCACAAGGTCTGTCGAACACTGTTGAACATGCTGGATCTGGAATGGTATGGCAGTAGATACTTGATTTTCATGGGTGTTCCCTTATTTTGTCCACCCCCCATGACATACATCTATATAAGCTAGACACCAAATTGCGCTCAGACGTGTCCTGATTGTATTGGAGTTACTGCAGGTATACAGTCCGACTCCTCCGGCCCCTGTTAAAGATGGGGGCTGGCGACTATGCAGAGAACACGAGGGGAGAAAGAGGTGGAGGTGGACAAAAGGGTAGAAGAAAAAGGGGAAGGCGCGAGAGCTCTGGAGGAAGTGGAGATGGAGGAGAAAGAGGAGAGGAGGTGGCAATCAATCTGATATACAGAGCTCTCTCTCTCTCTCTCATACACACACACACACACACACACACACACACACACACACACACAAAAAATCACTGCAGTTTTTTCCAGGTTGTCATAAATATAAAGGCAGTGTGAACTGGAGCTGACCTTCAGTCTGCAGTCCAGTCAATACTAGAGCATGACCACAAGAACAATCTACAGCCCAATACTCTCTCTCTCTCTCTCTCCCTCTCTCTCTCTCTCTCTTCTCATTTTTGTCAGACTTGATTGTGGTTCGTATTTGTTCATGGAGCTGAGAAAATAAATGCTTTTAAATTCTCTCTGTAACTCCTCGTCTTGTCCTTGTAAAGTGGTTAGAAAAAGTATTCACCCCCCCTTGACTTTTTGCACGTTTTCTTTTGCTACAAAATGAGTTCAAAGTCATTGAATAGGGATTTTTTCTTCTACAATCTACACCAAGTACTCTTGGTACTTTATCACAGAGTGGGAATAGTGAATTCCAATAACAGAAGAATGTAGTTTAATTTAATATAGGTGCATTTCTCAGTAGGTTTTCTTTCTGTCCTATTTCTTCACTGACTTTCATAGTAAAAGTAGAGAAGAGAAAGTGCCATGATAGAGCATTCCTCTGTACTTGTATATAAAGTGATGGAGGGATGATTTATTTTTCCTTTGAAACCACAGGGACAGGAATAAAAAGCCATCCACACGTGACACGGGGGTGAACACCTCCAGCACGATGAAGCAGAAAACCTCCTATTAAGAAGTACTGCAGGCCCGGTAGAAATCGCCCTCGCAAGAAAGGTAAAATTACAGCAATTACAGCAATACAGTCTCCTTTTCTATCTAAACTAGTTTTTACTGTTACTTCATACTTTTACATACATTGCTTTCCTTCATTTCCCTTGCGCAATGATACAAACGAGCACTTTGCGTACATTTTGGATAAAAAATCCCGATGAAATCCATCCCGTCTGACTGGTGAGTGACTGACTGACTGGCGGACTATCTGTCTATCCGTTTGCCTAGCTGTCTTTTTTGGAATTCATAGAAAGACTTGGAACCGAAACAGATCACAACAAAGCATGCGGAAGGGAAGGCACTGCCGCATCCATGCATAGTGCAAACAGGGAATAGCTTTTTCTTTTCACTGCAAAAAAAATTTAGTCAAGTTAGTCAGCCAGACAGACTAGTAGCTATTTCCCGGCTGCACTGTGCAGAGTGTGTGTGTGTGTGTGTGGGGGGGAATACAAAGGTTTTTTTTCTTTTCTTTTTTTCCCCTTCCTGACATGCTTTGTACTATTCTATTTTAGCCTCTTCAAATGCGGGGAGACATCTCTCCATAGAAATGAACCAACCAGGCGAGTCTCCCCCAGGCATCGAGAATTATGCAGCGAGTTAGCGGAGCGGTGTTGCTACTATTTCTCTCTGCAATACATAGTACACAGACCCCGGTGCACGCTGGGACAGCCGTATGCAAAAGGGGGGAAAAAATAATCCACAGCCACACGCATGCACCACCAAGATACACACGAGTGCCTGCATGCTGCATGTTGAACAGGCATGGTGAGGTGTGTGGTTATTTGTTGTTAGTGGGTGTGTGGCGGGAAATAATGGAGAGATTGATGGACGGAAGAAGGTGAAAGGTTAAAAGCTGCCCTAGCCGTCTTATCGAAATCACAAAGCTGCAGCAGAGAGTGTGCAGTTTGCAGGCGTCACGTTGCAGGATTTCTGGGTATTGAAGTTCAAGGTTTTTTTTCGAAAACAGCTACCTCTCGCTGCCGCGTGGGAGATTCGAAGTCGCCGAGTGCAGCCAGGACCCTCTATCTAACGAACAAGACGTCTTCACCAGTCAAACTTTCTTTTTCCTCCTCTCTCCACCGCCTCTTCATTGGGAGGGATGGAAGAAGAGTGCATCATCTACGGCTGTTAAGTTAGCCATTTAGTGGATGTTGCCCGAGCCCACCGCCTCACTTCCGTGGCCAGTGGAGCTGCTCCGTCAACCAAAGATCAAATTTGCGAAAATGACGTGAGAATGACAAACATTATACGCTACGTATTTCTGCCAAATTGCAACAGGCTGCAATTTGTGGCTGGCTGTTGGAAACAGCACTTTACAAGCAATCTGGAGAAAATTGAACATACATCACAGGATGTAACATGCGGCAAGGCGCGTTCAAAGGAGACTGCACTGAATCAATCCATTTGTATGCCATGGGAGCAGAGGAACCATTGCGTAGTTGCATGCATGGTGTGTATGTTGAGCCAATAAAGACTTTCTCCTTTCATTCAAGGCATCCAGGGCTCCTTAAAAAGTATTAAAATGCATCATTAATACAGAACAGGGTTAGTAATAAGCATCCTATCTGCTTTACTAAACACCATTGGACTTTATGTCCCTTAATAATTAATTTCTGGGTGTCCATTTTCCATAGTGTTGATTTATAGTTGCACAGCTTTCATTAGTTCATTCAGAAACAGGCTGCTGCTTTTTGTCAGCTTCGCTTCTTTAATTTGGTTGTTAAATGGGTCTTACATTCAATTAGAAAGTTCTTCAAAAGTTCTCAAATAGTTTGTGTATCACGTGCGTTGGGTGTGTGGTGCACTCAGATGAACATCACATGGTGACCCAACCCCTCCGGCGCCAAACGCAACGGTGGCCTGTCTGCTTTGCGTCAAAGAGTAAAACGAAGGAAGGTAAGGCACGCCAGCGCGACGGACCGGCGTCCTCTCTCCGAACGATAAGCGGTCCGCAGGTGAAAAATGGCCGCGGGGTCTCGTCTTAAAGACTACAGCAGGACGCGATAACTCACTGGAATAGGTTCAAGTGCACATCAATCACTCCCCCATCCAATCAAAGAGCCACAGATGCCGGGACTTGCCATCAGCAAAAGTTGTGATTGGGTTAGAAGGGGCACAGCCCAGAGTCTGTGGGTGCATTATCGGCTTCAATCACAGTAATGCACCATGCTCCCACGATGACCTCTGGGGTTTGTGTGTGTGTGTGTGTGTGTGTGTGTGTGCGCGTGCTGCCCATATATCATCACTATCCATTTTGCTGGTCCGTCTGACCAACACACTCACTCACACTCACCATCTCCCTCTCTCTCTCTCTCTCCACATTCCCGCTGACATTGAAGGCGTGGACACACACATGGACACGTACAGACACACTCAACACACGCGCAGAGACAACACTGCACAACACGCATGACAAACCTTCCACGGACTATTTCAGAGCATGAACACACCCCAAAGTAGTCTATCATACAGCTTGTGAAACAGAAAACAGGATTATAGCAGAGGTTGGCTGGGGCAGAGACCCGGGGCTCAGACACAACACTGTATCATCCTCTACAACCACTGACAGAGAGAGACTTAGAGAGAGAGAGAGAGAGAGAGAGAGACTGAGATAAAAAGGAGGATTCTCTTCTCTTTTATTTCGGTCCCTCCTCTCGCTCTCTTTCTAACCCTTGACTTAGATGAATCCTGTTATGGTGTGACATAAACCTGGGGCGGCGGAGAGACATAGATAGATGGAGAGAGAGATGGAGAGAGAGAGAAATGGAAAAATGCACCTCGACACGGCAGAGGAGAAATGGAGGTGCAGGCAGCAAATACAGATAGACTAACAAAGAGACTGGTCAGTGGATTTAGAGTCAGACCACACTGAAGTGACTTCACTATGTTGTATTCATCTGACTCACTTAAAGGAATATGCCCAGGTTTTTAACATTTTAACATACACTATGTTGAGTGATAGTAGGTGACTAGCATTTTCCAAAGCAAGAAGACTGACCTTATAGAAATAAAAAAAATTGCATGTGTTTTTTTAATGATATGGTCTGTAGATTCATTCATTTTAAAAATGAAATATCATTAAATCAGTAGAGCTGATGTAGCCAGGTTTATTTTTGGAACTATTTCAGGTGAGCAACCACATATTCATCCGCTGTGCAGTGATTTATAACTGTACTGTACTGTCTCTCATCGCCCACCACCTTCGCTTCCTATGGAAACAGGGAAAGTAGTCCCTGCTAGTTTAAAAAAGAAAAAAAGTTTGTTTTGTGTCATTTTTTAACAATTACTGACACAAAACTGCCAGATATAACCACATTTACAATTACTCAACATAGTGTATGCTAAAGTGTTAGCATGGAGCGTAATATCATTCAACATAGTGTTTGATGACTGATGATTGATGATTTGATATACTATTGATATCATAGTACACAGTGGATCCGTGTTTAGCGCTTTTTCCTCACAGCAAGAAGGTTGCGGGTTTGATTTCTGTCCCTTTCCGCGTTGCATCCGCATGTCATTTGCTTTGGCTTCCTGTGCAACGACATTGCAACTCAGGTCCATTGAAGACTTTTAAATCCCCCATTGGTATGAATGTGAGTGTCTCTCTGTGGTAGCTGTGTGATGATGGACCGGTGACCTGTCCAAGGTGTTTTGCTGGGATAGGTTCCAGGCGCTTGCCACCCTGAAAATGACTAAGTGGGTTGAGAAAACTAATGAATACTTTATCTTTAATCCTCCAAGGGATTCTTCTTACCCACTGGTTGGGATGCAGCCAGCTACTGTGGCATCCACCTGAGGATTACGTTTCCTGCTCAAGGATACTTTGACAGGTATAGCCACGCTGGGGATGACCTCCCTAACCAGTAGGCCATTCTGCCCCGCTAAAACCTGGAATCAATCAGACTTACCAAGCTGGCAGTAAAGCAGCGCCGCTCCGTAACAGCGCGGGAAAAACTTGGCAAAACAGACACATTATTGAGAAGCGGCAACACGCTGTGAAATCATAATGGCAAAATGATTAGCACGCGCAATTACACCGCGTAATGGGAGGCACTACGAGCGTTAAAGCTAAGCCTGGGAAATGGCGGGAGAGACAGAGAGAGAGAGGATATCGCTAACACAACGGCACGGGCATATTAACAACACAGACGGCACAATTATCTATCTGCCAAAAAAAAAAAAGTTTAAGCTCTGCTCCGGTTGTTTTACTAAAGGCTTGTGTCTCATCTGATTGGTGATTGGAGGGCAGTGGGAATTCAGACGGCTTTGTTAATTGGCTAACATTCAAGGGTTTGTGACATTTTCGAGAAATGGCATGACCGGGTCATGATGGTAGCGGTTACTGGGTGAATTTAAAAGGATGTGCCGGTCGTATGGTGTAAGGAAAACCGGCCATTCAGAGGAGAGGGAGGGCATCGACGCACGTCCACAATTCACGACGGCGAGTAGGAGATATCAGAGCCGAGGAAAAAAAACCTCCTACTTAGATTTATCTAAGGGGGTTGCTGACGTGAACCGTTTTTTCCCCCCAGTCGGCAGCTCATATTTACTGTAAATCTGATATGTCCTGAACGTGGCATTAATCTTACGCTGTTGTGCAAATATTGTGGTACGTACACAATCCTGACAAGTAAGTACTGCCCCTACAAACTACAAGCTGTTTTCTGTAACAGCAGTAGGTGAAAAATACCCACAGCATTTTCCAGATGTCTGCTTCAACACTACATGGCTATATGAGGTGTAGTATAACACCGTTCCTTGAGAAAGGACGTAGGTTAGACACAACGCACCCTCCGACTAACGTCACAGATACGATCACCAACTTGGAGCAATTCATGGGACTACTAACGAAGGAACATTTTACCCCGTGTGTGTGTGTGTCGGTCTGTGTGTGTCTATTTCCGTCAAGTTTACTCAACAGCCTCTTGAGCATCAGGGAAAAGATTGATGAAATCAGAAGTAGCGAGCAACGGAGTCAGTCAAGTAACTCAACGAGAATCCAGGCCTGTTAACATTTGGACTGATTTACCCCGAGCAAAGGTCCTCCAATTATTGCCAGAACAATCTCTTCAAGTCAAGAGCACAAAATTAGAGTGGAATCAAACTCCTCCTCCTCCTCTTCCATCCCTTCTTCTCATTTACCCTCTGTCCAGCTGATAGAGAAGTGAATGTGCAGGCTGGCGCCGAGCAGCGCGGTCATAAATACGCCGATAGAGCGAGCTGGACTAGAATGCAAACAACAACATTAGCCCGCGGCATGCTGGGTAAGACAGATATGCATTGAGTGCCGCGGCAAGCCGTAGAGTCAGACGAGGCGAGGCCGGACCGAAGCGGTGATGGACATTTTTACAACGCCCCCCCTTGCACGGGGCTCCCTTGGGTCGTGGCATGGAAAGGCCATTGTTTTCTATTCTATTTTCTGTTGTAATTTAAGTATATGTGGATGTTTGTGTGTGTAAGCTTATGTGTCTGGTTGTGTGTGTGTGTGTGAGTGTGTGTGTGTGTGTGTGGGTGTGAGTCACCAATCCTATAACCCTAACTAGATGTAGGCAGAAGGCCCGGTATAATCCGATGAATTGGATGCGATTCCTCCTGTAAATAGGATAGACAACTGAATAGATCAGCTGGAAGGAGTCGTAACTCTCATCCTAATCAGATGAAAAGAGATAGAGGGATGGAAAGGAGGAGGAGGAGGAGAGGGGAAAAAAAGAGGCGGAGGAGAGGCAAAAGACATGGAGGAGGAGGTGATAAAAAAGGAGAACTAGGGGAGGAGAAGTGGAGTGTGTTTGTAAAAGGAAGAGCGATGAGGGTTCAGTCGAAGTTCCTGGAACTTACGGGAGCTAATGGTCAACTTTGAGAAACAGAGAAAGAGCGAGTAAGAAAGAGAGTGAAGGGTGGGGAGAGAGAGAGAGAGAGAGAGAGAGGGCTGAATTAAGTGTTTCCACTCAGCTTGGCCACTTCTGCTGAAAACTAAATTAAAAGCACTGTGTGTGTGTGTGTGTGTGTGTGTGTGTGTGTGTGTGTGTGTGTGTGTGTGCGCGCATGGAAGCTGCATGGGGGTGAAGGAGGAGAGAGAAGGAGGAAAAAGAAGAAGAGTAGCAGGAGAAAGAGAGGAGTGGCCACTCATCTTCTAGGATCCATTTCCAGTATCGTTTCTCTTTTTTTACTCAAAGCTTTAAACACACAAATCCTTTCAGAATTAAGATCACTCCCTCACCTCTCACTCCTGCCCCCTCTCTCTCTCTCTCTCTCTCTCTCTCCCGCCCTCTCTCTATATGTCTCTCTCTCTCTCTCCCCCTCGCTCTGTCAGTGGTGATGGATGTTGCCTGTGCTTCAGACTGAAAAGGGAATAGACTGTTCTCTCTGTGCGTTTCACAGCAATCTGGAGCTGTCAATACACACGCACACACACACACACACACACACACACACACACACATAACTCTCTGAAGCTGCCATGTCTCTATCAAACAGCCTGCCCCCTTGCTTCAAAGACAGAAACACCTAGAGAGCACTCGGACAGCAACAAACAATAGTCTGTGTGGGCTGCAGATGAGCTGCATTCATGTCTTCCTCTGTGAGGTATTTCACTCCAGCGTTACTGTCTTCTGTCCATTTAAGCGCCCGTTGCATTGCTTTGCATTTAAAAAACAAATCTCCTGCTTTCACTCACTGCCTCATCTGCGTAACACACACACCATCGCGAGACCTTTCGATTGGACGAAACTGGGTTTAAGTCCCGCATCTAACCTGCCGAAGTGTCCTGGAGCGAGACGCTGAATCCCTACCAGCTCCAGAGATGCTGTAGCTGACCCTGACCTCTGACCTCTGACCTCTGACCTCTGGGGGGGAAAACATCATAAACTGTTCAGATCACCATTTGACGGCAGTAATACAATGAAATTGCAATTGTAAAAACTGTCACACACACACACACACGCACGCTTGATGCTGACTGCCTAATGTGACTAATGGAACTACAGATTGTTTATGTCCCTTCTTGGGGGAGCTATTTTGAAAAGCTCTGTCTGTTTATGGGAGAATAATTGCCGGTGCTATTCTTAGGGTCACTTAGGGATTACGTTGACGGGAGAAAGAAAATTTAAACAATCTTTATATGTAACAAATAACAGAAGTATTATGAATTCTTCTGATTTAAATGAATTCTCGTCACCCTTGTGTGCTGACTCTCACTATTCTGCCAGTCTCTACCGTCTGTCGTCTCTCTCTCTCCTTGTGATTATTTTTTTATTCGGTTTGTTCTAATCCTCCTTTCTGACCATGACAGCCGATCAGTATCGTACCTCGTCGTACACTAAGGGAATTTAGGCATACACAGAAATACAGAAAATTACTGTGAGAATTAATAACAACAGAGAAGAGAGTTCCCATCCCATCTCTTATTGAGGCACCGTAGATTTGCCCTGTTTGCCCAAATTAAATTCTGATGTCGGTATGGAGACTGATGGGAAATCTTCTCCACGCACTAAGAGATGAATCGAAACTTAAGAGTCAAATCCAATAGTGCCTCCTAAACAGCGGCAGAGTCAGCGCTCCGTCCAGAGAAAGCTGGAATCACCAACGATGGCTGAACCTCTTCACCATCTCCACCCACCACACACTAAGAATAAGACGTTTCGTTTACTGACATCACCTGACAGGATTTCTGGTCCTCAAAATTTCAAACAGTTACATCTCGCTGCCATGTGGGACCAGGGAAGGTGCAAAGTTGCCTGACACAGCTTTAAAAATGACACAACCAGTCATTGCAATGTATTATAGTAAAACTAAATGCGTTATTATATGTGCTAACTTCATGTGCTAACTTCTGTGTAATCCACTATATTGCTATATTGAGCAATATGGATTTACAATACAAATATTCACTGACAACGAAGCATTAAATAATAATCCAATATACCCATTAGCAATTAGACAAATTCACTGACACATATTCCATACAAATGCGGCGCTATCATGCGTGATTCATAGCACTTCAAGAATACCCAACCAAGCCTCTCAAAAAATAAAATATATGTAGTTCAGATTTAATTTTTCAACACTCTGAATAATCTTGGCCGGAATAAAAAATAAGTATTCCGACCGGCATTACGAGACCACTCAGACTGCTGTTTAACGAGCTTGGCAGGGATGAAAAGATAGATCAGATGTGATTTTCTGCATTCCACGTAATACTTGGGGGGGAAGCTTAATATGGCTTGACAAGGACAATGTATCTGGTGGAGCATTTCCAAATACAGCTAAATCAAGCCGCTGCTCCGATATTATTCTGGCCCGGACCTGTTGAGCCAGTGAGCTGCTGGTCTATAAATGGAGCTTAAGGAGCTCAGGCAAAGGTTGTTTTTGGCGAGGAGGGGACTGGAGCGTGAGGGCGGACTCCATGTATTTGTGTTGAATTTGCCTCCTATGGCCATCGGCCTCTTCGATGAGATGAACAGTAGGGATGTTGTGTAGGTATTGTCCAACCTGGAGAAGAAAACTCTCCAACCTGGCAGGAGAATAGAGTTAAATTCTATTAAATTCTATTCTATTTGTTCTGTTGGGTAACTTTAAAGGCAAGCGTTTCCACACCAAGACAAAAACTTACGGAAACACCTGATTCAGCTTTATGTGCCCCAAGCGATTAACTAATTGGAGCTGGAGACGTGTTAGTTTTCAAGTTTGCAGGTGGCTCCGTTAATGGGAATCTACTGCGTTACAGTGAATTCAGTCGAGGCCTGGCGTTTGATGATTTTGCCAGTTTCCTTAATGTGTGATTCCTCATTGATTCCTGGAGCCTTCATCTCCCATGCTACCCACTACTATTATCAAGTGTAAACAAGTTCAGTCGGTTCAGTACTATAAATACCTAGAGGCAATTTTGCACACCCGCTAACCAGACTATGTCCTCTGATTTCTCAGTCGGTATTTGCCATGTCAGCACTGTAACACACACACCGGTGCTTGTAACGTATTTGCTTTGTTTCACATTGCTGGAATTCAGACAAGAATTCCTCTGCCTCTACGTTGACTCGTCTATTGCTCTGTAAGCAATATTTTGTTTTCTCTATGTAGCTTTATATACTCTGATTACTGTACTGGTACCTGTCTAGCTGGTCTTGGACTTTGACTGATTGAAAGGTGATTCAGATTCTAACAGTGGACATAGGACGAGTCAACAAAATGTTGTTATGAGCCAAGGATTACACAATGAAGTACACTTTGCGTGGTTCTTCCACTGCAAAGCCCAAAATCTCTCCAAAAGTGTAATCGAATTCTCCCGTTCTCCGACGGCTGGCTAATTTCCCAGGAGATAACCCTAATATGATGGCGGAGCCACTCTCAAGTCTCTCTCAAAGGCAAATGTTTCAATTTCATCTCAGACTAATATTAAATTGCGTTAACAGTTAGTGAATCCATCCTTTGCCCTTCGTCTTCCCTTCTCCTTTCTCTCTCTCTCTCTCTCGCTCTTCCTGGTGGCTATAGGCTGTTATGAACCTAGCGTGGCCGTGACGCCCGAGATGTGAAATTGAAAAGCCAGTCGGCTGTTTAAATATCCCATTTATTGTCACTTGCTAATGAAAACAATCTTTCACTGTTAAATTTGAATAGGGGAAATTGCATTTAAAAATACATAAACCAAGAGAGCCTGACAAATGTGAGATGAGAGGCAGAGAAGGACGGAGGAAGATGAGGGAGAAGAGAGGAGAGTGTGAAAGGAGGGAGAGCTGACTTGTGGGACGCTATCCTGCCAGGAATACATTCCCAGCCCGTTGAATAGCAATTCACCCCAGATCCTAATGCAGCTTGTGTCTTCTTTGTGGTGGTTTCAACCATGCAAATACTGCATTTACATGTCTCTAACTGCAATGGAGGGTAAACCCACCAAAACTCAGTTACCCACCTTTTTAGGCTGACGTAAATCATCATGGCATAAATTCATAATAAGCATCAGAGTAAGTAGCATCAGACCAGATGTAGGCTAGGCGAGTTTGTCAATACGTTGATGACCACCAACTGGAGGCCACAGTTCACCCTCCTTTTTTATTGAACACTAAATCACTAGACCCCGGGTACATTTATACACACTTTACGGGATTGGCTTGAGGTACAAAACTTTTGGTTAAAAGTGATAGACATTACTGTATATCCTCTTTTCCAATCAGGATTTCCCAATCAACCCTGCTCTACATCGTCTAAATGACGACTCTCTGGTCAAAATCACAGAGAGGCTTCGTAACCTGTGGTTTTCAAAGTGGGGTTTGGGGGGGAAATTATCCCAATTAGATAATGTATCAGATTGACTTTTGCATTCATGGGTTTCATCACTATCTGCCCATATACAGTGTAGACAGTACCTTCCCTTACGGGTCCCTGGATTAAATTTGAAATAGCCGGTCCCTGCCTGAAAACGTAGCCACAGAGGCATCGTACCACGGTGGCAGGGATGGATTGAAAAACAAACAAAGAGAAGCGTTCTCCAAGTTTCAAACTCTCAATCGTGTTAAACAAGTGAAGCGTTGTGTACATTGCATTGCGTTCTTGCATAAATGCATAAGGTAGTCATCTCGCTCAACAAAGGTGATAGATATAAAGATCAAGGCAGTACGCTGACCTCCTTCGATAACCTCCCCTGCCGCCAACCCACCTGCCTACAGTTCACAGTTCTGTGGTTGTGTCGACAGTATTGATTTACACAAACATTCATTATGCATCAGGGGAGATTGCAATATGATATCGCTGCTCACGCTGTGTCAACCTTGCGAAGGCTGAGGCAACCGAGTCGGATGCAGACTGCTTAATAAGGGATCAATAGCTGTGGTCGGATAAGGTTGGAGAGGTCTGTCGCCTGGGGAATTAACCCCGTGTTTAAGAGAGAGAGAGAGAGAGAGAGAGAGAGAGCGAGAGAGAGAGAGAGGAAGAAGGTTTGGGCAGTTTGGGAACTGACCCCATGGCAAGAGAGTTCAACTGCAAACCACAAAGCTCCCTCGTGACGAACATCGGTTTCATCCCAAAACCATAGAAAACCATGGGGAAATGTGTACTAATGCTTCCACTTTGCTTTGTCAGTGTGTGACCTCACCCTGCTTTGAGCCAGACATCTTTTAGTGTATTGCAACAATCTTTATGTATGCAATACACCAACAAAGTCAGCATAATCCACGCAGGTGTATGCATTTCAAATGGGCAGGTTCGTATCTCCGCAACACAAGGACTCTATATTGATCATGTACAGTGTTTTGCATGAAGTACTTGTACTTGAGTTGGATTGTGAATGGACTCTTACTTTTACCAGAGTGTTATTTTACTTGTGAAGTGCCAGCACTGGTGCCATAAAGTCAGCTCACATTCAGATGTCTTCTTCATCAATTATTTGGACATCAATGTTTATGACTTCAAAAAGCGATTCAACCTCAAACAAAATCAGATTCTTCAGACCCGTCATAATGTACGAGGATTAATTAAAGACCAATAAGTAGAGGCTGTGAAATCCAGATGACAAAGCGTCTGATTATAATGTCAGGTCACAGAGTAACGGGAGTCTTGGACACCGTTATTATTTCTTCCATTGCCTCTGTCTGTCTCCCACTCTCTCGCCTTTTCTCTCTCTTTCACTCTCTCTCTCTCTTGCTCTCCATCCCCATGATATCAGAGCACCATTCTATATCCAGACACAGGCAGCCAAATAAATGTCCTTCAAGCCAAGCCAATCACAATCACTTGACTGTGATCACAGCACTCACAGCAGCAGTGCACAGTGCCAAACATCTTCCTCTGCATTCCTGGTTTCATTGCTGACTGTGGGGCTTGAAACAGAATCAGACATCGTTGTCTGTTGCAAGATCGTCCTAGACCTGAATGCACACGGTATGTCACCTCAAGAAAAAGTTCCACAGTGGCAAGTGGGTCGACATTTTAAAAAGTTAGTTTAATTGTCCTGTTGCCAAAGCAAGTGATCAAATCACCACTTGGTACTTGGTTAACTAGTTGATCAGCTGCCTTCACCTCATGGTACTTGGTTAACTAGTTGATCAGCTACCATCACCTCTTGGTACTTGGTTAGCTAGTTGATCAGCTGCCTTCACCTTGTGGTGCTTGGTTAGCTAGTTGATAAGCTGCATTCATTTCTTGGTACTTGGTTAACTAGTTGATAAGCTGCCTTCACCTCTTGGTACTTGGTTAACTAGTTGATAAGCTGCCTTCACCTCTTGGTACTTGGTTAACTAGTTGATCAGCTGCCTTCACCTCATGGTACTTGGTTAACTAGTTGATCAGCTACCATCACCTCTTGGTACTTGGTTAGCTAGTTGATCAGCTGCCTTCACCTTGTGGTGCTTGGTTAGCTAGTTGATAAGCTGCATTCATTTCTTGGTACTTGGTTAACTAGTTGATAAGCTGCCTTCACCTCTTGGTACTTGGTTAACTAGTTGATAAGCTGCCTTCACCTCTTGGTACTTGGTTAGGTAGTTGATAAGCTGCCTTCATATCTTGGTTCTTGGTTAACTAATTGATCAGCTGCCTTCACCTCTTGGTACTTGGCTAGGTAGTTGATAAGCTGCCTTCATATCTTGGTTTTTGGTTAACTAATTGATCAGCTGCCTTCACCTCTTGGTACTTGTTTAACTAATTGACCAGCTGCCCAGCTCATCAACTAGGCCCAGCTTTGATTAGTACCAAACCTGCTCTCTCCACTGGCTTCACAGTGATGGAAAATGGCGGACGGTGTTAAAACCGCCCCCAACAAGTCTATTTTCTAAAGCACTGACATACAAATTCAATACACAAATGCTCTTAAAAACCTGGGAAGAGATGCTCCACTATACAAAATTTTGATATACTCTAATAAAAAGGTAGTTTAAGTAAATTCAATATACTCACGAGGTTTACATTTTTGGATCACCTGTAATTCTTCTTATCTGAAATGTACTCAAATGTCGACTGCAGTCAAGTGGGCAAATAATTCAAAACTGCAATCTAGAATCTGTGGATTTAATTGCATAAGGAAGATGACATTGATCGTTTTAAATCAAACAGTGGCCCCATGATTCCAAATTGAATTCCCATAGATTTCCGCCCCTACTACCTAGCAAGGCGGCAAATACTGTTGAGTTCACAGCCTCGGGCAAATTTTTCTACCAGCATTCGGCTGATGGCTCTTGGTGATTTTGAGCCAAAACAAAGCACATCCCCCACTTCATTTCACACTTTTTTTTATTCATTTAATCCATTTTCAATAAAGATTTTAAATACATATCCTATTTATATACAATATATTTTTGCCTGACTGAGATAAGAGGTTGACAAGAAGGCGTGTGAGGATAAGAGACAGTTAGCAGGGTGGTTATCTTCCAGCAACACTCTGTCTATGTGAGAGCCTCTGTATTTGGACCGCTCATTAGAGCACAGCGGTGGGTACTGATAAAGGGAATTGGATTACTGTGATTAATACCATGTGTCATTTGTAATGTCTTTAAGAGTATGAATCATGGAGCGAGATACACACACACGCAGGCATAGACACACATTCACGCAAACATGCCTGAATGCTCGCAAGCACACACACACACACTTAACTTCAAAATGAGTTTTGGGCCCAAGTTGGAGTTGGACAACTTTAAAAGTTAATGTGTCATCTATTACATACAGGCTGCTGCTGGTCACTGTTCCCGATGCAAAGACCAACACTCGCTGTCAGCTTCCTTCTGAATATTTCTAGCTGAGACACACAAGCATACGCAGTGACGCATACACACACATGCACACACACTCTCTCTCTCTCTCTCTCTGTAGTCATGGTTCGGTTGCCCTCAGGGGCAATCTACAAGAAACCAGCCGCCATGTGTGGATCCCAGACAGGAGCTGGGATGGTGTGTATGTGTGTACGTGCGTGTGTGTGTCTGGGCTATTTGGCAGATCAAGGTTGCATTCAGGTCCCCAAATGTTCAGCAGTATGCGCAGAGTCATCCAGCGTTGCAAAATGAGAGAGAGAGAGACAACAAAAGATGGTAGCTTAGGAGAGGTAGCTAGGATCTACTGATCGTGTGTGTGTGTGTGTGTGTGTGTGTGTGTGTGTGCGTGCGTGCGTGCGTGTGTGCATGTGTTGCATGGGACAGACCCCTGGCTGAGGCTCTGTCTGGCCCTCAGGCACAACAGATGTTGCTCTATCCTTCAGAATTACACACATACACACACTCACACACACACTCACACACACACAAGAGTAAGAAATGCCACAGAATCATCATCATAATCAGCTGGATAAATAAGGTATAGTCTTGCATAGAACATTAGCACATTCTCCTCTGTCTGTCTGTCTGTCTGTTCATTTCACTCTAACTTTCTCTCCCTCTATTCTCCATTTTTCTACCCTTTCTATCCTCATTATTCCTCCATTTTCCCTAATCTCCACTATCTCCCTCCCTCGCTCTCTCTCTCTCCATTCATCTTTAATTTTCTATCCATACACTCTCTGCCTGCCACGGCTTCCTTCCTTCTTGCCTTCGTCGCGCTCTTCCCCCTCTACCCCCCCCCCATCATCCTCACACACCTCTAATCCGTGGGAGCTGTGGCTTGCTTTACAACCTGACCCGGAGGCATATGGAAAGCATGTAAACCTGCCACTATGTTTTTTTTTTTCTTGTTGTTTTTACACTCGGGCCCGTCGGCAAATGCGCGGGTCCGCCGGGATGAGGCTATAACGCGGTGACACGGAGATAACTTGGGTCGGTTGTGGCTGCAGGCGATGCGTCAGTGTTTTTAATGGTGTTTTTCTTCGGCAGTAATTTTCCTGTCACATTTTTGGAGAAAAAAAATGTTTCAGTATTCATCCTTCATTCAAGCACACGAGTTGTGAAGGCTGCTTCCGATACTACGGTGTTTGTATTGACGCTGCTGAAAAATCAAAAGGACTCAGTGTTTTATCCTTGTCAGGGTGGAAAAAGTATTTAGACCATCATAGGACACTAAAACACAAATCTAATAATAATAATAGATTTGATTTTTAATAAAAAATTCATTCCAATGAGAATGCAGAATAAAAATATGAAATGTTCGTGTCGAGCTGTGCCTTTGAGACTTCTGAAATATTGAGTAACACAAGGCCAAAATCTATTCCAGGTTGTTTGAGAGAAAGGGAAAACGAAGAGAGTGATGATGAGCCGTGGTCGGGTTTGCCAAGCTCGCCTTCGATTGCCAACGGTGTGGAAAAGTCGACGCCACGGGGCATCCGCTACTACATCTGAGTTTCTGACGCATCTCTGGCTCTTTGCAGTTAAACTGAAGGGCAGATCACGGAGCTGCCCCGGCCAGAATTTGATTTTTTTCCGTACCGGCTCGGGGCTTCCAAGCGGGCTTTGGATTGCCAACTGGAGGCTCTGGCTATCACCTGGGTCAGACTTCTTAAAAGAAGAAACTAAATCGATAGCTTCTTCACAGCTACAATTTCAGCTTCAGAAAGAAAGGTCTGGCTTCACCTTTACAATAACATACAGAATCTGAGATTTCTGTTTTCCTGCTTCGTACACCGTCATAAATACAACAAAATAAATAACAAGATAAACTACAATTATCTAAAGTGCTTTACAGGAAGGCATAAAAAAAATAAAAATAAAACACATGATGGGGAGATAAAAGAAGGAAACACAATCAAGAGAAAATAGGTTAAAAGAAGAATAAATAACTGGAATCAAAGGGAAAAACCATAAGAAACAACATGATTAAAAGAAACAATTTCATGGATTACATTATGTTTTTAATAATATAATCTAATATAATCTAATTACTGGCTTTGTCATGGATTAACATTTTCTGGTTACTCCTCAACACTGCCTATAACATGCACCAACATGTACCGGATAGTACAGAGATATCACTTGGGTCCCATTACTGGCTGGTAAAGGAATTCTCATCCCCAGTTCCCATTCTGGAAAGTTGGCTAATCCCAGCGGGAAAAACGTGGAGAAACGTGGAAGATAAGCCAAATGACGCTACGACAGCAGAAGATTTTTCTAAAACATAATTGGTAAACGTCGGTTTTGGTGTCAGTCCCTCAGAATCAAAGAGCAAGGGCTTCGTAGAAGAGGCAGAGATACAAATTTCTCCACCAGTAGCCTCAACAGACCAGAATGCAATGCAGCTAGATCTGTCGTTGGTAGCGTGGGAAATACGACGCCCTCTTCAACTAGCTTTTTTAATATATCGGAACTACCGGTCACGGCACCGCGGCATTGTTCTCTCTCCGCTCTCGCTTTTTCTCGACGGGAAAAAACTCCCCGCGGTACTACAACTTCTCCGGGGGTTGTTGAAAGGCATACTGGGAAACGTAGGAAATCATTAACTGAAGTTAGAAGTAGGCGAGACAGCCTGAGGCAAAGTGGGTGCACCAAAAAACTCCAAATAGTTTTTCCTTTAAGTGTATTTTGAGGGTTTTAAAACTATTTTACAGGAACGCTGTGTAGCATTTACAGTCTCTGCAGCAGAGTTTCCGATTCGGAATTTCCGAGGATCGTTCGATTGCATGTTTTCCTAGCAGCAGCAGACCGAGAGGTGGAGATACGGCTATAACCCGGGTCACATGCTAGGGTTAAGGACTAGAAGGTGGATTAAACGCCGTGGTGGGATAAGGTTGTAACCCGGGTTACAGGTGGGCTGTTAAAGCCTGAGCGCAGGTCAGCGGAGGTCAGAGAGCAGCCGATCGATAAACCCGTGACAGTGGGAAAAAGTCTCCCTGGGGCGGTAAACGAGAAGCTCCTCCGCTTTCATTTCTCCATCAACACAAACCCGCTGGACATACCACCTAACTCTCTCTCTCACACACACACACTCAACTTGTCACCACCATGACCAGTTCACGGCTCCCTCGGGGCCAGTTATGAACCTGCAAGGTCAGCACTTATAGATTTCTACCATAGTGCTCCTTCTCACACACACACACACACACACACACACACACACACACACACACACACACAGGTTATATGACTAGATTTAAGGCTATTAGAGTGTTTCTTTGGGTTGTTAACTAGAGTTTTGCTGTTATTAACATGTATTTCTGATATCATTATAGGTTCAGTTTAGGGACCTTAATCTACCTCTGACATGATGGACATGGTGCAGTTTGTCTAAGTACATATTTATGGTGCAATTGAGTGCACATTACTATGTATAGTATTATTATGTTAGGTGTCTAAATGCAGCTTCAGAGGCTTTTCCATCCTGAAAAGAATACAATTCTGGGGGAAAAACACTGAATTATTGGAATTCTTTGGAATGTCTTTGGGCCTGAAAATTGAATGCACATAATACTGGTTTAGCTTCAGTCCAAAAATACTGGTCTTGAAAAATCTGTAATTAAGATGTACTGTCAATTGTTGGAGGATGTTTTCTTTGCATCGTATCACCTGTGGTGTCAAAGCGCGAAAGGAATGCATGGATGGACCAGAGGCCGAAAAAAATGTACGTTTTTGTTCTCTCTCTCTTTTTTTTCCCTGTTATTTAAAATGACGGCAGCCGATGCCATAATGTATGTCACGCCAATTAAAGTGCGGCGAATTGGAGACAGAGAGCGCGGGAGAGATCATTTGCATTCTAAAAAGTAATCAATAGAGACGCTTAAAATTCCACCGACAAGCGGAGAGGGCGAGCGAGAGAGAGAGAGAGCGAGAGAGAGAGAGAGAGAGCGAGAGAGAGTTGACTAATTGAAGGTGTGGGTATAATGAAGATAGATGTTGGTGTAAACATGAGGCTGAGGCTGCGGCCCCCGCGGTGCCACTGTGTTGGAGGAGGGAGGAGGGGGGAGGAAGGGGGGCAGAATTATTAATAATTATCCAGATTAATATTGATGATTAAGTGCTTCCTATTAATGATTATTTCTCTAATTAGCGTCAGCGGGATGCAGTGTGCTGCTGGATTCATTTCATACACGCAAACTAAGCGGCCAAACAACTCTGACATCGCACATCTCTCTCTCTCTCTCTCTCTCTCTCTATGTCTCTCTCTCTTTCTCTCACTCCAATTTAGCCGTTGTTACAGCGTGTACACAGAAGGCCCGAGGGTGTGTTTGCGAGGCTCGACGACAAGACAACAGTTGTCAAGACAACAGTTTTTTTTTTCTCTTAATCAGCAGAATATACCCTATTCAAACCAAACACAAATTCATTTTACAACAATAATACAAATAAAAGTCTCTTATTTTGGCGGATTGGAGGCTCACAAAGGGTTCATCGAGTGTGTTTTTATGGGGAGCATACACACTTTGGAACAACTAAAACAACTTTGGAACTATTTTCCATTATTATAGGTGCTGATGATTATATAGAGTATTATAAAGTACATGTTTTCAATATGGTCTAAATGTATAAAACTCATTGTTGTGTTTTGCTGGGTTTTCGTATCCTGCTTTAGCAATAGTCACGCTGATAAAGACCTCAACTGAAGTCGACTGGATTCAGAGAGAGAGAGAGAGAGAGAGAGAGAGAGAGAGAGAGTAAGCAAGCATCAGGAGATAGGAGAGAAACAGCATGATGTTCCTCCTTCTCCTCCTCCTCTTTAATCCTCCATATTGTTCTATTATTGCCACCGGGAGAAACAAACGAACCGGCGGCGGAGAAGAAGAGAAGGACTGACCTTTTAGAGGATTATGGGATTTGTGTTAGTGGGAGAACAAAGCGAGGAGGCGCTACGGCAGACACCTTTCGGCAGAAACGGGACTATTTACCCAGAGACACGCCGCGGCGGCATAAAGAGCAAAGCAAAAAGCAGAGGCTCGCTGTGGCCGTGTAAAGGCTTCTGAACGGTGGTTCGCCCCGGGCCGGGGGGTTTACCTGCCTACACAAGTCGGTGCTGTATTTCTTTTTTTCCAGGTGTCATGGGGGGGGGGGGGTGAAATGATGGTGGAAAAAATAATTAATAAAGGAAAAGGTGGAGAAAAGTGGAGTTTAGCTCAAGAAAGGAAGAACTGGAGGAGAAATCCCTTTTACTTTTAGATAGTTGACATCAGACAGATTCCCAACTCCGGGAATAAAAATTCAATGGGAAAACGTTTGGATACTCGACATTGTTTGGGGAATCATTTTTTTTGGCACCGGCGTCAGAGAGAGAGAGCGATAAAGAGAACGGCGGAGGGAAAAGGGGGCGGGGCCAGATAGCGAAAGAAAGAGAGAACGCAGTAGATACAGTTGTAACGGCGCTGCTGGTGATGTAAATGTCAGATATTCTTCATCCTCCGCTTACCATCTGCTGGCTGCGGACAGAAAACACTGACTCATCTCTTCTCCATCGCAAGACATACACCGCACACACACACTCCCACACACACACACACACACACACACACACACATGCACGCAAATACACACTATAGGGTTCAACAGACTTGTTTGTCTTCAATATCCTTAAATTTGACCGTTTTCGCCACAATTCCCCCCCAAAAATTCAAAAATTCAATGTTTCTCACAGATTTTTATTCTTCTCAGGGTGGAAAAAGCATCATGGGACACTAAAACTCTCCACTGAATCCTGTACAAATGAAATTCTTTTATATTATTGGACGATGAAGCGATTAAATAAAATGTCAGGTTTTTCCCCGTAGCCGCGGTCAGGGAGGAGGTGGACGACGCTGACCGGCCCATACTTAGTAAAAGGCCTCTTTCCTCTTTGTCACACACTCTCACACACCCTCCCTCCCTCCCTCCCTCCCTGCCTGGCATCTCAGCACGACACTCCTATCTGACCTCTAAAAATATGGTGACGGCAGATTTGTGGCTCACGCTGATAACCAATCAGATGGCCCGCATCGTGCGGGGCGGACGACCCCCGTCGCGCCTTAAATCACATTCTCTCTTCATCACTCTCTCTCTCTCTCTCGCTCTCGCTCTCTATCCGTTTGTTTGTTTTTTCTTTGCTTGTTGCCAGTGGTTTTATTTGGTGTCTCTGGACGCCCGTTTGTCTGAATGGACGGCTGATTGGACACATCCTCTGACCCAATGGAGGAAATCCAAAAGAAAAGGCGTTGATCATAATGATGTGACGCAATGATCTGTGTGAAGAAGTGGAGTAAGGATATAGACAAAATTACCACACACACACACACACACACATCCAGGTGTGCTGCTGCCCAGAGGCTGGCGTCGTCCACTCCCCTACATATGCAGTTTGCGGTGCTCGGAGCTGCATGCCTGCAACACCACACACTTTGATCCTGCTGCTAAACATGTCCATCTGCTCTGTTAGCTCCACAGCGCGCACGCACACACACACACACACACACACACACACAAATATGGTTACACGCAAGCACGTATATACACACACACACACACATCTACTCACTAATACCACAAACACACAAGCCAAGAGTGAAGCTTTGATCAATAAATAACATTGCCACATGGGGTTCTACACACACACACACACACACACACACACACACACACACACACACAGAGCTGCCTGATAGTGGGTGGATGTAATCTCTGTTTGTATCTCTACCCATCTCTCCATCTGCCCCCTGCTCCCTTGCCCAACCAATCAGCATCTACACCCCCCACCCCAACGTCGAGCCAATCAGCTTCTAGTAAGGTTTAAAAGGTGTCAAAAGTATATGTACGTATCCGTATGGTTACAAATGAATCACCTTCCCTGCCTGGAGAACGACATCGACTGTTGTTTCCACTTTTTCTCTGCCACGTTGCTCTACAGTATCTGATGAGCATTTTACAACCCCTGTGTCCTGAATGCTGTTTCAAAGACCCAGATCAGTCGGACACTACCTCCTGCCTTGACAAAATGTAGGGCCATCCATCCGGTTAGTAATTGGTCAGGAGGAAGAGAAGAAAGACGGACAAAATACACACAAGAGGGAGGAGGGAGAAAGAAAAGGAAACTGGATGAAGGAAAGGAAGGAAGGAAAGCCATCTCAAAGCTCATACTAGCTACTAACTTTTCAGACCCAGCCGTTTGTTGTGTTTAGTATGGAAGTAGCAGATTCAGTATTTAAGTTAGTAAGGTTAGTATTTTCAGTACGGAGGAGCTCGGTGTGGTTAGTAGGTTTAGTACTTTTAGGGGGGCAACGGCAAGGGTTGTGGCTACAGCCGCCCAGCACCACCACTGAGCGTGCCCAGATGGTCGTCTGTTGTCCCGCCTTCACCCAGATTAATGTAATCCCTGCTGCCTCAGCGGAGCCGCCACCCCCGTCTCCGGGTCACCTGAAACGTCACCCCCCCCCCGGTCGAGCCAAAACCGGAGAGAGCAGACACCATGCACATCAGCAAAGCCAAGCCTTCTCATGCCGGGCGTTGCCGTTGCTGAGGGAGCCCGTTGCTCGCAATGTCGGCGTGCCAAGACCGCAGAGCCAAAACGAGAGCTGCTGGAGTATGTGTGTGTGGTGGGGTGGGGGGGGGGCAAGAAATATGACAGACTGCAGAAATCTCACAAGTGCCGGATGACTACCACACGGCAACACCAAACCGGCGCCAAAAATCCAATAAAGAGACAAACGTACATTGTCAGGATTTCACCCACAAGCCAACAATGATGGATAGTGGAGGTCCAACTGCAGATGGGTGAGTGATGGTTAGATACCGAGAACAATATTTGGAAAGAAGTTAGCTGATATTTGACCATTTTTTCACACAAAACAATTCACAGAAACAAAAGCAAAAGATTGAGCAGGTTCCCCTCGTGTCAGGGTGGACATTTCTCTGAAACAGCATTTAGACCACGGGACACTAAAACTCTCCATTGAAACCCCGGATGATGACCAAACCCTGGAATATGATCAAAATGACAGAATCATTTCAGGTTAAGGGGTTCCCACAGACAACTAGTGTAGTAGTGATCAACTCTACAAGCCTCATATCCATCATATCAGAGGTGGACGACACCGACTGGCCGATTTGTAATAAAAGGTCCAATATACCTCAAAAGTAAGACTACATTTCCCATAATCCCAGATGCTTCCTGGTGTAAATTAGTAGGAATTAGTGGGAACCCTCCACTCCCATGTTTGGGGGGGGACTAATGACTCTGCAAAGAGTCATTAGCCGCTAATAAAGACTCACATGAACCATCAACAGTTTGCTTAAGGGTCAGATACTCTGTTAGGGCCCCTACTTCTGAAGGAGGGGGGGGCACAGAAAGAGTAATGAAACCAAATCATCATGGGCATTTGTTTCAGGGAGAAAGAAATTAATAAGCATGAAAATAATAACCCTCGACACTTAGCCAGTAGAAGAAGAAAAAACTAGAGGGAAAGAGAGAACCCAATTATTATGGAGGGAGAGAAAGAGAGGAAATGAGAGAGAGAGAGAGAGAGAGAGAGAGAGAGAGAGAGGGATATTTGGGAAGGGTAAACATTAGGGATAATGCCTGTGTGATAGCAATTGCTCCTCAAGCAAACACACACAGTCATAATTTGGATACAATTAAAGCTAGCAAGAGCTGATGCAGCCTAGTGGTGTGTGTGTGTGTGTGTGTGTGTGTTACATTTGACCACGTTAATGCCAAAAAAAATGACAAGCGTCCAACATTTCCATCAGAATGGTATTCTCATCAGGGCGGAACAGCATTTAGACCATCATGGGACAATAAAACTCTCCACTGAAACCCAAAACAGTGATACTAATAAAGTGTATCAATGCACTTGTCCCTTGAACCCCTTTTTTTTCATTATGGTCCAGTATTGTGGAGAACTACTACTCTGACCAAAGAACTGCCTACACCGGCACGTTGCTGTTTCCCCCCCCAGTGTCGTCGTCATTTTTTTTCTTTTGTTTTGGACGCAATCACAGCGGCGGGTGCCGTGCGGAGAAATGGATATTTTACTGGCCAGGTATATCTTAAAACAATCAGAGGCTTGATGAATGGGCTGAATGGCTGATGTATGGCTGGAATGGAAGGGGTATTTGGAGAAGGTTTGAGTCAGGGAAATGCACCTCATCAATCAGCGTGATTAAAGGTTTTGTGGCCGGGGCCCGAAAACAAACTCGGCGCGAGGGGGGGGGGGGGGGCCCGGGCCTTAAAGGCGCAGTCGCAGTGGAACGTCGGATGCCGATCCAGCACGGTGTGTCGTGCAGCATTTGGGGTTTTTGTGGTTGATTTGTGTGAATTTCCTTTGTTTTTTTGTAGCTGTTACATGTGGACTGGAGAAGCTTTGCACGTACTCTTTTTGTTTCTGTTGTTAAGGCTGCCAAATGTGCAGTTGGTTTGGGCGTCTCGGGTGCATTTACACCTGTTTACACCTGCTGCTCACGCTAACCACTCACTCTTCTTCTATTTAGTCCAAACAAACCAGAAACATGAAACGCATCACTTCCCCGTGCAGCTTCCTGCAGCCCTATACCTGACACTGGGTGTTTAGAACAGCAAATGCTAAAGCTTTCATGAACTGGATAGAGGTTGGATCACTGTTGTGCTATGTCAATCAGTAATAAAAGTGAAACTATAAGTGAAACTACTACTGGTGATACTCACTAATTGGTAAAAACTCATGTGACTTGCATCTGCAAATCCTTCAGCGTGGTTGTGTTTTCTTTCCTCATCTCTTGAGAATAATGGCATTTCTCACATGTCTGAATGAGGGTTTGAGGGTGATTTCTGGACGACACGCTGCAGTTTTTTTGTAAGTAGTTCAAGCGTGATGCGAAACAGCGGAGCGCCTCATTACGAACCGGGCAGGGGTGAGATCATGAGCGCGACTCGCTCCGTAAATACTGAGGCGTCCCGTTAATGACACTTTGACAGCGCTATAGTGTTCCATTAACGCCCCTTCTCCACACAGCAGAAACGCCTAATGCAATAAACACACACACACACACACACACACACACACACACACACACACACACACACACAACACTGACAGTAGCATACTATATACGTGCCCTGTGGCCAAATCCATTGTAGCCAAGGCCCTTAACCAATAAATACAGCCTTGCGTCAGCAGTCTGCATATTTAAAACAACTAATGGCTTACTGCACAGCTCTCTCTCTCTCTCACACACACACACACACACACACTAAAGCAAGAAGTAAATAACTTGTAAGGATGGATATTTTTTTGCAAGTCTGCTGGATAATTTTATGACGGCTGGATTTGAATCCAATGAAAGGTAATGACAGACAGCAAAAAAATATCCACCTGAACAAGTCAGTCAGTAACTTTTAGATTTGAAATAAGTGTTAACCCTTGCCAACCGGGGGGAGATGATTCCACTCATCCAATGCATTTTCACCTACGGGCCATCAATGTCTTGAGATAAGGTGGGAAAGAGTGACATCACACTACTTGACTGAAGAAAAGTGGATCTCTTTTCCACTTTATAACACTCAATACTGAACTAAATGACTTGTAAAGATGGATATTCTTAAATTGATTGATAATATTATGATGGCTGGGCTTGAGAGTCAACGAACGGTAAGAAAAACCCGGGACGACTGACCGGTTGGATGACCGGTTTACGAGTCTTACAAGCGCCATAAATACATAAATACACTCTCTCTCTCTCTCTCTCTCACACACACACACACACCATCATATGTTCAGCGAGGTAAGGCCTGATGCTTTTGTCCGTCGCCAGGGAGGTTAAGAGAAACACAAAGGGTCAAATCTGAGAGCAAACAGCAGGTATTCATGTTAACCAGCGGGGACACGCCTTTATACTAGGAGACCTGCAGTATATAAGAGCAGTATGTATACAGGTCAGACGAAGGAAGGAATGAAGGAAGGAAGAATGAACACACCTACAATTTACCCTGTTGTGTCTTCTCCCTTACACAACCGAAAACTTCTAAGTTACCAATAAACTGACTCTTGTTATGCAACCTATAATATGTATTTTTCTGCTCTAACCACCAGGAGACTTATTGTGAGGGTGTTTCATCAAGATTACTCACCACGAAAACACAAGGCTTTGCGCCGATACACAGTATTTGCAATTCGAGGCAAACAAACGCAACTCATGAAAAAGAGATCAGGGCCCGAAGAGCTGACGAGCAGAGCGAATGTAAAAGGCGGCGCAGGCCTCCCGCTGAGCGCCGGAGCGTTACCGCTGAGAATCGCGTTCCTGCTCCGGCCCTCGTCGACGTCTCTATGCACGTGCACAACAGTATTCCAGCTGAGTGAAAGCCAGATATCGCTCCCGCATCTTTATGCTCGTGTAGTTTAATAAGAAAGGCAGCGGAAAAACCCCAGCGGCTGGACAACGCAGAGATGAAATCCATCCAAATGAGTGACAGCGTAATCTCATTCAGGATGGAGGCAGCGAACCTTTCCGTCACGTGTCTCCCAATGTGCCTCGCCAACCCCTCGGGGTAAGGCAGTCAAACGTATACGTACAGGAGAAGAAAGGAACTAGTAATTAATAAAGACAGAGGATGAAAGAAAAAAAGGCCAGTACTCTGCTCCATTCTGCAATGGATGTGTCATTTTCAACACGTCACGTCCCAGCAAATACTTAAATGTTTAGTGGATACAACCAACATTGGAAACCCGAGTAAAAGCCAAAATGTCCATTGGTGCTACCCGCATCGCTTTGACCTAAATATCTCTTGACCTTCTTCACAGTACCAAACACAAAATAGAGGAAGCCATCTGAAGTCCCTGAGCTGTGATCCAACAAAGCAGACACAAAGAAAAAAGAAAAGACAGGGGAATATAAGATAGAGAGAGAGATAGAGAGAGAGAAAAAGAAAGGCCAGAGAGTGATATCCCTGTTTCAGATTCCAGTTTGAGCCAGTGATCCGCAACAGCAAAGAACAGGGGGACCCGTTGAGAAGGTTCAAACTGGACTGGACTCCAGCTCTGCCTCTACTATCTAGGACCAGCATTGGTGAAGTGAAATGTTGACCCTCTGCAAGCGAAAAAATGAAAAGAAGGGATAGAAGTAGGTTCGGGAACTTTCGAAGAGGCGAGGCAAGGCATTGGCGGTCTAGGAAGAGGTCAGGAATCCTAGAGTCGGTGTAACTCTCTAGGATGTAACCAGCACCAGTGCGTGGAAAGACCGAAAGGACAGCAGAGATAGACAGAAAGAAGTGAAGGGTAGGAGTCAAACTGAGGTTTGGACCCAGCGAGAGAGAGAGGAAACAGCGCTGTACGGCAGCAGCCTTACCTAGGACGCCCAGCCGGTAGTTGACGGTGATCACGATGACGTTCCCGTAGCTGGCCAGGATGCTGCCGTCGAACATATTCCCGGTGCCTTCCATGTAGGAGCCCCCGTGGATGAAAACCATCACCGGCTTGGGGCTGCCACTCTCTCTAATGTCTGGAAGAGGGGTGGGGGGAGGAAGAGGAGGAGGAGGAGGAGGGAAACGGAGAACGACTGATTAGAAGACAGATTGAAGGTGACAGCCAGAGATGCAATTTCAACACTTTAGCAGGCTTTGGCCCCTCTTTAATTTCTTTGTAAGTAATCTTGGCATATCGGCTTTTTTTAGTTTGGAGATCATGTTAGTATGAAGCGTCAAACCGTTGTGAAGGCAATGACATGTTCCTGGTGATTGGAAAATGCACTTTTATTTATTTCTTTTTTTTATTTTTGTGTAATTTTGTATAGATAAAATAGGATATTTAATGGGGTGAGTTTTAATTTTCTTCTCAGTCAATGGACTGTCAACATTCAAGAGCGGCAATCCAAACTGTCACCCCGAGTTGAGGTAAAAGTTGTTTGATTAATTTGGCGGAAAATCTAATAAAAAAAAATATTAAGCTTGACGTTTTTATGGATCGGAACTTTTAATTTGATCTCAGGTTAACATTTCAGAGTTGTTTTCGCTGTCAGGGGAACGCCGCCTTGATTTTTTGCGAGCTATTTATTGGCGCTTTGACTGTTCTAAATTGAGGGGGACACCTGCCTTTGTAAAGACGGGTTCAGTTAATGCGGGTGACGGGGGGTTGAAGCCTCTGTTGGTTCGACCTTCAAATTACAACTCAACCCTTTCCATAATTAAGGCGTAATTAGACAGATGGATTACGAGTTGTCATACAGGAAGCATTGATACCCGCGTGGACGCAAGAGATACTTCCTGAAGGTATAAACACGTCAAAACAGTCTGAACAGCAAATATTAGGTCAAGGTCAGGGGGAGTGATGGGCCCGCCGGTAGCGGCCCTGTTAAAATGTGTGACATTTTATTTCTGGCTGATTACAGCGGAAGAAAGGAAGCCGCATTGTGAGGCTTTACCCCCTCGACGTATTTCTAATGCAGAGGCTGGATCATGAGCGAAAAGGATGAGAAGACTTTGAGAGATCTAACAACACTGCTGCGCCGCGTGTTCAAAACAAGGTTTCACTTTCATCTTCGGGGATCGCGCGGAGATGAAGCTTTTCATCTTGGCTCCATCAGCGCATTGCAGCCCAACACCGGCATTTATTCCACTGATGTTTCGCCATTGAGGTGCCCGCGTCCAGAGAGAGAGAGAGAGAGAGAGAGAGAGAGAGAGATCGGTGAGTCTGTGGGGAATTAAAAATGAACCAAGGGAGGAAGTAGAAAAAGAAACGTTACCCAAGAGGGCAAGAGATTGCAGGAATAACGGAGTAAATTGGAAAGAGGAGGACTGGGTTACTGTATCTGTATGTCTACGCATGATCTGAAATCCTCAATTATTCTCAAGAGACTGGCAGAAATAAGAAAAATAGAAAAATGGCGAGAGAAAATGGAGGGGGGGGGGGGGAGATTAAATGAGACCTTTCTGTTCAGGACTTCGGCTTGTGTGTGTGTGTGTTGTACATAGTCCTTTCATCTATTTCTCTGTGTGCAGAGCTCATTACATCACCTCTGTCATTCTTCGTCCTTTGTTATGTTTTTTTTTTTTTCCAGTTGTTCTTTCTGTTCCCTCCATCGCAGCAGGCAGCAGCCACGATGTAGCGGTACGTCATAACTCTCCTCTGGAAGGCTTCCAGAGACTACTGACAAAAAAGGTCAGGGGAGTGTGTGTGTGTGTGTGTGTGTACCTCACAGTTGGACACCAGAGAGAGAGGCGAAACAAAATAATAAGGATGATTCATGATGATGATGATGATGATGATAAAGAGGCTGATGGTGATAATGATGATGATGTAATGGTGATGACGATGATAAAGAGGCTGATGGGTGATGATGTGTGGGTGATGATAATGATGATCATTATGATGATTGATGATGATATGAAAATGATGATGATAATGGTGATTATGATGATGATTATGATGATACTGGTGATGATGATGATGATGATACTGGTGATGATGATGATGATGATGATGATGTAATGGTGATGACGATGATAAAGAGGCAGATGGTGATAATGATGATGATGTAATGGTGATGATGATGATGATAAAGATGCTGATGGGTGATGATAATGATGATCATTATGATGATTGATGATGATATGAAAATGATGATATTGATAATGGTGATTGTGATAATAATCATGATGGTCATGATGATGATGATGGTGATAATGACGATGATACTGGTGATGATGATTATGATGGTAGCGATGATGATAATGATTATAACAATAATGATAACGGTGGCGATGACGATGGTGATAATAATAATGATGATGATGACAATGACGTGACAACCATGACAAAGATGTACATGATGATGATGACAGTAAATGTAGTGACAGTACCATGACGACCATGAGACTCAGATTTGAACGGTGTGTTGTTCAAGGCAATAAGGAAGCTTTCTGGTATCTGTTTCCCGCAGGAAGATCGAGTGCAACCGAGTGATCGTGAGGCTTGGTCTCCTGTAAGTGCATTGGTGTTTGTGTATCTTCTCAAGTAAAAGTTGAAGTATTATTTCACTCTGCTGCAGTGTGATACATCCAATACGGCCGTTATAGCTTCCTTCTTTCTTCTGCATTGAAGGTCAGCAGGATACATCTGTCTGGGAAAAGTTGCAGCACTTGCCCCCAGTACGGTTTCCTGACATCCTTCATCGGCTGGCCACACTAGGTCTCCAAGCCCAAACAATCTCCAAACCCTGTTTCCCCGTTCCCTAGCTTATCAATACATATCCAATTCATTAAAGTCATGTCCTGCTTTGTGAATTGAATATTGCTGTTACCTCTTCTTCTTCCTGCCTGAAGTGAGATGATGGTGAATACGAGGTGCTCATGGGAAACACCCAACATTTATGTGGTTATTTAGATGCTTGTGATCCTTTTTTCCCCCCCTCTGCTGAAGGGGATTTGAGATGAGGCCAGGTTTCAGAAGCGCTGTTTGGAAACAGGTAGGAACATCCGACGGTCCTCCAGGGTTTTTGCAGCAAGCAGTGAGATGAAAGGGGCTTGGCTTTCAGGAGAAGTAAAATGTGATGAAAACTTGTAGGTGATTTGGCCATTCAGTCTTCCAGGGGAGATGGATTTTGGGTGAGTGAGTCGCTGCCAGAGGATAGGTGCCATGCGAGCATGAGGGTAGATCATTGCTTCCTTGAGGATGAGGTTACGATCAAAGAGATTCAGGTGCCTTAGATTTCTCCGAGCAAACCCTGAGAGATGCCCCCGGGTCTGTTACTACAACTTCTGTATCCCTTCCCCTCTGCCTGTGTAGACTACTTATCAAACCAACCAGATGCAAAGAGCAGAGGTGCTTTTATCCTGGTTTCTGCCTTTTCTGCTGCGAGGGAGCAAAAACCGTGGGGAGTTTCAGAAATAAAAAAAAGCTGGAAACAAAATGAGGCCCCAAGGTAAACATCTATTCAGATGATGCCTGGCAAGATGTTCCTAAGTAATCAATGCAACAATGCTGAGGAAACTCGTATCACTGACTATGTATGACACGCCAATATATGAAGACATTTAGGTTTGAAGGCGTGTATCCTTAAATCTGCCATATTAAGTACAATATTAAACAGTGGCAGCTGAGATTTTCACATCAGATACAGGGATTTCAGATCATATCTGCTATTAAATGCGATCATAGAATATATATATTAAGTTATAGTAATTACTAGTTCAACAAACTCCTTCAGGGTCTTAGTGACATGAAAGGCAAGTATCTCCATATCACTAAGAGACTGTTTATTAGGTCCTTGTTGAACCGCCATGTCTGAAATGCCTGTAGCATTAGTGCAGTCGTATTGAAAGATGGCTTTTCGAGGATTCATTTCAAGTTCCCAATGAGGTAAGTCATGTCATTTTACAACATTAGATTGTTTGATTGTTTGGTGGACTTCTTCATTGTAATCCTTTGTTGAGGATGTAGCGTTAGCATAGCAAGCCTTGCTATGTGAATGTGCGAAATAACGGCGATGTGCTGCGGCGAGCGTGCAACTAGCGCCGAGCTAGTTTTCAGTTGTTCTTTTGTATACAGCACGTGATGTCAAGCGGCATGAGGGTAGCCTCAAGAACCGGTCGGAGTCTCTGGACCGGCTGGATGTGAAAAGGTAACGCTTTCCTCCAGTTGACCTTTTACGATCCTTTCCCTCAGCTCCGGGCCTGTCCTCGCACTGTCAGCAAAATCTGTATCCTTGTGCCCTCCACGCTCACGGCGCTATATCCATATAGTGCACGGGAAGATTAATATCACGTAGGTGGTGCCGTATAACACTTTATATATGGTGCCAGGGGCCTCATAAGAGCTTTGTAGATACCGCAGCTTATGACATCTCCACTTCTGTGTACCCGCACCATCTTATCCACTCCAACAATATCCTCCGTAGTTGATTTCCCGACCAGAAAATAATGAAATAAAATCTTCGGCTTCGAACAAATCCTCAGCTCTCAGGGACTGTCCTGTTTACATCTCTATTCCCAGCACAAAAAGGATTACAAACACCAGAGCAGACTGAGTATGAAGAGATTGTAAAATCCAAGATTTCCTGGGTGGGGTGGGGGGGGCGGGTTGTCCTTGTTGGTTTCATATGTTCAAGGCGACAAGAGGTCAAGGGCTAAGAGCATAAAGAACCGCCAGGGGAGAATACAAGCTGATCAGGCCTCAGGAGTGTGCCCAGATAGGACAATAGCGAGTGTGTGTGTGTGTGTGTGTTCTCAAGCATATTTTCTTCTATATTAAAGTGGATTAGCGGTCTGCCCTGCATCCTTTATCGAGATAATACTCGACGCTTGCTGGGATTCCACTGTCTCGATCTGCGTGAGCCGTGCAACTCTCTCTAATCTTTTCGGCGTGTATGTGTGTGGGCGTGCGTGCGTGTGTGTGTGTATGAATACATGCCTACGTGTGAAAGCATGTGTGTGAATGGATGCTTCTGTGTGTGTGTGTGCGTGAGCTCCAAGGAAAACAGCAAGATGGCACAGATCAAAGGCATCCGGATGGTTGTGAGTCTTATTTGGATGTAATTGCTGTTTACTTCGTCACATTATACAGTAGAGGTGCCTTATTAAGGCTTTCTGCCTGTCATTAAAGTTGCACCGCGGCTGCCTTTGGGGGATACGACTCTATCTCAGGGTTTTATCAAGGACACTTTCTTCCCAATACGACTTTTCAAAGGGCGGCTTGTTTACGGTAACTTGCCGCAGGTTCATCTTTTTTTGTGTGATAATGGATTTTTTGCGGCGCATTATCTTAAAGGTGCGCGATTCGTTCCGAGAGTGAGTGAATGGCGTGTTTCTGGGGCCTCCGTCAGGCGCCCTGTCCATCAAGTGTCAAGTTTAAACGCCTACTCCTGGGAGTCTATTTATTTCTGCAATCTGACCATTATCTCCACATTTCTGTCAGGTGTGCAGAAGCTATTTCTTTTGATCATTAGGTTTTCGTCGCGGTAGCTGTTCAGCCGTTGGACAGCATTGGAACCCCGTGAATCCGTAGAAATGCTATCTGATTCAATTGAGTGGTTTAAGAGGTAACAGTTTAGTTGAGGTAAATAGTTTATTTTGAACCAGGGCTAAAATACTCAGTATATGTGGGTACATACTGTACAGTGCCAACACCGCGAGGGAGTCGAGGCGTTCTCTACCGGCAGAAGCTGACTTTCCTGGCATGGCGTCTATCCAGTCACGCCTACACAAGCTCTAATCACGATTCTGATCGTTTGCTTTTATTTCCCCTTACGGTTTTATTTATTGACTTGAAATGGGAGTGGCGTCTTGAGGTTGTTCCCACCTCTGAGAAATATCTGTATAAGCGGTCGACCATGACACTGACATAAGCCACGCGACCTGGCCGTCTCAATAAACGATATTTTATGAGCATTTATGTGAAATTGTGACAAGGAAACATATTTTATTCATCTAAAAAAGCAACAAATTTGGCAGCTAAGAAATGTGCTGGTTAACCAATAGCCGCTGTGGCTTGTTGACCAAAAGGTTAGTTTCTCATACTGGTTTGCAGGAGATGAAACCATGCCAGGAAAGATCACATCCCACACTATTCCAGAGCGACCATGAGTGAAAGAAATTCTTCCATTATTTTGGTTTTGTTTTATATACATGTCACGCACAAAGGTCACTGGTTTGACGCCCAAAACTAAAAGAGTTAGTAGAGGTGAAAAGAAGCCAATTAGCCAGTGGTGGATCTTTTCAACATGATCTTGATTTTGGAGAGAAAAAAAACAAAAAACACATGCAAAAATGTGTCAAGAGCTGGCTAACGGGGGTTAATAGTTACTGGGTCTTGCTGGTGGGATGCAACATAGAAAAGGAAAGAAAAAGGAAAGAAAATAGCAAATTCAAGCAGAAAACCTACGTTAGATTATTAATGATCAAAGAATGGTGGTAGACATGTAAACATACTCTTTAGACATCAAGCTGAAAAGGACAAAACACATCCAGCCCAAAAAGAGAGTTTACGAGTAAAGAGCAAAAAGAAATGTCCATCACTTTCAAAAAAAGGACAAGAAATGTAAGAAAATCAAAGAAGAAAAAAATTGGAGGAGAAAGGGTAGGTTTGGTTTCCCTTGTCATGCAAATCAATTTTGGCATCGGGGCAAAAATACCTTCGTCGTCCGTGCGGTCATTATCACCTAAATCATCAGTGTGTTTCTTTGTAAGGGGACCTATAGGGACCAAGAAGGAGAAGATGGAGGAAAACAAGATGATCAAGAAACACACACAGCCTTCAAAAGACGTCTCTCAAAAGATAAGAAAGTCTGTTAATGTTTTGTTTTTTTGGGGAAAAATCTCCAGCTCGACAGGGCAAACATTACCACACGTTTTACAGTATGGACTTTACTGTAACTATACACATTTAAGAGAGTAAAGGAGCAAGAAAAGAGGGACTTTTGTTTTGAAAAAGCCGGTGGAAAAAAATATTCTCTGTTGAAAATGAAGAATTAACTGTGAGGATAGACCTCTTAGGATCAAAAGATACACATACACCTCTGTGAACCTATTGCACATCAATTCTACAGGTTACTGCAATATTGGAAATGATCGCTATAAGCAGAGAAAATGACAGAAACAAAACAAAACAAAACAGCATTTGTAAATCCATTGCAGTGATAATTATAGCAGAATGTTCAACAGAAGCCTGTGACAAACCCCATTGCATTTTGACAATGTGTTGAGAGTGTGTGTGTGTGTGTGGGCATGCACCAGCACACACACACACACACACACACACACACACAACTTCATGTGTGGATTTCAGTGCGGGGGCGGTACTGTGAACCAGGCTGAGTAGCCTACATCGGAGAATTTTAATGAAAGAGAGAGAGGAAGATGAGAACTGAGGATATTGGAGAATGGGCAAAGAAATTGTACACATTTTCTCTCCCAGTTCCATTTCCCGACCGTCGTCGTCGTCTCTCTTTTTTTTCTTCCCTTCCCTGTCTTTCTTTCTCAGAATAAATTACAGCATCACACAGACTCCAAATTCATGTAAAAGGCAAAGGCGAAGCGGGTTCCAGAGAGACATGGTGAATGGTCCAATTTGGAAGATTTATGATTCTCTCTCTAACTTTGTATATTACAAAAGTTTCAGCTGGAAATAATTACGCAAAGATTTGTTTTGTTTTGAATTTATTTAGCATTTTGTAAACCCCTTTTATTATTGTCAGTCACACCAAAGCAATTGAGTCTCTCTCATTGGCGGAATAGTCCTACAGGGGAAGTGGTCAGAGGCTTCTACATCAAAACCTGCCATCTATACCTATATATTGTATATACAGAAACACATACTAGGCATAACAAAAATAACACACACACACACACACGAACACAGAGTGACACACACACACAGGCGCTGCAAAACTGATCTGGAAACATGCAGTCTTCAAGTGAAGCATATAGGTGAGCATTGCATGCAGAAAGGTAGCTTGGCGACACGCTCAGACGCACACACACACACACACACACACACCATAAGACAGCACTGTCTTCAACACATGACGCCCCAGGGTTTGAAGTAGTGACCCCACTGAGCAGCAAATGACCACTCAAATCCTTCCCCGACTGCCTTGATTAATCACAGGACCAAATAGCCGACAGTTTCATGCAAATCTACTCCGTTTTTTAAAAGTGGAACACAATTCTTACGATTTCACAATTCATGCTGGTGAATGAAGGATGATGAAGGTTAAAGGGACGTTCTGGGAATGAGGTTAAATGTAGATTAAAGGGCCCCCCTTTGTTGGAAAAACAAAGCGATTCTGTGAATGCACCGAGACGGTTTATGGAGCAGCGTGTAGGAGATGAATCTACGCAGGTCTTCAAGGATTGCTTATATTGACACCCAATGATTTCACCGTCATTCTTAAATTCTTAAATGAAGTGGTATTTTATTTCCAGGCGAACCATTTCTGACTCTCCAGTGAAAGCAGACTCTCTGCATATCATTTTATCCTACAGCGGTCTCCGAGCGCTCTCTTCTTTTTTTGGGGGGGGAATTTGACAAGCGATTTGATAAGCGGGAGCTGACTTGTGCTTTCTGTGTGCTGAATAAGCACCAAGCACCCAAGAATTACTTTCTTGGGACATGTCTAAGAAACACAGAACACTGGCTGTCCCGGGAATATGTGTCACCTGCTTCAGAGTATGTGGGATACGGAAGATCGCTGTCAAACGGATACGCCCGTTTTGGGGAGATTAGCCAGTTGGTCAGTTTATTAAGTGACACAGACACCAAAATCATCCATCTGTCCCCGATAGATCATTGGCTCTGGTGCTCCATGCTAACACTTCAGCAAACACTATGTTGAGTGATAGTAGGCTCTATGCTAACACTAAAGCATACACTATGTTGAGTGATAGTAGGCTCTATGCTAACACTAAAGCATACACTATGTTGAGTGATAGTAGGCTCTATGCTAACACTATAGCATACACTATGTTGAGTGATAGTAGGCTCTATGGTAACACTTCAGCATACACTATGTTGAGTGACAGCAGGCTCTATGGTAACACTTCAGCATACACTATGTTGAGTGACAGCAGGCTCTATGGTAACACTTTAGCATACACTATGTTGAGTGATAGTAGGCTCCATGCTAACACTTCAGCATACACTATGTTGAGTGATAGCAGGCTCTATGGTAACACTTCAGCATACACTGTTGAGTGATAGTAGGCTCTATGTTAACACTTTAGCATACACTATGTTGAGTGATAACAGGCTCTATGGTAACACTTCAGCATACAATGTTGAGTGATAGTAGGCTCTGTGCTAACACTTTAAAAACACTATGTTGAGTGATAGCAGGCTCTATGGTAACACTTCAGCATATAGTAGGCTATATGCTAACATGTTGAGTGATAGGCTCCACATAGGTGTCTATGTTCTCATCACTCTCATCAACAGTTAAGGTGACCAACAAGACTCTCAAAAACAGTATACAGGGCAACGTTGTGCATCGGCACATTTGCTTTGACATTTGAATAGATTTTTGACCTTGTGGCTCATTTTGTTACTTTGTTTACTCTTACTCAAGCTTCTTTGTCCAAATCAGAGTGTCACCACTGTGCTTTTCTTAAGCCCTTCAGTCAGCAAAGCACAGCAGAGGAACTTTGCAACAGAATAATACCATGCATGTATACCCCGCTGGAGCGTTTTCCTCATTAAACGTCACCTCTCGTAGAGTATCGACGGGGTTATAATGCAGCGTGACAGAACCCTCTGGTCATTGTTCTATTCACATGAAATTCAAATAAGAACCAGCTAGCGTTTTTTTTAGCTGGGGATGCAAGCAATTATGAACCGCACAGGCAAACCATCAAACATGTTGAATCAAAAGACACAAAGAAAATGCGGTGGATGTGACAGCTTCGTGTCCAGGACATGTGCTGCTGTTATGGTGGCATGTTGTTTGACTGAGGGTTAGTGGGGATCAGAGCAGAGAAGACAGTTTGTATGACAGCTAGCATCACACACACACACGCTTGAATACACACACACACTGTCATCAGACAGCGATCAGATGTCAATTCTAAACTGTCTGCTGACAAGGGGGTCCTGGCACTGACCTACACTCCCTTACCTGTGCTTGTGTGTGTGTGTGTGTGTGTGTGTGCACTGACACAGAGGAGGTCCCAGCTGGCCTGAGTAGTTTACTGATTAGAAACACCAAACCCTCTACTTTCTCTCTCTCTCCATTTATATATCTATCTCGTTCTCTCTTTCTCGACCAGCCTCTCTCTGTCTGTATCTTTATTTTTATCTTCTCTCCCTTCCAATCTACCATAATATGCTATTTCCCCCTTGCCTATACTTCTGCTCCCTCTATCTCTCACTCTCTTATCTCTGCTTCTGCCCTCATTTATTTATTTCCTTCATCTTGATCTCCGACTCTAAGTATCAGTTTATCTGAGGCCAAGAGGAAGATAGATATTTATCAGTGTATTTTCTGTGAAAACTGAGTTTGAGCTTATTTAACGTTTTGACTCGCAATACGAAGATTTAATTGTGCCGAATGCAGTTTTAAAATTAAAATAAAACGAACAGCAGTTAAAAGTTGATTAAACCAATAAAACCAAACAGCACAATGGTTTTGTGCTGAGCTCATCGTTCCAACATGATGGGTTGACTTCACATTTCCTTGTCCCTTCCGTCCAACCCTCACTTAAAGTGGCTATATGTATCATTTTAACATCAATAAATCATAACCACATTAATTTGGAGTACACATAAATACCATACAGTGAGAGGACTAGGCAGCCTCTACTGGCCTCTACGTTGCATTTTATATCGATGTGCCTTCAGGTCGGATTTGGGGAGATTTGGATTGCTTTACGGCACAAAACAGGAAGAGGGCGCTGTTCTTCCAGACGGAGCTCAAGCTTTCAGAGTTTCTAACAACAGCAGATGGTGAAAGGAGAGAAAGGAAGATGGAAAAATCACTCATGATGTTGATCCTCTTCAGGGAAGACAAAGACACCGGGGAGGAAGAGGGGGGGGCAGGAAGCAACAGGGTTTATGGGAAATGTAGTCTTAATTTGGAGAAACACTAACAATACCACTGGTGTGATAGAGGCTACCAAACGTCTCCGCCATGATCTCATTCTCCTCTCTTACACTTCTTTCAGCATACAGTAGAGCGATATTAGCTCTTCATGTTCAGTCTCCGTCCTACAATCTGCACTCGCTCTCTTTCTCATTCTCTTGCTTTCTCTGTTCATCTCTCTCTCTCTCTCTCTCCCTCTCTCTCTCCCCATCAGCATAGACAGGCAACAGACGAAGAGAAGTTTCATGCTCTCTGACACACAACAACTAAACAAGCCAGCAAGGGAGGCAGGGAGCGACACACACACACACACACACGCACACACACACTTTCTCAACCCTCAGGCTCTCTCTCTCACTCTCTCTCTCTCTCTCTCTCTGGATGAGGTAATTATTGCTGGGACAGTCCATGCATCGATCGCAGATTCAGCACAAGAGCTATCCATACATACATATTGCTCCTTATGTGCATCGGTCGGGGGCCGCAGCAGCGTGGAAACACACCGGCCCAATCAATCACCAACGTGCATTAACAAAAAGGATCTAACAGAGAGCGCGGCTCAATGAGCCACGTAGGTAATCTACTACTGACCTTGACTAAAAACCCTTACAGGCTGTAAACTATAAACACAGAATCCGTTCCCTGAGGTAGAGCGGTGTCTAGTGCAGCTCAGCCAAACCCTACTGACAACGGGACTGAAGAGAGACTGTCAGCTGTACCCTGCATGTACCCAGATGGACCTTTTGTATCTATACCACACTTTACCCATGAGGACGGGGGGTTCTAAAAATACATGTTTTGGATGGGAATCTAGTCTGCCATGTTTTCCTTCTGATCTGTCGAAAGTGATGCAGTGGTAAATAGAAAGTGCAAACTATGATGATCATCATGAGGCCAATATAAACAAAAAACAATTATATTATCAGAAAAGCATTCATTTGTGTTTTTTCCCCCTTAAGAGACTCTATCGTCATGCAACTGTGCGTACGACTTTGATGCATACTATGACGTTTTTGCCATAAAGAATCTAAAAAGGTGCTAAACTCTCTTCCACAATAAAAAGGTGGGAAAATGAGCCGCTACATCCCATTATTATAATGCAGTTGCATCCAGTGCATCAAATCAGCAATGCTGCTGCGCTATTGATAAAGTGTTGTAGATTCACGCTTTACTCGTATGGGCCGCCTCAAAGCCCCCCGTTGTACCGTTGAAATCAGTGAGGCCTCGATAGTTCCACACGCTCCAGTAATGCTACCTCTTATCAGGCCGGCTACGAGCCACACTGCGTACGTGTCTGGGAAACGACTAAAATATGTTATGTAAATGGTAAAAAAAAAAAAGATAGATCACAAGATTACGCAATCCTAAAGGGGTATGAGAGGGCTGGAAAAAAGATGATGACGCATTCATATCCTAGATCACAATCAGGCTCTTTGCCTGTAGCGTATGAAGTGAGATTAGGAGGAAGAGACATAGATAGGATTGAGATTTATTTTAGGAGTTTTACCCTCCCCAACAACAGCAGAGCAGGACAAAATGTGAAAGTATGTTTTATAAAAGAGGGTACCGGCGTGAGATTCTAACTCCACCAAGGATCATCATGACAGTAATCTGGATTAAACGTTCCCCGGAGAGAAACGTCCTCTGGGACACTGCCGTTGACAAAACCCTCGTCTGAGGATCGGAACAAAAAAAGAAAAGAAAAGCAGGTGAGACAATGAAATTATGAATGAAAAGTATGTACCATCGCTGTCGGGTAAAACAAAAAACAACCTCGTATCTTCGTTTTTTTAGCTTGATGACGGCGCATTTTCCGACAGACCAGCGTGCAAACACAAGCTCCAGATTCTCAAGATGGAGGCAGGGGCAGCTTCCCGTGATTGTGTACACTTGGAAAGTTAAATATCCTCTGGCAAACACTTAAGAAATGGCTGGCCAAGTAGGGTCTCTCTCTCCCTCCCTCTCTCTCTCTCTTTCTGACAAGACTCATCACACACGCCCGACGGTCCCTGCCCTGAGGCGAGCCAACCGACACCGTGACGCATACGAGACCGAAAAGCCTGACGCCCACGCCGACTTCCCCCCTCGCCTCTCTTATCCGCGCTGCATCTCCCTCCTTTCTCCTTCCCCTCGTCTCATTGTCGCATTCCCCTACTCTGTCCTCTCTTCTTCTTCTCGTTCTCCTCAACCGAAGAAACCGCCCACACTGTCGGTGTCAGGCGAGTCGAAGACCTGTGACGTGTTTAGTGTGTAAAAGAGCAATAATGGAGGTGTGGCGGCGGGGGGGCGAGGAAAGACAGGATGGCTCTTTCTTCATGGTGTTCGTGTTAAGTTCGCTGGCGTATGTTTTACTACCCCACAGCACAAAATGACCAAAATATATCTGCAGGGAGGGAGGGGTGGGCTGTTGATCAATACCAATGACTCAACCGTTGCTTGGCCAGCTGCTGAGATTTCTGGCTTTCAAAACTCACTTCCTGCCTGTACTCTCGATTCGGAGCACAAAGGCTTAAAAGCCTTAAAAGCCTTGTTCTCCAGCCAGGAAAGCAAATGACAAAGCGGTATTATTATTCCGGTATTTTTTCACGGCGGTGTATTACCCTCTGCGTGAGACGTTTCCGTTGGATCTCTGCGCTAATTAGCTAGCGCATTGCTCTCTATTGAGAAAAGGTGACTTTATTGTTTGTGTCGATGATGGGCCACCGTTATTCAAGGGGACAGGAGAGGCGGGTGGGGAGACTGTTGACTGTCCTATAGGGGTCCTAGATGACTTCATACTGCTTTAAGGTCTGATGCAGGAGGAGATCAGTCAGATGTCCTTGAGGAACATCAGTCCTTAAGACCTGGGACATGCTTTAGTCAAACACAAAAGCAGCAGATCAAGACGAAAGCACACTTCACTAGCATTCTGGGGGTGTTTTCACAGCTCGTTGATTTAGAGCAGTTATTTCAAACCCGGGAGTGGCTTTGCCCCTCAGTTGGGTTCATTTGGTCATATGAGAACGTGGCAATCAGAGCGAGACCTTGTTGAGAGGGAGGTGTTTTCACACCAACCCCCTCTGGAGAGCTTTGTCTGGACTGATCAGACCCAACCCGGGGACACACTGTGCATTGTGGATTGAAGCCAAAAGGAGTTATGGGTTAAGGGCGAGTTCTACCCTGGAAAAAAAGTCCTTTCCCGCACTGGATTTCTAACCAATGAAAGAAGGAGACTGCTGCAGGTTTGACAACACGTATAGAGCGCTGGTGCCGTTGAGTCAGCCCGCCATGATGTCGTCAACTTGATTGAAGCGACTCGCAGGGGTTAAACCGGCAGTCGCAATCTGGCCGGTCTCTCCACATACACATCACAGCTGTGTCCAGGATTTCAGCATCGCGCATCTGAAGAGACAGGTTTTGTTTGCCGCTGAGTCACTTTGAACAACAATGTCAACTAATAGGCCAGTGGCCGGTTCATTTATCGGAGGAGTCAAGCTGTTTCCGAAGCAAGCCCGGTCTCCTCATGCAGTGAGACTTGTCAGCTCTGCTCTGTGTTCACCCGCTGCTCGGTGAAATATGGCACGACAGGAACTGCAGAGGTTTTTCAACCCCAGTCTGTGCCCCTACTTACATGAGAGAAACAAAAAAAAAAGGGGATTTGGACTCTAGGCTTTGAGACACGACTCACGATGATAAAGAGCTACCACTTTTGTACGGTGAACAGGTAGTACCTAGCTTATCTGAACATTCAGTGACACTCTATTTAAAGCACACGCTGAGGCATCATCGGCACATCATGTCATCAGAAAAGTACATGGATTATAATGCATCACAACACAAATCTAGTATGACTGTGTGTTCCCACCTTACTGGCTTTGCAAGACATGAAAGCTCGCATTTCAACATATTACTTTCAAGGCATTTTTTTTGTTTTGTTAGACAGCCTGCAGTGACATGAGCGATGGAAGAGAGATGGGATGACGTGCACGTCGTAGTGACAATCGGCCTCTTTCAAGCCGCTGCTTCCAAATGCTGCATGTGCACGACGTAAAGGAAGGATCTTCAAAAAAGGAAGCCGAGGGCTTCACGGTGGCAAAACCAATTACTGTAAAAACCGTGTACACGCAGCTGCACGGGAGCGGATCCCGGCTAATTTTATGCCACCACAGCTTTCTCTCTTTCCTTTCTCGTCTGTCTCTACGGTATACCGTCACCGAAGGACGCGGTGATTTTTAAAGGTTGATACTGATGTGCAGGGACTGAAGCTGTTGTTTGGCAACATGGCTAAATTTGACCATTTTCCCATTTTTTGACACATTATTGAACACAGAATTGACAAGATGACTAGCCAATATCCAATATTTAATATCAAACTAATATTGGCCCGATATATCGGTCTACTACCCTACTTCAAACATGAGGTGTCCACCATTTGAAAAAGCAAAATGACGGATAGCACAAAAGAACAGCATATTGTTGTCGTTGATGACAGTGATGACTTGTCTTTTGCTGCTTGCATGAAACTCTTGCATTGACATCTGTCTGCCGTTTGTTAGCCTACGCCTGTCAGTCTTTTATGGAATGTTGCTTTTAATACTTGGCGCAAAACAAATGACCTATTTGGACGAATCAAGCTGAAACTTGAAATTTGGTGTCATGTCATGTCATGTCAGAGAAAGACAGTGAGAGGAAGCCGAGGCACTTCGAGCTTCCTTGTATTTTTTTTTTACCTCTAAAATAATTCTTAGCATTGCTCGTATGAATATTGCATGAAGCTGCTGGAATCCATGTGCCAGCGAGCTTCTCAGCCTAATGAATCAGGACTCATACACTGCTGAGACTGATATACGGGCACGACTGCAGGTGACACGCACGCACGTACGCAGACGCATGCATGCACGCACACACACACACACACACACACACATGTTGACTTCAAACTCAGCGTGTATAAATGCTACGCAGTGTAACTTTGTCACAAATGAAACCAGCAGAGTCGCCTTCATGAATATTAGATGTCCCTAACATGGTTGACATTCTAACATCTAAAGATATGAGTCTATGGCTCGAGGAAACAGTGTGTGTGTGTGTGTGTGTGTGTGTGTGTGCGTGTGTGTGTGTGTGTGCGCGTACAGCCCTCCAATGGCCCAATGTTAACACCACAAGTACAGAGAAGTGTGTTAGGTGAAGCTCTCCAGGGGTTCGTGGCTGCTAAGGACCTGAGAAGGCAGACATCTCACTGAAGACTGTGATGGTGAGGAGCTCACCAGCCACTAGGATAGATCTACGGTGTAGAAAAATATTGCTGAACATTTACACAACCAGACCATACTGAGCCATGCCAAACTGAGCAGACTGAGCAGGAATACACAGTTTGGGGGATTTGGTATGCTTTAACGTGTATGCTTAAGTGTTAGCATAGAGCCTACTATCACTCAATGGTGTATTGTTTTCACACTTTGGGCACCCTTTGAGA
The DNA here is from genome assembly GCA_034670405.1 of Hoplostethus atlanticus. NCBI lineage: Eukaryota > Metazoa > Chordata > Actinopteri > Trachichthyiformes > Trachichthyidae > Hoplostethus > Hoplostethus atlanticus. The sequence goes on from JAXDDX010000090.1 coordinate 1,040,326, forward strand.
CTGTAATGGTGATTAAGGGCTATACAAATAAAATGTGATTTGCATGGAGCCTACTATCACTCAACATAGTGCATGCTAAAGTGTTATCATGGAGCCTACTAACTTGGTATATTCCTTTAAATGGTCTCAATTTTAAAGGGGTGCTTGACCGAAAAAGGGGAGCTACCTTATTACATGCACAATTTCATAATTTCATATATTTTCATATATACAAGTACACTAACACAGTCAAATCAATCTTCAAATCAATTACATTGGATGGTAGGACAAAATAGAGTTAAAGTGTATGATTGGTCAAAGGCCTCTGTAAGAATTTTTTATATATGTTTTTCATAAGGTCCAGGGTAGTCCAATCAATATTTATGAACATGAGCAACTCTCCTAAAGGCAGAAAGCAGAGAGCTGAGACTTGAATCGATAAAAGTTGTGGCTGCTCCATAGAAAATGAATTGGACAAGATGGTTAAGGTGACTGGGAGAGCACCCAGGGGGATTTTTTTGGTGGGGATGAGGGTACATTTTCTGGCTCCGAAATGAAAACACCACCCTAGGATAAAGATATACAACCTCTAACAGACATTTTATGGGTCCACAAAAACAGTCTACCATTCTTTGTATCTATCCCACTCATGGTAGATGCCTGCCCCCCTTATCACCCTCTAGCTGAGCTCTGCTATTCTCTAAGCCAGTGGTTCTCAAAGGTTTCCTGAGGATCCCCAGGGGTCCTGGAGGGGGGGTTCCAGACGGTCCTCAGCAAAATGAAGAAAAGTACAATTATCCCAATTAGAGAATGTAGACTGTTGTACAATTCAAAATCAACAAATCTGGGGCGATGCCGGAGGCATCTGGTGCGCAGACACGGGGGAAGTCAGGCCACGCTGCCATTTCATATGCAGCCACCTACTGGGAAGCTCGAGCTCTTCTTTTTTTCCTTTTGAAAATCAGAAATCGCTTGAAGTTCCCTTGACTTGACTTGATGCGCTGGCATGTGGCCGATGGGAATAGTCTTGCCTGAACATACTGACACACACGTGCGAGATCTTCTCACACACACACACACACACACACACACACTTATCCTCCCAGCCAGACATACCCCAAATATACACAGCGACACACACACACACACTCTCTCTCTCTCTCATCTCTCCCTCTTTCTCAGTCTCACTTGCTCATTCCTCCCTCTAATCCAATCTTCCCATTAAGGATTTAACAGAATACATATTCCTTCTTTGGGAAGAAAAGTATAAAAAGCACGCGTTTGTTTGTTCTCACTTTTTTTTTTCAGGCTTCCCACTGTGTAACCCTGCTGTAGAATTCCATGACTTTTTCATGACTTTCCATAACTACGCCTGGGCGCTTCCATGAAATAAAAATCTTCTCCCTTGCTGGTTTGTTAACATTGTTTTTTCTAAAGGGGCTAAAACATCTAATGCAACAAATGTGGAAAACAAAGTTGGAAAATACATTCTGATATATTCCCGTGAAGTAAAATTCACCTGGAGAATTTATCAAAATTCCCTGACTTCCCCTGTGTGGAATACACCTCTATTCCAGAAATCTCATAACCAAAGGGAACCCTGTTTGTTTTATTTTGATAGATAAAAAAAAACAACACTTCAAAACTAAAATCAGACGCTCCTATCTCGCAAGGACAGATGGAAGGGGAAAATAGGATGAAGGGGTTGATGGAGGGGATAAAACAGCGAGATGAGAGAGAAGAGAAGCGTCACCCCCGTGGCTTGTAGCGTGGGGGGAATCTGCGCTAGATACACGCTCAGCCTTCAATCAAACGCTGCAACCAGGAGATTACACACAAACAGTCACACGCAATGCTGTATCGTTCATTACACATAGCTAGGATTATGTCTTCTTTTGTGTGTGTGTGTGTGTGTGTGTGTGTGAGTTGTTTGATTGAAGGCGGATCATGTTTACCCTCTCTCACACACATACACTCATAACACTGTATTAGTCATTAAACATTGCGGCAACTTTCTATAAGATGCAGTTGTGTTTTCCTTTCGTATGTGTGAGTGTGTGTCATCTCCTCGTTGGCGTGTTTGACTGAAGGCTGATCATGAGGTTTACTCCCTCTTTCTCACACACACACACCAATCAGCTCCGGCTTGATCTGCGCTCCTCTGGGGAACTCTCCAGCTGACGTGAAAAGGGAGGGGAGTGCCGGGGAGACCGCGGCCCAGAACGGGGCCTCCTCACCGGGGGAGAGGCACGTTCAAAGGGCCCCCTTTGGCCCCGGCGGGACCAGCAAACACAGCTCGTTTGCCACTGCGATTCTATTTTCACATCATTTCAATTTCAAAGAGCCCGTCTAGCTGCATTAGCATGCCGTCTGGATAAAAGAGGAGTTAGCAAATGGGTGGAGGGGTGGAAGGAGTGGAGCGGAGGGAGGAGTGGAAAAACTACTTTGCCGGATTGTCAAAATGCCCCGGAAATCTTTTTTTTTGAATTAGTTAGCAGCAGCTCATTTCCTTCCAACACTGGATTCTGTCTTTCTATACTGTGGGCCAGCTCGTCAGCCCCGTCTGCCTCTGGCTCTTATCTGTCTAATGCAGTTGAGAAATCGGACCTAAATATCCAGTTTACCACGCCGTAACATCATACTGTGGAAGCGTTGAGTGGATGCTGAACTTGGCCGCCTCCTGCATGCTGCCATCTGTTAAACGCCTGCATATGCATGTATGTTTGAATGCATTGCGTGCGTCTTGCCCGTCTCCCTCGCTACCTTTCGCTCTCTCTCTCTTTATCTCTCTCTCTCGCGCGCGCGCTGCGCTGCGCCTCTGAAGCAGATGCCTTTGATGCCATGCTACAAATCACACATTTAGCTTTTCATCAATATTTCATCTATCCATCCTGGGCTCGGCTTCTTTTTTTTTTCTTCCCCAGCTCTCTCTAAATCAACACTTGCTATGGGGGTACTGTTGCAGACTCTGGAAACGATTTGCCTTGCACTGGAAATGGAAGCTAGAGTGGGTTGGGGTAAAGTTGTGCATGTGAGTGTGTGTGTGTGTGTGCATGCCAAATCGCTCACAAGCAGTCATCGCGCAGTTCCCCAACCACTAGTGAACGCCATGATATTTATCCTTGCATACATGCCCATACTAAACAAAACACAGTATACTTGCTTTGGATGCTGAGCAGAGCCTGCACCCTCCTGACAAAAAAAAATAAAAAATCAATGGTTTTATGAAGGCTGATGATGAACACTGGAGGGCAGAGGAGCTCACCGCCAACAGGAAGAGATGGGGTGGTGGGTGGGGTGGAGAGAGAGCGGATTGCCTCCATCGTCCGAGCACCAGGTTCAGCCTAAGCTCATAAAAGGGAAGTTTCACAGACTGAAGAGGAGACGAAGAACTGCAGAGGGTTGGAGGCGGCGGCGTAGCGGGGTAAAATCCTTCTGAACTCCAGTCAGGCGTCGCCGGGAAGCCGACAACCAGGAGTAGAAACGCAAACAACTTTCAGGGAAGGTTGACTAGGCAGATACGCGCTTTTTTCACCAACGCCCTGCTACATGCGTACACAATTAGATACAATTAAATTGGATTAAATGAAAATGTAATGATTCCCAGTGGGGAAACACTAATGACTCAACAGAAAAAGTCAAGATTTGTAGCTCAAGTTTCAAGATTTCAAGTTTTCAGTGGCTCAGTGATAGAGGACGGCGCCGCACATTTCAGCTACGAAAGCTAACAAGCCTCGTTCTCGAGCCAAAAAATAAAACGCCAAAGCAGCATTAGCGTTCCAGTGTTTTGCACGGTAATATATGACCTCTTTCTGTTGGATCTCTGCTCTAATCAGGTTACTCCTCTCTATGGTGACAATGTGACTTTATTGTTTGTGTCAATTTACAGGCCACCGTAGCACCAAGGGCAGCCGCAGTTTGAGTAGCAGCAGAGAATGACAGAAAGACAATGTGAGATGTGTGCTCCATGAAAAGGTTAAGAATCATAAAAAATGGTAAAATATCTAACTAGATGGAGGAACCCTATGTACAGAAAAGGTGCAAAACACATATAAAGGGCTTCAGTGCTTTGCTCAAGGGCACCACGGCAGAAGTTGTTACGGGATGGGAGCGTTTTCCTGATAAAGATGGATAAATTCCATTTCTTCCCCTTACATCCCTTGTTGGAGGGTTGTTGGGAGAGGAGGGATAATGAGGCAAACAGAAATGAAGAAAAAGCTTCAGAAGCAATAAAGACAAAGATTTCCTTTGCGATGTAACAAAGCAGACAAGAAACAGGAACGACAACAACAGCAAAAAACTACAACTACAAGCACAGCTAGAAGAGCGTGATGTTGATTTAGGATTTGGCTCCAGGGCTGCTCTTATTACCTCCCCCTGCAACGGGTTTGGGGGGGCTGGGGTGTCAACTTCCTGTTGCTAATTATTACGTTTTGGTTGTTAAGTCCAGCGATTGCGCATCTTTTGTTCCGTGATATTTATGTGCATGTGGGAGACAATGCCAGCTAGACTAGGATCCGTCCTACTCCTGGGATCAGGACGTCTTACTTCGGGCCCTCAACACATCCGAGTAACTTCATAAACATAAGAGATATACTGTTTTGAGAGAAGCAATTCGACTGCAACACTGACAAATAAATATGTTTCGAGAGGAATCAAAGAAGACTGTGAAGTGAGTTTTCAGTAAGATTTTCTACAGCCCTCTCCAGGCGGCGTTACAGTTACTGGGGGAGGTCGGTAATATGATGCTACCTATGCACATCGGTAATTCCAGTCAGTCATCCAGGCGGTAAAATAATTCATTGGGAACGGTGGCAGGGACACGCCACACAGTGTCACCCGCAGTAGTCACCCGAGGAGTAACCTGATTAGAGCAGAGATCCTGGCAAAAAAACTGGCAAAGCTCTATTCAACTGGCTCCATTATATTGTCACGCTACATGCAGCAGCTCTCTCCACTATTTCCTCGATTTTTCTTGGCAGCGAACCGCTTAAATGCGCCGTCTCTTCCTTTTATTGCTTATTTTCTATTCTGTTTGTCTGTTTCCCTGCTGAATCCTGTTACTTTTGCTGCTGCGATGCCCTCATTTCCCCCCACGGGGATCGTTAGAGTTTCATCTCTGCTCTACCCCCGACCACTGGTTGTAAGGCCCTCGTAATCCAGATGCACAAGCCAGTAATTGTGTTAGAGACTGGACGTCGATCCGGATCGGATTAAAATGACCCCAGGACGTCAGAGTTTACCCAAAATGCAGTTGGTTATTAAGCATTTTACTTTACTTAACACAGACAGTATGACTACTGTACTGTATGGATGACGTCAGTCCACTGTGAGCACCTATAATACTTTGTTATGTGTTGACTTACTGAACACAAGTGATATAATACATTGGAACCCTTGCAGACAACATCAGAATCAGAAATATCCATAAGACGCTTGCACTCATTTCTTTCTAACATACATCTATAACGTTTTATTAATGGTAAGCATGCTGTCCTCTTATAAGCATGGTCATGAGGCATTATGAGGGTGTTATAATTCCTTATAATGCACTAGAGATATGGTAGTCATAGAAAGTGTTCTTTTCATTGCTTATTTCCCTAACAAAAACAATCTGTAACATGCCTATAGGGACTTAAATTGTGTCTGTGGTACTCAATAGTGAGTATAGTATAGACTAAGAACAAGCTCTTAATTGCAGCGATGGCCCTGGGGAATAATTGATCACTGAGCATCTCTATAGGAGCAGTTGGGAGTGCCTCACTCAAGGGCACATCAACAGCAGATAAAAGAGGAGAAAGCACATGCACAATTCTCTGAACATTTGGATTATTTCAGTTAAAGGTATCATGACTGGGAGTGTGGGTGAGTATAATGTGGGATTGTGAGGGTGAATATTGCTATGGAAACAGTGGTTAAGTGGAGATAAGTATAAAAGGGTCACTATACACTTGCTTTTAAGTACCGCAGAAATACTTTAAGCGCCTATAGGAATATTATTGTGATGCTATAGAAGATAGAAATCCCATAAATATGATAACGTCACTATAAACTGACTTTTGAGTACCACAGACTATTACTGGAATGGTATAGTGATTCGCAAAAAAATAAACTCAACTCAATAGTCAACTGACTGATGACTAATACCATTGAAATTATTGTAATAATTTTATGGAATCTGGAAAGTGTCACCCATTGACACTTTCTGAAGGCGACATTGTTCGGAAAACTGTTCCCCACACCCAATTAGCTGTTGGTGAAGTGTAAAAGCACCTGTGAAATGACTCTAAGTGTTAGCAATTCTTCCTATTATTCAGTCAGTAGTTTTGGTGCGGAGCCATAATTCGTCTGTGTAATTATAGGTGCGCCGGATGAAGGCCAGGTAGTTGCTCATTACTACACGCCGTAGACTTGGCATCTCGATCTATCTTCGCTTTTCACCAAAGCGAAGACGGGGAAAGTTTACCGAATCCCCGGTGATCGTGGTTTCACCTGGGAACGTGTCTCAACCACACGAAGCAGCAGAGTAAAGGAATATTTCCCGCTCTGTGCAAAAAGTCTACCTGACTTTAATTACGCATTCTGCCGAGGACCTCGCCTTGTTTGGTGCCTAGCGAGAGAAGAAGACTCTTCTCATGTTTGGACGAAGACTCGCCGCTACCAAGCTCCATCGGGTAGCCACCGCTCCCACTAAGCTAACCAGACCCTGCTCTGTGACCCTCCCTCACCTCACCTCGCCGACTTGCCTGACCCGCCTCCCGGCATCTCACCTTCAGGAGACCCGTCCCCGTCAGGTAACCAGTCCACCTCACATTCTTTTCACGTTAGCATTGATCAGTGCGACAGTGTAGCTTACAGTAAACAGCAACTTCGGCAGCGTGAACTTCCTATCTGGTCACTATTGTCCAAGCTCACAACCCAAATTGTACATCTCAGATATCTTTCATTTTAATACACATTATTCATTATTCTGACAACACATTTCTAATCCAAGGCCAATATCGGCAAACCGATATATCGGTCTAATCCCCGTCCTCCCTCTCTTCTCTGTGACTAATGGTCGGTGTCGTTCATCCCTGCGGTTTGGGTGGAAAACGCTACAGCGCAGCATAAAGCGCAATCAATGCCTTCTGTTTGCATATCAGTCAATAGCATCAGCGGCTAGGCCTGGCTAATTGATCTCCTCCTCCCTTTGAACCGGTCCGGGGCTAAATGAGCACAGCCACTTAAAGCAACAATCCCAAATCAATGGAATAACACTTTCAAAATATAATCTGTTTAAGATTACTGACTACCTGTTTAGAATCTGCTGGATTATTGTTAATGTTCATGTTGTTGTTAACCAGCTATTATCAAAAAAGCCTTTTCCCTCTTGGAGTAGTCAACTAAGTAATCAACTTTTTTTTTTAAAACATAACAAAGCAAATTAACAAATTTTTAACAAATTTAAATAATGTAACTTTATGGTTATAATTTTAACACTGGAAAGACCAATAGATTTTGGGTGTCTAAGAGAAGGCCAACAAGCCATCAATTGAAAGGGTAAAGATATATAAAACAACATAACTATAAAGTTACTGTTAAAAGCATAAATTATTTCAATCATTTTTGCGAATGTCCCTACATTCTCTCCACAAACCAGTGTTGGGATTGTCAAAATCCTGCAAGGAAATTGGAATTATATAAGTGATGCTTGGCAGTTCTACTGTTAATATAATATTAAGATATTCCCTATTATATTATATTAATATTTATAAATATAATTATATATAATATAATATTAATATATACATATACTAATATTAAGCTATTCTCTACAAATCCCTGGCTCTTTTAAAATACAGTCTGAATCTACATGTTTGGCTATATTCACATAGATTTTTTTTTCATCTATCATAACTGAAATTAGAGATCTCATTTATTTGTGTTCATACACATGAACAAACATTTTACAGCCAGAAAATAATTGCAAAACTCAATTATAGCAGGCACATACTGTCACGACCTCAGACAAGAAATCTCCACGTGAAAAAATGTTCATTCCAGTCCAGTAAACAAAGCCAATAGGGTGTCAATAGGGGTCATAGGTGTCAATAAGTCATGCCCCCCTCACCTCAACTCTTCCTCCTCCTCCTCTTCTTCCCTCATCCCCCTTCCCTTCCCCCATCCTGCTACAGTATCGGTTCACTGGTCAATCAAGCTAATTCTACCAAACCAAACAGAATGATGAATCACCTTCGATCTCTCATTGAGAACAGAAAAAAAGAGAGAACCGATAGACGAAGAGAAGAAGAGTGAGAAGAAAGTTCAGACAGAGGGATCTGCAGAACTCTCTTAGATTCTCGATCTATGAGTTTTTGCTTTAGACCAAAACTAATTTCTAGTTTATAATATAAATCATATATTAGATTTTGATGAATTCCTTGTGTTTCATCCCAATCCCAAGAGATAGGATAAAGGATGCAGCTTGTCCAATCAAGTCAAAAGAGTTAGATAGTAACTTCTCGTGACCTTCTGTACTTAACCTTGGTCTTAGCTGTTCCCTACTCATTTTTAAACCCTTGGCTAAAAGGGATTTAGTCCGCTGACAGCTAATGTCTCATACCATGCCATTTTAAAGTGGGCTAACCTTGGCTTTATTTACCTAGCAGGGGTAGGCCTGACTTTGCAGCACTTTTCCCTGGGGTAAACGATCGGGTATGAAACTGGGTTAAATTCATGCACGGCCAACTCCTTGCCCTAGGGGTAGGGGAGGCTAAACCTGGGCTAAGAATGTGCACGATGAAAAGTACCACACTGTAAACCAATAGTCCGTCTCGTCGGGTCAGATTGGCTGTACACTTATCATAATAGCATAATTGTTTGTTTGAACCTTAATGCGCTTTACAAAAAAACACTACTGATACTGCTACCGTACCCGTAATGCTTGGCAGAAGAACAACATTTATTATTTTACGGACTGAAAACCAAAGGTTAACTGATTATTTCCATTCTTTTTTTTTATTATGCTGTTTTGTAAACGCAATAAGCCGCTCGAGGCTGTGCTCTGCTTCGCATCACGCCGATCAGCGCCTCTTTAATTAACCCAACTCCTGCGCAATAACTGCAAATGCTGATCGAGACAGCTCTGGGCCACGTGTTGAAAAAGCTTTAACGGGGGCCCTGTCCGGTGATGTGGTAAACTTCATACGGAAGACAAAAATAAAAATAAAAATCTGTTACACTTTCAAAAAAAGATTCATTTATGTTGACTTCCCCTTTCCTTATGTAACTTAAATCAGTTTGATACTACTTACTCTATGACTTTACCTCATAAAGACTTACGCAAGCCTATTCTTTCATGGTGAAACAACTTCTTAACCTCCTATCAGATTCCCATGCTGAATGTGTATTTGTGTGAGAGAGAAAACAAAACCAAAAAGGAGAGCACAAGGAGCAGAAAGACACAATAACACTGACACTGCCTCCCCGCTGCCAGCTCCATCGCGAGGCAGTTTGGTGTTTGCCTTGCTTCTTTACCAATATGTACTCTGAGCGCTGCCCGAACACGCAAACTCTGCCGAGACCAATAAAAAGATATTTGGCACAGGAAAAAGCAAGAGTGAGAGGAGTGCGCGAAAGAGAGAGAGAGAGAGAAAATGAGGGAGAGGAAGCGAGACAGAAAGATAAAGAGAGAAGGCGAGGGGTTGAAAAACGACATGGACGCGGCAGAGTGAAGCGAGAGGGATGGGAGGAAGGAACGGAGAGAAGCAAAGCGCCGTTAGAGCAGACAATGTTCGGCACTTCACTTAATGGAAAGCTTCTCTCGATGTGCTTTCTGATATTTTTTTGTCTCTCTCTCTCTCTCGCCGCAGTAGAGTCAAGGCTGGGAAAGCGGCGGCCTCAGTGGAGGGATGCGATGCTGCCCCGCCCACTCCGCTCCCAAAACACCCCAAAAAGTCTGGAAAAGTCTTAATTTAAGGCCTCAAAAATGTCTTAAATACAGTTAGTCTTCATTTTTCACCATGTGATACAGGTTTACTTTTAATGCAGTTCCATTTTTATAACGCTGCCACGGCCAGTGAGATGATCAACTCTGCAGTCATGGCACTTCAGACCCAACACCCGAACGCCTTGATGTTGATCTCGGGAGATTTCAACCACGCCCCCCTCTCCTCCACACTGACTCATTTCACACAGTATGTGACAGTCAAGACAAGAGACAATAAAACACTGGACTTGATGTATACAAATGTGAGGAAGGCATACAGCTCCACCGCCTTCCCCCCACTTGGTAGATCAGACCACAACCTGGTGCACCTAGTGGCCATCTACAAGCCAGATGTCCGACGCCTGCCAGTCACCACCAGGACAGTCAGAGTATGGTCAGAGGAATCCATGGAGGTCCTACAGGACTGCTTTGACCTTACAGACTGGGATGTGCTCTGCAGCGCACACAGTGAGGACATCAATGGCCTGTCAGACTCCATTACTGGACTGCTGGCCCTGATGGCGTCTCTTCCCCCCCACTAGTGGCAGCCTCTCTGGACCCCCTGCAGTTCGCATACCAGGCACACCTGGGAGTTGACGACGCTGTTGATCACCTACATGCTGCATAAGGCGTACTCTCACCTGGAGAGGCCTGGGAGCACTGTGAGAATCATCTTGGAGAACCCATCCCACCCCCTCCATGAGGAGATGAGTGGGCTGAGAAGCTCCTTCAACCACCGTCTCATCCAACCTAAGAGCACGAGGGAGCGCTTCAAGCACTCATCCGGCTGTACAACACTACCTCCAGTGTCAACCCTGAGCCTGCTGCTTTCTTCTTGTCCTTCTTGTCCTCCTTCTCAGAACTGCCCTTGCCCCACACACACACACACACACACACACACACACACACACACACCTTGATCAAATTGCACAACTGTAAATTGCAAGTTATTATTTCTTGCACTACCTTGTATATTTTTTTGTATTTCTTATACAGCCTTTATGCACCGAACTTGTTTATTGTATAGTGCTGTGTGCCTCTCTCTTGCTTTGTTCCGCTGCATAACTGCAATAAAGAGCCATCTATCAATCTATCTATCTATCTATCTATCTATCTATCTATCTATCTATCTATCTATCTATCTATCTAGAAAACATGCTGGACATCATTTCCTGTCACGTTTAATTTCCTGGTGTCTTTTTCCCCCCCTCTAATTCTGCTCATTTATAGTTTCAGAACTTTCATTAGCTATGTTCAATCTGACATAAGTCGGTCCAATGTTCAATGTTGTCCTTTTCAATGTTCAATGTCGGAATTATTTCACCTAGAGAAAGTCAAACTTTTTAAATCTCAGACGATGACTAGTTATGATGAAAATGAATGGGGGGGGGGAGGGGGGGGGGGAATAATTCACCTTTAATCTGATATTTACAGTAACAAACTTGTTTTTTTTGATTGGTAACTGTAATATAATTATTGGAATCAGAGTAGTAATTTGTTACACTAATCATTACTGGGGAAAGTAATGACATTTCTGAGTAACTGAGAAACAAACAAACTCCAGAGTCTGTTCACTCATTTAAGTCACTTTTATGAATCTGCTTTTGATAGTTATTAATATAGATTTGTATAACAGAATTGGTGTAATGTACTGCTTTTTTACTTTGTCAAATTGACATTTGGCTGTCATAGAGTTGTGTTAAAGGCTTCATGTAGTCAGCAAATCCCATTTGTAAATAAGTTCCACTATTTGAAATGTACCAACTGGCTTTAGCACAGTTTGATTTGTTCATTTCCCCTACCGTAGTTTGTAACTTTATTTTGAAAAGTGCCTCGCAAATAAATCATCATTAACGGTTTCATCTGTCTCTCGTACTGCACTCTCCCACACCATCCACCCTTCCCTCTGTCTATTTTCTGATGACCTGAGAGGCCGCCAATGAAAGACAGAAGGTAAAATGGATATGGATTTTTCTCACGAGGCCGGCCATCCCCGAGATGATTAAGTAGTTCATCAGGCAGAAATATAGAATTCTTCCCGGCGTGCTCATCGACCTGTCCTATGGATACATTTAAACACCGGCAGGAAATCTTTGCAGAACGCACGGCACTATGGCTCGACGGCGAGGCGCTCGGGCTCGATTGATCACCATCTCATCTTTGTGTGCTTGTGGCGTCGAGTACGGGGGTCCTTGACTAACATACACGGACACACACACACATACACACACACCTCAACAGTGTTGGAGAGTTGGGGAGTTGTTTTACAGTAAACTGGTAGTTTACCTACATTTTGCAGAAGCTTGGTGGTCATTCAACTAAACTAATTCACGACTTTGGCGACCTCTTGAGTCACGTAGTGGTAGTGTTTTACATCACTGTCACAAAGACGACCCGCCGCCAGATTCAGGACGTCTGACTGGTGCCAGAAATAAATTCTACATTCAAACCCTCAATAGACATAATTCTTCTACACTCATCACAGCTAATAGCACTAATGTGTCTCATCATCATTTTCCAGATTGTTTGATGAATCACAATCTTTTGATGACAATTCAAACTTTTTTACGATATTGTATTTCATCCATTGGCAACGTCTAACAAACGACATATTTTGTTGCATGTTCGGGCACCATCACATAGTGCACTTCTATCTCTATCGCGGTGAGCGTGCACAGTCTAGCTACGTTTTATGCTAAATGCCATGGCTTCACTCATTACTTCAAATGAGCTTGTTGGATGCAGCTTTTGTGACTGAGCACCAAGTTATCTGATTGGTCACGTCACTGTACTACTCCATAGGATATGTCGTTTTCTGGCCGGTGACGCCAAAGAGGTACACAGACAGCCGTGGACAACGTGAATCAGACACTTAACCTCTGAGGCCATACGGCTCTCTCTCACCTCGTATTGAGTGTTGCTTGCTCGCCCAGTGTTACAGTCTCACTAGTGTTAAGCTTTGCAGTGGCTATCAAAATTGGAATTTATTGACTTTGGCTAATGCTAACAAAACATGATAGTGAAAGACAGTTAACCTACTGGAGCGTAGCAATATAGTAGAGTGGATCTATTCTTCTTTTTTTTTATCACTGAAAATAGATACAACAAAATAAAAGTAAATATGATCAGTGTAAACTTGTGTCATTCCAATCTGATCCCAATCATGGAGCTAATCAAAAATCATTGACCCCCACCGCCCCCCCCCCGCCCCACCTCAAGCACCGACCCTCACTCCTGCTCTCCTTCACCATGTTTCTTTCTCCTTCTCGCCTCCTGCTCTCTCTCCCCTCTGGGTATTTTTGACATGAAATGACGTGAAGCTTTCCATGTGCAATGTCACGCCACATGTCTCAACCGCAAATGGGTATTTTCTCCCTGTGAGATTGTTAAATCAAGCAGCGTCATTGTCTGGCCTCATGCAGACTTTCTTCCATTTCATCTAATTCCATGGTGCTGAAGAAGACTCTGGGACAACATCTTTTTGCAAGGACAGAAAACCTGTGTCTCCCTCCTCATTCAGGTAGATCACGAATTTCCCTGAAACGTGATGTTGCGTTGCACTTGGAGAGAGAAATGCCCAGAGGGGAGAGATGTAGAGGAAAATGGGGAAGTATAGGGTCCCTATTAATTTTCCATCTCTCAAGCCCATCTCTCAGCGGCAGTGCCTGACTGTCAGCGAGGCCACTATATGCTATAGTTGAAGATGTTTCTTCAGAACAACAATAATATCAATATTAAATGGCAATGGGGTCTACAAACATTTATGCTTTTCACTTTTCACACTTTTCTGGACCTGCATAGCGTAACAACACACAAATATTTCTTGAGATGTTGTTGGACACAAAAAAACTTATCGCTTTTCCATGATCAATTTATTTCGACGCCCCTGCTGCAAACCTAGCTGGGTGCCGTGGGACTGAACAGCATCTGTCCTCATATTTGTTTGTGTACGAACAAGTACAGCAATTCGGCATGAGCCCATCGTCCTGTTTTGTGCCAGGCAATTGTGCACAATTCGCAAGAATTTGTGCCCGGGGACACGCAGAATAATCACAAAACACAATAAAACCAATTTTCAACCAACATTCCTCAAACTTTTTTTCAAATAAAATACACTTTCATCCAGCATCCTACTCATTGGTGGGGTTTTTTCAATCATGACATGACATTACAGATGTGGATATGATCATTCCCCAAGTAGCTTAAACTACTTTTTCTCAGTAACTCCACTTAACAAAAGTATACTTGTTAAAGTTTACAGCTCTTCTAAGGTGAAATAACAGGTAGTTTGTAAAACTAGACTTTCACTGTGGCCTCCACAACACTGCACATCACTACCACATACACTGCTGTCATCAGCCACTCCCGAGTTCATACGATTGTCAGTGGTAGCAATCGTAAAAGTCAACCTGCATCACTCCTGCATTCTCAATGTATACAGTGGTAATGATTCCAAGTTTAGAGACCCATTGACCCATTTCAGGAAAGAAAAAGGATGTTATCTGAAAGGACTGGGTATACTAGCACTTCAATCCACCACCCCCGCCTGTCCTTTTGGCGCATACTAAGCTGCTATCGCTCGTTGCAGTAATGTCCTCAACACAAGACAGAATATCAGACAAAAAGAGAGAGAGAGAGAGAGAGAGAGAGAGAGAGAGAGAGAGAGAGAGAGAGAGAAATAGAGATGGAGTACCCACATCCCTCTTGCAGCATATCTGCAGCTTTCAAAAAGCCAAATTTGAGACGTTTTAACCTTTATAATGCTGCCTGGAATTAAATTTAAGACAAATTCAACAACCGAAAAAAACAAACAAAGTTGGCAGAACCAGACGATTTCTGATGACCGTAGCTACTGGACGTTGCAAAACTATGGACAGAATAAGTAAAAGCACAACAGGAAACTATTTGCTAAGAGACAATTGTGTTTCGTAAAGCAGATAGGATGCATATAGTACCACCGCAGCACAAAGAAACCTTTACATGGTGAAAGAAATAAGATAATAGATTTTTAAGGCCTTAAACGTAGATAATTTAAGACGTTTTCAGACTTGTCAAGGACCCTGGCTTGCCTAGTCGTTCAGTCTGTGTCATCAGCGTGCAGTAACATTGAGAGAGTTGTTCTTAGTGTCAAATATCCTTGTATTTTTTTTCTAATCATCATTGTAATCAACTAGCTACTGCTCCTCATGCTGAAATTAGCAGTCCAATCATTTCTCCGTAGTGTTTGGACACCATCGCGTATTATTCGATGTATTCTAATCCACTCCGGCAATATCGTAATTGTTTTTGTCAGTCGTGGTAATGAATTAAATTATTCCCGACACCGAATTGGATTTAGTTGGACCGAAGTGAGACGTAGGAGGGGAACAGAACGACAGAGGGAATGTGAGCAGAAGTGGAGAGAGAGAGAGAGAGAGAGAGGAAGAAAAGGAGTGAAAACTTTTCTTTGAGGTCTCGGATCATGTTGGCTGAGATGGTGTACATGTTGAGCCCCTGTCAGATCTGAACAGCTCATTAGTCTTACACACACACACACACACACACTCAGTGTCCTACAGGTAATTTCTGCAGTTGCCATGGAAGCCATCTCAATCAGCCCACGCTCTGACTTTCTGAAGAGCATTGGTAGTGCACCAGAACTGTATGGATAACCAGCATCTCTCTCCCTCTCAGTATTGGGCTAATATTATCTAGCATTTCAAGTAGCTGTAGAGCTGCAGTATCCAAGCTGTGTCTACTTATTTGTTAGAGTAATATAATAAAGGTATCAGGTAAGGTATGAGACATATACATGCATGTTAGTAGTGCTCGCTCAGAGGCACTTCCACAGCACTGGGTGATGTTGCTCCAGGGGTACAGACCAGCCACCCTTCCACTACTGAGCTGCACCTGCACTAGGCAACTCTGTATGTTGGTGGCCCCAAATGACAGAAGTCCTGCAAGGAGCTTGTAATGCATCACAATGCAATTGAATGGTAAAATGCTACCTAAAGCTAAAGCTAGCCAAACTTTAGCTTGATGCATGCAACCAAAATGCCATGTTAAAATACAGAATGTGTTCTACACTCATTTTTTTCAATGCAGATTAAACATAAATGCATAATCTTTAATCTGCATTGGGAAAAAAAGCCTGAGCGCAGACCACTTTCTGTATTGTGATATTTTCTAAATGAATTCAGCTACACACATGTGAGATACTCAGCCCATTTCTACCATATCCAGTATTCTTTCTCCCTCTCTCTCCCTCCCCTTCCTCCTTTCTTCCCCTCTCCTATGTAGTGATTCAACCTCTTACCCTCTCTTATATCTCAATAAGCATACAGAGGATTTCTCCCGTGAGTAAGCGCTACCTAACACTCCTTGACCTCTCCTCAGATACAATGGCTGAATCTCAGGCAACTTAATTTAAGGCTTCCTCCCAGTGGAGCTCAAGGGTGATGTCAAACTTAGTCAATGTCTACACACCCTACACACCCTCCTATCTCATCTCCATCCCATCTACTGTAGCCTGCATAATAGTCGGTAAAGTGAAAAAAAGAGAAAAAGACGGATCTTGGCTGATCATAGCATCCTAATTACAGCTACTTTAAACACATTCTCTTTATTCACTCAATTTGTTATAGTGCCAATTCCATAAAACTAATTACAGACAAGATGCCTTGTAATCTCTCCGCTGTCCCAGAATATTCTCAGTATGTCAAACCAACCTTAAAATGTTTATTTTCCAATGGGGAAGATAATGTATTAGAGAGAGTTACTGACAAACGTCCTGGTCAAAGCTCACACCGCTATTTTAGTAGGCATTTTGAGTTTATTAACGTTTTTGTTTCAATTGTAATTTTAATAGCAGTAAAATGATAGATATATCAAACTATTTGCAATTGTGAGGCCGTACTTAGATTAATGTTTAGTATGTATATTCCTGCTGCATACTCTTTAGTAGATGGTATTTCTGTTCCGGATAGTACGTGCGCTAATACTGCATAATATTTAGAGGGTAGTATGTGTACTACTACCGCTATACCACTTAAGATGTAGTGTGTGTACTTTCAATGCATACCATTTAGAAAGTAGAATGTGTATTCTTATGTTATAACATGATTTCTAGCACTAAACATGGAGAGGTGTGGGCTGGAGTAACATGCTACCTGAAGTAACATGCAGGGATGAGGGCTGGATTAACATGCTACCTGAAGTAACATGGAGGGATGTGGGCTGGAGTAACATGCTACCTGAAGTAACATGGAGGGATGTGGGCTGGAGTAACATGGAGGGATGTGGGCTGGAGTAACATGCTACCTGAAGTAACATGGAGGGATGTGGGCTGGAGTAACATGGAGGGGTGTGGGCTGGAGTAACATGCTACCTGAAGTAACATGGAGGGATGTGGGCTGGAGTAACATGGAGGGGTGTGGGCTGGAGTAACATGCTACCTGAAGTAACATGGAGGGATGTGGGCTGGAGTAACATGCTACCTGAAGTAACATGGAGGGATGTGGGCTGGAGTAACATGGAGGGGTGTGGGCTGGAGTAACATGGAGGGGTGTGGGCTGGAGTAACATGGAGGGGTGTGGGCTGGAGTAACATGCTACCTGAAGTAACATGGAGGGATGTGGGCTGGAGTAACATGGAGGGGTGTGGGCTGGAGTAACATGCTGCCTTAAGTAACATGGAGGGATGTGGGCTGGAGTAACATGCTACCTGAAGTAACATGGAGGGATGTGGGCTGGAGTAACATGCTACCTGAAGTAACATGGAGGGATGTGGGCTGGAGTAACATGGAGGGGTGTGGGCTGGCGTAACATGCTACCTGAAGTAACATGAAGGGATGTGGGCTGGAGTAACATGGAGGGGTGTGGGCTGGAGTAACATGCTGCCTTAAGTAACATGGAGGGATGTGGGCTGGAGTAACATGCTACCTGAAGTAACATGGAGGGGTGTGGGCTGGAGTAACATGCTACCTGAAGTAACATGGAGGGATGTGGGCTAGAGTAACATGCTACCTGAAGTAACATGGAGGGATGTGGGCTGGAGTAACATGGCACAGCACATCAATAATCGATGGCCCGCTCCATGAGGAATCGCTGGATGCACTTGGGGGTCTGCTAATCCCAAGCGCATTTAAATGATTTCTTGGCATCCTTCAGAGACCGATCAACAGCGTGGCACAGTCTGATTCATTTCCATCAAGTTTTCAATAACTTGTTTATTAGTGTGCCAATTTCTTGTTTTCCAGGAAACAGATGGGGGTACTAAGCCCTGAATCTGTCCCTTAGTACGTATTATGTATATCCCCACTGTATACAAATGAATTGCATTAAATGAATTAAAAGCTTGTCCCACCACTGAATAGGTCGGGTGGGTCAATTATAGAACTGCTAACCGACCTGAAAGAATTTAATTTAATAAAAAGAAATTTAAGGTCCAAAAACACCGCTAGGGGCCTTCAACATCCCAGATCTTTCGGCCCCTTGTGGTAACACAGTGCATAGTCTCATGAAGGTAGCGTGCAGTATGAAGTTTCAGTTCCGGCAGAGTGACTCGAGAAGCAACACTTCTTTAGTTCTTCCTTTTCCGTCATGCAGCTGTGCGAGGAGGGTCTTATTAAGAGGGCGCGCACTGATGAGAACATGTAGCTGGTCAGCCCCTGAAGCTTAATGAGGCTATCCCCTCAGACCACACACACACCCCCACAGCTTGAGACAAGAGACAGAGATGATCAAAATGAAGCCCGGATTCCTATTAAATACTCATCTCTACCAAGACTGTCTCTCTCTCTATATATATGTATGGCCCTCTCCATCTTATCTCTATCTCTCTCTCACATGCAAACACACACACACACACACACACACACACACACACACACTTCATACCTCTCCCATGACACCTTAAGCCTCCAAGGCCTCAGGAATTACAGCACTGTCTCTCTTCTCCGGTCCATAATCCATACTTTTAATAAAGCGCTGAGCAGTGTATTAGACTTCATCCACACTATTAGACATTCTCGCTGAGTGTTTCGTGTTATTCAGCCTCTCCATTTTTCACTCTGCCTCCCCATATTGGACGTCATAGATAATAACAAATCATGGGAAATTATAATGATTTTAAATTCTATATCAGCACAAATGAGACAATGCCGCTTATAGGAGGAGGGTGTGTGTGGGCGCAACTGTCTACCTCTATGTGTGTGTGTGTGTGTGTGTGTGTGTGTGTGTGTGTGTGTGTGTTATAACTTTTATTAACTTTAAATGAAGCTCTAAGTGCTTTAACTATCGTTAGAGGGATAGAAAGGACAAAATAGGGTAAGGTTTAGAAAAAAAAAGAAAAAAAGATAAGGTGAAGTAGGAAGAGAGAAAGAGGGAGAGAGACAGAGGGAAGAGAGAAAGACAGGAAGAGAGCGAGAAAGAGAGAGAGCTACGGTCTTTAGGCAACAAGGGCCCTAGTCTGAACCCCCACCCCCCACCTCCTCCTTGGTGACTCAGTCGCCACGGCAACAGAGCAGCGGGTATATCGCCGTGGCGATTGCCCTAGGACGTGTTGTGCATGGGAATGCTGAGTCCCTGCTGCCACCACCATGTGGCTGGCACACACACATACACACACACACACACACACACACAGTATCAGTATTAGTGAACATGAACAACTTTCTCCCAGATCTCCCAAAGCCAGACGTCTGACTTCATGCTATAGGCATTTATATGTGAACTGACAGTCATGTGGAGAACGTAACATGAATTAAATGTTAACAGAGTGGTGTTAGCCTTCTTATCACTCCTGCCTCCCTCTGCCTGTCTAGTCCGACTGGTGGTGGAGTCATTTGTCCCGGCATCACTCACTACTTCCTGATGCCATCACGGGGAAAGTAACATTTGAACATTTGAAACGCTAACTTCTTTTTAAAGCAGCTTCTTCCAGCTTTCTCTGGTTGTTTTGGATTTCACTTTTTTTTTTGTTTTGATTGTAGAGAAGATTTCCCTCCGGTGATCGTACTGACATCAGAATTTAATTTGGGTGAATCTACAGCTTCTCAATCCGTGGGTAAGGGATGGTCTTCTCTTCTCTGTAGCCCCACTTTGAGATTTAGGCTGAAAATACTAGTCTTTTTACATAAAAATCTTGCCTAATCCAACTTCAACTGATGATTCGATGCAATATGAGGTTTGAGTAGACTAGATATTAGAATGATTGAACAGATATTGTCATTGTTATGACTCCCTGTGTCAAAAATGAGCATTCGCCCAACGAAGCAAAACAAAAGGATGCCAGACAATTCTCTCAAAGGAGACTTCTCCCCAAAACACCTACCAAGGACAAGACTCATCGCCATTCAGGATGTTCGCCTGTACGTATTCAATCGATAGCGCTCAGTTCACTGCAGTTGCCATAGAGTCCTCTCGAACGATACAGTCAATCGATCATCCACCTCCGATACACATAGGACAGTCTCCTTGAAGGCAAACGCTGCATATTATTAGCAACACTCATTGGCATGGATTCCCTCAAGGTTTGATGCAGAGGGAACCCATACTAATAAGCACCGGGAGCAGATTGAATGAGGATTCATAGGATTAATATAATATAGTGATAGATGAAGAGTTTAGTTCCAACCAGTATCGTAAGGAAAACTCAATATTGAGTATTATTGAAGTTCTTCTTTATGTAAGTTAAAAATTGAGCAAGAAATGCAATTTTTTCCTGTTTTTCCCCCCAAAATGATTTTGAAATGAAAGCCTTTATATGTTGCATGATTTAAAAAAAAATCTCTATGCATTGCCTCCGTGCATGACCGAGAAAACAGTTTTTCAAAAGGCTTGGATTCCATCAGAATGCGTGAAGATTCCCATCAACCAGCCAAACCTGTGTAAAGGGTGGCTCTCAATCTCGGGACTTCCAGGGGAGAGAAAAATGTGAAAGAGTATGGAAAAGTATACGTTTGTATTTTGGGCAGTTCCTGAGATAACTGCCTTATCTATAATTAATTTTACGCTTCCTTGGACAAGGAATACCCTGAGAAGAGAAAATGAAAGGCAAGCCTAATCTGTCGGCTCATGTTCACCTGTGTCAGCAGGTCAAAAGCAGCCGCCACGTTGTTTTTAGGGGTGAAGAACCTACAGGAATACATTCATATAAAAATGGGCTGTGATGCTGGAACTCCTAGTAAAACTGAGCCTTCCTGCCATTGGGCGTTCTTTTGAGACATGATATACTTGTCTTATGGGCTACAACAGAGGACAGCGTCCCATCCCCAATTATTAAGACACCCGAATCAATATCGTCACTGGCAGGACATTTAAAGTCTCCCGGAGGATCCTTCAGTCCTTCTACTCTGGAGCTGTAGAGAGCATCCTGACAGGAAGCATCACTGCCTGGTTTGGCAACAGCTCCGCTCAGGACAGGAAGGCTCTGCAGAGAGTAGTGCGTTCGGCTGAACGCACTATTGGAACTACACTCCCCACCCTGCAGGACTTATACACCAGGAGGTGCAGAACCAGAGCCTGCAGGATCATGAAGGATCCTCACCACCCCAACAACGGACTGTTTCAGCTGCTGCGGTCAGGCAAGCGCCTCCGTAGTCACGCTGCCAAAACAGAGAGACTGAGACGGAGTTTCTTTCCTCAGGCCATCAGGACTGTGAACTCTGACCTCACCAGGGCCCCCACCAAGACACACACACTGCCCCTCTTATGCACACACACACACTTAGGTAAAGACTACACATAATTTATAATTTATATTATATTATACATACAATTTCCCTTTTTTACTATATTTTTATAAAGTGCTCTTATTGTAAATATTGTGTTTTTTATATAGAGCTCTTAAAAACTGTGACATTGTAAATATTGTGTTGGTTTATTGTAAATAGTGTGAACCTGTTATTTTGCACATTTCTGCTGAGCATTGCCACTTTGCATTTCACTGCACACCTCGTGTGTGTATGTGACAATTAAACTTCTTGAATCTTGAATCTTGAATCTTCTCCACACAGGAAGTGACAAATCAAAACTTCCCAAAGTGTCTCGTAAACAGCAGTGAGCTCCGTCCAGAGAAAGCTCGACTCGCCAACTCCACCCCCACCACACACTAAGAAGAAGACATTTAGTTCACTCATGTCACCTTACAGGACTTCTGGGAATTGAAGTCCTTCAAACTTCACAGTTACCTCTCACTGCCACTCGGGGATCCCTCCATCGACCATTTTTAATCTACCACCACCCCACCCCCCCCATCTTTCCCTTGGAGACTGAATCTAGCCTATCAGATCAAGGTCACACCCTGTCCAATTGCACCTCATGCCAGTCGTGTCCCAGGAAGGACGGCGAGTCTAATTGAGGATGGCTCAGCTTTCGTGTCCTCATAGCCCAGGATCACCGAAACCTGCAAACGTCAGCAAAAATGGATGGAAGAAAGACAAAAAGGGCCCACAGAGAGGTGGGGAGGATAAAAAAAGAAAGGAGGGGAGTGGAAAAAGGTTAAAAGAACAAAAAAAAGAAAAAGGATGTGCCTTCCCCCAGGGTTTACACTGGCCTCTGCCTTGGGTGGATCTAGATCCTCGGCCTGCCAAGAGGCGAGAGGGGGCATGACATGGTTTTAAAGTGTAAACTAGTGGATCAAGATACTCGCTCTATCTCTCTGATTAGCTCTCTCTCTCTCTTTCTTTCTTTCTTGCTTTCTCTTTCTTTCGCATATACACTCACAATACGTTGTGGCTTGTATTCATCTGACAGGGGAAAAGGAGAAGAAAGGAGAGAAGAAAGGGGAAAAAAGGGGAAGGGAAGAGATGAGGGGATGAGAAGATAGGAGATGACAGAAGGAAAGAGGAGAAGAGGAGGAGGGAAAGGAGAAGGAAAAAGAGAGGATGGAGGAAGAGAGGGTGTGGATGATACAAAGGAGAAGGGAAGAGGAGGTGAAAGAAGGAGAGAGGAAGAGAAGACAAGAGGAGAGGAAAGGAGCAAAGGGGAGATGAAGAGGAGGTGAAGAAAGAAGACGACAGTGGGTAGAGGATCAAAGAGGACAGGAGAAGAGGAAAGGAAAGGGGACGGGAGAGGGGAAGAAAAGAAGGAAGCGACAGTAGATAAGAGGAAAGCGGGAGAAAGAAAGGAAAGAAAGAGGAGAGGAGAGGAAAGGAAAGAAGAGGTCAAAAGGAGAGGAGAGAGAAGGAGGCTGGAAGAAGAGCAGAGGCAGGGGAGATGATGGAAGGAGCAGGGAGGTGAGAGAGAAGGAGAAAAGAAGAGAGAAGAGGGAAGGGAGGAAGAGGAGAGTGTGAGGGTGGAGGAGAAGACCAAAGAGAGGAGGAGGGGAGGAGAAAAGAGAAGAGAAGAAAAAGAAAGGAGAGGTGCGGCAAGGGAAGGGAAGGGGGAGAGAAAGAGCGATTGAGAGAGAGAGAGAGAGGACGTGGGTTCCTTTTTAAAAGCTTCAGCTGGGCGAACTACAGGCATCAAAGGGACTGGCGGTGAAGCCCTGGGAGACGAGCAGCACGCTGGCTGATATGATGTACGCTACGCCAGCCCGACCCTGTCAAGTGTGTACTCTGTCATGAATACTTATGATCGCTGTTGTCTTTGCCTCACGGCGGATGATCAGAGTGCAAAAACACCACTGTTGATCTGGAAATGACATTTACTTCACTACGTTCGCGCGGTTAGCATTGACGTCGACGGAGGCTCGACAGCGTATGTGTTTCCTAGATGAAACATTCAGAGGTGAAAGGGGAGAATATGCCCTGTTGCATGAGAAGTGTCTATTGATTTATTGAAATCTGGTGGAAGTGGAAGAAAAAAAAAAATTCACATCCAGTACGGGCAATGTCACACAGTCCTTGAAAAAAACAAACAAAAAAGAGAAATCAGTTTTCAAAGTGGAGAGTAGATAAGAGCGCTGTGTGCCTTTGGGGGAGAGGGGGGATCGCCTAGACTTGAAAACAGCATATCGGACATTTCACTGACGACTTAAAAAGAGAGCCTTTTCCCGATACGCTGTCAAGCCTTGGCTGTGAAGGACCTTTACAAAGTACTGTGCGACACAAGGCTTTCAAAATTAGATCTCACACATGCACATTGTGTAAGGTATTTTTTCGTCCAACCGTTAGCGGCTCTTTCACCGATTGACGCACGTGTGGCACATTGTGGATGTTTATCTCAAAATGCTGCAGTCGACTTGACACTCCTTTTCAGGCTCAAAGGAACAGGTATAATAGATTCAGGAGAAACGGCAAACAATTTCACCTCGAGCGTTTGGAGAAAAAAATATATTATAGTCCAGCGAAAGTCACTGAAGAATATGTCAACGTGCTTTGGGAAACTCCGGGAGAAGCTGTTTGTAGGCTGGGACTGCAAACACTACCCTCTCAGCAGCCGCTACGATAACCTTGTGTTCTGGGATCTGCTCCTGGAAAGAAATGAAGCTACCAATAGAAAGTGACAATACCAGCTGATTCAAAAGTATTCCTTATATTTCCTTGAAATGAGAGATCACACTTGTTTAAAAGATGCCACTTGTGAAGGGGGACTTTTTTGTTGTTGTTGTGGTGAACCATTCTGCTGCTGGAGAGAAATCCAGCAGCTAAAAGCTCAACCTTAGAGCAATACTTCATCCCAACCCAGTGTCATATTGTGGGTTAGAATATTAAAAGTCTCTAATCAAACTATAAAAGGAAAATGAACAGCCAATGAGAAAGTTCCCTTAGGCCAATCCCACCTCTAATTGGCTGTGAGTTAACACCCAGTGAGTAATTAGTTAAGGGTAAAATATCCTTACAGCATGGTCAAAATATGATAAAAGTTACTTAAATGTCTAAAATTTGTATGCAACTTGTGAACTTTGTAAGCTAACATGACAAGTCTTTTGCTAGTGCTAGCTTTAGCTTAACTTAGCTTTGCTGTGTGTGTGTGTGCTGCTCTTATTAGGAGTCTTGTGTGTGTTAGTTGCAATTATAGAGTAACAGTAACTCAGAGTAACAGGACAAGTAATTTACTTTGTAAATGGTTAAAGCCATGCTTTTTTTCTGAAAGCATTATTTTAAGTTGCAAAATATCAAGTGTAATAATCTTGGTTATTACATTTTCCATTATTATTAGTGTTTCCTGAGGATGCCTTGACAATATCCAGACCCAAATGGATTGAAAGATTACTACTGGAGGAAGAAAACCTACTGATCCTGTGGGTCCACTTTGTGGTAGGATGGGGTCAGCTTCACTGAGGTTTCACCTGAAACTGCTCAGGATATACACTCAAACACGGACGAGCTGAGACATTGATCTCCGATCAAGTGAGACACTGAACCTGAACCAAGACTGTTGGAAAAAGCACACCGAGTGATCACAAAGAGACTATTGAGTTCACATACACACATTTCATTTAAAGGGCCCGAGTTCATTTTGTCCTTTTTGATTGTTGCCAGCTTTAACTGTGGTCTCATTATGCTCTAATTGCTCTTTTTCATAATTTGAACAAGTGATTACCTTGTTGTCTTGGTCCTTGGTTCATTTATCCCTTAGCTCCTACCAACCTAGACGAGGTGTACTTACCCTACGAGGTTACATTAACATTGCACAGTGATTATTATTTAACAACTGTGCATTGGCTTGGTCTCAAAGGGACATTTTGCCTTTCTCCTGCCCACCTAAAAGAGAGAGAGGTGTGGTGATTTTCCCTATATGGTGAAGCAACGGTGATTGCGGCCTGCTCTCGTTGTCACTTCTTGTTAAAACTTATTCAGGTTGGCTAGGATTAATTAATTATCACTGAAAAGTCATTAGTTTCACACAAACTCCCCTCCAAGTAGGAAAACAATCATCCCCGCTACTGGTTCATTAGCTGACTAAAAATTTTCTGAATTTTTTTCTTCTTCCTGATGCTGCTTAAGTTAAACACTGAGGTGACAAAGAGTCTGTCAATAGATTAATTCATTATGTCAATTTGAGGAGGTGACGTGTGAAAAATGATGACAAAGAGAGGAGTGAAGGCTCTCAATTAGAGGTGCAGTGAGTAGTAGTATCTGTAAGTATCTGGCTCCTGGAATCTGTTCTGGTACGATACTTTAATGTCATGCGTGTTGCGCTACATTAAACTTTCTGGCAGGAGGAAAAAATATCAGCAGTGTGGCGATTCTACAAGGTCAACAAGGAGGATAAGCCAATGTATCTTGTGGGGTTGTCCAATATGGAAGCTTTAAATACAACAAATTAGCAGCTAGCTAGCCAGGCGAGCACTAGCCAAGCAAAGCAGCAAACGGATGAAACAGCAGAATTCATTGCGTTAGATGACCCAACCACTTTCAGTGGTGGAAAACCAAAGATTCATCTGGAGCCGCGGTACACTATCCCCACCCCCCCAGAACAGAGAAGCTGTATCCTCTAGTAATATGGTATGTAGCCAATTGTTTATTTTATTATTATTTATTATCGGATCGGCTGATACACTTAACAAAGTACTTACTATCGGTTCTGAAAAATTGGTTTCAGTGCATCTCTACTCTCAATCAGTCTAGCCCAGTCAATGCTGTGTAATCTGATGATCTGGGAGCTGCCGAGTACAAGCACAGTCTTCTAATGCTGGCCACCGGGAGCTGCCGAGTACAAGCACAGAGGCTGTTGAGGGAGGGGAAAGCATTATTCATTCACTTTCCCCAACCACATTTTCCCAGCTAGTCCAGGGATTTGTCCCGGCAACCTTCCAGCCACAAGCCCATTTCCCAAACCTCTAAGCTTCCGCCGCGTGTGTATACGACCTCTGGAACAGTCTTTGCTGTCTTTCTCCAAGGCGGAAGAAAGACAATCTCGACAACAGTCATTAGCTTGTAATAGCCTCCTCAACACAGAGGCTCTCAGTAATTAAATAAAGTGATGCTCCCTCCCTCCCTCCTCGACTCCCGGCTAACCAAATGTCAGGAGGAGAAATGTGCCATTGCTGCAGATGGATGCATATCGAAATGTGACAAAGGCTGGCATTTGGAGAGACGTCTGCACCGGCAACCAAGTTAACTGTTTTGCGTTGTGAAGGGTTGAACTTGAGCCCCCACCGGCAGCCTCAGCGCGACATTATCATTTAAAGCTTTGCAGTAAGAGATCATCAAAGAAAACGTGTTTCCATGGAGAAACATAGAGTTAAGCCGTTCTTCAGATCTCTTCGCTCGCGACGGAGAAAGAAAGCAGAAGCATAGACCTTTAGTAGCGTATTCACTGGGTCAGGGAGCTTAGGTTGGTTCCCTCCGGTGATGATATTCAATTCTGCGAGGATTCAATACCAGATGGGTGTGAAGTGAAAGCCCGACAGCTTTTGCCTCATTTCTCTTAATCGTGTTATACCACGTCAACGCTAAAATTAACACTGAATTTGACTCGCTGACCCCACTCCAATATCTTGGTCATACTAATGGTGCTTTCCAATCAGCTGCAGCAATCCATTTTCACAGCAGTCTGAACACTGGAAACTATTTCATATTAACCCCACAGGCATGATAATGGAGATCACAACTGACTCTTTTTTTTGATAAAGGACAAGGAGGAGCACAAGCATAAAACAAGTATTCATCATGTCTTTCGTAAAATGTGCGTAAAATGTTAGCATCTTTAAATTTATCTCATCAAGTCTCAACAAGTTATTCTCCGTTATCTCCTCCTTGCTCCTACAGGGTTTTAGGAGATGTTTCCTCTGAGAATTTTCCTCTGGGCTGTATTTTGCATGGTGATATATTATCTCTTCATTGAGATCTCTGCTGTAATTAGCTAGCATACTCTATTGTCTCTATTGTGAAAATATGACTTTATGGTTTATGCCAATTACAGGCCACCATAGCTCCTAGGGACGGGAGCGGTGGGGGAGGCTGTGCCAGAGATTTGTGTAGCAATTCCTATTGGTCGCCGATAGAGGTAAATAAAGGTCATAGATTACTTGATGCCCCTTTAAGTCTACAAAAATGTCATTAGTTCTGAGACAGAAAATGTATGGGAAATCCCCCAGGCTGGGATGGGAAAGATCACATCTCACCCAATTCATTCTCTATGGAGCATCTGTTGACTTTACATCTCAGCATGAAGATGCAAAGTCTTACTATTTATTTTTCTGTTGTATACATTTTTTTTTACAAGTTCTTATTAAAGTCAAAGCCAGTGAACACAACACTGAAAAACACAGACAAACAAGCGGGAACCCTTTTTGATCAATCAAGGCCATCCCTTTCTTTCTCATGCAGCATCAATGAAAAGAAAAAAAAAACAATTGGCTAAAACAACCAGATTGAGAATTTTCTGAACAAGAACACCGGACAATTTAGGTTCTGTGTCAAGCTGGCTCAGAACATGAAAGGCAGCTGTGATGTGGAGTGGATTTCCTGGTAGTTTCAATAAACAGTCCCGCTGCTGGAGATGAAAACCTTGAGGATACCACTGCATTTAATTCATATAGTCATTCCTATTGCTTTAGTCCACTAGTTTCTGGTTTTTAGAGAGTTGTTCAGGTTGATAAACGTGATCAGACTCATAGACCATGAGAATAATATACATAAATCCTTAAATGGAGTGGTATTCCCCTTTAAGCCACTCACTTCCATAGACTAGAGGGCTCAACCAACTGAGGCAATCTTTATGCACAGGAAGTGTTGAATTGAACTGAGTGAATTACAAAACTGTCTCATAAACAGCAGCAACTGAGTGCTACATCTCAGAGACTCTGGAAAGAAAGCTGGACTCTGCTGCAAAAGCTTTGTTTTCCACCCTACCAGCCACTACAAAGAGGAGGTCCAAAGAGTGCGCAGATTACTGGTGTCACATTACAAGATTTCTGGGTAATGAAGTGCTTCAAACATCCAAAAGTTAACTCCCGCTGCTACTTGGGGCTGCCAAAGTGCAAAGATGGCTAGTTCAGCTTTAAATTGAGCGGTATTGCCCTTTACGCCAGCCTCTTCTATAGACAAGAGGGCTCAACCAAGTCTCTACCTCATTTTCTTCCATTTCTCTAGGTAGCAGTGTCATTGGATAGGTGCAGAATGAGGGGGAAAGGGAGGGATTGTGGAGTTGTCTCGATGGACAAAACCCTTCCCAACCCCTGTAGCCAGCAGGCGATCACAACAAAAGAGGAAAAAGACCGGGTCATTTGCCTTATTTTGACTCTGGGCAATCCAATGGTATTTTCTGAGAGCTTTAGATGGGAGCTGGGTGAAGAAAGGATAAGGAGGGAAAGGGGTCTGCTCGGACTAATTGCCTAAGTGGCAGATCAATATTTGAGCTAACAGGAAAAGACTACAGCTTTAGCGACAAGACAACCAATGGGACCCAAGAGTTTAAATGTTTCTCGGGAATGGGATTTGTAGTTCTTACTGGAACTGTGGAGGAAATCTGCCTAACAAAGTAGAATGGAAATTTGTGATTAATGTTTCCCAATGTTTCCCTATGCATGACCGAAGTGACTCAAACTAAAGTCAATAAAGATATAAATCAATGACCCTTTCTGACCAAAACCATGAGCAATGTATGTTTCAAACACAGATGTACCTAATCAGCAATAGTCTGCAATTGAAGGAGACTTCAATCATAACTCCCCTTTTATCACAGGGGAGTTATGATGGAAACAGGATGAATGAAGGCACCAAGGTCAATGTTACCAATCTAACTAAGTTGAAGTTTCTCAGTGTCAACACAGACATACTCTTCCACCCTGATTGTTTTTTGCATCCAACCTTGATACCTAAATGAGGCACAAAGGAACTTGATTGATTGTTATATTGAAAAAGTGTAATCAATGATGCCCACATAATGTATGATTCTTGGACTGCTCTTCCCAGAGGTCACCTGTCAATCAAACAGTGTGTCCAGTACTGTGACATCTTTCTCCTTGGATTTTCTGTTGACGGAGTTTGAGTTTCTGTAGGTGGCGCACTTTTCTTTGTCTGTTCAGCCACGGTGGCTATCGCTGTTCATGATGAATACCCAGTTCGTATTCTATTCATTCCAAACAAAAGGGAAACATAAAACACATTACTTCCTGTGCGGCAGAGGATTTTTCCCAGGAAAGACCAGACCAGACACCGAGCGTCAGCAAATGTAAAAGCTTTCATGAACAGGTAGAGGTTGAATCACTATTGTGTTGTATCAATCAGTGGTAGAAAGCAGCAAAACTAACATTTATTTATTTGAAAATGTCTCATAATGTTAGGCATAATTATGTCTCAGAATGTATACAATGTTTTTACCTGACAAACCCATGCTGATTTTTGAAAAAAAAATCCTGTTACACCAACATTTAAGCCACATGCAGCTTTCACACTCCTGTTAACTAAATTACAGAATGCAAAAAAAAAAAGAAAACAACTACATTCCCATCCTCGGGGGGTGCCAGATATCCAGCTGTTGTTGAATCAAGCTGCGTGGATGCAGGCTGCATCGCTTTTCTTCTGTGCAGTTCAAAAGCTGTTCACTTCAAAGCGACAACCAGATATTAATACAATCATTTGATTAGGAGTTTCCCGAGGGACTTCATTTTCATATCAGGGGACTCCACATGGGGTCCCAACCTCAGCGCTGGGAAAAGCGTGAAATGAGTGCGTGCTAATTTGCAACGTCCAACTCTAAATGTTGGTAGGTCAACAGCGGCGACCATGGGAGGAATATTACCTACGTGGCTTTGTTTTTGTTTTTTTTCAATTAAATGTTCCAATACATGTCTAAATCAGAGGTAGAAAGTGGTGAGTGAGTCTTCATGAGTACACTAAGCAAAAGAAGAGAAATCAAATAGCCGAACATCACTAATTCCTGTTTTCATGTGTTGACAATTGTCCTATGCAGTGCCCAACGTTCTCCAGAAATAACCAGCTGTGTCGGCCGTTTGAACCGGCCTTTACATGCCAGGTCGAACCCAACGCAAGTGCCAAACAGCGAGGCGGGGGAGTCTTTGTGAAGCGGAATGATTTTTTTTGCTCCCACTGTTAAAGACCGGGGATGGAAGGGAGGTGGAGGACTGCAACGTCTCTCTCTAAACTGGGGTTGGATAATGGAGGAGGAGGGGGTGAGGGGGTGGGGTGCAGGGGCTGCAGACTAATTGCTCGGAGCACGGTGGGCTGATAAAGCAACAGGCCGAGCAGAGTGATGGCCACAGCAGAGAAAAGACCCCGCTCATAGCAACGCCATAAAAGCTAATTACCGCAATACAAAGGGGCCGCCCCTGCCATCGTGCCATTTGGAAAGTGTGGAGACGGGGCGAACAAGAGAGAGAAAAACAGAGAGAGAGAGAGAGAAGAAAGTGGGAGAACCCGGAGCAATAAAGACTTGGCCACTGACAATTAGTCTCCGGTGCTGCTAATGAGATAGCTGAGATAAAACAGGGGGGCTAAATTTAAACGTAGGGGCTCCATAGATCCTCTCTAGGGCTCAATACTCTGTCTCGCTAATAACAGCTAAAGACCCCACCATCAAAGGTATGGCACACACAGAGAGAGAGAGAGAGAGAGAGAGAGAGAGAGAGAGAGGTGCAAATATCTTCCCTGGCCTGTGTCGGTAATAAAGTCTTGAGCCTGAAGCAGCACATGTGTGATTTGGTAGCCAGCAGGCACTGGAATGAGTGGCCTGCCGCAGGGTGGAAGGATACTCTCCGGGGAGACAGGTGCAACACAGTTAAGCAAGGCAAAACAAATGGCCAGGGGATATGTTACCTATATCACCACTGCGCAGATACATCGCAGTGAGGTTGCACTGTAGCGGAGGGGGGGCAACACGGTAGATGGATTAGTAGCATCGTTGGATTGGCCCTGGGTGGAGGGGAAAAAAAGACTGCAAGGATTTGGGATCGGGAGCGCTTGGCATACTGTGAAATTGGCATCAGATTGGCATGGATTAGGCATGTGCTGGGTCTATAATACTGTACACTGTAGTAGCCGTTTGTTTTATTTTCCGTCAGGGCAGCTTATGATTTTCAATGAGGAAAAAAAAAAAACCTTCACAGAGCAAACAACATTTAAGCCTTCCAATATTTTCACTTCTAAACAAATGAGCTGACATTTATGGGCTTTCCAGAATTACGTGTTTATTACCGTGGGCTAAAAACAGCCATTACCAAGACATGTTCTTTTCAGCTTGCTGGCGCACATGGGGCGTGGCTTTGTGAGATAGCCTCGGCTCCACGTAAAAGCTTGGGTCGTGGGTAGCATCGCCACGATTAGGACTGTAACGAGGTGGCGAGGGGAGGGAAGGAAGAAGAGAGGAGAGGAGACGAAAGGAGGGGAGAGAGGAAAAGAGACGTCTCGATGTTGTCATTTAATCGATAGCAGGCAAACGGTGGTAAACTCTTTCTTCCCGTCTCTCACTGCTCAGCGAATCATGGCCCAGCAGCCCCGTAAAGACGAGCCAATTAAGGAGAAAGCCCTACATTGTTCTTATCCAATCAAGACAGATGGAGTGTAAATGGCGGGGGGGGGGGGAAGCTGCGGTGATCCAGGGTTTGAAACTTGACGTTTATGCTAACCTTCCACAACAAGAGGATAGTTTTACCTCTTAGCCCTTTTGTAGGCTCAATTTTACGTCAACTAGGTTTTGCAGCAGCTTGTTTTGATCAGTTTTGTTAGTATGTTGGTATGTCTTATTTCTCCTTGTACCCTAACTATAGTACGTAACCCTACCCCACCCCACATTCACCTGTTGATTAATGTTGTAATTATTTTTATTGAATTTAATACTTTTTGTTAATTTGTTTTTTTTATTTATTGCTTTCATTTACATTTACCGCATCAAATACATTGTTACACTGATTTGTTCAAGTTTTTGGGTTGTTTTTTTTTTAGATGTGGAAAGCCTGATTAAACACAAACAATACATCACTGCCAATTGTCTAATAGCATTGATGGTGACTTTGGCATAGACAGTAGAGACTGATTAAGCCAAATAAACACATCAATGTTTTTAAAAGTGCAGTTCGCTCTGTAGGCTCTTTGTGAGAGGAGCAAATATGTTGTACTGTAGCTGACAGATGATAATCAGGATAAATAACCATATTTCAAAAATTGAATAAAAAATTGTGTGTGAGAGAGAGGGGAAAACTTCCTACTTCAAATTAATTTCAATCAGGGATGTGTCGAAATAGTCAACGTTTGTATTATTGTTCTTATAATTTTTTGTACCCACGCGCGCTCCAGTCTTTTATATAATGATTATCTGTTATTTATCACCTTCACCTATAGTGCTACAGGCCCAGCTCTTCACAGGTTGCAGGATAGTGGTAGCGAGCATTGAGTTGTTTCTGCCGCGTCACGTGTAACAAAGTAAACAGCTTGATTTGGTCACAGCTTGAACATTTTATTTCAATGCATTCCCTTTCCATTGTGATAATAACGGACATCGTTGCAGCTACTCCTGAAACTGGTGGGGTTCGGGGCTTTTCCTGTTAGGTTCAATTGGACTCCCTTTGGCTTTCTTCCTCCTCTCGAGGCCTTTCCCTTGTAAAATACTTTTCAATGCTTTTCTGAGGAACTAAACGTTCAATGCACAGGAGAAAAATAATTTTCCATATGTATGATTAAGTGACTTGAAATGAAAACATTTCCAATAGATCCAATAGATACAATTGGCTTACACAACATCCCCTACCTATCCACCCTTTCCTCTGCCTACACACAGACCCCCCCACCCTCATACACACAGGTCATAGAAGCCCTCAGAAGTCTACCTCTGTCCAGCAGTGAACAAGCTGACTCTTTGATACTGACAGCCCGGAGACGAAGAGAGAGGCAGCAGTCCCAGCAGGCCCTGGCTGTAATGAGGGGGCAATGAGGTTCGAAGCTGCTCATTACCAACACCTAAGGCTGCAAGGAAGCCCGGCTGACAGCCAGGAAGGCAGGAAGGGACCCCGGGAGGACCACCACATGTGATAGGACCACTGAAAGGGACAAATGAGGGCCAGGAATAGATCTCACCCCCAGGTTTTAGACGGATGTGGCGGGTTTTTTTTTGGAATGACGATAATGATATTTTTGGGTTAAAATTGCCGATAGACTGTTTTCATGCCAAAACATTCCCCAAAATGACAGGGTGGAAAAGTCTCTGACAAACAATGACACCATCACAAGAAACTAAAACTCCATTGAAACCGATACGAATGAAATGCTCGGAGACAGCATTAGATCATCACGGGAAACTAAAACTCTCCATTGAAACCGATACTAATGAAATGCAACAGCATTTATTTTTTATTTAATCACAAAGTGTTTCACGACATCCACAGGCACTGGACCACCAGGTTTCTGATGTTGAATAAATGTGCCCGCTTGTAAAGCAGTCATATGGCAGTTCATATGGTGTGTTTGTATAGAAATATGTAGTCTTGTGATTGGGATGAATCAAAATCTCCCTCATGTCATTGATCTATTGATATAGATATCTGATAAGTTTCATGTTTGCTATAGTATAGATATTTTTTGTTTGTCTTTTACTCCACAGATATCAGCAAATGTAAAGATGACCCAACGGTGCATCCAATATATGAGAGAAGAAGCTTAAAGGCGTAATAGTACGACATTCACCCCTGGCTTGAGTACTCCAAAATCTCAGACTGCGTATTGTTACGCCTGTAGACACTTTAACCCTCCCAAAAGCCCAGACACAGTATTTGTTAAAAACTGGAAGAAGGCGACCTACAGAGAGGGGGGATTTGCAATCCATGCCAGGTCTGAGTGGAACCAACAAGCAATGATTGCATGGAGGAACTATAAGAGATCTGTAACAACTAATGCAACACTGGTAAATGTCCTAAGCAAGGAACACAACCATCAGGTTTAAGGAAATCGGGACTATATAAAAACAATAGGTGAAGAGCTGCTACTTACTGCCTGACAAAACATTACACAAAGAGGACACGATGAGTCTGCCGCCTCAGGTAATAAAGGGAACTTTGTGGCAATCCTAGTGACAATTGCTAACCATGACAAAGCTGTAAAAAAAAAAAGGTTGACTTCCATTCATAGTGCAAAGTACCCAAGCAAAATCATTCAGAATGAGGTTCTGGGTTGCTTGGTTCGAACAGAAGTTACAGAAGAAGTGAAAAGTGACGTAAAGTAAAGTTTTCAGCACTATGACAGACGGAACAAAAGATATTTCAATGGAGCTGTCCATGTTTTCTCCACTATGAATCTGCGGAGAGGCAAGATGCAGCAGGGCTTACTGACAAAATAATCCACAAGGTCTTGAATACAGAGACGACCTTGTAGGCCAAGTGTGTTACGGTGATACCGTCGTGAGCGGTAAGCATTCAGGCGTCTCGGCACGCAGCAAAGTACGCCTTTTACATCCATTGCAATGCCCACTGTCTAAATTTAATTTTAGTAGATACAGTCAAAGCTGTCCCTGAGGCAAAGGAGTTCTTTGCCTTACTAGAAAAAATTGCATGTGTTCACATCTGGGTCATATGTTCATCCAAAATGGCTTACTGTACAAAAAGAGACGTACGAAGGTACACCTAGAGCTGCTAAAGTGACACTCGCTGGGCATGTCGGTATGTGGCTCTAGGATAATGGATAGATTGCAATTACTGCAAGAGATAGCCCAAGAACACGATGCAACATCTGTTGTGGCACGAGGTCTGCTGGCACAGATAGATATAGAATCTATTGTGCATCTTGTTACACTCCGTAAAGTGTTTGGACAAAGGCCTTGGTTCAGACTTTGAATGACTACAGGGATGAGTCATTTCTTGATAACCCGTGGGATGAAGTGTTGAACATGTCTTGGCTTTCATGTGATACTGAAATACAGCCAGCGACAAAAACGACAGAAAAAGCTAACCTCTAAACTTGAAGAGCACTACTGTCCCTCAGAGAGTCAGAACTAGATACACACGGGTTTCATATGTCCTTTTTCTACCCCGTCATAGATCAGATGCTCAATGACCTTAACAGACGGTTTTCTAGAAAAAACTGTGACATAATGAATGAGATCCAAAGCTCTAATCCCCAACAGTGATGCATTTCTGAAACAGGCAGCTCTGTTTTCACTTGCTCGAATGCATGAGTCAAATATTGAGGACTTGGGGCATGAACTACATCGGTTCAGACGGCTTTTACAAAGGAAAATACAGAATGGGAAGCAGAAAACCTCTAATACAGTAGAGCTGGCATTGTTCATTGGGCCTTATAAAGAAGTTTTTTTTCAAAATAGCGGTTGCAATCCCAGTTAGTAATGCTTCTTGTGAACAAAGTTTGTCTACATTGAAGCTGGTGAAAACCTACCTCAAGGTCACTATAACAGATGAGAGATTGAGCAATTTGGCTGTACCAAGTATTGAGTCTACGAGGGCAAAGGCCATGAACCGAGAAGCATTTGTTGATCGGTTTGCAAGAAATCACAAAAAACGTGGAATACAGTTGCTGTGACATGTGAAATGACACAAGAGGAGAAATGAAAAAGTTTAGCGCCCTCAGTGAGTCAACAAAACAGCAAGGCCCTGACTAAAACCTTGAATATCTAGAATATCCAGGAGTCCCTGACAGCTGGATTGAAAACCCCTAACCCTAACCCTGCCCCCCCCCCCCCCAGTTAAAATGCTCTAGAACCACCCCGGTCTTTCAGGCAGGGTGACCCACTCCATATATTGATGGTAAGGGGAACTCAGATACATTTGGCCTTTAAATGAACAATTAACTTACATAAAAACATGACTGAACAATTAAATGGATAAGAAAATAAAATTTAATTGCAAGCCATCTGCTGTCTGCTGGCTGGTGTCTGATTTTTTATTTATTTTTTTAAAGGCCAATATTAGCCCGATATGCTGGCAGATAGACAGAGAGGGAAAGAAAGAAGGGGAGAGGGAGGACAAGGTAAGAAACAGAAATTTGACAAACAAACAAGAGTCAAGTAAGTGTGGAGACACGTGAGGAGAAAGAGAGGTGTGTGTGTGATGATGTCACAGCTGTATAAATTGGACACTGCGGTCCATTGTATGGGCCTTGTCTGTAGGCTGGACCCTTAGTATAACCAGGTATCTCTCTCTCACTCACTGTGTCTGTCTATCTCTATCATCTCCACCACTCCCTCATTCCCTTGCACTCTCTCTTTCCATTCAATTAAATGACTTCATTGGTGTGACCGTTGATCAGAAACGATATTGCCAAAGCAGCATATAAAAGCTACATCACAATCAATTACTTCAATTCAATTATTTGAAAACACGTACTATACGATACCCTGTCCCCTTCATTTTGTATACTGCTCTGTTTCTCTACACCAGGTTTCTGACGATCCCCGAGGTGATTAATAATTGTCAAACACCACAACACATGACCCACCCCCCTTCCACCGGCCCCCACCTTACACACACACACACACACACACACACACACACACACACTTCCAATGATCGCAGGACCGGCGTCTTCGTGTCCGCAAACCACCAGACTAATTGACTCTTGACTGAGAGATCACGGAGTGAGATCTCACTAATTACCTTAGTCTGCAGTCATATTAAAGAGAACACACACACGCGCACACACACACACACTCCATTTATATTATATTTCAAAGTCATTAAAAGCTGGAGAGGTTGGGCGTAGCAACAGGGAGTGAGCTGTCTGCCATTCGATAGCTTCCTCTAATTAACCGTCACACACTTCCTATGGCTGGCTGACAGCGAGGCCGAGGCAACATGGAGTAAACTGGCTCACTGTCATCGGACTGGGGGGAGAGACCGAGACAGAGTAGTGGGAAGAAAAGAAACAGAAAAGAAAGTAAAATATGACCTCCATCATGTGGCAAACAACCACCAATATAAACAAGCATCAATTATTTTTTCAGAAAAGCATTAATTTATGATACATTTGTTACAGGCTTTAAGAAATCAAAAGAAACGCTTCATTTAATGTTGTAAATAAGTGAAAAGATATTCTAACCCAGCAGAATATATTTTTGCTACTCTCAAATAATGCTATATAATAATTCAACTCGTTACTATATGATGAGAGGGAAGCAAAGAAAATGGGAGAGGGCCAGGTTGATGAGATTTTTGTTTTAAATTCATTACACACACACACACACACACACACACACACACACACACAGTCAGAGGTTTGTAATATTGTGCCCTTCTACATCAATAGATTCAATTATGTCTCTTTCATCAGCCAATAACAGTGTGTGAATTCACAGCTGTTACCACAGCTGAAGGCGCCAAGGCAACCGCCACACCATCACACAAAAGACGATTGAGATGCACTTCAAAACAAAAGCTCTCACGCACACACACACACACACACACACACACACACACACACACACACGCATAGCTACTAACACCAGGGAGTTCTGAATTCCACATGTACTTGAATGCACATGCTGTACAGAGATAAACACACAACAGTATATCTGTGTATGGATTCTTTACCATAAGTGGAACATACAGTGGATTGAACATATTGCCCGGCATCCTTGAGAAAGACAGAAGAAAGTGATTCATCTTTTGAGAATTTACTCTCTTGGATATGAAATTGAGCTAAAATGATGATAAATAGATAGATAGATAGATAGATAGATAGATAGATAGATAGATATAAAATACTAGAATACACAATAAACATAAAGTAGAAAAGAACTACAGAGATGAATATTGACTGGTGAAACTGGAAACCTCCTGTAATCCCTGAACAATATTGTTTTTTTCCTTTTGTGTAGGATTTTCTATTTGGATTAATTTTGTTCTGTTCAAGTATATCTGTATATCAAGTATATCTGCTAGTGTGTGTGCATGTACAAATTTGCTTTTACATTTCAAATTCATTCTTATTCATATCCACGGGTACTTTGGCACCTCAAGTAGCCTTGTCATACTAATAAAGCCATTCTGATTCTGAGCAACAAGACAAAGTATGAGGAGATTTCACAGAGGGAAAGAAAGAAGGGGGGGGAGTGAAGCAGTGAAGAAGAGGGTGAAAGAAAGACAGGGAGAAAAAGAGAGAAAGAGAGAGAGGCTGACTGAGAAAAAGGTTAGAAGTCAAGCGCCTGTCCATCAAAACATCTATCCCTATTTCCAGCTCAGTACCAAATATGGGCACGCTGCTCTGGCTCACTTCCCTCTCTGTCTGCACACATACGAACACACTCCCAAATGAATACACACACACACTCTCGGACCTAAACACTGACACACACCCACACAAACAGCCATTACGCATTCCTACGGTCACATATTCCTAGTTATACAGACTCACAACACATATAGACACACACACACACACACACACACACACACATAATCACACTCACGCACATAAACAACACCCAGAGTTCATCTATTCCCCAGGGCTTATTTGCACCAAACAAAGAGCTTTCACACTAGGGCGGTCCCCAAGGTCTGGCACCCACAGAGATGGTGTGACGGAGTCTACTGTACAAGTGTGTGTGCGTGTGTGTGTGTGTGTGTGTGTGCGGGGGTCCTGGTGCTTTACCCACGGTTTTGTCCCGAGGGACAAGAGCGCAGAGGAGCCTTTTCTTTGCCGGCGCCCCGGTACCAACCTCATCGACCTCATCCCTCGTATGACCGTCTGGAACCAATGGATTCACAGTGCGGTACAATGTCAGGCAATGGCAAGGCAAACATCTCTACCTCTCTGCTGCACCACACCAGCCTGAGCTAACAGCCTTTTTATAGGGCTTAGTACAACAAAAAAGCAATAGCGCATGTAATGACAGCCAACACATCATAGTTACATTTACATTTTATACTTTGGAATAATATCTATACCATGGGACAGTGTACTTCTCCGCTGAACCCAGTTGCTTTAAGTGAAGTGGGATGGCAGTGCTTTAATAAGTCTGGGTCCCAGACTGAGACCAGGAGGCTGAAAACAATGACTATGTGCAAACCAATAAACCCTGTTACTGGGAGGAATCAGCTGAAGGCAATATTTCAATTACGCTGTTTGCACGGTTCGCAGTAAAGTAAAACATTTGAAATTTCTCTAATAATCTGGTTTGCAAGGATTCATTTCATTATCGGTCTACGCTGCACTGCACCGTGTAGTTTACTTTACAAATACATCTAAGACATTTATATGCCCCAGTGCATCAAAACATTGAGCAGGAATCTAGGTGTGTGAAACCGGGTTATGCTCACTCTGAATGATCTTACCCCAATAATCAGATCAAGATAATCAGATAATGAGATCAAGATAATCAGATCAAGATAATCAGATAATCAGATCAAGATAATCAGATCAAGATAATCAGATCGAGATAATCAGATAATCAGATCAAGATAATCAGATGATCAGATCAAGATAATCAGATTGCGATTCAGCTTCCGCAACTATTACAAGCAGTCGGTCAGTAGTAGGTCAAAGTTCAGGGCCTTGAAGAACTGTGACCATGGGGCTATTATGTGAGAGCAAAGTGTGAGGAAAAAGTGATTAGAGGAGTGGGGCTATTTCTCTGTCGTTATAGAGAAAGGGTAGTGCCATAGTGCTGATCGCCCCGGCCTATCTCTCTATCAATGGCGCTGGCATTAAGGCGCGGCGGTTCATCAATCAATCTACTGCAGGGAAATAAATGATACGACAAGCAATTTAAATGACTGCCATTGTACGTGTCAGCATTTAACAGTCACTTGCCAAAACGAGGGAGTTCTCCAGTCCTCTCGCCACCTCCCTGTCTCCTCCTGTCCTCCTCCTCCTCTTCCTCCTACTCCTGTTCCCAGCCCTTCATCTCCCGTCATTTCTCCTGTTGGCAGCCTGTCCTTCTGAAGGTCTGCTCTGTCGTGAATCATCATTACCTTCTCCCTGCCCTCCTCTGGCGCTCTCTCTCTCCCTTACACACACACACACACACACACACACGATATACACACACCCCGTTAATCACTCACTCCTGCCATCGTGCCTTGTGCGTAATTATTCAAACCTGCCTGATCCTTTATCATTGCTCTTGTTGTGTTCAAAGCAGATTGTCCCCCAAACATTAAGAGGTCTGTCATTGTCCATCATAAGGTCTGATTAAAAAATGAAACCAAAAAAACAAACAAAAAACAAGACAATCATGAAGGAATACCCAAAGAGTGTTTTTTTTTTTTTTTTTTGCAAAGCACTTGCACAGTGATGCGGTTTCTCTGTTGACACTTAATGGAGAAACAACTAAATGTCCATCTCTAGTATTGAGTCTTAAAATAAAATTCTTCTTAAAACAAGTGAAAAAAATAGATGATAAGATGATAATTTCACTCGTTTCCAATACACATAAATTTATAACATTTCATTTTCTTGAACCAAGTGTCATTATTCTGCCTTGCTTCACGATACTGACACGTTTCTGGGAGCTTCCTGAAATAGGTGCGATTATCTCACTCCGCAAAGCAGAAGAAGTTTCCACTTGGTTTTTCCCTTTAACAAGAACATGAGGCTAATTGTTAAGATTTATTGCAGTGTACTTACCACAGCATTTAAAACAAAAAAAAAAGAATTGGTACTTGCAGCCAGAAGTAGTTCTAACCGTGCTTATGCCTTCATGGTGACACATGCCTGGCAAAACAAAAAAAACCAGAACAGACTGAAACTGAGAACGTGAAAGCAATCAAAGAATGAAAGCTGGTCATTCACTGGAGAGACTGGCATGCTTCATATGTATATTTAGTAATATAGACTACAGCAGCGTTGTCAATGAATAACAACGAACTCTGGTAGGATTTGGTCTGGTTGAGAAGATGGGGATGATAATAGGAAGACGATGTCATGTTACACCATAGTGAGTTTGGTAGTTTTTATGGAACCAGTCATAACAGTGTACACACACACAAAAAAAGTTTCTGAAACCAACTAGGTCTGATAAATGACCCCCAGTGAAGAAATGACAGAGGTGCATTTCTCTGTGTGTGTGTGTTTGTATGCGCATGCGCGATCGATGGCGGCATTTCGTCATTTCAAAGCCCCGAGGCGACTCATCAACTTTGAAGGAGCTTAGAAGTCTCCCCACAAAAAAAATGACAATATGAAAGGAAATGACATTTCAACTCAACTCTTCCTTACCTCCTCAAATACTCTTTTCTCTTTCATCCGTTTGACAGTCCCTTTTGAAACCCGGGACAAGGCTTCAGCCAGGTGATGGGCTTTGATATGGTGAAATGTCGGGTAAAAAGCACCCACGAGTTTTATGCCAAGTGATTGAGCTTCCCGATCTCTCTCTCCTTCTGTTATTCTCTGTCTCTCTCTCAAATTCTCGTTTTCCTATGAGCTAAGAGCATTGATACAGGTTTCAGGGTGGGACTAAAGAGACTACCAGTGATGGGACGCATTACAGTAATATAATTACTTTCCTTACTAACAAGTAGTGTTGTGGAGAAGCCCTTTATAGCTCAACGTCATAGAACAACTCTCGGAATTTTTTTTGGTGAAGCCGCAAAATCTTGATGACATCACAGGTTTGAGCCCAATAGCTGTGGTTTCCGAGTTGATTGTGTTCACAATTATTGATTGGGATCTTACTGTAAGACTAGGGTAGTGTATCAATGAATTTTTTGATGATTTGTCTTTACCCATCATCACTTAAAGGTATGTTATACCCCAGTTTTTATAGACAATACAAATGTACAAACTTTTATAAACATATGCTGTCACATACTACTCATTTCCTGTTCTGCAACAGTCAACAATAAAAAGAACACTGATTAGAAATGGCATTCATGCAAGGGTAGCCAGGAAGAAGCCTCTACTGACTAAAAAGAACATATGCTTTGTTTGTATGTTTGACCACCTGGACAAACCTGAAGATTTCTGTCTGTACTCTGGACAGATGAGTCCAAAATGTAACTGTTTCCCTACAGTCAAGCGTGGTGGGGCTGGTTTTTCTTCCTCTGGACCAGGACGACTCGACATCATTAAGGGAAGCATGAATTCTGAGGGAAACCAGAGAATTCATGAACAGAATGTCAGGCTATCAATCTGAGAGCTAAAGCTGGGATGAAAGTGGCTGTTCAACAAGACGATGATAATAAGAATTCAAGTAAATCTACCAAAGAATGGCTCAGGAGGAAAAAGTTTAGTTTTTACTGATCTTAATTAAATTAAGATTCTGTTCCTGTAGCACCACAGGAATATCTGAGTTTTTG
This sequence comes from Hoplostethus atlanticus, assembly GCA_034670405.1. Taxonomy (NCBI): domain Eukaryota; kingdom Metazoa; phylum Chordata; class Actinopteri; order Trachichthyiformes; family Trachichthyidae; genus Hoplostethus; species Hoplostethus atlanticus. Next base: position 1,083,341 of record JAXDDX010000090.1, read on the forward strand.
TTAAATAAACCAGTTTTGTTAAATAAACAATGAAAGAGTATTTTTTTATTTGGGGTGTCATTCATTAAGATTTGAAGTTCAGATAAGGCTTTTATCAGGTTATTCATCTATAATACATATATATATATATATATATATATATATATACAAATAAAGACCATCCCCTGTAGGGTTCACAAACTTTCAAGCATGACTATAATAAGCAAAGCCTAGCGCGCCTTCTGTTTTCCATCTTCATTCTCCCCATTTATTCGAGCTATAAATGCCTATTTCTCCAGGCCTGTCTATCCTGCGCTGCCTCTAACCGAGCCAGACATTTCTATAACGTTAGTGCTTCCTTCCCATGTCAGAGTGACACATTCTAAAAGACTCTTGATTATTCCCCACACAAAATAAATCTGTTTCCACCACATCGGCTTCCCAACCAAAGGAAACCGAAAGCTACAGGCCTAAAGGCACACACAGCTTTCTTTTCCTAATCATCCTAAAGGCTTCAATCAATCCTCATTCGGATTGGTTCAATTTCTGTTCAATTCTTTTCAATCCTTAACAAATGAAAAGCTCCCTATCCCACCATGAATCCAACAGCTTGTGCACTGACAAACCAAAAAAACACCAAAAACACATTATTTCCTAATAAATCATTCCAAAGTATTCCCCTTTCAGCCCCTTTTTTAAATTAATCCAATTTCTGTTTCCTAATTCTTCAAATTCAGGTTCCTATAAAAAGACTTTAAGACTGACGAATCACAGAATTAGTCCCCAAGACCGTCTTCCTGTTTCCTGCTCTAACAGCCATTTCGACTTCCTCCGTTAATGGATCCAAATCAGAGAGCTGTGGTTACAAACGCTGGATCGATGGTTGAGATTGGCACTTCAGGAGAGGAGAGGAAAACCGGTCACTAGTGGTAGGCGAGGCATTGTAGGGGCATTGTGAACGAATCATGATCATTATCATCCGAACATGACATGATGCGCTATGATACATGTGCTCAATGTGCTCAATGTGCTCAATGAAATGTATACCTTCTAAGACAAGGGGAATGTTGATATCAATCTCATGTCGCAGTTATACGATATATGATTTTTGACAATTATCTTTGCTATAAAAGCGTTGCAGCTCTTCTTTTTTTTTTGCTTCCGTTTTGTTTGTCAAGTTATTGTTATTTTTATATTTGTTACTGCTTTTTTATCATGTCTTTTCTTCTAATTCTCAAATCAAACAATCAAATCAAACAACAGTAATGTGATCAAAAACAGAATGTGTCACTTGTAAAATGTAGCTTGCTCTCCAGAAGCTTATTTAACTTGCAAACTGGCCCGCTTTTGAAAAAAAAGGGAACAGGAACGGACCATCTATTCATTTATTCAAATCATCAACATGAAGTACTTTTTTATGCTACAACCCTGAATAGCACAGCACTTATAGTACATCCTGTATAATATATTTATGGTGCCCCGTGACACACATTAAAAGAAAAGTTTTGCATCCTAATGTATTCCAATAACACCGAGGCGATCTAAAATCAGGCTACTTCATCTACAGAGGCCACGCTGCCCCGCTGTGTCAAGGACCTGACCTGATTTCCTGACTAATGTGAACACGCTGAAGGCGACGGCAGGCCAAATCAAACGCATTCGACATTCTCATTTATCCTGGGCGCCCGTAAAAACATGCTAAACTGTAATAGATGTAATAAGACTCTCCAACCCCATAGTCCCCGCTCACCCTGTTCATTTTTTTTCCCCATAAGGGACAATAAAGTCTTGAACTTCGAGACTGAAAAGCGTGCGAGTGTGTGTGTGTCATGTAAATGTCCTAAACCCAACTTGCCGTGACTAATCAGAACCTCAAGAGTTGATATGCTGACTTCTTTTAATGTCAAATTTAATGTCAACGTTCGATTGGTATGGGTTTTTGAAGGCTGATAATCAATATCTTTAAAAATTTTCGTGCCAAAATGTTCAGCCCATGTAAACAATGCCGAGACAACGAGTGTACTATTGATACATTATACAGGGAATATGCCATTGAACAAACTGCATCATATCCATCATATCAGAGGGGGACAACACTGGCTGGCTTTTTTTAATGAATGCCCAAAATCAGCAAACCAAATATATCAGTTTCTATTCAGGAGAAAATCATTCTGAAATACAATTTCTTTACAAAGAAATGGAACTAAATTTGACACAGCTATGTCTGCTGGACACACACACACTCCTGTGACAGGGAACCCACTAACTTACACAACCTACAGAAACACTAATGCAACAGTTTCCTTAATGTTGCGTTCCCTACCTTGGGCACTGCGTACTGAATAATTCTCTTTGATGGTGGTGTGTGCTATACAGTGCGTTATGTTATACAGCGTGAGACTGCCAGCAGCTGTGTGGTGCAGGACATGCCCTATCTGCTGCTTTGAGGACACCGAGAGGAATAATGTATTTCCAGCCATATCCCATGCGACGACACAACCTGACAACCAGCCCATCCGTGCACAGGGGGGATGCATGGCTCTATGTCTTTCTATATATCTCTCTTTTTCACCTGTTCTTCCCTCTTCCTCTCTCCCATTTGTATTCCACCAACTCTGTGTCTCCTTCTACTTGTCTCCATGGGCATCTATAGCAGGCTGGACCCCCTGGCAGCCATATTAGAGGTCCCCTTGTTCACCTTTCTAAACATACAACTTGGGCCGCCTCTACTACATAATTGAACAGCCATGCAAAGGGAGCATATCATCACTGAGCAATTTAGTGTTTAGATCATAGAGAAAGGACCTGGTTAGCTAACTGTTGTCCGATTAGCACACTAGCTAACGTATCTAGTAGAAGCATTAGCAGTGGCTAGTAGTCATATGTTAACATTAACTAAATTGCTAGCCTGCTGGCTAGTTAGCTAGCTAACAGTTTGTTCAGGTTAACTGAGATGACTGTTCTCAAACTACAACTCAGAGAGTGGTACTTAGCCTGATAGCTTAGCTTAGCCTGAGTCCAAATTTGATCATGTAGTTTTTACCAGTTTAATACAGAGCAAAGATCAACAATCCCCATACATTTATTTGGAAGCCCTATCTAAAAAACTCTAAAAACAATGTTCCCCTCTAAGCTGACAGTTCAGGGACCTACATATAATAATTCATCATATTGACCAAATAATAACAGTCAACAGTTGTTGCTCTACGTCGTCATTAGAACCTGGTCCCTGCATGTTTAAAATTGTTCTATAGATTTATTGATGTGGCACGTTAACTGGTGAAAGCATCTGTGAGCACATTGGGGAAAAAGAGAAAGCAGCAGCACATGGGAGAGACATGCATTTACACCTGAAAGACACATGAATAAAAAAGCAGAGGCTGCTTTCCCTGGAACATATGAAAGAGTAGAAGTAGAAATGACATTTTACACTGCAAAAAAACAACAAAACAAGCTCTACTTCTATCTATCTATCTATCTATCTATCTATCTATCTATGTATCTATGTATCTATCTCTATCTATCTATCTATCTATCTATCTATCTATCTATCTATCGGGTTAGGTATGACAGCTTTATTTCAAGCAAAAGGAAGCTATCATTTGATGTGTTCTTTCAAAGTATGAATTAGTAGGCCAACAATATTCAATTACGGCGATGAAATAGAGGTAAAAAAATATATATATATTGCCAAAATCCAACAGTGTCTGTACACTTTAGAAGTTAGCATAGTGTAGTGACTTTCCTACTTATAAGCTAAGTCACTGAGATGCTACCAAACTAATTGTTTGACGCATATGCTCACCATTCTTGTTGTTTCATTGTTCTTGTTGTCCATGTGTTGTTGTGGTATGATATTGTTTAAATAATAATGAAATTAAAATAGCAATGTGCAGCTAGCCTAAACTAACTCTGTCTGTCTGCTTCCTCAATCAGGCAACACCTATGTTACTTCCTAGGGACGCACATTATGAGCCATTTCAAATGTAAGCGCCCCCTGCTGTGTAAATGGTGCTTTGTGTAATTGCAGTGCAGATTACAGAAAGAAAAACTACACCTTCACCCACAGCTAACATTACATTAGCTACTAATGCTGGTAGCATTAGCAATCCCACTTTTGACAAAGAACTTCAACAACAATATAAATTTCAATCCTCCATTTTTTTTTTACTGAAGAAATCCAACAAAATGTATGACAAACATATATACTGTATAATATATATGTAATATGACTTATTTGTTCTTTGTTTCATGATTATGACATGAGATCGTTTTACTTAAAATAACCAAACATATGAAGCCAACGCAATGACCATGGGCATCGATTGGGTATGGCACTGGCCATCCCTTAGCCTAAGTGAGATCTTGTAGTTTTTATCATCATAATAGAGAGCAAAGATAAAGCAAAAATCACCAACAATGTATTTGAAGGCAAAAAAAAAAAAAAAAACATCAGGGGAGCATTCATGAGCAATGATACCTCTTAGCTGATAGTTTAGCGACTACATCTAATAATTTATCACATTGACCAAACAATAGTATCTTGTCCCCAGAAGTTTTGGGACTTTGCCATACCTTAGGGTTTAGTGGTGCCCTGTCAGTATGTCTATAAGGGGAAGTCAACTCTTCTCTTCCACTTTGCAGCAAATCCCCACTGGGAGAGCAACAACAGAAACAGGCGAATACCCTGTGTCTGTGTGGGCCGATCAGAGAAAATATAGAAGAAAAGATGGAGGCGGGTGGGGGGGAAATAATGATAAGACAAAGACATTAAAACAAGTGAAAAATTTCTTCAGGCAGCTCGTCCTCAGTGTGTTAACTTAATAAAGGTATCTGCTGTCTAATTGGACCGAGAGAAAGTGAGAGAGTGAGAGAGAAGATAAGAGATAGAGAGACAACGTGCACTGCATGTACTTATGGATATTGCTTTATGCTTGCCAGGGCTTTTAACCCAACGTTAGCCTGTCTTTAAACCTCGAGGGACTCAGCGGAGAGCGAGGCATATCTCAGAGACGTGGGATGTAACACACACACACACACACGTGCGCAATCAGACACACGAGTACATCTAGAAAATGTGCTGTGGGGGTAAAAAAAACAAAGATTTCACATCCCTCAGCTGAACACAGGGAACCCGAAACACAGCACAACACACACACGTTGTGTATTAAGCTTTATAGGTGTGCAGGAAGTGCAGTCAATTAGATTTCAGCCTGTCGCTCTCTCTCCGTGTTTACACCCATGTTCGAGAGCATTCATTAGGCTTATTTTCCGTTTCGGCAGTGTTTTTTTTTTAAGTCCTCTGTTTCACTGTTTCACCTGAGGCGTACTGTTATTATTTTCTCCTCCTTCTTCTTCCTCATTTTTCCCCCACTTGATCCATTCTCGTCTTTTAATTTTGTGTCTGCCGAGATGACAGTCCCCAAGTCGCTGACAGCCGCTGCAGCTCCGGTCCATCTGCAAATTTTTCCCTCATGGCATCAACATATTGCTGCCATCAGAGAAAAATCTTGCGGGTCTGGCGGAAAAAAAAGTCAGCTTTTCAGGGATGAAGAAAGACTTGGTTTTGAACGACAACCGTGCAGTTTAAAAATTATATAATGAAGTGAATGGATGTTGTCAATTCTAGCACAAAATAAAAACAACTTTAGAAAGGCTGAACGTGAAGTGGCAAGGTTTTCACACAATATCCACACCGCTTCTTATTCTCCTTTGAATTAGGCTTTGACTGAAATGGATTTTTGAAGGCCGATATGTTGTGTCGATATTCAATAACTTTAAATGCAGGATAAATGTAGGGTTTTCACTTTAAACTAGCCTACAATCATCTCATTAGGTCAAAATATATGGTGGAGGGATGAAATCTATTCATTCCCTATTTGGTTTGTTTTTGCTCCCTGTTTTCAGCTCAATGTATTTTTATGGGCCGTAACAAAGCTCCTCCCCTACAGCTGGAGCCCCTCCCACCCCTTCTAACCATCCAGGCTCAACCAGCTCCACCTCCCCCAACGACGGGTATGCCAGTCTCTGATATGCCTCCCAAACTGACTTTGATAGAGCAAGGTCAAAACCAAGGATAAACATTGGTGTTGTTACTGAAAGACAGAGGAACCTGAGACAGACCAATTCACAGTATCTAAGATTTGTTATCTTAGAAACTAGTCTAACCCTACTAACTCAATCTAATACCACATTTCCAGGCTGTGCAGAGCTGTACGGGGTTCAGCCTGATAAAGGCAAAGCCCAGTTGGTTCGTAATGTGTTTCCATTACATACAGAGCTAACCGGGCTAACGTTACGCTAACTGTCGCGGTTAAGCCAGATGATTCTCTGGCAAATCATGAATGGAGGACTGAGATTTGAGAACTAATTCCAGAATTCTATTCTTTCAGGATGGAAAAGCCTCTGAAGAAGAATTTATACCATGAGATACTACAACCACTACTACTACTATCACTACTTATACTACTAATAATAATGCTAAAAAAGGAGGTCATCGTTTATCCATCTTTTTGTTTACTACTACATCCCTGATCATCTGTGATGGATGATGGGTTAATATTTGTTCGCATCTCTGATTCAACTCCCCTCTCTCTCTCTCTCTCTCTATCTCTCTCTCTATGTCTCTCTCAGTGTCTCTTGGTGGAGTTGACTTGTTTACTGATGGTCTATTACTGTACTCTCTCCTCATCCTCTCTCAATCTCTCTCCTTCACTCTCCCTCCCACACATTATCCATCACAACTGCCCACCATACACACACACACACACGCTGCAGCCAATTCCCGGTCGAATATGTGTTACGTTTGAAGATGGGTCTCGAATGAACAAAAAGAGCACAGTCGACGAGCCACTGAACAAGCAGAAAAATAATGTGGGTGCACACACACACACACACACAATTACAGACTATTTCCCCGGTTGCCAATATGCCTAATGAAAGGAGTGATGAGTTATTGACAGCTGCTGTGTTTGAAGATGCTGAGGTGTTTATTGCTGTCTCCGATGTGCTGACACACACACACACACACACACACACGGGTGGTCCTGGAATTTAGATCTAGTGGTAGATACAGCTTTACCCAGCACAATAGTTGTGTCTTCGTGTGTCTTTGTTAGTGTGTGTGTGTGTTATTGAGAGTACATCATCACTGAGCACATTGGTCCATGAGTGCCATTTATCTTGGAGTGGGCCTTTCATTGTGTCTCTGGGAATGTGGACATCTTCATTCTTTGAGGCTTTAATAGTGTGTGTGTGTGTGTGTGTGTGTGTGTGTGTGTGGGTATGTGTTTCAGCATATGTGCATACTGTACAATAAGACCATTTGAGTGGCAGAAGGTTTAAAGGTCCAATTAGAGCCACTGACTCACTGCATTGGTGAGGGAAATTACTAGATTTACAATAATGAGTGTGCGCGCGCACACACACACACACACACACACACACACACACACACACAAAATTAGACTCAGCTGCTTAGGAGGTCAGGCTATGGAGGATTTATGGTTTGGATTGTGACGACTGAGTCCACACACATGCACACGCACACACCCCCACATGCACACATTACAAAATGAGCAAACATATCCACCCCTCTGATCCTCTACACTCTTCCCTCTCCCACCTTCCACACCCTCCTCCTCCTCCTCCTCCTAGTCCTTTCCCCTTGTTTGGTGGGAAATTAAACATTAAACCCCAGCAGCACACGAGAGTCAAGGTGCTTAATGATGTCGACTTCCTAATAAATTTCTCTAGAGAAATAGATAAAGACATAGAAACGGAGAGCGAGAGCGAGTGAGAGACAAAGACGGCAAATTCAGTATGCATTACAATATAGAGACTGTGGACAAAATAATGGAAACGCCTAGTAATAGAGGGCTCACGGGTGATGTAACTCGCTTTCTGGCAGCCATATTGGAGTTCCCCAGCTCTTGGGCAACAATGAATGGTAGATTGCTTTTCTAATCTCACAACTCTGCTGTCTCAGCAGAATTGAACAGACATGGAAACAATTCTGTGCTGTTTTTTTACTGGAGATCGATCCGTTCGCTACTGACGCAGCTGATTGATTTTGTGTTTAGATAATGTCAGCTTGCTAGCTAGCTAACCATAGTATCTGGTCAGCTTACCAGCACTGTCTTGTTGTTAACACGTCTGACTAGCACACTACTAACATATATAGTAGAGGCTAGCGTTAGCATTGGCTAGTAGTCACATGTTAACATGAACTAAATTAGCCTGCTGGCTAGCTAGCTAGCTAACAGTAAAGACTATTTGTTTTGGAGTAGTATCCCTGTCAGTGGGCTTCGACTTGCGACCGGTGCTCCTCTTTGTCGATGCAGTTTGTCTGAGTTTGGCAAGACTGTTCCCCTTGCCACATTAAATAGAATAGAATACAACTTTATTGTCCAGCCAAGGCAGGAAAATCTCAAATCATTTTGCAGGTTTTTTTCATCGACACATCTGTAATTTCAACCACTAACTATTTGGCCCCTTTGGATCTCTGTTAGCTGTTTTGACCACCTCATTATGGTGGTTGTCAGATCTCTTTTGACACACACTGCTAATTGGCATTCACTGTAATATGACATGCCTGGGTTAGCTGCCTTTGCAATTGCTGATTTCATTACTTCAAAGTCCCTTTTCATGTGGTGTTTCCATGTTTCTGTCCACCCCCTGTATGTTCTGTTTTGATTGTTTTAATTGTTCTGCAATGCATGCATTTCATTTTTGCCACTGGTGAGGCAATGTGCAATCTCAGTGTCATGCCAATTGAATCGGGGTACCAAAAAAGAAAATTTGAATTGAGAGAGACAGAGAAAGAAACAGGGTGACAGAGAGAAAGACATTGACGGAGGGCAGTGAACAAGAGTTACAGCAGCATTTATTAATGCCGGAGCCATGGCGGAGCACCTTTGGAGTGAATAGGACTGCAGGGCTCTAAGTGATTTATGTAGTAGTGCAACAGCAAATTACATCTCATTACTTCTCATCGTGGCAATAAGCCGCTCCGTCATTCTCGCGTATTTGTTAGCACAACACATAAATATTACAGATGAGATGCTACGTAGCAATTTGGGATAAAGTTAATGACCTTTCCTCTGCTCATGTGTGACTAAACAGCAAACAGAGGATGGGAGAGGAGGGGTGGGAGGGGTGTGTAGATCTAAGGATTAAGGGTGTTGTTGGTTTTTTACACAATAAAAGCACTTTTGTGTTTGCTGGAGATAAAACACTGGCAGCATGGAGATTCAGTAAATTAGGCCTTTTCTAAATGTCTTAATGTTTCGTTCTCAGACATTAGCCAGACAGTGTGACGTGTGTGGAGCTCAAGAGCCCGGATGGATGTGGATGGTCAGCCCCTCCCAGTAAAACTAATCCAGTTGGAATGGGGGTTACATGTATGGCAATGGCACTAAAGGAGGATGCACACATGCAAACTGAAGTTTTACACGTGGCGACTTTATATGCAGGTATATAGGATACACAAAATGAATTTAACATGGCAACTGAGGGATTTTGTTCATGTATCTGGCCACTAACATTTTCTTAGTTTGTTCGAGAGGTGTTAAAGGAATACATGAGTCATGAGGCACCGCAGTGACATAAACCACAAGATAGCGGCGCATGAACAACTCATTAAGTTTCCTTTCATGTTGCTATAATTCATATTAAATTGACTTTCTGTGCTGTCCTGCACGACAGTAGCTGAGAGGAGGAGGAGGAGGGAGGGAGGTGAACGTGGGATAATCCATCTCTTTCTCAGTCGTCCTCTCTCCTCCCGTCCCTAATAATTAACCAGAATGACACAAGTTACCTCGCTCAGCTCATTTCTCCCCCCCTAATGAACCTGATAGACAAAGCACCCCCCCCTCATGTTGTTGCCAAGGTAAGGTGACACCTCGGTTTGTTCTCGGTACCCGTCATACACACCATCTGGCCCGGGCTAGCCTCGTCCGTTTACTTTTCCATGTACACACCCGCACCCCACATAAACACACATGGATGCCTCTACATATTCATGAAAACACACACACACACACACACACACACACACACCTCAGTCCAATAGCTGTCTACCTCTAAGCAGAAGGCAGCAGCAGTGGACAAACAGGGAAAAAATACACACACATATACATCGATATACACAGTGGGGTCCAGTTGGTACTTGAACACATCAAACTGATACAAATCAACATTTTAAAATATTTGAGAAAGACTTGTATGAAATTGAAATGTACCTGAATATCTTGTTCACACCATCCGGTAAAGTTTTTTCAAAATTGTTGTCACATCATACTGTATATGTCATTCAGATATCAACACCTAATACACAGTGACTGAAAAAGACACATTAATATGTACACATTTATTTTTTGTAATTTTTCCTAGCCTGTCACGACGCTACGTCTTTGACATAGCACGACTCTTATTTTCCGCCCCCTCTCTGCTGTCACCAGACCGTATACAACGGTGAGATTTGCTAACTTCATAGCACCGACGGACCCTAAAGAGAAGCAGGGGTAGCGGCGCTGGGCCCGGGGCCAACGTTACAGCATGCAGCCTGCTCTATTCCTCCATACCCAATTTAACATAACAGCATAATTAAAGAGACTTGGCAGCCTCCTAACAGCAGATTTCATACTCCCCTGCACTAGACTGGAGCTCTGTGGGGAGGGGGTACATGTAAAGGAAGACTCACACACACACACACACACATATATGTACAGTACCCCTTCATGCACATTTAAGCTTTTATCCTGAAAAACCTTTGAAACCTTGTGATTGGCCCTCCCCGTGTCCATGAATGAACCAATAATATTCCCCCTGCCTCTTCCACTGACGTTACTTCCAAGCGTGTTTCTCGTAACGTCGACCCAAAACCAGGTTAAAGCCGGTGTCTCTCTCTCTCTCTCTCTCCTGCACCACTGCACATCCAGATCTATGTTTGCTGCCGAGACTCAGAACCTCCCCGACTTCTTTGGGAGTTAATCTCGAGGAAATACACAGGCTCTCTGCCCAATTAGCTCTCACCGTTTTGGCGGCGAGAGCGTCGGTGGCGCTTTCACCTCTGTTTGCTCAGCGCAGCGCACTTCGGTGCTTCAAAGATGATGCAAAGCTCGCTCCTATAGCCACCGAACAAGCCCGGCGTGCTCAATTGTTACCATGCACCGCCGCCGGAGGAGAAACTTCTTTGTTCCCCAACAATAAGTTGCCCTGCATTCTTTTTAAGTGTTATCTTTTTTGAACATGTTTGTGGAAGTGGTAATCCTTCGTCTCCATCTTTGTCTCTCAGCCTCATCACTGTGCTGTTTCTTCACTGCTCTTCCCAGAGATCACCTGTCAATCAAACAGTGTGTCCAGTACTGACGTCTTTCTCCTCAGATTTTCTGCTAATGGAGTTTGAGTTTCTGTAGGTGGCGCTCTTTTCTTTGTCTGTTCATCCACGGTGGCTATCGCTGCTCATGCTAACTACCTAGTTCCTGTTGATTCCAAACAAACCGGAAAACACGAAACGCATCACTTCCTGTCTCCAGAGGATTTTTTTTTCCCGAGACACCGGGTGTTTAGAACAAGCAGATGGAAAAGCTTTCATGAACTGACTAGCGGTTGATCACTGCTGTGTTAAATCAATCAGATTGAGTCGTAAAACATTTTCTGAACATGTAGTTTTTTACTTTGAATGTGTTTCGCAATGACTTACTTATAAATAATGCATCAAGCGTTAATTATTTAGCACTACCTCCTTTTCCTCTTTCATCACTCATTTCATTTTTTGATGGCAAGAAATTTCACCCGTTGCCAAAGCGGGAGTGCGACAAAGCCGAGCACGCCTCGCCGTAGAACAATTCCAATGATCAAAACAAGAGCATATTAGGTACAGTGTGCACATTGGGCAACGTCGCTCTCTCTCTCCCTCCCTCACTGTTCGCTGCACACAGGCGTTACTGCCTAGAGTTAGTTTACAGTCGGCTCTCCATCATCATTGAAGCAAATGGCTCCGTGCATTACAGAGCTGTACGGCCGTTTTGGAAAGGGTCCCCCTCCCTCCCTCCCATAAATAATGACTAAGAGTGAAATGGAAACTACGGGAAAAAGCTGTTACTTTGCAGCCGCTTCGCGTCTATCCATGTTGTTCACAACGGGCCACGTCTGAAATATGCATGAGGCGAAAAAAAATGTGTCCCTGCCACGTCCGCTGGGGACCGGAAGAAAAGGAAGGGGAGGGGGAAAAAAAACAACCAAAAAAAAACCCCAGATCGACTCAGATGAATCTTTGGAAACGGGGCAAACTGTCATGACGCTCGTATCCAAGCTTCTCCGCGCGGTTGGTTGCCTGTAATGTGTGGAGCTACGGCGTGCGGCAAGTTTCAAAGGTCCTTCATTTCACCTTCAGACAGGGGGGGGGGGGAAATCTGTTTATTTATTTATTGTCATCAGAGTGCCATGAATATGTAAGAGCGGCTATCGATGCTGTCACCTTGAACATAGCTGGGAAAAACAGCAACTACCTGTACGGAGAGCCAAGGTCACGCTGTTCTGTCTCCTTTTGGTTTCAATTAGGATCATTTCAGACTTTCATTTGAAGCGTTTAACAAGACGCTCTTATCCGAAGTGACTTAAGCGCCATTCAGACCGGATTATGTGTCTCGCATTAGACTTTAGATGTGACAAATGGCACATTTAAACTGGATTAAAATTACAGGACCCACATGATCTGCAGCAAATATATAAGGAGTGCAAGGGCCAAAAAAAAGAGGAAACATTTCTATTTCTATGTCCCCTATGTCAAATTAGAAATGTGCATGTATGAAGTGCAAGTTGTTGCTACTAGATGAACCCTTCATGTTTTCACTTCCCAGCAACTTTCAATTGAGCGGCTGCAGTGGAAGCGGTGGTTAGACCGGTGCCGGGCAGCTCCCAGTTTGAAATGTGTGTAACTGTCGGGTGACGCTGTATAAAAGCATACTGGATGTGCAAACCTTCACTCGCTAAAAAGAATACAGTTGCTTTCCTAATAGACGTGTTGTCAACCTTCAGGAGAGAGGGAGTGAACCGAAATTACAATTTGCGGAAATGCTTTCTGATTTTTACCCAAATCCAAAAATGAAGTGTTTAGAATACCGGTGGAGGTTTGATATTTTTTCCACTGCTTTTGGATTTGCCAAAAGCCAATTGCAATTTTTGTCCGATAAAATTGCAAGTTTTCACAGATTTTTATCCTTGACAAGATGGAAAAACCTCCGAATCAGAATTTAGACCACGGGACACTAAAATGTCTTTATTGAAACCAGAATGACAACAATACTATTAATATTAATACTACTACTAATAAAAGAGATTGTGTGAAATCTCACTCTCTACCTCTCACTCTCTCTCTCCATGCGTCTTTCTCAGGTTATAATTATCGCAGAGAGACTCTTTTTTCTTCTTCTTTTTTTTCCTCCAAATAAATTCTGACATGCCGAGCACCACCTCTATGAAAGGCTCATCCAATTCAGCACACTTAGCCCTAACAAGCAGCAACTACGGTGCCTTTCATCATCATCCCGAGCAGTAATCTTTCCTCGCTTTCCAGAGAGACTGAAAATGGTAGGGTACGCACTGGAGGAGGGGGGTGTGGGATCATCTATTTGGCGGTCACAGGCAAATAAGGGTGCACACACACTCACACACACTCTCATGTTTATGTTATTGTGCTTGTGAGGACCTTTCCCTTCGACTGCCTTCATTCCCGAACCCGTAATCTTAACCCTTACCAAACCTGATTCTAGTTCTACCCTTACGATGAGGCACCGCAGGCGAAGAGGAGACAAATAAAGTTTCATACTATGAGAATTGTTGTATGAGAAAACATTGTTCTCAGTTGATTAGTCAGAGTGCATGTTCCGGTTTCATTCTGTTGATTAACTAAATAGAGGGAATTGCATTTTTTTTTTTTTTTGAAAATTCATATGGAGAAAAAAATATATATATGAAGAAATACATTTTTTTTTTTTTTTTTTTTAAAAAGCATAAAAATAGAAATGACAAAAGAAAAAATAATTCTATAAATTACCAGCTATTTTTGTTAGGAAGCATTTTTGGTGCCATGTCATTTTGAGAAAATGGCCATTAAAGTACATTTTTGGTCCAGCTGGTATAAAAAACATCTAAATTGACTATTTATAGTCAGTTTTGAAGATAGAGTTGTATATTTTATCAAAGTACAGGCATTATAGAAGCAAAATAAAATTGCCATTTTGACCATTTTGCCTAGCCTTCACTCTAAACCCTAAACATGCTGGCTGACCTTGTGGCTTTGTACCCGAGTACAGACTGGGTAAGGCCTGGTAAACAGACAGTACAGATGTGATGATTTTTCCTTTCCCCGTAGAGACCTCTCAGGTAACATACTGCATTCGCTCAACAGCATGGAATAGACATGGCTAATTCCTGTACACATCCTTTTCTTAGTATGTTTGCATTTATTTGACAGTGCAAAGTGGAGAGAGAAAGGACGGGGAGATACAGCGCGACAGAGATCCTGTGGCGGATTCGAACCCAGGACGTTGATTTGATTTGTCTGCCTTTTCCCCCCACAGGAGGTTCGATCTCTTTAATGGAGAAAAAATGTATCATATCTCGATCGCTTTGTCCACTGATGCCAAATTTATGGACTAAATCTGTATCGTTCAGTAAAAACACTCTATCTGATTGGCACCGGGTACTGGCTAATACTTAAAGTTTAGCACTCTGAATAGGTTTTGGCAGCGGAGAAGTGACACTGGTGCATCTCGGCTATTGGTGACAGATTAAAGACAGGGGAAGGAGCTTTTTAAATAATTTCCTGGCAAGCCTGAGTTTGGCCCATTCAGATGTGCTCTCTCTCTCTCTCTCTCTCTCTCTCTCTCTCTCTCTCTCTCTCTCTCTCTCTAAGCGTGGCTCAAAACCGACAGAAGGTCCAATGGGGCTGGGCCGAAAATGAGGAGTCCACCACCTGCCCAGCAGCCAGCACAGATATCCAGCCAAGCTTTGACACAAAGGTCTGTCAGACAGAACAGAACTTAAAATTCCCCTGAAACACACACACACACACACACACACACACCTTTGCGCAAACCCCCGATGCATGCATGTGCGCACACACAAACAGATAAGCACACCAACACAAAGTAAAGAAGAAACACAAGTGCACAGAAGTTACGTTGTGAGTTGAGGAGACAGAGCTCCTCAAGGGAGACCCGAACTCAAGAAGGGCTACGTCTATTCCTGCCTCGTCTCGCCTATACTGTGTGTGTGTGTGTGTGTGTGTGTGTGTGTGTGTGTGCGCGCGAGCGCAACACCTCCCACAGGATCCTCCTTCAACCACTACAAAACTGGGACAAAGCCTCGGGAATAAGAGAGGAAAAGAAAAGAGGAAGGGACAGAGAGGGAGAGAGAGAGAGGGGCGTGGGAGGGAAAGGTGAATAGGGCAGGACAGATAGAGAGACATAGGCAGACACAAGGGAAAACGCCAACCCGTCCAAAGGGAGATGGAGAAGGATGGCAAGAAAGAGACGGGGTGGGGAGAGAAAAGAGAGTCGCCAAATAGACTAGTGAAAACTTCCCCCCTCCTGCATCCTCGATACAGTCAGATCTACAATGGAACCTCTCTTCTAAACCCCTGCGGAGTGGAGCGAGTGGCAAAAAAAAAAATCAGAATAATGCAACATGTTGAAATGCTGCCGTGAACTAAAATGTATTTGAGATATTAAACAGCATGCACGCGCAGTGGGGGAAATGCCCTAGTTTGCAGATTAAATGCCCTAGTTTGGGGTTTAAAAGCCCGACGCTTAGTACATACAGTAACGATAAAGGAGGCCCCAACCCACCGCAGAAAGCCGTAACGCGTGGCGGGCGGGGTGGCGGGATTTTTCCCCTTTTTTTTTTACGAGGAACGGCAGCATCGGAGGGCGAGTTCCACCACGCAGCGGACCAACAAATTGAGTTATGTACGGGTGGGGAAGCCGTAAAGGGGTTTCACGGACCTGTGTGTTTACTTTTCATCTAGTAAACCTCCATCAGGGAGAGCAATGGGCCCTTTAAGCGGTCATGTATGAGGTGCGTTTTATTACATTTCGGAATTGCAGCGACAGAGGAATTTCAAATCCATGCAGGCAATAAGAAGCTGAACTCTTGACATTCTTATTTCAGTCTACCGGAATTTTCGAACACATTTAAAAAAAATTAAAAGCGTGTACTTTCTACACCAAAACGCCCAAATTTGACAGAGTTACAGCCATTCAATACATCCCAATGTTGGAAAAGCCACTCTCCCGATCAATCTCCATACCCCTGAAATGTTGCATTGCACTCTCCCTTCCAACTGAAGTGCATCAATTTGCAGATCTAATATCGCCCCTTGTATAAAACTCTGATTGACATCCGGGGGTTTTGCAAGCAAACATTTTCGACGCAGCATCGCTAATGTGTTAGTGTCTGTGATCGCTGGTATTGATGCCTTTCTTCCCCCCCCCACCCCCGTCCCCCTGCCCCCGTCATACGTGCTTTGTTATTCATGGTGCTTTGAGCCGTCGTCTCTGAGAGGGCGAGGTCCCGCTTCAATTTTGAGTCTTGAATTGCAAATTCATGCCGCAGAGCACGAGAGAGAGACTGCAGTGCTGCTACCTCCAATCTAGTCATTACAGAGACCACTGTCCCAGCATGTGATAACTTAATGACCACTCTCCGGCCCAGACAGATCAAACAGATACTTTCAACCACAGAAAATGTATTTGAACCGCAATGATGGAGGACGCTACAATAGTCCTCGGGAGGACAAAGAAATCAATCCCAAAGCAATTAGACTGGTCTCTGCCCCCCTCTGTCTCTTTATTCCTCCATTGTATAGCTTTGTGTCACCCGGTCCTCACATTGTTTATGTCTCTCCCCACTCTTATTATATTCTCTTTGTCTCCCTTTTCTCTCTCTCGCCTTCGTCGCCGTTCCGTCTCGCGGCGCTTTGTCCTCCTGCCGTTTTGTCGTCGTTCGCCGATTGCAAAACATTTCTCTCGTCCGGCGGAAGGCGCAGAGACAATAAATAAAAAAGAAAGGATACTTTGACGTTAGAAGTCTTTAGGGTCTTGGTTGAAGTGAAAGGTTTCGCAGAAATGCATCCTGCTTCCTCTAAGGAAACCCCTGAAATATTGTTAGACATGGACACGCTTACGTTTGACAAAGGGTCGATGGCGGCCGTGAAGGGATGTACCCGTGCACAAACCGACAAAGCGTTCCTTACAGCGTTACGCCACCGCCCGCCACCACCTGTACCACTGACACCCGGCAGGATGGACTCCTGGGTTTATGTTGTTGAGGCCTCATTGGGCGTATCGCAACAGAAACCAGGGTTTGTCGGACCAGGCAACGTTTTTTCCACACTGCAGTCAGTTCAGTTTTGGTGATCGCCGGGGTCCACTGTAACCTTACTGACTGGCGTGGAACCTGGCGTGGTCTTCGCCCAGCCACTTCAAGGAACGTGTCCTGAAACGCCCCTTTGCACATCGCTGTTGTGCGGAGCGGTTACGTGCACAATTGTGGCCCGCCTCTCTTACCATTCTCCTTTTGCCCTCTCGTTTTGGCTAAGCTTTTTGGGTCACGGCACCATTCCTACGGCCATTTCTAAGACGCTGGAACAGTTGGCATCTGGCACCATTGATCGTACCATAATCGAAGTAAATGTTCTAATTCTTTAACGTTTAGTCATCGTGCTACGACGTTAGCCGAACAGTAACGGAACCTCTCGACCCTGTCTTTAATTATACGGCCTCGCTGTCTGAAGGGGAGCACGCTGCTGGGGCAAACAGGGATGTGTACCTAATAAAGTGGATATCGAGTGGATCTTGAAAGTTGAGAGTTGTTCCCCGACACTTCAACCGAATGAATTTGTTCCTGCTCGTTGCGCAGCCGCCACATATTAAACTGAAGCCAGAAGTAAAAAAAACAAAACAAAACAAGTTTGTTTCGCTGCATAACAACAACCCTGCAAGGCCACAGCTCCCTCATTTCGCCTTCCTCATTTTCTGCATGACGCATCGTATTGCAGATCTAATCTCCCATTTTTCGGTAAAAATAAAAAAATAAGAGCATCCACGAGAGATTGTCTTGCTCTCGGTTTTATAATAATGATTTTCCGTGCTGTGTGACTAATACGTAGGCTTCTATAATCTCCCGGTGTAAATGCATCCCCCCCCCCCTTTGCATATTTCTGTGTAACATCTTTGTTGCCTTTGTTGGCGTCCAGGAGGAGAGAAGAGGAGGAGGAAGATGGAGGAGCATGGAGAGGTTAGAGTGCGCATGTATCAGTGTAGCGAGAAGAGAGGGGATGTACACTAAGTGATAATGCAGGCCGCTGCCAAGACAATGACATTAACACCCACGCCGCATCAAGGACACTGTCAGCATCTCGCTCTCACACACACACACACACACAGAGAGAGAGAGAGGGGGGGGGGGAGGGTGGGAAAGATTGAGAGACAGGAAGAAAGTGAGAAAGAGTGTGGGAGAGAAAGATAGAGAGGAAGAGGGCATTATCTTGATGAAACAGTGGTTGATATAGTAGACCGAGCCAACCTGAACACAGATCTGCCTTCTTTTAATGGAGATTACACACTCAAGGTCTGAGCGCACCTTGTTGAACACCGCCCAACAACTGTGTGTGTGTGTGTGTGTGTGTGTGTCATCTAAAACGCCATGCTATCTCCTCACACATCTGCCCATTTACCAGGCGCACTCACAACCCAGCCAATCGAATCCCTGTCGTCGCCCGTGTCGCCGACCAATGAGAGCACGCGTAGAAACGCATCGAACCAGGAAATGCGGTAACTACTCCCTCGCCATGGCAAACTCTCTTTTTTTCAGTAATAAGCATCTGGTTATAACTAGCCACAGGTCCTTGAAAAGTATTGAAATGTCTTGAATCCAGTTATTAAAAAGGTCTTGTTTCTTTTCACCGTGCAATGATGAATTCTTTGCGCTCCACGTCTGCCCGTAGATGAATACACACAACAGGGTTAGCAGTACAATATGCATCCTATCTGCTTTGCTAAACACAACTCAACTGTTCCTTTCCTGTTGTCCCTTTTCTATGACTGATTTTTGCCAATCTTCACTTCTTTATTTTGGGGTTTTTAAATTGGCCTTAAATCCGATTCCAGGCAGCATTCCAACGTCTTCAATTAGGCTTCCTAGAAATCTGCAGATAATCGGAGTCTAGCCCTAGCGTCATTTTTTACGGGGGCCTTGATCCTGCAGCGGCTCTACTGTACCGCGCAGCTCTTCTCCTCCGGACTGATTTTCTCTCTTTTCAGTTTGCTCCTCTCTTTTCTTGTGGCGTTTGAATAGGTTTGCGTTCAGATCATACATACCTCCTTGTCTACATATTTTCTTGCCGGGTTTCCTGGCACATTCCTTGGATATTCTTTTGACTGAAAAATGAATAGAAGACTAAAGAATAACATGGAGCTCCTGGACGCGCAACGCACACAGGAGCTAGCTAGCATGCACACACACGCTCTGGCACGCACGCACACACTCACACACACACACACACACACACACACAAAGCTGACTGACTGAACAAGCAATAGAGAGGAGGGGAAAGGCAGAAATAAAGACAGACAGAGGGGGAAAGAGAGAACCACACCGGCTCAATCAGTGGAGCATTCAGTCTATCAGTCGGCCGGCCGGTCAGTCAGTCAGCCAAATCAATCAGCGGTGATTATCACAATGACTTGTCTTGTTTAATGAACTCTAGTCATTGTGGCAGAGCACAATGGGCTATGATGAGCTGGAGAGGAGGAGGAGGAAGGAGGCAGTGGAGGTAAAGCAAATAAGGTGAGGAGGATGAGGAAGGAAAGGAGGGAAGGGGGGAGCTGGATGATGAGAAGAAATGAGAAAGAAGAAGAGAGGAAGAGGGAGGCAGGGGGTGGAGGAGCGATGAAAAAAAGGGGTGAATGGGCCAGAATGGGTGACACGCACACACACACACGCACACACACACACACACACACACACACACACACGCATGCACACTGTTCTCTAGCTGGCACAACCAAGCTCACACACATACAGTGGCATGCACAGTAAACATGCATAAGGTCATGCGTTCCCTCTATCGACACACAGACAAGAGATGGAAATACACTCTCACAGAGATAAAACACAACCCGACAACACACTCAGTAGGTTGTGGGTTCAACCGCCCCCCCCGACACTGTCTCCTTGTGGGCCTGCAGGCTAACTCACCATCCTCGGTGGGCACGTAGATGTTAAGATAGAGGCAGTCCTCGCTCTGGTCCTGGACGTACGACGAAACCACGTCGATGCTGTTGGTGAACCACACCGGCAGCATCACGTCCGGCAGGCGGCCCTCGACGATGGTCTGAGGGCACACCGGGGCGAAGTGGGTGGCGTTGCGGACCTCCGGCCACGACACGGGCGGCTCGGGCGGCTGGAAGCGGTGCTCGCCAGTGGGCGGGGCAGCGTACGGGACGCCCAGGAACTGCACGACGGGGCCCAGGATCTCGTTGTTGAGCTCCTTCTTGACGCCGCGCAGCTTGCCGTAGACGGTGGTGACCACCGGGTCGTTCTCGTCCAGTTTCTGAGCCGACACGGCACCCAGAGGCGCTTGCAGCAGCAGCACCAGTCCCAGCCGTATTAGAGAGAGCAGCCCCCGGCCGGCGCCCGAGGGCCCCTCGAGCCCTACGCCTCCCATCGCCCTGCTCCCTCTGTTGGCCGCCTGAAGTAGCCGACACCCAGTCCTCAGATGGGGCCTCCGCTGGGCCATAGCTGCTACTCCGACTTTCAACTCCTGGTGATCTTTTGTTAAATCCTTCCTTTTCTCGGTTCCTTCCTCGGTTCCTTTCCTTGTTTAAAATTCCCTCACCTACGCCACACACACGCAAAAACTTGCACGCAACACAGTCACACTAAAAAAACAACAGCATTCGCACACAGACGCAGGCGGTCAAGGGTAACTCGCTGGAGGAGGGTCGGGGGGGATGGGGTGGGGTGAGGGGAGGGCAGGGGCGTTCGCTAACAACGACGATCCTTTTTAAAATCCAGGTGGGACGAGCCGTCCGATTGAAGCGCGGCAGCCATCGGGGGTTGTCTGTCCTCCAGACCGGCAAAGGGAAATCTGAGCGGCGGCGCGACACTCCCCATCGACACTTTCACCTTTCTCACGATGAAAACCGACAAGACGCCGGCAGCGATGGCATCATCGTTAAGCGACACTGCTCAAAGCCAGCGAGTGTTGCGGGTCTCCATCGCTTTTGAGGGGCGGGTGAGCTAGGGAACAGTGGTTAGCAGCAGAAGAAGAAGAAGAAGAAGAAGCAGGGGACTGGTCCAATACGGGCCCCCGTCCAGGCTCCGTCTCCTGCAACACATAAAAACACACAGGGGGAATAATATTAGGGTTCTGGTTCCATAGCCTTTATTTTCACAATCTGCCTCCAACACGTTAAAAAGATCAACAATTCGTAATTATGGAGCCAAAGCTAATAATTGTTTCATTTAATGACCTTCATTTGCGCGGGGCGCCCCGTCGTCTCCCGCAGAGCAGAAAAATATCAATTACTATTTATGGAAGCGAGCTAAAATTTTGTGGTTTTAATTAAATAACTGTTATTTATATTATAAGGGGCGACGCGTTGTATAATCTCAGTGCACGGACGTAATCAGGAAGGTGTTGGAAAATACATTTTTATACACAGCAGCAGGGATTAGAGGGGGAAAAATTGTGGATCGAAATCCATTTCTTGCCATAAACAAAGAGATGGGATATATTTTCAAAGGGAAATTTTGATGCTTGTGTGTGTATGTGTGTGTGTGTGTGTGTGCAGATGTGTAGGTGTGTGCATATGTGTGTGTGTGTGTGTGTGTGTGTGTGTGTGTGTGTGTGTTGAACATGAAGGCTTGTCATCTCCAGTCTCTCTTTTTTTCAGCCTGTTTAGGAGTCAATGTTCCACCTGGATGAGCTCACCTTCAGATTTCACACACTGAGAAAATCCTATTTAGCTGCACGCATGCACACACACGAACACACACACACACACACACACACACACACACACACAGTTTCCTAGTCATCTTACTGCAGAGATACACATTAATTTCACACACACACACACGCACACATGTAATTCAGACTTGGATGTAAAAATCACAAACATGTGCACAAGCATGCACACACGTTTGCAGACAAACGCGCACAAACGTGCAACGCACACCCACAAACACCGCACATCTCCCCGCCCGTCATCCCACACAGAGAGAGAGATGGCAGGCAGGTGTGTGTGTGAGACAGCGAGACAAAGCGAGTTTACAGGATGACAACATCAGCAGCAGCAAAAATAAATAACGGGGGAAAAAAAGGTTGAAGAGATAAGAGATCAAACTGTTGTGTGTGTGATGTGTATATATGACGCTTAGACCGACGTGTGTGTGTGAGTGCGTGTGTTTCATCATGGATAATTTACCGTACTTCACAAGCAAACCGGCATTAATTAGGTTAACATGATAACACAACAACAGAAGTAAGTTCAAACCTGGCGCTGAGGTGTGAATTGATGCCCTGCTGCCAACACACACACATGCACACACATGCACACTGTCACTCTAATTCAAGCACTACAGGAAACGACTAATCCAATATGCATCCATGTGGTATAATGTGTTGATTGTAATTGCAAGCCAAGTGTCATTGTAAGGAGCGTCCCTGCTATGTTTGGCCCGTCTATTTGTGGGGCCCGAATGCCCTTGCTATATTTGTGAGGAAAGACCTCGATTCACCAGCAATGATTGTGTGGTCTATTTTTGTTTGAAGTCGAGGGAGAGGTAGTTTTAATGAAGAATACCAGTGCAAAAACACAAATTAGGATGGAATAGAATAAAATATACTGTATATAGTCTTAACATAAATGGACTATGTAGTTTTATTGAGGAATACGAGTGCAGAAACAGAATTTAAGATAGAATGGAATAGAAGAGAAACCCGAAAAGTATATAGTCTTAACATAAATGGACTAATAATAGCAGAGATTCACCATTCATTCAGTCACCATTACATACAAACAAGAAAAAACACACTGACGTAGAAATGCATACACACACACACAAATACAGTAGCTCATTGCAAGTACATTTTAAGGATTCCTTTTCATATTTTTTTTTACTATTGAAGAAATCAAACCATTTTCAACTTCAGTAAGCTGGAAGAGCCTGCTGAACATCACTATAACACCGGGAAGTAAAAAAGACAGAGCCCCATTTTACATGAAAATAAAAAAATATGAAGAGAAGCCAAAGTAAATGTCCAGAGTCCAAGAAGAGGTTTTCCAAAGTGGAATTCCTTTGTGCCATATCAGCTCGGGTCAGTGGGTTTGTTAATCCCTTGTCTCGGTGCAGCCAGACCTTTTTGCCTTACTTCATTTAAGCGCTGCGCCGGCCGAAAGGGAAAAGGTCTGGCTGAAGCTGTTACCGGGTGCAAATGAAAGTGGAAATAAATCCCGAGACCGTTTTTGTATTTCTTCGAGCAATCACAATCCGGGGGGTAGTCAAAAAAAAAAAAAAAAAATCATCTTAACGATTTGTTTCGTATCGAGCCTTCAAATGTGATGTTTCTCAAAAACCACCTGCAAAAATGGGCCCGGGTAATTTTGCTTGTTTCAATGCAGCGAGTGTCATTTTCTTGATGCTGCCTCGATTCAAGACCATGACAGCACTGGAAAGCATTGGCAGGTTTTTTTCACTTCTTATGAAAAAAAAACCCAAAAACATTTAACCTCGTATTTTAAGACGTGGGACTAAAATGACGTTGTGCAAACTAGTGTCTCGTGTTTGCTGACGTTTTCCTGTCTCGGCAGCCTCGTGGGACACAGACGAGTCAAGTGGCAGCGAAGGTGAAAGCATTAAAGGGGGAGCAAACAATCTGCCAGCTCTGGAACGGGAGTAGAAATTGCTATTTTTTTTCCCCCCTTTAAAACATCTGTTGAGTCAGACCAAGTAATCCCCAAATGCGGTGCCTTCTCTCCAGCCCAGCCACACAGAGTAGCTCATAGTGAACTCAAAGCACACGTGGCGGTGAAGCCGACAAGTCATCTCCTCTATCCTCCCCGGCCCAGACAGCCACAGTGGCAGACAGCGGCCCTCCTCCTCCTCCTCCTCCCCCCCCCCCCCACAAAAGCTCTGCATAAAAACCATATTTCTAAACAAACCGCCGCTTATCGACAGCGGCGCACAAAAAAAAATAAAAATAATTGATATGCACACAAACAAATGCAAAACGGTGCAGCCGGCACTTCGTGGGAAATAATAGCAGGCAGACAGCGAGAGAGACGGCATGGGCGCTGAAAAAGGGAAGCTGTTTTCATTGATTGTTCTGCTGTTTTGTAAATGAGTCCCATAAAAGTGGCTGCGAGTGCTTTTTAAGGCGAGACTGGGGAGGGGGAAGAAAAAATGTACGTGCTGCTCTTTGCCTCCAGGCTTTGTCGTGACGGACGCATGGACCGACCTGTGGACTGGGATGTGGACAGGCTGGAGTCTGGTCATATATCTCCACACATACAAACTTTCAGAAACTCTGTCGCCCCCTGTTGAAATCACTTCAGTGGCTTTGTTTAACTTTTGAGTTACTGGAGAGAAGAGATTTCTTGAGCTCTCAAGTGACAAAACTTGCCCAGGCCAGGAGGTGAAATTGGGAGAGAGGAGGAGGAGGAGGTAAAAAGATGAGGATAGGCAAGAAGATAGCGGAATGACAATGGTTGGCCCAAAGGGGGGCGCTGCATTGTTCGTTACATGCCCCCGACTCAGACACTGCTGATCAGATTTTGCTGAAACCTGGAAGACTGATGCATCTCCACAATGCCTTGTGACATTTTCAAAATTACACCGATGGGCCCCAGGCGGGTTCTACATCATGCCTTCATTTGTTTGTCCGCATTTCACATGCAATATCTCAGACACCTCTGATTGGATTTGGATTGAGTCATGGAGGAATTGACTCGGAAGTTTCTATTCCTTGTAAAAGCAGTGATGGGCAACATTTGGCTCTCAAGCTGCTTAAAAACAACCCGATTTCACAGATTTCATCTCCAAATGAGGAAATGGGCCTGTTTGTTTGTTTGTAGCTTTTGATTATGTTCATTACTTGATGTTGTTTTTGCGACTACAGAGAGAATTTGGCCAGAGGAGTGTTTATTGCGTCTGAAAGTGACAGCTGCAGCTGGAGGAGTTATTGTGAACCGCAGCGTGAGAGAGATTTCATGAATCACCGGCACAGGGCAGGGCGACTGATTTTTGGTAATCTTATGGCCAGAGGTGTGCGGCGCACCGGTGGTGCAGTTGGAAACAAGGTTAGAGTAGGAGGAATACATTATCAGTAGGTGTGGTGGGCCTGGCTTCAATCACGACCAATCAAATCAAAGCAGTGCATTCTGCACCACGGCGCTGTGACAACCTGGTGATGGAAGAGAAAAGTCCAGAACGGCTCCGCCACAAAAAAGCTTCTCCCAGGAGGAAACTGATGTCCTTGTGTAGGAGCTGCAGAATCACCATGAGCAAAATATATGGCCCAGTCAACCAATCAGCCAGCCTAATTTAAAAAAATACGTATATAACATTTTTTTTTTATGGAGATATGGAAATTCTTAAATTTGCCAAAATATCATCTGCAAAAATGGTTGGAAAGCTTTTGAACAGGATGTGTTCATGTGCAGATCACTTGGTAAAGCCACGGAAATAGCGTAAATCATGCCTGGGCTTTGCACCGTGCACCTTTGCCGTGGTGTGAGCAGGCGGGCGGTGCATGTGCAAATCCCCATAATCCTTGCATTGCACTGCTTGATTGTTACCTATACACCCCCCTGCTGCGCCCCTAGTCCCACTTAGGCGCAGTCAAATTACCAAAATACCAAATGGGTGCAGACGAGAAAAAAACTGCAAAGCCCACCCACCGTGCGTCGTCACGAAAACAGAGCTCTAAATGGGTGTGTGTGTTATTTAATCTCCAGGACAAGCTAAAGTCAACATGCTGCTACACAGATAGGAGTGTATTCAGGTGAAACTCTTTCTCTTTCTCTCATAATGATAATATAATGATTTTTAATAAAAAAAAAAAAAAGGCAAAATACTGACAAACTCTACTTTTTGTGCATCTAAGAAGCACAAAAAAAAAGCAATCCAGTCCAACTCCGGCAGTAACCTCCCTCCCCCCCTTGCCCCACCAAGGAAAAAAATACATGGATGAGCCAGTCACAGAGATGTAGCTTCAGTCAGTTGACTGCAACAGACAGCGAGACTCTGCTCTCTCATCATACTGTCTTCTCTGCTGCTGCCAATAGCTCTTGTCAGTCATTCTCCGGGACTTTGTCTGCGACCGTATATTTTGGCCTCAATTTTTTCCTCCTTTTCTCTCTACCTCTCTGTTCACTGTTCAGCTGCATCTATTTCTCCCCCCCCATCTCCCTCTCTCTCCCTTTTTTCTCTCTCTCCAATTAAACCAGCATGTTATTATAGATTTATGCAGTATTACATAGTGCATGTTTTCAGACCAAGTAATGAATTGTTATTATTGATATTGGTAGTTAAGGACGATTGTATAGTACATGTTTTGTCATTCCAATATAGATAGTGGTGATTTTGGTGATCATGCACTATTGAATAGTATCTGTTTTATTATAGGTATTGGTGATTATGTGCTATTGTATGTTACATACAATAAGTTCATTGAATTGAATAGAAATTAAAAGGGACTCTGTTGCCAATACCACTCACCTGTATCCTTTCCCAACAGAATCTATATGTCTCTCTCTCTCTCTCTCTCTCTCTCTCTGTTTCTGGATTATTTCTCTTTGTGTCATCATATCACTCCTTTTTTCCTCCCCGGGTCTCGTTACACTGCCTGCCTCGGTTTATTTCTCTCACTATTTGTCTCGAACGGTGAAGCAACAAGCAAATTAGCATCATACTCGGGGACTGCCCTCGTACCCGTTTGGAGAGAGACGCAGAACGAGAAAGAAAGAGACAAGAGATGATGCCAACAGAGCATTTTAAATTTTGAATTGAATGGATAGTGAAGGCTACTGCAAAAATAACTTCGTAAAACAAGTGAAAAAAAATCTGTGAAAATTTAACTTTCCATTGCATTGTTTTGAGAATCCACTTCAAACATTTCTTGACATAAGGCAGAATAATGTAGATTATTCCAGTTGTATCAAGAAACTTTCATACAAATGCATCTCTTTCTCTTTGTCTTTTTTCTTCTATTTCTTGCTCTCGTTCTTTCTATTTCTCTCTCTCTCTCTCTCTCCAGGTTGGCGTTAATTTCTTTGCTGCTTCACTTGACTGGTGATGGAACGCCACCAGGTTGTTAGGAGCAAATTTCACACGTGGTCGGGACCGGGTAACCGACTGAAAAATCCCCCTTCAATCTTCACCTCCTGTCTTCCCCCCTGAACTATCCTTCCTACTCCTCCTCCTCCTCCTCTCACCTCCTCTGCTCACTCATCCTTCGCTCATTGCGGTCCTCTTTTTCTCGGCATCATTTTCACCTCTTGCTCCCGCCTCCTCCACTTCTCAGTCACTTCTGTACACCCATTAATGCAAATACAATCCACTATATATATTATATACTATATATATTTCACATATTGTATTTTCTCGTACTCAGATCCCTCTCATTGTTAGATATTGCCATACACATATTTTTCTAATTCTAATATCTAATTCTCAACCTTTCCATAATGCATTAAAGATGGATACAATAAAGACTTATTTGACATTGATAATGAATGAAGGTGAGTAACACCACTCCCTTCTATAATGTGTGTCTTTGCTTCAGAAGGCAGCCGGCCAACGTTAGGTTTGGCCCAGCTACGAAGCGTTCGTGTTCGCGTTCAGAAACCAGCTAGCCGACTCGTTTGTTTGGCTGTAGAGCTAACCAAGCTAGCAGGCGCTTACGCTATTAGCTTTGCTGCCTTTGTTCCTTTGCGGCACATAACTTTTCTGGCTATCGCTGCTTGTAGCTAACTGATGGATAAACAGCACAAATGGAGTCTAGGTTAGTTCTATGGGGCAATCTTAGGCGACGAATTAGGGAGCAGGCCCTAGCTAGGAGCTAACGTTAGCAATGTAACTTGTTTAGCTTATGAATCCCAGTTGGTATCTGACCAGGCCTTTTTGTTTCCCCATGTTTACGACTACTACCGATCTGAAGCTCTACTACTTCGCTGCAGACACTTCCTTCCACTCGTTGACCCCCATCATAGCCTGCCACCACCACAACTGACCCTAAGAGCGTGTTAGAAATGCAGTACAACCCATCAGGGAGAAAGGAATCCATGTGCTTCAGAATTTCTCTTAACGTCTTCATAGATCTGCTGCTGACCTTGAGGCATTCAGAACCACATCATGATGGGATGTCAACAAACACTTCTCTTTCACACGGCCAGTCTACGAAGCAAGACCTCTGCTCACTGCCCTAGACTGGTACTTTCACCGCAACAGACAAAAGATGACGAGAACATGTGAGTATAATTTGAACTCATTACAGAATTGAACTTCATGTGAATTTGTCTTCCCCTTTATCAAAAGATTTCAAACTCAAAGTTCAAAGTTTATGTTATGAATAAAATAACCCTTAACTGGCGAATTCCATGACTAGAATTCAAGGAGTACATGTCCTTCATTCCGCCAATTCCGCCACCTCCCACTGCAGAACTGGTCGACAAACAAGTCAGAAGAGTTCTTGGTATGCATAGAGAAAAATAACTTGCTGTGTCAGTATGTTATTGAGGGCGGTCAAATGTAGTGAGGAAGCAGACGAGAGAATTGCCTAATTTATTAGTTACTTAGAGGATTAGAGGATGCCAGTGAAGCCACTGACTGATGGGCCACTGCCACCGTTCTGGCTAGTTGAAGGACTGATTGGCAGACAGACGATGTGCAAGGTAATCCCGAAAGCACTGTGCCACTGCCCGGACACCTCCCTGGCTAAACACAGGGATCATCTCCTACCTCTTTACCCATCACCCCCTTCTCCTCTCCACCGTCTAGCCCCTGGTGTCCACAACAGGATATCGGTATACCAAAGTTGTTCAGGGTTTTATGGCATTTATGAGTGACGTGACCACCGGTAGCTACACTGAAACTTACCAGTTCATCAGATACATAATACGTGCTATCTTAGCTCATTGATTGTCAACTCTACGCAGTCCCAGATGGTTCAAGCACCTGCTGATGACCCTCTCTCCATCTCTCCATAGGTCTGGAGCTGAGCATGCAGGGG
Organism: Hoplostethus atlanticus; assembly: GCA_034670405.1. Classification (NCBI taxonomy): domain Eukaryota; kingdom Metazoa; phylum Chordata; class Actinopteri; order Trachichthyiformes; family Trachichthyidae; genus Hoplostethus; species Hoplostethus atlanticus. The sequence goes on from JAXDDX010000090.1 coordinate 1,112,625, forward strand.
AATACAAGAAAGGAAACATCTTCTACCTTGTTGATAATGTATTTTATCATTTATATATATACACTCACCAGACACTTTATTAGGTACACCTATCTAGTACCACCACGTCTGGCACCAACAATCATACCACGGTCAAAGTCGCTCTTTACTCAAAAAATGCAACATATTCCTCTTTACTTGTTACTCATTTTAAAAGTAATACAATTACTTTACTTGGAAAAGTAACTTGTTACACGGCTTGTTATATTACCCGCCCCTCTGCCAAATAAAAAATGGAAATGGTTTCCTCCTATCTTCAAAATACCTTGCCTGTGCCTCTGTGACTGATAACCAATTACTGCTAGCTTAGCTTTCGGTACCTGCACATAGTTTACAATTGACAACAATATTTTTGTCATCTTTCTTCTTGACAAAATCAAAGTAATAGGAATACTTTCAGCCACTGAAAGGTGAATGTACCCATCTTTCTACCAAGCTAGCTAGCTAGCATAGCTCCTGCTCTGCCGAGCACCATGACGTCCTCCCTGTAGTTGTATCCTCCTCCAGGCAGGACAGGGGGAACGATGGTCCTCGGCTGAGGCAGAGGGCCATCATCTTCTTCTCTTCTTTCTCTCTCTGTCCTATTTTCTACTCCTCCCCACCACACCACACCTCATCCCACCCTTGGCTTCTCTTTCCTCTCCTCTCAATTACTTTCCAATTCTGTCCCTCTAACCATTGTCATTCCGCTATCTCCTTGCCTATCCTCATCTTTTTACCTTCTCCTCCTCCTCCACGTCTCCTCCTCCTCTCTCCCAATTTCACCTCCTGGCCCGGGCAGGAGCATTGCAGCGGCGTAATAAATCCCTGCTGAATCCCCTCAGTCTGAGACGCTGTCCTAATGAGCTCAGATCAGCCATGGCAGCCTACAGCCACACTGCTGCCATTCCACTGACACTCAGTGATGACGCTATAGGAATGCTGGATGTACTATTCATGGGGTCGAATATGTTTGTGTGTACATGTGTAAGTGAGTGTATTCATGTGTATGTGTGTGCATTGTTGTAATTACTGAGTGGTGCAGATCCCCTGCGGTGAGTTGTGTGGGTATGTGTGTGTGTGTGTGTGTGAGTAGGTGCATGCCTGCGTATAAGTGTGTGTGCATGTACTTGTATGTGTGCGCATTGTAGTAAGTACAGTGTGGTGCAGTTCATGAAAGGTTTTCCATTTGCAGTCCTAAACACCCGGTGTCTTTCCTGGAAAAAAATCCTCAGGAGACAGGAAGTGAAGCGTTTTACATTTCCCGGTTTGTTTGGAATAAACAGAAGAAGAACTGGGTAGTTAGCATGAGCAGCGATAGCCACCGTGGCTGAACAGGCAAAGAAAAGAGCGCCACCTACAGAAACTAAACTTCATCACCAGAAAATCCAAGGAGAAAGACGTCACAGTTCTGGACACACTGTTTGATTGACAGGTGCAGAAACACCGCAGCAATGAGTGCTAAGCACCAAAGAAACTTCAGAAACAAAGAAAATTCGGTGGTAATTTCATTGATTACCACTTTGCAGATTTGCAGATTGCAGAACTACTGTATGTAATCAAACAAAATAAAAGTGTCCTGGTGGCTCAGTTGGCTGAGGCACGTACCATGTACATGCAACGTCCTGTGTCTAAATCCGGCCAGGGATCGTCCTCCAAATCATTCATCATCATAATAAGGACTTGTTGCACAATTCTAGTTCACTTGGTGAGATTAAACTAACAGCAACAGTCCCTGGGTGTGTGTGGAAAAAAATGATTTTTACCACACCGTCATGAAGTTTCACTGCATCTCCACCCTGGCTTACTTGTGCTTACTATGTGCACCATGACAGTTTTCAAACACCAGCCAGACGAGCAGTGAGACTTAACCACAGCGACGTAATGTATTGAGAGACTGCCTCTCATAAAGTGGAGTCAGCATGTAGAGCCAGCCAGTAGGTGTAGTGATTACCTGAGAGGGCAGTCGGGGGAAAACTAAAGGCCTATCATTTTATCCGGGCTTGTCACCACACAGAACATAGTGTTATTTTACAGAGAGGCCGAGAGAGGGATAGCGGGGATAGAGAGAGAGAGAGCGCGTAAGAGCTCACGGGGAGACTTATGGCTTAGTCAGTCACTGGGCTAAACACTCCATCAGCCTGTGCTGGAGTCAGTCTCATCCATATCCTCCTCCTATTTCCCATCATCCATCCCTCTGTCCCTCCATCCATCCATCCCTCAACTCTCCGCCTTTGTGCGCTACATCCTTTCGTCAAAGCGTTTTTATTCCGCCCTCCATCCCTCCGCCTGTCCTATTTTAAGCATCTCATCTCACCTCTGTCTATGCAACACACACACACAAATTCAGGCTTGTGGATGGGATTTATTGAGGAGGTGCTTATGACTGTTTGAGGGGATGTGCTTGGCTTGCAGGTCCAGCCAACTTCAACACTTCGCTGGTCTGAAAGGATGAAAGGACGGGTCAGCCTGGAAGTTTGCTGTGTGTGGGTGTGTGTGTGAGAGAGAAAGAGAGAGAGAGAGAGAGAGAGAGAGAGAGAGAGAGAGCACGATGAGCCAGGGAAAGGGGAGAGGAGCGTGAACTCCTATGGCGAGGTCCACTATAAATAGTTTCTCATCATGGTTGTACAATTACCTTTGTGTCCATAAAGGGAGTTTTACCAGCCAGTCATAATCTAGCTACAGTCTCCTCGACGTGCACGGTGCTGTTGGCTTATGGTGGCTCACTAGTGAAGGCTGCTGTCTGACACTTTAGACATTAGCAAACTGTTTCCAGAGCAGCAATGTGCATAACTCCATTTTCTCACGGGGGATTATTCAGCGCGTGCCGAAAATTACTAAAGACTAAAGCAGATTGTGGACTAAAATAATCACTTCCATCACTTTCTGCTCTCTGAGGTTCTGATTGGTTGCATGCCTTTAGCAAGCATGTTGGCAACAAGGACAGAGGTTCCCTCAGTTCAGCTAGCAGCTTGTGTTGTCATGCTAGTTTGGCTAGCTCCATCTCCCTAGTGTGTAGACCTAGCTGGATGCTGGTTGATGATTCAGCATGGTGGTGGAGCGATGAACAACACTGAACAACACTGGACTTTACTTTCTTCAGGTTTGATTTGATAATGACATAACTGCTAATGGGAACTGCTAGAAAACAACGCCAGAGAGAGGTGGAGGGTTTTTAAATGATACCAGACGCCCCCTAGTGGCTGGTATACGCAATAGCTTTTACTGATCCCAATTACAGTCAACGTTGATCCCTGTGAACAATGACTTTTTTATGATCCGTCCCTATTCCAGAGGTGTTTACTCTCTGTGTCCAGGTCCTTTCCACCTGGTTTCTGAGTGGAGGATGCTATCTGTCGGTTTTCAGGCTGCTTGCTGACGGTATTCAGGCGGCCTGCTTGCGGAGGAGGCTGGGCTGTTTTCAGGCTGTGTGTACCAGGGGATGCAGTCTGTTCAGACCTGTCAGTCTGGATCAGTGTGCTCTGCACCCCGGGATCAGACGTGGAGAGTTAAACTCTAGCACAGAGCCTCCAGCACTTCACACACACACACACACACACACACACACACACACACACACACACACACATACACTAGCCTACAGAGTAGCGAGTTATACGAGGACGGAGAGGATGTGTCGGCTCACTTTTCCTCATCTCCTCATCCTCTTTTCTCCTCTCCTCTCACCTCACCCTTCCTTTCCTCCCCTCCTTGTGTCGGCTCTTAGTAGAAACAGAAGCAGAAATTGCAGAGGCTCAATCTACAAAATCCCTGCTTTGAATCGGAAACAGAACACCAAACTCAACAAAACACCAGCTTATGTAACTGCACTGTACTGGAGGAAAAATACCACTGCAACGGAGGCACTGGACTGGACATCCATCCAATACATGCACACAAAGCACCATTATAATGCGGGTGTTACATCAACAGCAGCAGCCTAACAAAGCCACAGAAGAGGAGGAGTACATTAAGCACCTATCTCCCTGCACTATATTCAGTTCAGTCATCTCGGCTCAGCAGAATCGATGATATTCTCGCTCAGTCAAAGAGTCATTCAGTGGGCGTCCTTACTGAGCAGGCTGACGCCGCGAGCACCGTAGCATGGCTAAAGTGTAAACCGACCGGTGGTGCGCGCGTGGGAGGTGGAAGAGCCGAGCTTTCCCTCGCCGCTCGGTTCACCTGCCGGACATTTTGTGCGCGATTGCCAGGAGAGTCAATGGGGAAGCGAGGTGGGCGGCCGTTAAAGCGGCTTTCCCTGCCACCGCACCGGCCGGATCGCTTCAGGGCAGAGCCGCTGCTGAGCGCTGAGCTGCTACCAGAAATCACACACACACACACACACACACACCTCAGTAAGTATACACTCTCACACACACAGCAGCACCACACAAGTACATGCCGACCAAAATCAACCAAAGCGGATAAGGCAGCACTATTCCTAATTTATTAAGTTGTAACTCCCATGAATGCAATCTATCTCTCTCATCTGACTCTTCCTCCCTCTTCTACCGTCATTAGGTCTGCTTCAAAGACATAATTAGCCAGTTAGTTGGAGGAAAACACATCTGGGCACCTGCCTCCCTTGGGGGCCATGAGGGGTCTAAAGAGGCTATAGTGTGGCTCTGATGGGGCCTTGATGGGGCCTGAAGTCTTACTTTTGTTTTCATGACTTTTTTATGCTGTTCTTTGTAAGTTTTGTCTTTGAGGTGTGAAGTCTAAAGTGCCACTCTGAGGACACTGAAGTTTTCTAAGTTATGTCTTAGTCAGGTGTCCAAAAAATGGGCTGGGGTTGTCCCTTTTAGAAGGCACTTACTGTTACACCCAAAGACTGTCACTTAATTTCTAAGTTAAATTGATTTCTTGATGGTGTAAGCATACCCTCAGGATTTGGAATCAAGTCTATCTCTGTTCGTTTCATAATGACTACAAAATGATAACCACCTAATGGTGGAAATGATTGATCTGGATTACCACCACAATCTAATCAATTGTTCCTTGGCCCAAGGCCTATCCGTAATTTTCTGGAAACCCGTTCTGAAGGTTTTAAGACATCCTGCTGACAGACAGACAGACAGACAGAGAGACAAACCAAAAACATAACCTCTTTGGTGGAGTTGGCAATGCTTGAATGATAGGGCAATTTGGCCCCCAGGTGCCAAAAAAGGAAAGAGCTGGTGAGAGCTGCATGCTAGGACCCCTAAGGCAGTTTGGGGCCTGTAGGACAACAAAGTGAAAGCCTCAAAGGAAATAGAGACTATTGCTTTTGGCAGTGTTGGAATCGGTGATTCAGCACAGAAAATTCAAGCCCACCCCGACCCAAACTAGAAGAAATATCCTGTCCCAAATCAAACTGAACCAGACTACGGCCCAGAATTCTTTGGAGATCGGTGGTAGCATTTATAGTACATGGTACAGTATGAGAAGAACATGAGGAAGAGGAAGATGACCCCAGCGGTTTTCTCTCACAGAACTAGAGCAGTCCATTAACACTGCTACACTTTCACTGTACTCCCCAAGACCTAATATGCACGCACATATGCACACACACATATACACACACACACACACACACACACACACACGCACACACACTTCCCAGCCCCGTAACCTTAACAGCCCCATCAGCCTGCCAGCACATTCTGTTCTGTTAAGCTCCATCCTCAGTTGGGCTTTCAGCTGACTGAAATGTGTGAAAGTATTTTAAGCCTTTAAAAGAGGCAACCTAGGAGTGGCGGAGGAGAAGAACGAGTGGGAGGAGGAAGAGCTATCTATGTGTTGTTGTTTTCTAACCATCGAAATGAAACTATGACCGGTGAGTGCCAGGAATCTTACGAGTCTGGTGTCTGCTCCTAGAGGTTGTTCTGGGGTGGTCTTTTGGAGTATTTGACCATTCAGCCCTGCATGAATTTCACGTTGCCGCTCCGACCACTCCGACACATCGTCTGTCACTCAGAAAGCGAAGGAAAGCCCAATTCCCGCATTCAGGATGTCAAAAAAGGCTAGAATGCATGCAATCAATGGAAGGAGGTGAGCTGAGCAAGATGGATGAAACTTCGAAGGGAGGCGAAGAGGCGTTCGATGGGTTTGACATTTTTCAGCTTGATCAAGAAATTCGCCCTTCACAATAAAGTGAAAACCAATCAGCTTCAAGCAGGACTCCATCCAACCTGAGCTCTACGACAACAACATCATTTAGTCACAGAAGACAGAAACAATAATGGTAATAATAATAAATGGTTTATGGATTCCTTTATGTTGTGGTGTCTTTTATGGTTAAAATCAAGCGATAAAACTTGAGTAGAGCGAGCCTGTCTGAACCTAAGTCCCTCAGAAGGGTGTGAGAGTGCTTTGGAGCCGAGGTCCCACAGAAAATAATGGCAGCACTTTGCTTGAGGCGTTGGCATATCCGTAACCACAATCAGAAAATGATACTAAAATACACACATAGTATGTTCTAGGTCAACTGTATACCTCATAACAAACTCCTAACTAGTCATATCAGGGTCATAATTTGTAATAAATAATGCCATAATACAGTATAACACATGAAAAAATAGTGCATGTATGTTATGCACTTCAAGTAAATGCAACACATCCTGCTTCAAGCGCTTCAGCACGTCTAGCAATCTAGAGCATCTCTACAGTTTTGCTTGGATCCCCAAAGTTATCTCCACCATTTGGTTCATTTTTTGCGTGCTGCATTGTGGGTTTATGACTGGAATTGTTACACCCTCTGCTTGTTTTCAACACTATTCCAAATGTAAAGTGCGTTCTGATGCTTTTGCATGAAATGTACTTCATTTTATGCGTCGCGGAGTGCAATTTTTGCAAATGCTCGACCGTCGTTGCCCCTGCTCAGCTCCTTCAGCGGTGTTCTCAGCAAACTAAGCAAGGAGGAGAGATTCCCATTACTCTATATAGATCTTTCTGTCAGGAGCCATTTGCAAGGCAGACAGTGTAGCAAGTGGTTTGAGGAGAAGTCAAATGAATGCTCGACTGCTACCAGCCATTACTGTGATGTTCTCAGGGCTATGGAATCAACGGTGAAGACTACAATCTGGCAATACTAATGCCATGGAAGAACAATGAGACAATAAGCCACGTCAAAGGGATTTAGACCAGTGACACTAAAACTCTCCATTGAAACCAATACTGATGAAGTTCTCTTCAACAGCATTTAGACCACGGGACACTAAAACTCTCCATTGAAACCAATACTGATGAAGTTCTCTTCAACAGCATTTAGACCACGGGACACTAAAACTCTCCATTGAAACCAATACCAATGAAGTTCTCTGAAACAGCATTTAGACCACGGGACACTAAAACTCTCCATTGAAACCAATACTAATGAAGTTCTCTGAAACAGCACTGAGACCATGTCACACTAAAACTAAAATGCCATTACTGGGACAACCAATGGTGAAGACTACAGTACGGCATAACACTTTTACTAATAATGTCACAGAAGAGCAAGAAATGCTTTACAAGACTCACCAATGGTTACCCATCTGCATCAGTGAGCATCAGTCAACTCTTAAAAGTTTCCAGGTGCCAGGAGTGTGGGCCCTCGCCAGACACCGTATCATTGTGTGGGACAGACAGAGGTCCTACACCCTCTTGCCATTATAAATGCCCTGGCCAGGAGTCTGATCTGCTGGGCTACCGAACTGGAGTTTCAATGCATAGACGTAGACGCCCACCCGCAATATCAGACAGACCACGCTGAAATAATACATCAACAGGGCTTCTGGCATTGCATGGCACTGTCTTCTCCGCAGCTTGCTATATGTATCTTATCACCCCAGTGACCCATGTGCATTTTCTCCATACATTTTGACAGGTCCTATTTTTCGGAAAACCCCTATTTGGGTTTCTAATTACAGTGTGTAGGTTTTTCTTTTTTACATAATTCGTCCTCTACCTGGGAAAAACAAACCCAATATATGCAACGACAACATTCCCATAATTAAAAGCAACAGCATGAGTGGAACAGTAATGTGCACCTGCTAGAGTCCAACTGCCGCCAAAAATGCTGGAGCGTACTGTAAGCGTGACTATCAAAGCATGAGAGTAGCTGTAGTTTTTGTTAGAGAAAGGTAATTGTATTCTTAAAATAGTTTCTGTTTCTGTTACAGTTGCTCGCAGCCTCCCCGCTGTGCGCAGCATCCGAATGCCAACATATGATTTTGCCAATTGTGATGAACAGAGGTGTGCTTTCAATAGGTGGAGCCAACAGCTACAGTGCAGGACACAGCCATGTTTTATGCTCTCGGTCCACTCCGAGGATGCATCGCTGGTGCAGACACCTCTGTTACTCCAAGTATTTGCTGATAGAATGCAATCCAATATTGACAAATTTCTCTAAAACCGCATTTAGACCATGTGACATTAAAACTCCCCATTGAAACCAAAACTAATGGAATTCTCTGAAACAGCATTTAGACCACGTGACACTAAAATGCTACATTGAAACCAATAGTGATGACATTCTTTACAACTGCATTTAGACCACGTGACACTAAAAAGCTCCATTCAAACCAATACTAATGAAATTCTCTACGACTGCATTTAGACCATGGGACACTAAAATGTTCCATTGAAACAAATACTAACAAAATTCTCTGAAACAGCATTTAAACCATGTGACACTAAAATTCTGGCAAAACCAAATCTCATACAAGAATATGATGATAAATAGAATAATAGAATGGAACATCATCATCTAACACAATAATGTCAATATCTATGAATTTTTTGTCATAACATGTACTAGATACGTCTTGGTTTCCAAACCAGCCCATTACCTTTATAACAGCAGTATGTCATCTCTTCTCATCTCATCTTTCCCGTCTATCTCCACTGCATGCTATCTAATAAAGCACAGCGGCCCTCAACATCGCAAAATGTGCAAGTATGCAATGTGATTACAAGGTTTGTTTCAGAAACTGGAATGGATTAGGGTTCCTTGTTCGAGATCCGATTACTGTAATCCCATTAGATGTAATCTGTTACTCCTCTTCTATGTATACAGTATCAGCATACACATTAGGGTTGGGTGTTGGGTTTTACATTTTACCAATTCCAATTATAGTTCTGTGTATTGATTCAAGCCGTTATGAATTCATAAGATCAGTTCTTAGCATGGTCATTTTTTGAAGAAATTAAATTAAATTAAATTAAATTAAGTTAAATTAAGTTAAGTTAAATTAAATTAAATTTGTATTTATTTTATTTTCATTGCATTTTTATGTTTATAAGAAGTCGATCTAGTCTGCAATCCTTCTCATTCTTCAAACAGCAAGAACTATTGGCCAAACACAGTGAAATAAACAGATGCAGGTAGGATAGCTACAACAGGTAATTCCATCAGTTTCCTATTGGTTATCAATTGCCCTTCCCCCGTGTTCTTATCAATTCAGAAGTGGAATTGGTTTTTGATGCTGAACTGTAGCAAAGTCACATGCCTGCCTGAGATCCATCCAGTGACTGTTAACTGCTACCAGAGAGTGTGTGAGACGGAAACACTCGTGTCCTGCCAATACCTCATTTATTTTCCGCTCTGTCTGCAAGGAAGGAAACATAACGATTTTGATAATTGTTTCCTTTTTTTCCATAATTACAGTGCAATTAGTGCCAGGGATCAAAACCAGCAACCTTTTGGTTCTCAGTCAGCCTCTGGAACTGCAGGCTGACCTGCAGTCCCAAAGAAGAAGAAGCATCTTCCAACGAACGATGTCCTCTATTTGACATACACTAGCATTTTTTTTGACGATGCAACCTTTTAAATTCAATGTTGTGAAGGCCTGATTGCACTTTTTCAGTGTCACACGCTGAAATATCTCATAACATGCCATTGCAAGAATACGGTCCCAAGCTGCCACCGGCAATTCCACAGTCGCTTGCTTCAAGTAAAAACAAACAAACAGGTAAAACCAGAACGTGAGGCAGCCGGCTTCTCCAGAAACATCAAGACCCCAGCAAGAGTCAACAAGGAATCTATAATTTATGAACTAGCTCCCTCCTATGTACAGAAATGGTAGGAGAGGAGAGGAGAGGAGAGGAGAGGAGAGGAGAGGAGAGGAGGAGGATGATGAGGATAAAAGAAAGAGAAGGCAATACTTGTGCAGAGAAAAGAGGATGACAACGTTGAGTAGAGACTTTCCTTGAGGCCTGAGTTATGTAGATCGGATCCCTGGGGACTGAGTGGTGTGAACCGCCGGAGAGCCCCCTGCACTGGAAGCTGCATCGAGGCAGCCCGCGACGCCACGTGACGAGGGCGCAACGACGCGGCAAGAAATAGGAAACTTCACTAAAGGTCAACAGCGGTTTGTGTCGTACAACGCCTGAGCATGTGATGCCATGCGGTCTTGATATCACCGTCTCTCTCTTTTTTTTTTTTTAGATTAATTATACTTTTGAGTTTTCAAGTCTCATCTTAACCTGTCAGTGTTACACTTCACACAGCAGTTGGGCTTCACATGCAAGCACCTCAGTTGCTCTTGTGTTTTTTTTCCCCCCAGGTATATTCCATGAAATGTCTGATGAGGTAATACATGGCCTCTGGGCAAAGCGACCCTTCGGTGGGTCTGCACTCATACAACCCAAACCAGTGGCCCTTAATCTGTGACTATACCCCGGGGGGGAAATGGGGGGGCACATCTTCCTAGTCCCCGTGGGAGGGGGGGATGCCCAGCATCTCTAGCATCCAACCTGACTACACCCTGCTGTACACCTCTGCTTATCAAATCTGAGCTCATGAGATCAGATTTCATATTTGGACATGCTGTGCTGGCTGACATTAAAAAAAATAGACAAATAAATAAATAAATGCATGATAACTCAACCCTGATAAGGATCATCTGCCAGTTTTTTTTTTTTTTTTAAGTCATGACTAACATCTTTTCAGAAAGCCAGACTCTGAGAGAAAACTGGCTGGCTGACGCGGAGCTGCTCATCCCTCTCAGATACCCAAGTCAAAGCATCACCCCAGCCACATCTATGAGGTGGATGGGGGGTGGGGGGGTATAGGGTAATGTCATTAAGGGCTGTTTGCCAGAGCCCAATAGTACGCATCCAGACGGCCTTTTCTACTCGGTTTCTCGGCGTGACAAGTCCTCGGAGGGCTGTGAAATGAGCGCGCACACACACACAAATGCCGCATTCAACCAGTTTTATATGGTGATGGTGCCCCCGCAGCAGCCGACGGGCGCAACTTTCCTCCTCCTCCTCCTCCTCCTCCTAGATCGGAGAGAGAGACTCGATTCACCACACACGCACACACACACACGCACGGCGGTCTCCTCAATCCCCCTCTCCATCCTGCCCCCCCACCCACCCCTCCAGCTAATCAGGCTGAGAAGGGCTTTGCGTCCATTTGATTAACAGTTTGATATTTCGACGACTAGTAATAATAAAAATAAATGCGTTTTTCCTTTTCAGAATGACAAAGTGAGAGTTTTTTTTAAATCATCACTCCAGGATAGGGATCAGTATCTCGCTGTACTAATATCCACTAATTCGGATAATTAATTTCGATGAAGGATGAGGCAAGTCGATTTTTCTCTCATCAAGTGAAGATGATGTTGGCCCTGAAGAGCAGTTTTTTTAATTATTATTAAGGCTTAGGAAAAAAAAACAGTCTGCGGGTATAAGGACTGACGCGCGGATGGACGTGTTAATTTGTTGATTTTTATATATTTATATACACATCTACGCCAGGAAAACGAATTCACCATCGATCGGAGCCAAAAGCGCATTTGTATCCCGGGCTATTTTTTTTTTTTGTTTGCGCAGCTTAATGAGTGAGAGTGCGCCCATGCACTTGAAACAGAGTGAGAGTGAGAGAGAGAGAGAGAGAGAGAGAGAGAGAACGAGAGCGAGAGAGAGAGAAAGCAAAGTGGCGGACAGAAGCAGGGGAGAAGATGTTGCTTTCTGCTGCGGGGACTGAAACGCATATTTTCTCTCACCACAACCAGAAATAACGTGATATGGGGGGGGAAAAAGGCAAACCGTTATTTCAACATCCACTTGAACTTGCCCCCCCGTCCCCACCAACACACACACACACACACACACACACACACACACACACACACACACACACACACACACACACACACACACACACACACACACACACACACCTCTTCCTCAACCTCTCTTCCACCTCTTTCTAATTCCGATCTGTAAATAATGAACTAAGAGACATTTCGGTTTCGCTCCGGTGGAGCTCGCACAGTTAAAAGTCAGAGAGCGCATTTACCGTTAAGGAAGGATCCCATCCGCTGTTTTCTCCTTTTTTTGGGTTTCTTTTCCCCCCACCTTAGACAATATTCCTCTGTGCCTTACGTCCCATTAGGATAAGGTGCATTTCCTTGCAAAGAGCCATATCACCCCCCTCCACAAAAAAAAATCCCGACGCGCAAAGCCTTGGAAATAAGCCTGGGAAATAAGGCTGGCGTACTTTTCACTCCAGAGGGTAGAAACTCGTATGAAATGCGGTCCAACATTTACGCACGCGGAAACAAATCGAGGAAAAGCCTTTTAGTCCCCAAACAAGTCCGTTATTAATCCATTTGTTTTTCAATGACTATAATTATATTGTTATTCTCCAGGACGTACAAGACCATAACGCTCCGGGTCTTCTTGCGCGCACCGTTCTACATTTCAACGAAGGAAAAAAGAAAGAAAAGTGGGATTTTTTCCCCCCATCGTCCGCTCCTCACGATTCAGGCTGCACTTGGCTGATAAAACACCGTCCTCTCCTCTCTCTCTCTCTCTCTCTCTCTCCTCTCCTTCCCTCCTCCTCTCCTCCAGCCCTTCGTCTCTCGGCAGCTTTCATGGAGCAGAGACGCACCTAGCGGCCTCGGAGGGAACTTCACAACCAAAACCCATCCAACACCCCCTCCCCACACCCACACACACACACACACCCTCCCATCCTGGTTTTAAAGACACATGGGCACGAGAGAAGTTATTTGTTTACTCCTGTGTCCATTTCAGGGGAGAAAACAGTGACACTGCCCATGCAGGGACGTCAAGTCTCATCTAAAATCATTTCACAGCAAAACTCTCAATCCTGTTTATTAAAATATACAACACTTCTGGGAACAAAGTGGATCAATGACTGATAACTGACAATATATATGAGATAAAGTTGTAGACATAGGTCAGCAAGCTATAAGTCAACTTATTTTTTGCTTACTCTTTGCCCTTTATTTTAAGAAGAGAAACTGCAAGGCCAAATTTGGACTGACAAAGGCTAAGATATGGGGAGTGTCCAGTTGGAAACTAGTGCAATTATAGCTGAGGGTTCAGGAAAAATAGAATAAAAATAAGAATATAGCAGACGAGGGAGCACAACTTCATTCGGCCATATCTGGTTCCTTAAGTTTCTCAAATGTTTTTTTTTTGGACATTTCCTGGGATTGTTAACCTCATGAGAGCTGGATTGTTCTAAGAAACTAAGGTTTCTTAGGGAGGAGAGGCAGATTTGAAGTGGACTGGAAATGTGGAAAGAACAAACACAATTAGAGAACTCAGCGTTGTATGTCCTTGCTCTGAACCCTGGGCTTACTAATGTTTTCGCACCGGCACATTCTAAAAATGGCTTAACCCTGATTATAGCCTGGGTTAAAGGTTAGCAGGGTTCATCCCAACTTTGCAGGGTGAACAATACAATTCTGGCAAAGGGTGAAAAGTGTCTAGGCACAAAAACTATACACCTGATGAAATATATTTAATTTCTAGGTGTTGATAACACATACAGCCCCCCAGGGTTTCAGGTAACTAAAATGCCACTGTCATTATGAACACAGAACATGGAAATTATAGACAATGCTGTAGGTTTGGCAGAGAACAGTGGGAAGAGTGAAAGCTATGATCAAAAAAAGGCATTCCCTCACTGTCCTAACTTCAAATCAATGCAATAATGCTTGCATTGAGGCTTCAAAGTCCCGAGCATCCCTGGACACCACTTTGGTCTGAAGCCAGGAGGTGGGATCCACCTTTTTCTTTGTATTCCAGAGTGATTTTTTTTACTTTTGTGACAGCGTTCATTAATCCCCTTAGATGTCAGTTTTTTTCCAAATGGTGGAAAGTCTCATTTTGTTCCTAAGCTCGGCTATTATGTCAGCAGCAGAGAATGCTTATCCTTCAGTTTGGTTGTTGTGTCTCTTGTGTTCCTTACCAAAAGATGGATTAGCTCATCATATATTTGGGCGATACACTCTCAGAGTCCACTCTCATTGCGCATCAGTAAGCAGCGGTGGGAGAAGTAAACAGATGCCTTACTGTATACCCCATTATTATTACCCTATTATACTTTAGCAAATATCCTGGTGGAGGAGGAGTACATTGGTGCAAGCCCTCCATTAGCTTACAGTTGATAACACTAACTTGCAGTAAACGCACCCATTATTTTAGTATGAGTACCCTAGTGTCATTAGTATTCTGGTAAACATCTTCTACTGTAAGTTCATCTGGTGTATATCCTGGAGGAGTAATCGTACTAGTACATTGACTGGTAATAGTCCTCCTTAGAATAGATATAAGATATAGTGTTTTTGCTTCTCCCATATACGGTACGTTTTTAGAATTCTACTTGATATCTAACACATATTTAAGTATTAAATATGAAATATTAAAATATTAAATCTGAAAAAGCAAATGCCCGTGGTATTTTACCGCTCACCCTCAATGTATTCACTTTTTATGGGTTTAGTCAAAGTTTTCATTTATGCTTGTTCTGGCTGCTGCCTTGACTTAGGAATAACTAGTAACTGCGGCTGTCAAACAAAAAATGTAGTGCACCTAAAAGCAGAATCTTCCCTTTGAAATGTAATGGGGTGGAAGTTTAAAGCTCCCTAAAATGAAATACTCAGGTGAGGTATTAGCACTTCAGCCCAGAGTAAGCCATTTCCTGAATTTGTTCAAATGTTCAAATGGCAGAGTGTGTGTGAGCGTACAGTAACTGGTTCATTGTGCCAGGGGCCGGCAATTTTTAGCACTCCCAATTTAGCCTAGCGAGCTACACCTCCCAGTGAGGTGCTCCCATCGGAAAGCACTCAACCGTTGAGCGTTAAGCTTTATTGGTTGCCAGATATGTTGCTCAGATGAGTGAAAGCAACGCCATTAATTTGCTAAGCACCCAGAATTCACCGAAGTGCCACTTTTTCTGTTCTGCCCGCATACCGTCTACATACATTTTTACAAATTGAATCAGCCGCAATGTTCGCACCTGTTGACAATTTCTCTCAGCTGAACAAAATCAGCTGAACGTCTCTTGGGGTAACCACTCACCGGGGGCTCAAAACACTGAATGACAAGACAAATCATAAAGTAAATGCTACAATAATCAATGGAATAAACATTCTCTCACTGTGCCATTTTGTAGTTCTGAAACTGCACTTTGGGAGATCACTGTTGTAGGAACCTATACGTCTAAGTCAAGTCATGTCATGCTTATTTGTATAGCCCTCAAGTTACAGTCTGAAAGGGCTTACAGCCTTAGATCCTCACTGAGGTCAAGGAAAAACTCCCAAAAAATATTTTAGGAAACAAAAATGGAAAAAAACCTTGGGAGGGGCTACTCAGAGAGGGATCCTGCGGGGCGTCAACAGCAGCTCGGTCAGCATAGTCATAAGGATGGGACTCAACAATGCCTGGAAACAGTAGGAGACGCCCCCATACACATGCAGACAGACTCATTCACGTACTCTCAGTTTCTTGAGTGCCCCATTTCTGTGTTTGTGCTTTGTAAAGGGAAGGTTTCTTGGAGAGGAGAGGCAGATTTGAAGTAGACTTGAAATGTGGAAAAAACAAACACAATTAGAGAACTCAGCATTGTATGTCCTTAACACTTGTATGTTTTAACACTGCTGTCAGCCCAGGACAAGCATAACTTTTTTTTTTTAAACTCTCTAGGATCTGAACCCTGGGCTTCCTCTTGCTGTTCACTGCCCCAAATTGACATTTCAAACTGTGCCTATGGTGCCACTGGGTTGGATTTGGCGGGTAATCGGCTGGAATGCGTTACGGCACAAAGGAAGACAGGAAGCAACCGGTTTATGGGAAATGTGGTCTTAATTTGGAGAAACACAAGCACTAACAACACCACGTAAGATAGAGCCTAACAACCGGCCTCATTTGTTCACAACAATTCTACCAAGGCATCAGAATTCATTTGACAATGATATATATTGTCATATATATTTAAAAATGCTAAACTTAGAACCTTTAAGCATGTTTTGTATTGTTTTGCATCTCTCACAAAGCCATAGGGCATGTTTGGAAGGGTTTATTAAAACGCCTGAAAATGAAGATCTTGGTCCTCCTTCACGTAAACTGCGGGTGTGTTTTGTTAGGAGTGAGAATGTAATCCGAACCAGGAAATGACTTAGCTAAAGTTAGAGGGAATGCAATCATATGTTTCGTCACATCCTGTATCCCATCCTGATTTAGTGAATTATAGACTGTACAAACCTAGAACTGTCTACCTTTGTCATTCACGACCCTCTTAGGCAGCCAGCATTAGTCACAACAACTATGTATTGGCTTTCACTTTGGAGACCCACACATGAACGTTTGGTGGATTAAACTCTACTATTGACTTACTGTCTGCCTCCCTGCTTCGTTCTTGACTAGAGTCTGCTGTTTCTAGTCCTGAGTTGACTATTTTCTGAAGCCTTCGGGTCTTGTTTAGCTCTGTAGCCTAGAACCTGCCTGAGAAAGAGAAACAGCAGTAATCAAGAGCAGCTCAGAGCAATCTATTCAAGCAAAGAGTCAAAACATTTGTGATAATCCATTGACTCTTCTGCAACACCCACACACACCTGCCTGTGACGCCACAAACACCTGCAATACCCACACAAACAACCGTGATGCCACAGGCACTTGCCACAACAACACACACACCTGCGACACACCACACACACCTGCAATACCCACACAAACAACCGTGATGCCACACGCACCTGCCACAACAACACACACACCTGCAACAACCACACACACCTGCGATACCACACACCTGCAATACCCAAACAAACAACCATGATGCCACACGCACCTGCCACAACAACACACACACCTGCAACAACCACACACACCTGCGATACCACATACACCTGCGATACTATACTCCTGCAATACCCACACAAAGAACTGTGATGACACACACATCTACTACAACCACACACACACACATACACAAACACACACGCGACACCACACACATGCAATACCCATACACACCTGCGACGCCACACGCACACCTGCGACACCACACACACATCTACAACAACCACACACACGCACGATGCCACACACAGGCAATACCCATACACACCTGTGATGCCACACGCACACCTGCGACACCACAGACACACACATCTGCACTGCCACACACACATGTGCAATGCCATACAAACATCTGCAGTACCTACACACACGTGATGCCAAACACACCTTCAATACCCACAAAGACACAAACTTGCGATGCCACACACTTCTGTAATGCCAACCACCAGCACTACTGCGGTTGGCATGGTAACCAGCAGTTAACATATCTGATCTCCACAGGGGAAAAGAGATGCTTCCTTGGAAAGACAGCATCCTTTAACTGAATCATTTATTTAGTATTATTACCTTTTTTCATGTTAGTACCCCTCAGTATATGTAGTAGGGTTTAATATAAACAAAAATATAAATAGTAAATATCTTTTCATTTATGAATAAAATATACTAAAGTACAGAGAGAAGATACATGCTACATACAAAAAAATAAAACATGCAAACCCTATATGCAAAGAAATGTAATATATGCAACATAAAAAGGGTGGGAAACACATGCTGTCAGTATGTAATAATGAGAAGGATATGAGAATCTGAAGAAAGCAGATATGTGAATTTACAGCCGATACACGTGATGCGCAAAACGTGCATATTCACATTAATGAGGCCACAAAAGGCCACACATATGTACAAAAAGTGTTGTGGCATGTAGACGTGCATTGTAAAAAAAATATATATATACTGTATATACACCGTGTCAATATATTCACTCACAGATGCAGAGAACATATGTTTATTACACAGTTTTGATTGGCCAATGACTGCATTCTGAGGTCTGTTATTTCTATCACCAGGGAACTGGACATTGCAAAACGAGCCCCTTCAGGGCGACCAAGACCTTGATCCACCCGCTCAGGGCTTATTTTGCAATAATGACCAGCTCCAGGTACGTTATCAATTACACATAGTGTAGCACGTAAGTTTCATCTCCACAACTTACAACAAAGAACTATAACAAGGAACTAAGCCAATAAGCTGCCGACAGTAACCATGCAGGGTGTTAGTAGATCGTTTGTGTTTGTGTATGCAGCATCTAATGTATCACCGCATTGTGTATGAGTAAATGAGAACTCTTTCAATGCATTATGCATTGTGGTGCTTGTGGCTTATTGTACTGGCCTCGGACAGTGACTTCCATCCCTATAGATGATCTCCTCCCGCACTCGCTTTCTATCCAAATATATGTACAGTATGTATACTTTGCAAAATCTAAACAAATATTTTAGATTTTTTTTTGGTCTCTCAGGATGTTAACAATGGTTATACCAATATCGATATTAGCTTTATATGAAATATTGACCAATCACTGACATCCGCCTCCGATATGATTGAGGTTCTTCCATTACCACAGCTACGTAAAACCAGTCTTCAAGGTCAAGGTCAAGGTCAAGGTTTTTTATTATCATATGCACAAACATTCACAAAAAAGCAAAAGATGGCAATGAAATTCTTATGCCTCTCTGGCACCCTACGCTAGTGCTAAGAACAAATATAAAAGTACAAAGTTATAAAAGTACAAAAGTTATAAATTATAAAGTGTAGCAGAGTGTAAGGTGTCCTAGAAGTAAAGTGGCCTGTTGTGCGTGGGGGGGGGGCTCAGGGTGGGTTAGGGGGGGGGGGGGGGGGGCTCAGGTGTGTTTGTTCAGGAGCCTGATGGCCTGTGGGAAAAAACTGTCTTTGAATCTGGTGGTACGAGTCCGGATGCTACGGAACCGTCTGCCTGAGGGCAGCAGGCAGAACAGCTTGTGGCTAGGGTGGAAAGGATCCTTAAGGATCTTGCTGGCCTTCTTCCTGCTACGCTGGTGATAGAGGACCTCCATGGAGGGCAGCTCCGACCTGGTGATGCGTCGTGCAGCGTTCACCACCCTCTGCAGCACCTTCCGTTTGAGGGCGGTGCAGCTGCCATACCAGGCCGAGATGCAGCCAGTCAGGATACTCTCGATGGTGCACCTGTAAAAGTTGCAGAGTATCCTGGAGTCCATGTTGATCTTCCTCAGCCTGCGTAGGAAGAAGAGTCGCTGTCTTGCTGTCTTGATGATGATGTCGGTGTGGTGGTTCCAGGTGAGGTCCTCGTTGATATGGACACCGAGGAACCTGAGGCTGCTGACTCTCTCCATCATTTACCTAAGCAGCTGAGAAAATTTGAAATCTGGAAGTCAACCCGTTTTCTGTATTTTCCTTTTTCCAAAAACGGTGCCAAAGATAGGAGAAAAACAGGCCATTTCAGAAAGTAGCCCCTTTGGACGTCATAACGGGCGCTAATCCAGCCCCTCTCAGAGCATGCCCACCATAGACATATATACATAGACGTATACATATATACATTCCACCACGTAAGTAATTCAGTTCATGTGAGCCTAACGTTGACACTGCTCTCTTGAGCGTCTAGCAGCGATTATAGCCTAACTAAGTAACTGGAGAGAAAACTTTTTTTCCTACTCCACGTAGATCATAAACCCTTGAATATAAAAAAGGACTCATTGAAATCGGTTGAGAAATGTAAACGTTATAGTGCTTTTCATCCAGAAAAACCGCAGCTCCCCGTTTACTTGTATTTGTTTACAGGCCAGTCTTGCCCGGGCGGCGACGTTTAGGTATCGTAGCAATGGGCAGAAGCAGTCAATGCGGCGTCTATGTATATATGTCCATGATGCCCACGCCCAGGCAAGTATGTATCTCTGCAGACCGGAGGCTTGAGAGGGGGCGGGGAGTGGGCGTGTCAACTGTCAATCATTTTCTTATTTGGCCAATCAGAGGCTTACAATCCTCTGTCAATCAAAAACTTATTTCACCAATACACGCCTGAACCAGTTGTCAATCAGTTTTTAATTCGGCGAATCACTTCACAGTATTATAAGTGGGGCGGTACACAAACAACTTACGCTCCATCTGTTAGTTTTGTACGGTTTAGGCCTATACTACAGGGATTTCCTTTGCTTTGCAGACATTATTGCTTCATTAGATTCAACCGAAGAGGTTGTGATGATACAGCAGGCTGACAATAAATATCCGTAAGATCGTTATTGTAAAATAACGTTAGCCTTGGGTTCACCATTGGTGTGCCTGTTTAAAATGTTGATTAAAAACCCAGATAGCAATGAGACTCGGGCCAGCGCCCACTTCACTGACGGCACAATCGGCTGAGTGTCAGATTCGGCTGCTGTCAGCTGAGCCAGAGCTGCGCCGACTCTGGCAGTGGAGGGCTTGGGTGAATACTGGTTTATTGTCACGGAAAGAGTCTGGCCCGACTGTAACTTGCCGGATATGGCCCAGATCATGATGTCTGAATTTGGACCAACTCTGGTCAATATTCGGCAGATGACTATATTTCATTGCCTAGCAACACTATGAAACATATCTGGTTGAGTAGAGGGCTCGAGCTTCAGTTTTCACTTGGCGTTTTGACTCTGCTGCTGCAATCCTTCAGCCTACGAAATGTTGTATTTTTTATTAGTAATTCCAGGTGAGTAACGTCACCATCATAGGTTTGTGTAGTTTAACTAACAAAATTGCCATTTATGCTGTGGTTTTACTGTTGTTGCACTCAAATCTTTTAAAAATAAATCTGGTAGAAGCGACCGCTAACATTACAGCTAAGATAAACTAACATTAGCACGCCAGCGCGACTAGCTAACAGGTGTCAGTTAATCTGATATTTACACTCTTAAAGATTAACTAAGTCTAACGTGACTTTAGTTTGAGTCCTTTGCATCCACTTTTTGAGAGAATATGTATTTTAAGTCATGTGTGTAGCTTCAAAGGGGTCTCTGAATGGAGAAATGCATTTAAGCTAGTTTTTAGAAAGATCATTTTCAGATGTTTCTGTTAGCCGCCAAAGCCACAGAATAAATATGAAAAAAAACGGAGAATTATAATTTGGTGCTGTAAAACTTGATTTTGAACCTTTTTTAAAGAGATTTTCTCATATTTGTGGTTGCTGTACTCCGACCAGCAGGTGGCTATCATGGTGTGCGGACTCTACTTGTGCGTTACTGTTAAGTTTGTTCATCTCTAGTGGGTGTATGGGTCTATCTGTCTGTCTAGTCTCTCACTCTGTTTCCTTCCCTTGACTCTTTCTCTTTGTGTGAAGGCAGTGGATGAGGAGATCGAGAAATACATTAAGAGATGGAGGAAGGAAGGCAAGAGAGGAAAGACCAGTGAGAAGAAGATAATTAATTATTTAATTATTATATATATACATATATATGTGTGTATATATTCAATATTCTTGCAATTGTTTATAATAAATATTAGAATGGTGCAATTCAGTGTTTGCTGTCAATCAATACCACAACTTTTCATTATCAAATATTTGTGCTTTTTGGGTTTTATACAGTATATTGTTGTATGAATGTAAATGTTTGTTAAACTGTGTTGTATATTTTAGAAAATTTAGACAATTAGTTATTTTAGACTATTTACAGGGAATTAAAGAATTCAGTGAGGATGGAAAGGGAATAGTATAAATCGGGCCTGTTCTGGGGCTATTCTGGTTCAGAATCGGCTTGGATTCGGCAGACGGAACTGGGCCGATGTACTCGGCCCGATTCTGGGCAGTCATTCAAAATGAAGTCGGGCCATCTCCGGGTTCCGGTGTCAGGCCAACTAAAGCTGACTCGGCATGTGAAAACTGGGCCGCGATCGGGCCGGCATTTCTTTGCTATCTGGGAACGTTGCTGTCTGTTGATACTTGGATCCTTTGACCAGAGCTCAAACTCATTTTTGTCGTAACAGCTGACTTGACATGTGACTCTAGATACCACAAATATATACTATTCAAGTTCAAGTTCAAGTTCAAGTTCAAGAGGTTTATTCGTCACATACATACACGGGGTGTGCAGTGAAATGAAAAAGTGGCAGTGCTCAACAGAAATGTGCAAATGGCAACAAGTTCACACTATTTACAATAAAGAAAACCAACACAATATTTACAGTATTACAGTAAGAGCTCTATATAAAAGAAATACAATATCTACAGTAAGAGCACTTAACAAAATAGAAATAAGAGAAATTGTATGTATGTATAATATAAATTATGTGTAGTCTTTACCTTAGTGTGTGTGTGTGTGTGTGAGTGAGTGTGTGCATAAGAGGGGCAGTGTGTGTGTCTTGGTGGGGGCCCTGGTGAGGTCGGAGTTCACAGTCCTGATGGCCTGAGGAAAGAAACTCCGTCTCAGTCTCTCTGTTTTGGCAGCGTGACTACGGAGGCGCTTGCCTGACCGCAGCAGCTGAAACAGTCCGTTGTTGGGGTGGTGAGGATCCTTCATGATCCTGCAGGCTCTGGTTCTGCACCTCCTGGTGTATAAGTCCTGCAGGGTGGGGAGTGTAGTTCCAATAGTACGTTCAGCCGAACGCACTACTCTCTGCAGAGCTTTCCTGTCCTGAGCGGAGCTGTTGCCAAACCAGGCAGTGATGCTTCCTGTCAGGATGCTCTCTACAGCTCCAGAGTAGAAGGACTGAAGGATCCTCCGGGAGACTTTACATTTCCTCAGTTGCCTGAGGTGGTAAAGGCGCTGCCTTGCCTTCCTCACCAGAGTGTCTGTGTGTGTGGATCATGTAAGATCCTCGGAGATGTGGACTCCCAGGTATTTATACCTGCTCACCCTCTCCACAGTAGTCCCATTAATCCCCAATGGTGAGTACGTCCTCTGTTGTTGTGTCCTAAAGTCCACAATCAGCTCCTTAGTTTTGGCGACATTCAAGAGGAGGCTGTTGTCCTGGCACCAGAGTGACAGATCAGCAACTTCCTCCAGGTAGGCCTTCTCGTCGTTGTCGGAGATCAGGCCCACCACCACTGTGTCATCCGCAAACTTGATGATGGAGTTGGAGCTGAACCTGGCCACACAGTCATGTGTGTACAGGGAGTACAGTAGCGGGCTGAGGACGCAACCCTGGGGGGATCCTGTGTTCAGGGTGAGGGGGTTGGAGATGTGTCTACCCACCCTGACCACCTGGGGCCTGGCGGTCAGGAAGTCCAGGATCCAGGCACACAGGGGGGTGTTCAGTCCCAGCTCAATCAACTTGCCAGCCAGTCTGGTGGGCACTATGGTATTGAAAGCTGAACTATAATCAATGAACAGCAGTCTCACATAGCCCCCCTTCCGGCTGTTCAGATGAGAGAGTGTGGTGTGCAGTACCTGGGAGACAGCATCATCCGTGGATCTGTTGGGACGATAAGCAAACTGCAGCGGGTCCATGGAGCAAGGGAGGAAGGCGCAGATGTAGTTCTTTATCAGCCTCTCAAAGCATTTCATGACCACCGAGGTGAGGGCCACCGGTCGATAATCATTCAAGCATGCTGGAGAAGCATTCTTGGGCACAGGGACAATAGTGGATCTCTTGAAGCAGGCGGGGACCACAGACTCAGCCAGGGAGATGTTGAATATAGTGGTGAACACTGGAGCTAGCTGATTAGCACAGGTCTTCAGTACTCGCCCAGATATGCCATCTGGACCAGCAGCTTTCCTGGTGTTCACCCTCGTCAGAGCCCTCCTCACACTGTGCTCGGTCACAGAGAGTGTGTGTTCATCCCCAGCGGTAGAACTCACCTCGGCTACGCTAACAGTGTTGTTGTTAGCCGGCGAGCTAGCGCTGTTGTTGCTAGCCTCAAACCGTGCATAAAATGAGTTCAGGTCGTCCGCTAGGGATGCGTTGGCACTCACAGTTACGGGGGGTCTGCCCTGGTAGTCGGTTATAGTCCGTAGCCCCTGCCATAGGCGTCTGGTGTCGCGCTGCTCCATCTGCGACTCCACTCTGTCCCTGTACCTCCTCTTGGCTTCCTTCACCGCCCTTCTCAGTCCATAGGACGCTGCCTTGTGCTCATCCATGTTGCCGGATACAAGACCGGAGTTATAGGCAGCAGTACGGGCGTTCAAAGCGTCGCGGATGGATCTATCAACTCACGGTTTTTGGTTAGGAAAGGACCTAACTTTTACCGTGGGGACGATGGTGTCGGCTAGCGTTGCTATGAAGCTCATAACAACTTCCGTAAACTCGCTGACGTCCCTGGAACTGGATTGGAACATGTCCCAGTCGACGTCACATAGAGCGTCCTGTAGCTCGGCCTCTGATTGGTCAGACCACCGCTTCACATCCCTCGTCACTACCGCTTCCCGTGCTATCCTTTGTTTATACTCCGGTAGCAGGAAAATGGCGGCATGGTCTGATTTGCCGAACGGAGGGAGAGAGACAGCCTTGTAGCCTCTCTTGAACGGCGTATAGCAGTGGTCCAACGTTCTTTCCCCTCTGGTAGCACACGTAATGTGCTGGTGAAAGTTCGGCATGACTTTTTTAAGGTTCGCCCTATTAAAGTCCCCAGCCACCACCATAGCCGCGTCAGGATGCTTGTTCTGATGCCGACATAACACATCATGTAGGTCCGATAGTGCTACGTCGGTGTCCGCTTGTAGTGGTATGTAGACGGCTGTGGTGATGACCGAGCTGAACTCCCGGGGAAGGTAGAATGGACGGCATGAGATCGTCAGATGTTCTAGGTTCGACGAGCAGGAACGAGAAAGAGTCTTGATGTCCTTGGGGTTGCACCAGTTGTTGTTGGTCATGAAGCAAACCCCTCCACCCTTAGATTTGCCAGACTCTTCCGTTCTATCCGCACGGAAAACAGAGAAGGATTCGGTTGGGCATATGACTCGATCCGGCACCAGCGGGGTCAGCCATGTTTCCGTCAGACAAAAGATGTTGCAGTCCCTCATGTCCCATTGGAATCTAATCCTCGCCCTAACATCATCCAACTTATTTTCCAGAGACTGGACGTTAGCAAGAAGGATGCTGGGCAGAGGTGGACGGTGGGCTTGATCTCTTAGTCTGATCCGAATTCCGCTCCGTTTTCTCCTTCGTCTCCCCGTAGATGCGTATCTACGGGGAGACGAAGGCGAAAACATCGAGGAAAACCGCCACTGTTGTTGTTGTGCCTCACTATAAATCATATACTGATACAAAATCCCTGGTGAGTGACTCTCAGTCTCAGGGTTGTGGGTTTGATCCCCACATAGTGTTAACTATCACCTTTGGATAAAAGCGTCTGCTAAATGACTCTATTGTAATGTTTTTATATTTCATTTTCAGCTGCTGCCAAGAGCGCTTTGCGCCCGTGGGATTGCACCAATATGAAAATATTTTTTTTCCAATACCATTCCACCACTTTCTCACATGTAGTAATATTATAAGAAAGTGTGGTTAAATGTTAAATGAATACACTACTGCATTCAAATGTACGCATTGACTCGGGCAGCGATTCTCTCCCACGCCAATTCCCTCTCCTTTACGACCCTTCTGCTTGCTGGTTGCCATGGTGAATCGTAGTATCGGACCTCCATTGATGATGGCTCTTTATTGTCGTCGCGCACGCGCTTAACTCAAGGTGAACATACTCAAAGTTGATTGAACTAACTCAAATCAGCCGTTCTGGAACCGAAAACTCAGACTTTGCCATCTAGGAATTAATCAACTCAGAGTGCAGGGTTAGACTCAGAGTTTGCTGAACCTGCTTCTTGGAACAGGCCCCTGCTCTCCGCCTCCGCCAGGCGATTGCGTGTAGGTTGTATGTAATACACGCTGTGCGTGAGGCGGCCAATCAGAGCAGTGCTCATTACATACAACCTCCACGCCCTCAAAACAGCCTGTTCTTTACAATGGAGAAAATGAGAGACTGAAACACACACCACAGAAGCTGGTTTTAGGATTTTTTTTTATACAGACTTCACAAACGTCTTGTAAAGACCCCCAGGAACAGTTTAAATAGCCCAAAATGAGTAAAATAACCCCCTTTAATTATTCTGGGTTTTAGTGTCCCGTGATGGTCTAAGGTTTTCAACCTTGACAAGAATAACATTGTGGGGGAAACACTGAATACTCATACGGCTATGAGCTTCAATGCTAAAATATCGGTAATAGTCATCAAAACCCTGTATCAGTCGAACCCAATGTCAACTGTAAAATAGGCTACTGGGCAGTCCACAGACTGTGTGTTATAATTTCTAATAACACTAACTGTATCTTGCAAGTATACCACATAGGCCATGTGTATATATATACTGTATATATAGTGTGTGTGTGTGTGTGTGTGTGTCCAGTTCTCCTCTTGATTGAAAAAAATTGCAGTATGTCAATTTAAAATCCTACCCAAAAAACAGACATAAAGACATAATTATAGAAATGCGTCAGCGGTAATTTAAGGCAGGCCATAATTCCTCATTATTGCCTTCAGCAAAAAGTCAACAACCCCTACTTGTGGTGGAAATTATTTCATCAAGGTGTCAGGCTCTCTGGATACTCAAATATATATATATATGTACGACCTGGCATGACCCTGAATAGGAATAAGCGGGTATGGAAAATAAATGAATGAATGAATGAATAAATAATATATATATATATATTTACAACTAACGAAGTATCTATCAGCTATCTGTGTCTATTTTAGTGTGTTGGACTACGTTACAAGAGTCCAAACCCCTCTGGTCATGCTGGTCTGCCTTGTCATATGCCATTGTGTCATTGTGGGTTACGTAACGCCTCTAAATATTGTCATTTTAATTGACTGCCACTATTTTAAACTCCATGCGAATGCAGGGACAACATTACTGAAAGGTTTTTTTTTTTTAATATGTACTTTTATTTTTTAATGCACTTCCAGATCATTTAGCAGGGGAATATCCTGGCGTGACCTTCAACATATAGAAATGACTCATCTACGAGCTGTAATGACTCGTCTCTTGCATTCTCTGCGTCTCTCTTTCATCATCGCATTGCTTCTTTCCGCTGCCATCCCCTCACTCTTACTCTTATTCCAGCAGCGAGGCCTTCGGGTGGCCTTGCTGATATTTCATCACGTAGAGATACAGATTGGCCTCTTGTGTTCATAGCGGGTATTTCTGTAACCCCTCATCTCATCCACCTCGCGGCGACTGAGAGGACACATTGTCATTATATGCAAATAGCCAAGGACCGCACAAAAATGCACACTGCAAGAAATGACGAGCCGGGCAACAGATTCTGTTTTGACATATCAAGCTTATTCCAAGACATTTTAGTCAATAGTGGAATAGTGTTGCTGGTTTCAAGACATTTAGAATGTCTTGTATCAAGATGCAATCCCTTGTTTGGTGATAATTTCTTGAAAGAAGAACACTGACTGAAAAAAGCAAAATGATCTGCCAGTGCAGTGAAATAATTAGACTAAAACTACCCTGAAGTCAATTTGATAAATCTGGAGACAAGATAAAACCTCTTGCCAAGTTTGTAATTTTGTCACACACACACACACACACACACACACACACACACACACACACACGGTCATCTAAGGTCACCTAAGTAGTTTTGCTTCTTGCAGCAACTGATAGTGTAATAACTGCCAGATAACGTAATAACCTAATAATAAATAATAATAATTAAGTAATAATGAAACCTGTCAATGTAAAGAATTGCTGGATTATGTCATAATGTAATAATAATATTAACTAATAATGTAATAGCTCACATTATTACGTTCTTCTCATCCTTATTGAGTTATTGCATTCTTGGTCAATATTATTATTACATCATCAGATAAATGAAGTTATAGTCACTGGTTAATGTAATAATGTGATGTTTTAACATTAGCCAGCAACGTATTACATTAACCGATTTTATTACATTCTTGACCTATTTAGAGGGACACTTCACTACATTTTGACAAGTCGTCATTATTCTCTCTCTCCCTCTCTCTCTCTCATTGCTTCCATATGCCTCTCCACGCTGACAGCCACTAGGCAAATCGCAGGCTCTCCCGTTGGCACAAAAATGAAAAAGAGTGCTGGAAAAAATAAAGGCGTCTATCCAAAATCTCACCCAGAGTAAATTGCTGCCTCTGTGCTGCCCGTGTAGTCCGTGTGTGGGTGGGGAGGGGAATTGGAGAAAATTGGAGAAAAGAAAAGACGAGATAGATTCCATAAAAACCCTCGTCTAGTGCCCCCAAAATGCCAAGGCCAACACTTTAATACGGGTTTATTCAGAAACCCTTCTATGCATTGCATTAGTCAGCAGGGGGGGGGGGGGGGGGGGAGCTACACAGCTGTAATCAAATAGAATGTATTCAACCGGTAATTCTAGCCTTGTGGAAAACGGGGTGGGTTTACGCAGTGGCAACCGCAGAGTCGGCTGAGCGTCTTTCTCACCAATTTCCTCCATTTACCGCCCAAACCGCTTCACTCACGATGCCATCTCCATGACACCCCACACCACCCTCTCCCACCTGGACAAAAGGAATACACGTGTCAGAA
This sequence comes from Hoplostethus atlanticus, assembly GCA_034670405.1. Classification (NCBI taxonomy): domain Eukaryota; kingdom Metazoa; phylum Chordata; class Actinopteri; order Trachichthyiformes; family Trachichthyidae; genus Hoplostethus; species Hoplostethus atlanticus. Next base: position 1,141,280 of record JAXDDX010000090.1, read on the forward strand.
TGCTGTTTGTTGATTACAGCTCAGCTTTCAACACTATTGTTTGGTTGATGCCATTTGGTTGATGAGTCTTCTCTTTTATGACCAAATGTTGGCGGTGCAAGAGGGTCTGGTTGCATCTATGTAGCTGTAGTTTTGAACAGGAAAATAATGTGTTTTTTGCTGCTTGGGTATTGCCTTTCATAACTTCACCTAATTTTGATGAGTTAACGTAACTAGCTAGCAAGTGCTAATTAGCGAGCATTGATAGAAATCAACCGGAGAAGCTCCAAATTACTTCAGAGCAACCGTTCTTCAAGCATCGGTTTTGAGACGTTAACTCCCACAGCCTTTTAAATATAAGCTGCAGAGAACTTTGAACGGGTGCAATCGGTTTCTCGTTCAATTTACACTTGCCAGGCGGAACTGTTCTTCATGAAAACGAGGGAAACAAAGGGGGAAATCTGATCGGCCCGGCTGTCGGCTGCAAAAAAAGTTCAGCCCCTGGCCGACCTTTCTCCATCGACAAGCTTGTTGACCGCCCACACATCGGTCGAGCTTCCCTCGTCGCTCAGCTCTACTGGGAAATGAATGGCCTTCCGCCGACTTGTTGATGGCGTCGCTCGCAGTGTGAAAGCACAGCGAGTAAGTGCAGACGGTGAAAAGTAAAAGTGAAAGCAGCGAGACCTGTTTACCATGGGAGTAAGCCAGGCGTCATTCTCCGGTTTCTCATCATCGGAGGGGTTTATTCTAACCCAGTTATAACGTTTACATGCCACCACCCAAAACCAGATTACTACAGTAACTGGTTTAAGAAGGGAAGGGGGCGGGGTTCTCTGTGCATGTAAACTAAACCCTTGTTATTGAGATAGATGGCGTGGCAGGGTTTCATAGGGGTAACGCTCATTCGTACTCATGTTCAGGCACTGTGAGGCTCTTCAGGAAGCTTGTGTATATTGTTTACCAGCGTGAGCAGCGGTAATAGCTGTAATTGCTATGTCTGCCATGATAAGAACCAATTGGCTGTGGGCAAGGACCGATATTTTACCAATGTGATAATAGCAGTCATTTGTCAGTCCCAGTAAGACCAAAGGATTCTTCACCACAATTGATCAATCAATCACAAGCCGAGCTGGGAACAGAGTGGAGAGATTTATCAGCCTGCAGTGCCTGTGTGTGTGTGTGTGCACATGTGTGCATGTGTGTGCGAGTGACTAAATGAGTGACGACGTGTGTGTGTTAGTGAGCGAGCGTTTGTGAGTGAGTAAGTGAGTCTGAGTGTGTGTGTGTGTCCTCAGGCTAAGTCTATGAGAGGCCAGATGTTAGCGGAGACAGAGAGTCTGGGGACCAGCCACTGCTGCAGACACACACACACACACACAAATACAAACATGCACATATGCACACACTGCAACCTGCATACATATATTTACCTATACATATACGTACATGTGCATGCGTGCAAGTACTCACATATATACAGATACATCCATGGGCCTGTCACATACACACCTACCCGCTCAGTCCATTATGTGCACACATACAAAAGGCTTTGGGATGCAATTGTCTACCTGGTAAAGGAAAACTTAGAATTTGCACCCATGCCAACCTGAGTAATTCCTGTCCAAATCCCCCAAAATGGCTCAAAAGTATAGTTTAAAAATCCCATGACAAGGGAAAAAGGAGCCCACACGGCAACAAATTAGAGCATCACCTCTAAAAGGGACTGAGATAGTAAAAAAGGTGAGATGGTGCAAAAACGGCCCAAAATTTTATTTTATTTTGTAATTTTTGAGCACTTTTTGTGTCATGTCAAATTAAAAGGACCTTTTGTTTTACTATCTCAGTTTCTTAATGTTTTTTTCTGAGACGTGATATCTTAACTGGCTGGTGTGCAGGCTCCTTTTCCCTTTTGATGGTGTACAAAACCCAGATATAAAGCCCAAGAGGTAAAGCATTTTGTGAGCCTTGCTAACAATTATTTTTCAAGTTTGTCCCTCCAGGTTTGGCTATAAATATCAGGCTTTACAAAGGGTGGATGAATTTAAGTTGTATAGGATTTTTGTTCAAGAACCACACCTGCTTTGCAATCTTGATCTTCAAGCTCTTTTTCAAGAGTATTCCAGACAAATCACTATGCAAAAGCAGTAGCAGCATGATGAATGAGACATGTCGGATTATACTTCCAAAGGTACAAAACATGAGGAACACCTCACTAATCTGGAGTCCAGACTTTAAATTATTTTATACTGTTTCCATCCCTCCGTTTGCATATGACAAAGAATGATGCTTTCCTTTGGATTCACCCGGTCAGTTTATTTCATGGGAAAAGCTGGCATGTATAATGCTTTGAACGCCCAGACAGTAGCTTAAATCATTTTGCTACTTTAGTAAACTTAATAGCCTGTAAATTCTATATTGGGTTGAGAGAAAGTTTCTTTTAAAAAAAAAAAGTCTTCAGAGATTAAAAAAAAAGAAAAGTTTGAAAACGTCCTGTGTAGGTGTATGTTAATACTCTGCACATAGCGTTCCCACCCTTGAAGACAGGCAGCCAAGGCAGCGTTTGAATTGCACAGATATGGTGAAAGCAAAAAATGCCCATCTTCACAAATAATTGTCCCGCCCATATTCAGTCATATCATTACTTTTTTCAGCAAAATACCATTTATTTATTTAATATTACAGTTACCAATTAAGAAAAAATATCATCCTCTTCTAAATATGTGATTGTACTATAATTATTCCCAATGCCGTGAATCATTGTCATCATAATCAGCCACCTCCATCTTTCAGCTGATGCAGGCATGCCCTGATACCGTGTGGATGAAAACAATGGCAGTAAAGTTCTCTGGGTGGAAGTACTCCCATTACTTTGATTTTTCATTTGATCATTTGATCATTTGATCATCTTTGATTGATCATTCTCACAGAAACGCACAAGCAAGGTGACCGAGTCATCCTGATTTTGTTTTGTAATGCAAAACATAATGATCAGTGTAAAAATCTACTCATAAGTAAACTTAATACTTTTGAAATGACAAATAAATAAAGTATTATATGACTTTTTATGAGTCACACTGGTTCCACACAGGCTTTTGGATTTGAAGACTCTCACATAACCAACTTTAGGGGCTAAAGATAAATCAGCAAACATAAATGAAAACACCTTACAGGAACACATTCACTGAACATTCACTTTTGGTCCCCCGTTTTGGAGGCCAGACTCTTATTTTAAAGCATAGAATAAGTTCTATTATATAATAATAAGTTTCTGTTGATGAAGTTTGAGTTTCTGTAGGTGGCGCTCTTTTCTTCGTCTGTTCAGCCATGGTGGCTATCGCTGCTCATGCTAACTACCCAGTTCTTCTATTTATTTATTTATTTATTTGTATTGCAGTAAAAGACATAACAGATATAACAGATACAGTATAAGTATTGAAGTAATACATATAACAATAACAGGACACCAGGAGTACGTAATACAACAAAGCTTAATGTTACATTTCCTACAGATAATACAAATATTACATTGAGTGATCAGGCAAAAATACCAAAAACAGTATACAGTTTAATAGTTTTAATTGCTTTCTTATTTTTAGAGTGTTCGATAGTTTTTACATATTGCTCTATTTCTTTTTCAAAAAGTAGCAATGGAGGTTTATTTTTGTTAGATTTACATTTGTGAATATGATATTTGGCTAACAACAAGCTAAGATTTATAATAAAATATTCCTTTTCCAACTTATTATCTAATTTTGTGTAGCCAAACAACACATCCTCAAGAGAAAGCCTAAATTCAGAATAAATATTATCTAAAATAAATCTATAAAGGTCTTGCCAAAATTTCCGGGTATACATACAATGCCAGAATAGGTGAAGTAGAGTTTCTGTCTCACAGCCACAGAAGGTACAGGTAACATCAAGATCTTTCTTAAATCTTGCTAGAAAATGATGGGTGGGGTAGCATCTATGTGAAGGAGATTTCTTTAGTTAACAGGAATTTTTGAGGTAAGGTCCAAACTTTGTTCCAAAAGATACCATTAACATGACTATTCCAATTTGAAACAACAGAAGGTATGGAGACAACATTGTTCTGAAATAACTCACGAACCTTTCTGTTATTTTTATATTGATCAGGAACAAAGCATATCTTTCCTATTGGTGTCTCAGCTGGTTCAAGACAAGGTTTTGAAAAAGATAAAGCTAGGCCCTTAAATAGCATCACTACTCCAGGGGGGATAGCATCAAAGACTATGGCAAATTGTTTAGGAGTAACAGGTATTTTATACTTTTGTAAAAACTCATCATAATAATATAATCTGCCAATACTACTGAACAGCTGACTCACCAAAATATTATCATTACAGAACCAAATGTCATAAAATAAAGATTTGTTTTTGTACAGTATATCCTTATTATTTCAAATAAAGTATCTATGTGGTGAGAAGTTGTGTTTGTAAATCAAAGCCCATGCCAATAGAGACTGTTTGTGAAAGTAAGACAGAGAGGCAGGGATCTTGTGTTGTAGTTGCAGAGTAATACAAATTTTAGGCCAGTTCTTCTATTTATTCCAAACAAACTGGAAACGTAAAACGTATCACTTCCTGTCTCCAGAGTATTTTTTATTTTTTCTGACACTGGGGTGTTTAGAACAGCAAATGAACTGGATCTTGGTTGAATCATTGTGTTATATTAATCAGCAATAGAGAGCAGCAAAACCGGACACTGATTTATATGACAATTACAACTTTAAGTTAGTTACTTTTCTTACAGAGATGTGCATGATTTTGGAATGAAACCCTGGAAGCGTGAACCTGTTGTCAGAAAATGCCCCAGGTACACCAGTCCTGTTATGTAGGTACAATAACCAGTAATCTGGTTTGTCCTTATTCTCCGTCCCCCCTGTCCAAAGCAGGCTCCATTAGGAAAAATGGGTCAGCTTTAATCCACAGCCAAATTAATGGAAATGAAAATGCTTCCATTTATGATTGATGCTGCTGCTGTGTGTGTGTGTGTGTGTGTGTGTGTGTGTGTGTGTGTTACTTTGAGACAGAGTGAGAGAGCTGTCAGCACTAATTAGTTATGCAGGTGCTCTGTAATGAGTATATAAGAGTCTATGTACGTGTAAGTCAGTGTGTGTGTGTGAGTGTGCGTGTGAGTGTGTGTGTGTGTGTGCGAATGTGTGTGTGTGCGTGCCCATATTCTGAACTCTGCGCATAAGCCTGCTCATCACAGAGACATATTTCATTCTGCCAATACGACTACAAAGTAGAACGTTTTACATTAGTGTCTGCAAAATGAAATTAAAAAATCACACTTCAAAGGGAAAGCGCTAAAGCAGGGTATGGCGGAAACTCCGGTGGTCTATTTATGAACCTCGATCGCTCAGGCGCTCTCTCTCTCTCTCTCTCTCTCTCTCTCTCCCTCAAAGCAGCGAGCATGCTGAATCACAACAGAGTAGCTGTCTGTCTGAGAAACAACATACACATTCAACCTGTCAGCCATGTCAGCTTTCTAATGAGAGAAAGAAAAGGGGGAGAGGGGAGGGATATGGGAGGACAGGATAGGGGGGGTCTTCAAGGGCCAAAATTCAGCCAGGGAAACTGGATGGGAGACATGTCCCTCCTCTGTACCCAGGGCGCTATGAAACTATGTTGTCGCATGATAGAATTAATCAAACAAAGTAAAAGCTGTTTTATTGTGAAAGTGGAACGTCAAGATGGAATTCGAAGTAGGAAAAAAAAAGCAAGATATCTGACGCGTCAGCATGGTGGCATACAGCGTAAACGCCACACAGCGTTATGTTTTTAATCCTCAAAATACAGTTTGATTTTCAGCATTGCGTGACTTTAAAGCTATCAAAACACCTGTATGGAAAATGGTAAAACATACACATTTGAAATGCAAAGTTGCAAATTAAACCTCATGGGCTCCATATTTGTTCCAAACTAGAGTTTGTAATTCCAACCGACAAGTTGGGAATTTGGGATAATCTGACTTTGAAGGGAACGCGGCATTTCTTCTGGGTTTTCAGTCTATTTGTCTGCATGGGCCAACTCCAACATAGTGATGTATACAGTCACAAGCATAGCCAGATGTTTGCATGATCATCAGCATTTTATAATAAAGCATATTGTTGTATAAGCAGTATTTCTATGTGTGCAGAGAATATTCAGGAAGCTGGACTGGACACTGGGCACAATCTGACCTCCTCCAGCCCTATAATGACAGTGTACTGAACAGTAAGTATACAGGCCAAAGATATTTGTCTTCATATTCTTAACCTTAACCTGCAGTCTCATCACAATCAGTTCAAGTTAGGGCCTTCCCAGACAGTGCAGTATCGATCAATTCAACAATAAATACGCAATCAAAACAAACTGCATCATACCCATCACATCAGATCCAATTTTAAATAAAAACGCAAATATTACCCTGATACAGTATATCAGCCAACTGATATATTGATCCAACACTTTAGTTTATTACCCGACTAATCTCCTCAATATCGTCAATCTGAAGATTACAGAGAGGGAATGCCTGTTCAGCTTCATCCCACGTGACATTGAATGTCCCTTTAATTTAACGTGATGCTACTCGGAGCTCTAAATCCTTAAGAGCCGCGTACGTCTCCCTGCCTCCTAACAGCCTCGTCATCTGATAAGCACAACTTTTGTCCTATACCTGGTGAATGGTGAGCCCGGTGATGAATGGAGTAAAGCTGCACCAGATTTATTATGGTATTGTAGAAAATGTGTTATAACTTGTGCAGAATGAAAGTGCAAAAGAAAATATGCAGGTTGGCAGGATTTACTATTATTTCTCCTTTAGGTGGTCAGATAAAAAAAAAAAAAAGGTGTTAAAATGAAGGGCTTCTGTTCCCGTAATGAGATGCCTGCCAAATTATAGCTGCTGTTACTTTTACAACGGGACTCTAAAAAGGAGGAGAGGCGAGCAGGAGGGATGAGGAAGATGGAGAAGAGAGGGGAGAAAAGAAGAAGAAGAAGGAAGAAGGGGAGACAAGAAGAAAGAAGAGGAGAGGAGAGGGCTGGACAGGGGAGGAGAGAAGAAGAGTTGATGAGGGGACAGAGGAGGAAGGAGAGGAAAGGAGAGAAGAAGGAAACAGAGACAAGGAGAAAGGAAAGGAAGTGAGGAGAGGAGGAGACGATGGGGGAAGCGTCCGTCATGCAGCAGAGTCGGTCAGGGCCCAGGAGGGGCACAAACCTATTGTTCCAGCCGGGAGAGAGCAATCATCTGATATCATCAAACTGTAATGAATCTATATCGTCAGGAGAGGAGAGGGGAGGAGGGGAGGGGGTGTGGTGTGGTGGGGTTGGGGGGAGTGAAGGAAAAAAGGGAGGAGGGGGAAGCAAGATGAAAAGGGAGGATGGGAGGGGAAGAAGGGGAGTAATTCACATGACCAGCTGTTTTAAAGTAGCAATCCGTGACATTCTCGTAGAAATAAATGTCATTTCGCTTTTCCATCTGCTGTTCTAAACACCCGGTGTCAGGTAGGTCTTTCCCAGAAACAGGAAGTGATGCGTTTTACGTTTCCGCTTTGTTTGGAATAAACGGAAGAAGAACTGGGCGGTTATATTTACTCCTCCTGGATTACACGCTGATCTCTTAACCATCTCAACCTGTGGGTGGGAGTCTCTTCATCGCTTTAGTCTGACCATTATTTCCCCTTGTTTCTCGTGAAATGATCTGTCTGTTTTTCTCTCTCTCTTTCTCCTCTTCTCTCTCAGTAGTGGATCAAAGCTTTACCTGACAGCGAATCACCCCAACGGGGGGGGGAAATCGCCATTCGATCACATATTTGTTGTTTCAAAGAAATAGAAATATTCTCGCTTTATTGTGTCTCGTCGTTTGCTCACGAGGCGCAAACAATCTTTCGTGTCGCCCAGCTGCTCTGAAACTGAGTCAAATTACCAACAATTCAATTATCCGTCAGCCATCAAAGTGCTGAAACAGACCGATGGAATCATTATCCCTCCCCGGTCCGAGTTCGTCTGCCTCAATTAACCGCGCCATTATTCCTGTCCAGATAGGCTGTGTCCAGATATCAGAAGAATGGAGGAACAGATACCGACGCAGGTATGTTAGGTAACCTTCTTAATTACAGCTCGCTCTTTCACGTAATTACGCTCTAATTAGGGTCTAAGAAGTGGAGCGATTGGGTTCTGTTTTCTCCTCACTCTTTCAAGTGGTGATTATTTATCTCAGGGTCTCAACGCATCCAGCAATCCCAGCCTGAGGGGTGGGGGCGGGGGTGGTGGATAACCAGCAGGGACCTTCCAATTCAATTTATTTCTGATTAATAGAGCTGTAATTCCATTATAAGATGCATCATCGTTTTGATTTGATTGAATTCAAAATATGGCATTTTTATGTCTTATGCCACCTACCTACCTATTGTCACCGTTCATGATGGAAAACTTGAGTTACTGGAATTCATTTCAAATCCAGACTGGCTTATTCCGTGAATGGCTGAAAGTCAGAAGTAACATTCATCTCCAAGCATGGCAGATGTACAAATTGCAATGTGTCTATCGTGTTGTTTTTGGACATTTTACACGAGGATACCCCCTTTTTTGCAGGTGTTTTTGTGTAGTGTAAGGGGGTCAAATTCCGGCTCATTCTCCACATTGCTATAACAGGATAGCGTAGAAAGGATTTGGCTAACACCATGTTAAAAAGTGCTCATCGTTCTGTCTGTCCAAACTTTTTTCATCAACATTGTGACATCTAACTGGAGGATTTAAATGGAATTATTTAAAAGGATTTAAACAACCACAAGATGCAAGCAACAATAACAATAAGGCTTCATAAAGTTGGTTGAAGTTTCATCAATACAGAATCAGAAAAAGCAGCAAATTTTGCATCGGTGGATTTCATCCCCGCCCCTTTTACCAGCTGCACTAGGATTAGTACATTCATCCGTATAGCCTAATTCATAAAGTGGAGCTGTCCCACCCCCCTCTTCTTCTTCTTTTTCTTCTTACGTTTCTCAAATTTCTCAAAATGGTAAATGACAGACAAGACATTTGGCAGAAAGATAGATAATAGCTTGCAAATGCTTCACAAGAAATATGACGCCAGTTGGTGGCGCTGTAATGAAAGTTTAAATTTTAAAAGGCCACTACAGCATTAGTCTGATTGACACAAATGACATGGTATTTGGTACATTATGCTCTATGTCAAAGTTAAAGCCATAATATGAAGTGTAGTTGTGATTGGTCAACGTGGGCATGGCCCACAACATGATAATTACAGAATGGCTTATAATTCAAGGTGGGTTGAAAACTATGAAACTATGAACTCTTGAAACTCTATGAACTATGAAACTCAGTTGTTATTAATGTATTTTCTTTGTCTACATTTAATTCTGTTTACTGTTTAACAAACAAAATAATGTGCTGTGTGAAGTAGTATGGAGGAACACTATGGAGGACGCCATTTTGAAAAGACTGAATGGGAGTATACAGACCGGTTTCTTGTTTGTTCACACAACCCTGGGAAATTCATGTGCTCATTGTCTCTGCCTATGAGAAGCTAAAACTATTTCACTTTTTTTGTCATTGGTCAATCGTTCATGAGTCTTACTACCTTGGTGTTGCTTGGTGTTAGCATTGTTGCCCATTTTCCAAGTGGTGAGTTCCCTTATTAGTTCCCTTAATTACATCACTTGATGTAATTGGTTTTAGTATCACCAAGCCCAAAAAGAATTTAATCGTGAAACATCTGTTCTCCCAATGTTAGCCGTTAGCCGTTAGCCATTAAACGTTAGCTAGCAACACAATCTTCTGCATCCAAGTGTGCTACATTTAGTTACCGTCTACATACATTTTACAGGAAATACATAGGGAGAAAAAACTCATTGGCACATACTGCGCATGCTGGCAAATGTTTCCCCATGCAGGTGCACGACAGCTAGAATCTTGCCATTCCCGGCTCAGCACCCTGGCAAGCCATGTCCGCTCTCAAATGATCGGTTAAATTGCCGTAGCGCAGCATGTTAGAATGGTTTTAGAGTTTTCCCTGTGATGGGGGTAGGGAAGGTGGCTTGGCATGAATCGACTGGCCACCATCGACTTTAAACCCACGCCACGAGGTCAACAAGTAGAAGTGCCTCGGGGGCCCACAACTGGCCAAACTTATTATCGCATGAGAGAAGAAGAGGAGGAGGAGGAGGAGGAGGAGGAGAGGATGAGATGAGGTGACCGAGGGTAAGTTTGAGATGAGAGGGAGGGGAAATGACAGCTGGACAGGAAAAATAGACATAGGGGAAAAATGCGGCAATCGGGCCAATCTGGTCAAAGAAAGAAATCAGCTGATAAACACAATTCATTGATAGGGAAGGTGAAGACATGAGCCCAGGAGGGAAAACGGCCTCAGAGAGAAAGAGAGGGAGAATCCCCGCCTAAAATGACTCTGCTCCAATTAAGTGCTATCTGAACGGTGACATAGAGAAAAGGAGGGCAAAAGAGAGGGGGAGAGGGAGTCCGGGGGGGAGGAGGAGGAGGAGGAAGGAAGGAGAGGATGGGAAACGATTTGTTTCTGTCATTTTCTAGCAAGGTCGACCAGATAGGGCTGCTGTGTTATGAATTCCGCACAGCCTCTCCTCTCTCCTCCTACTTCTCCTCCTCCTCCCATTCCTCCTTCTCCTACCCCCCATCCCAAAAAAAAAAAATAGTCTGACATTGAGATCACATATTTGCGTCCTTGCAGCGCCAGGGGCAAACTGTCTTTTGCATCTTGCATCTTGGGGACTAATTTGTATTCATTCGCTTCGCACCTCCTCAGACCTCGCCAGCGAGACCCGGCTCTCGCCGTCTCCACTCTTTGATGTAAAAAAAAAAAGAAAAAAAGAGAGAATCTCTTACTTAGTTTCTGACAACGCAGGGAAAAAAGTGCCTGGTGGAGAACTTCAGACACCCCTTAGATGGATATATCGGACTGATACCAGCACTTTCCTACAACTCAGCTAGTCAGTGTCATCCACCTCTGGTATGAGGGACCGGCTAGTGAATATGTTTTTATTATTATTATTATTATTATTATTATTATTATTATTATTATTATTACTATTATTATTACATTATTATTACTATTATTACTACATTATTATTATTATTATTATTATTACTATTATTATTATTACTATTACTATTATTGTTGTTGTTATTATTATTATTATTATTATTCAGAGAAATCAATTCAGCGTGGTGCATGAAGATTTTACTCAACGGTTTCAGCTGCTAGCCCACCTAAAATCATTTTATTAGTCTGGGTTTCAGAGGTTTAGTTTCAAATCAAATCAAATCAAATCACATTTATTTGTATAGCCCTTAATCACCGTTACAGTCTCTAAGGGCTTCACAGTGCCCAACATGTGAAAATAATAAATGGTTAGTACACGACATCCCCCAGCCTTAGACCCTCAGAGAGGACAAGGAAAAACTCCCACAAACCCTCACTGGGAAAATTGGGAGAAACCTTGGGAGGGGCTACTCAGAGAGGGATCCCCCTACCAGGACGGTTGGGCGTGCAATAGATGCCGAGTTTGGGCAAGCAGCGTATACACAATATATGAAAGTTTATTTTGGTGGGACATCCAGATCTGATGGGGCGGCATCACAGCAACGGCAACTCAGTCAGCGTCATCATAGGACTAGGGGACCATGCAGGCGCCAACACTGCCCACATAGGAGAACGCAACGTCCGCTCAGTCAGCATCGTGCTAGGAGGCGGGACCAACCAGACGCCAACTCTGCCCAGATAGGAGAACGCAACGTCCGCTCAGTCAGCATCGTCCTAGGAGGCGGGACCAACCAGACGCCAACTCTGCCGGGCTGCGGCCTGGAACAGATAGGAGGCTCACCCACACACACCCATACACACACTCTCACTCACACAGACAAACATGACCAGCGTCAGTGGACAGGAGCAGGTAGACCAGGAGAATAGGACATGTAGGCAGGATGCTAGTATCCATCGGCAGGACCCTGATCTAGGATGAGCTAACTGGTCTAGCCTTACTCTGAGAAGAGACTGAGCCACTCCCTCAAGGCTGGTCAAATGACAGAGAGAATAAATGGGTTTTTAGCCTTGACTTAAAGACTTCGATAGAGCCTGCCTCTCTGACTGAGGCAGGCAGACTGTTCCATAGATAGGGAGCCCGGTAAGAGAAGGCTCTGTTACCTGCAGTTTTCTTTTTGACTGCTGGGATAGACAGGTAGCCAGCGTCCTGAGATCTGAGGGCGCGTGGCGGTTTATAAGGTTTAATCAAATCGGATAAATAGGACGGTGCCATCCCATGTAATGATTTATATGTAAGTAAAAGCACCTTAAAGTCACACCTGGCCTGAATTGGTAGCCAGTGTAATGAGGACAGGATGGGAGTTATATGGTCGAATTTCCTAGTTTTGGTCAGGATTCTGGCAGCAGCATTCTGGACCAGTTGTAGTTTTTTAGTGCGCCCAGTAGGTAAGCCCGAGAAAAGGACATTGCAATAATCGATTCTGGATGATACAAAGGCATGTACTAAAATTTCTGCGTCTGCCTCTGTTAGCATAGGTCGAATTTTAGCAATATTGCGAAGATGATAAAACGCTGATTTAGTGATCTCCTTAATGTGCAACTCGAATGAGAGGGTAGGGTCGAATTTTACCCCAAGGTTTTTAACGTATGGGCTCTGGGAGATTACACAACTATCAAAGTTAAGAGTACTATTCTCAAATAAGTGTCTATGTCTAGCCGGTCCCACAATCAGCATCTCAGTTTTGCTGCCATTAAGGAGTAGGAAGTTTAGGGACATCCAATATTTGACCTCTGATAGGCAGGCCTCTAGTTTTTGGAATTGGGTGTCATCGGTTGGTTTGACTGGTATGTAAATTTGGGTGTCATCGGCGTAGCAATGGAAGTTAATGCCAAATTTGCGAATGATGCCACCAAGTGGTAGCATATAGATAGAGAATAGCAGTGGTCCTAGGACAGAGCCTTGTGGGACACCAAAGTCCATATTGCAACACTCTGAGGTCATGTTGTTGTAAAAGACGTGGTGTGATCTATCAAGTAGGTAAGACCTAAACCAAGAAAGGGCTTTCAGATTCAGAGGCTTTTCCACCCTGACAAGAAAGAAAATAATAAATCCTTGACATTTTTAGGGATTTTCTTTTTTGCACGGATATGATTTAAAGACACTGAACATGCTGGTGCAAAATATCATCCATCGGCAGCTTCAATCCAAAAAATATTGCTACCGGTGTTCAAAAACCCATACGAGTCAAACCCTTGTTCAAACTCACCGCAGATAGAAAGCGGTTCGGTTTTTCTAAGTTTGTGTTCATCAAACGCTTTTTAAAAATAGATTTGCCCGTCTTGCTGCAAAGGGATGTTAAGGGCTTTTATGGTGAAGTCGTCAGTTACACGGCGTGTTGGGAAACGAGAGCGACGTCGTACACGTTGTGGATGTGTTAATGATTGGAGAGGTGACAGGAGGTGGAGGGCTTCCTCTTGTCCTCTGTCCCTATATCTCTTCCTTCCTCCCTTTTCTCCCCCCCCCCCACATACACACACTTATCCACTGATGTAATTGTGCCAGACAAGCGGGAATGCAGAGCCTCTCTGGGCGAAGGCAGAGCACTTGTATCATTTACAGGTTGTTTCCCACCCATAATGCACCGTGATCTGTTTAGGCCTCCACATAATGGAAGAGAGACAGCGCATTATACACAGCGCATTACTGACATCCTCAAACAACACTCTGAAAGCACTCGAAAACATCTCAGTGCGAAAGAGCGAGCGGGCGAGACTCACTGTGTGGGCGTGAGAGAAAGCGAGAGAGAGGACAAAATGGATCATGTGAGGAAGACCTGTCACTTGATAAAAATGTAACACCTCAGGGTGGTGGTTTATATCAAAAATGTGTGAATATGTGTGCGTGTGTGTAGTTATTTTTCTATAGCTTCCCCTATGAGCCCCTTTTATTGCACTGTACTTACTGTACTCACTGTAGTTAACCGATTAATCACGCAACCCATTGATCGATTGGTTGATTGATAAATATAGAGGGAGACATTTTGATGCTCCTATATGAAACAACAAAACAGAGGAAAATTAGCTTTCAAAACTCACCAAATCCCCCCCACTCTCACCCACTCAACCCACGCAACAATAACACTACCTACAGTCCAATTGACAATTAAATACAAAGTGTCAAGACGTTGTTCTCCCACTGTAAGTATGTGTCTCCTCACCTCACAGATCTGACACTCGATAATCAATCTACACCTCAGTGCTGTGGCTTGTATAGGAAATGTTAAGTTTTCTGTGAGTGTGTGTCTGTCTGAGTGTGCACAGTGTGTGTGTGTGTAGTGTACAGTGTGTATGTGTACTTGCTAACACACTGTGAGCCACGCCCGACGTTATGACTTTGGAAAATGTCCCGTTGGGATTTACAGTGACATGACACAGTATGGTACAAAATTGGAGCCAATCAGCTTTCAGTATTTTGCAATCTTTTTCCTATTTTTCTTTAATAAAAATGATTATCTAAACCTTTATTTGTAAAACTTTATTCTGTACCATAATGCAGTAAATAAACCATCATAACCATAATAAACAAGTTCTTACAGCTGTACCAAGCTGACGTTATCCTGCTACCACTCTTGACCAAACAGCATTCAGTCTACACGGTTATTACTTCTAGTATCGCAGCACTAGCTGGTTTCTCATGGGCAGGTATAGCTACTGTAACTGTAGCTACAATAATGTATTTACTAAGAGGCTTGCAAATCACTACTGTGCGCAAAAACGTAATGGTTGCAGCTTTCTCCAGTTTAGTGCCTGATTTATTAACACCACACCACCATTTAGAATAGCTGAGACCCAATGTAAGTACTGAGTGCATATGTCTACCATTGCACAGTGGAGACTGTGACACTGTACCTGTAACTGATCAGAGGCCAGAGGTTTTGTCAATGCAGGTATTGGCATTGGTCCGAGGTTCGTTTTTGTATTTCATCAATCATAGTGATAATAATGATTTGGCAATCTGTAATTTTTTTAATATCATCCTTTGACATTTGAAAGAGTCATTTTCAAATGCAACACACTCTCACCTATTTATTTGTTATTCTCTTCCTTGTTTTCTTTCTCTGCCTGTGCCTCCTCTGTGCATTAAATACAACGCACAATTATGCCCATTTAGCAAGTCAATGGGAATGATCCATTTCAATAATCTTCTTCTCTATGTTTGCACCCTACCACTTCCACTCCTCCAAATACATATGAATTGGGTCAAACGCGCTAAAAGTCTCTTGCAAAAATGTACAGGTTAGTAGATCAGAACTGGCCCTTGTGACACAACTGCATTAGCAGCACTGCAAACACGCAGCAAAACGTGGCCCTTGATGTGATACTGTTCTCATGCATTGAAACATGAGCCGCTTCCAAAATGAACACCCACAGCTTTACTTTTTTAATCCTTTATTTAATCCTTAATTGCATAATCTGGTATAATCAACGGGACCGGGGTCCTCATCCATCTCACCCCGCGTGACCGAAATACAGGAAGTACCAGTCCAGTTTTTACAACAATAGCCACCGTTTGGAAGCAATGGAAAAATGTGGACATTTTGAAGCTCACTGCATCTTCTGTCAATATGGAGCTTCATTGAAACTACTGGATGTTGTTCACTCACTACACCACTAGGACACTGCTACATCTACAGATACCACACACACACACATACACACACACATACGTTCATTCATTTAACATCAATATATCGCCACATGAATTTTGAGACATTAGTGTAGTTACCATAAACAAACCAGACCATCACTAGAAGCCTGTCAGCCTCTACCAGCCTCTACTCTGCATTTTACATTGTGTACCACCAGGTCAGATTTGGAGGGAAATCTGCTGGATTGCTTTACGCCACAAAACAGGAAGAGGGCGCTGTTCTTCCAAACGGAGCTAAAGCTTTCAGAGTTTCTGGCAACGGCAGGAAGGAAGAGGAAGGAAGATGGAAAAATCACTTCAAACATGTTGATCCTCTTCATGTTCCTTCAATATTACTTAATGTCTCCCTTTAATGTTGACGCAGATTTTGTACTCATGTACTAATGTGTTTTTGTGAATCTACACGTGTAATTTCATGACCCGGGAATGAGTCACTCATTTCCCCCGAGGCCGTATTATAACTCAGCCATGAGAGTGGTGCTCGACTGAGTCAAGAGGGTGTCAGATATAGCATGCGTCACGGTATGAGACGATGGGGAGACAGAAAGACAGAAAGAAATACGACAAAGAGAGGAAGACAGAGAGGGTGAGGGAAAGAATGGAAACAGGCTAAGAGTGGAGGGAGGGAAAAAACGACAGCGCGAACGCAGGAAGAAGATTGATGAAGACGGAGAACGGGGAAAAAGTTGTGAATTAGGTGCATTTCCATCAGCTGTGTTGAGGTGAACCCATCGCCTTCCTGAACGTCAGAAAAATGGGAAGAATCTTTCAAGAACTGATTGTCATCCTTTCCTCTGAACACGAAAACAACAAAATGCACTTGGCGATGTTGTAATAACTGAAGGCCATATAACCGCTATGGAGACTTGTTACGTGGGTAAGGTCACGGTGGAGAGAGATTTTACACGCAACATTTCAGAAAGTCTCAAAACGGGATGGAAGCCCAGCTACAGAGGGTGAGAATGAGAATGAAATGAGGGAAAAAAGAGTAAAAAAAAAAAAAAAAGAGGAAGGGACGGAGGGAGGTGCAGAGGGAGCAGAGGGTGAAGAACGGGGATACGAATTGTCACACCTTTGTATGAGCAGCCGTCTGCCGGCTCTCGGTAGCCATGGATACTACATGGCCTTTACGCATGGCAGTGCCCTGCAAGATCACACACACACACACACACATACAGAAACAAACACAGGCAAACACACACATCATGACAGAGATGCAAGAGCATGGACACACACACACACACACACACACACACACACACACACACACAGATAGAGACACACAAAGATGCATCTGCTTTTGTACAAATGCACACCTGCAAGTCAGTATAACAGAAACACACATACATACACAAAGAAACAACATTATAGCCGGTCTATCACCCACATACAGTCACATCATCACACACACACACACACACACACACACACTGCATCCCCTTGCTCTTACTACATCACCACTCATATTCAGAGGAAAGAACAACCTCTCGGGCACTACAAATTACAAATCACAGCAGCCTTTTCATCATTCCTCCCTGTTACTCGCCCTCTTTTTTCTCCTCGCTCCCTTACTTTCAAAAATGATAAGTGAGTTATAGGTAGAGGACATATTGTGTTTTACTTTTCCATTTCCATATCAAATTCACTTTATTTAAAGCATCAAACTGCAGTAGACGAGGTGTTATGGTCACTGGAGGGAAATCCAATTTTTAAAAACTTTCATGCATTTTTGTCCCCAATTTTTTCATATTTTCACGTGACTGGAACACAACGGGGTTAATACAACACGTGTTTTATTTTCACCGCACAGTTGGGATTCACTGGTGTCTTTTAAAAAAAAATATTATTCTGCCAATTTACACGTTCACAACTTTCATTAGCTACACTCAATCAGGTTTTGCCAGCTTTTCGTTTCTTTATTTTAGTTGTCAGAACTGTCTCTAATCCACTTCCACTTAACATTAAAAATGTCTTAAAGAGTCTTAAATTTGGCAGTCAGAAGCCTGCGGATACTTTGTTTTCATCGCGTGTTTAAGGTGTTTGATTGGCAACGTGACCGACGTGTGCGTTGTCCCAGATAGCGCTAGCTAAGTGGAAATGACACATCCTAAATAAGACTGCTGTGTTACCTGCAGTTCACAGTTTAAAGATATGTGTGTGTGTGCATTTGAACTCATCATATTGCATTTATGTAGCAGGGTCCTTTTAGAGAATTTGGCCCCTGCCATAGTCTGTGCACGCCACTAGGCATAGCTTCTCAGATTTACTCAGCCTGTTTGTTATTCTGTTATTATTTGCAAGGGCTCTCGTTGCCTCTAGCCTCCCATCTCCCCCTCCGCCTTGCATGCAGCACCTTCCAGAGTTTTTGTCACCCTTGGTAAAACTGAGCCAGAACACAGTTAAAAAAAAAAAAAGAACTCTCCCTCTCCCTTTCCCACCTCTCCTGTCAGTCCACGCTGCGGACTGTCGAACAAAAGTACAGATGACATGAAAATAAACGTGACTAATAGGTGACAAAATAAGGAGGATTTAATTGACTTTGCAACCAGGGAGGTCAATATTTGTGAGCTTGCACTTGAAAAGGTGCTACATGCAGCATTTGTCAAATTGTGACACCTTGGTATACTGTAAACGGTGGAGACGATTGGTAGCCGCCTCCATCTCACAACGGTGGTATTGATCGTGCTAGTGAGACCACATTTCCCATAATCCCTGTTGCTTCCTGTCACAAAGAGGATGTTGCGGATGTTAAAGATGTTGAGGATGTGGTTTTTCCATCTTCCCTTTCTCTCCTTCCACCATCTACCGTTGCCATAAACTCTTTAGCTTTAGCTCCATCTGGAAGAACAGCGCCCTCTTCCTGTTTTGTGCCGTAAAGCAATCCAGCAGGTTTCCCGCCAAATCCGACCCGGTGGTACACAATGTAAAATGCAGCGTAGATGGTCTTGTTTGTTTACCGTAAGTATACTACTGTCTCAAAATGTGTGTGGTAATGATTCATTAATGTTAACCTGCTACACATGGCACCTTTTTATATAATATGAATAATCTTTGGATGAAAAAGTAGAATGGCATGGTGGCTCAGCGGTTAGCGCTGTTTCCTGGGTTTCATTCCTGGTCCTTTCTGCGTGGAGTTTGTGTGTTTCCTCCAAGTCAAGTGAATCTGATGCAAGCTGGGATAGGCTCCAGCACAAATATATATTATACAATAGGGAAATGACTGAATAAAAGAACAGCATTTTCAAAAGTGAGTCTGAGCACAAAACATGGCTCATTGGTTTGCATTTGTTGTTTTTCTTACATAATCACAGATTGTAAGGCCCACAACACCTCTAGAGAGATCAGCAGTAAAAGAAACAAAATCCCAGAATCCCTTTCTCTTGCTGTCCCTCACAATCTCTCCCTTTCCCACACTCTTATCTTTCTCCCCCCCTTTATATCTCCCTGCACGTCTTCTAATCATATCCAAGCTACGTTACATTTATATGATGCACGCAAATGTGAGCTAGTGCCCGGACAAATACAAGTGTGTGTGTGTGTGTGTGTGTGTGTGTGTGTGTGATCGCTACAGCTGTTCTGTCAGGGGAGAGAACCTTACAAGACTGCTGCATGTGACAGAGGAGTCAGTACAGCAAAAAAACATATGCTGCATTTTTATCATCGCAGCACACTGACACAAAAAACACACACAGTGGCGCGACTGCACACACTCCCGTCGACACAAGTGAGCATTCCACGTGCTCATTTCACACACACACACACACACACACACGCACACACACACCGAACCACACACTGCTTCATTTATCAGTGGTGCATTATTTATCAGCGGCAGCGTTGCTACTCCTCAAGGTATTTACAGCAGGGAATACATTAGCAGTGAAGAATGCTGGATGGGAAAAATTAACATTCCTCTGATTTAAAATGCACATCGCAGCTCTTACTGGAACAATCTGGACCGGACTGGTCCCACTAAGCACAACTGGGACAGGCTTCCCAGAAACGCTTGGCCGTATTCTGTTGTTAATTAGAAACCTCATCTCATCCTATCTCATGTAATCACTGCAGTGTTGGGCAGTAATGTTATATGTATAATACAGTAATGTTATTACCACTAATGTGGTAATGAATTACTACAGTAATTCAATTTGAGTCATTGCCACCCCATGCCCAGATTCCTTTTCCCTCATAATCAGTCCGTCATCCTGTCACACTGACGTAGTTTAGATGAGAAATGGTAAAATAGTTGATGTTACGGAGCAAAATCCAGACATTGACTATTGGACATCGCCTCTTTTTGGGTTCCTGACCAATCACGGGGAGAGGAAACTGCGGGCCCGGCGCCAGGATGAAGTGACTGAGGGGGCTGTTAAGAATTGCAAAATTCATTGATTTAACCATGCAATAGCCTGAGAAAGGGTAAATAACAACAACATAAGGCTACTGTTTCAAAATCAAAGAATACATTTATTAAACAGCACTCACATAAGAACGGAGTGGTAGCAGAGTGCTAAATATTTTCTCTGTCAAAATCAGCAGGGGGAGGCGTGTAGAAACAGCTGTTTGCGGCTTGCAGCTCTCTCTCTCTCTCTCTCTCTCTCTCTCTCTCTCTCTCTCTCTCTCTCTACAATGGGGGGGAAATGGAATTAGGGCCGAAAGTTGTATTTACAACCACGAAAAGCAAGCAGGCTAAGAAACCGAACTAAGTGACATGTCTGTCTGTCTGTCGATCTCTTCTGCTCCGTTTCAGTACTATGGACGCCCTAACATACACCGATGCACATATTTTTCTATAGATACATAAAGCTTAAACAGAGGGGGCCAAAAATACAACTGAGGACCCCTTAAGACCCCTTGTGGCGCGTGACCTGATTTCCGAAGACGCGAGAGGATGCAATCTGCAAGTTCAGTGGCGCACCACAAAAAGTAGCAGTGACAATTTACCGCCCCCTTGGGAGTAATAAATAGTATTGAAATGATGATGATTAACACGATAATGATGATGAGTATCATACTGCGTTTTGGACTCATCAGCCCAACACAGTTCAGCTAGGCAGGGGGTGAAATCTTTGAAATGATCGAAATAATAATATTTTTTTTATTTTCTGCTGTAATAAAGAAAGCATCTTCTCTAAATTTCTGGTTTACTGTCATCTAATCCGGCTGGGCCCCCGAAGCAAGGCCCAAGGACCCGCAGAGGTCCTTAAGAGGCTTTAAGGGGACTTAACGTGAAAAAGTTTGACTCCCGATATAGTCAACTCAGACAGCTTTTCCGCCATCGTGTTTATGAGATACCAGACGTTCAAAGGATACTTTTGAGAAGAATATTTGGAATATGAGTCTGTTATTTTGCTGAAGCGAAAAGGGCAACGGCCAGAAACGCTGAGATAAAGGGATTTCATCAGGGTCATAGCGAGAAGGAAAATATCAAGTCGAAGGAAAGCAAGTAATTACCAACCCTATTGTGGAGACTATTTAACTCTTCGCAGGATCTGAATCCTATTCAAAGTCTGAAGGATAAGTGCAACCAACGCAACCCACGGCAATTAAGACAGACGGCAGCGGCGAAGACCTGTGACTTCTGTGGGTTTTTTAGATTAATAAGGCATTGTTTCACTTCTTCTCTCCTTTTTTGTTTGTCCAAATCTATGAAGGACCCTTTTGACTTGCTGATGTCATATTAAACACAAGGCCAATACTCAATCTGCCTCTTAGTGTGCTGCCTTTTAAAGTCCAACTACATGCGCACTGTGTCAAAGAAAAGGTACTTTTTGGGTTTTTTTTGCAGTCGAAAAATGTGTAGGCTGGCTGAAAGCAGCTGGGAGGGTTTCTGACAACGGGAGAAACAAATTCAAGATGTGTAAATGCCTTCGAGGCACAAAGGGGGGGGGGGCTTACCGGAACGAGCTAAAGAGTTGAAAGTCCGAACTCGAAAAGTAAAGCACTTCAGGTGGAGTAAAGTATCAGGGATTATTAGACATTTTGAGGAAGATCAAAATTAGATCTACAACACCCATCTTGCATTTAAATGAGAGAGGGGGAAAAAAAGACACACAAAAAAAAAGAGCTAACGCCGGCTGAATGTTGCCATGGTGTGAAACAGAGTTCTGGGAAAAAGGGAGTAAAATATCAGCCTGATCCTGAAATGTCTCAGGCAGATGAGGTGATGATTTGACACAGCGCCAAATGTGTTGTAGATCTATGAGGTTTGTTGCAACATCAGCACCAGTAGTCATCAGCTCGCTATATTTGGTCCTGTGATTGTTCGAGTCACAATAGCAAAAGCAGTTTCTCAGACTTTATGTTGTTGGGGGCCAGGACAGACTGGTCACGGATCTGTCAGCCATATGGCAGGGACCAGTTTGAGAATTACTGCTGATGATATTTCTGTTTCTATTCATTTCCTCACCCAGTTGATTACCAAGTGTTTCTCCCAAGCCTCATGTTTTTTTCCTCAGCACCAAAGCTGACTTTGTAGACTATTGTAGGCTCTCTAACAATAATGCACCTGTTCTCTAGGCTGTCTGAAGTCATTTGCGTCATGGGGCTATCAAAGTTGCAACAGAGAAGAGCGTCCCATCCCCCCCACAACGCTGTAGATTCACCCTATTTCAATCAGGTGAGACTAGGTTTACAAATTCAGACATGATTTACTGAAATCAATAAAAAGACAGGCTTTGGGTGTAAACTCCAAGAAATACTTAATTCATGGAATGAAGATCCCCATGAATAGAAACATGCCCAGAACATGAAATAGAAAGAATAGAAACCCCACTGGGTTATCTGATGGATGCTGGTGGTGGTGGGAGAGGTGGCGCGCAGGACTACAGCAGCAACAAGACTTGACAGTGGCGGGAAGATCTAAGGGAGTAAATGTAGAAGGTATCGGTTTGTGATTGGTTCCCAGAGTCGGTGTGAGAGACGGTATGTGAATGTGCCGACTTGGGTGGTTGGATGATGCGATGCAAGACTGAAAGGGTGTATTCGCCTCAACTGATTGGATAATAAGAAAGAGAGAAAGAGTAGTGGAATGGATGAGATGAAATGCTGGTGTCGACTATGGTCGCTGGTGGGAAATCGTCTGCACACACACAGGAAGCGATGAATCAAAACTTAAGAGCAAAATCCCAAAGTGGCTCCTGAACTCCATCCAGAGAAAGCTGAACTCACCGACCATGGCTGAACCTCTTCACCACCTCCACCCGCACCACACACTAAGAAGACGACATCTAGCTTACTGACATCACCATACAGGATTTCTGGGTAGTGAAGTCCTTCAAACTTTCAAAAATTGAAATAGTTGCCTCACCAACTCACATTAGATCACACGTCCCTTTGGTATCCTTCGGTAACAACAGACCACAGGCCAGTCCGGTTAGCAAGCAGGAGTGTGACGTTTACTGACGTCGCGCCACGTGACTTCTGGGTATTGACGTTCAAACAGTTACCTCTCACTGCAGCTTTGACCAATCTATCTCATGTTGTGGGCACTTAGGACTGTGATATCAGAATAACACAGCTGGTTGCTTCATATATATTTCTAATTTTCCAGTCAAGAATCATCAGCTGTTCGCTTCCTGTGACTCAACTTAATAAATATGCTTGAGAAATGCTGGCGGAGCCGAGCTCAGCCGTGGCAACATGGTGAGCCTTTAATTTGAAAATGCTACATTTTTCCGCTGGGAAAAAAATAGTACATGCACACAAACATACACACACACACACACACACACACACACACCATCATACAGTTGGACCATTCCAGGTGTTTTGTCAAGAACGATCAGAAAACCAGATGTAAAATGTTTTCTCTTTTTCTCATTTATTGGGTTAATAAGAAATATTGTGCTTTTATGTTTGTGTGAAAAATGGAAGGATGCGTTTGGGTGACTACACACACACACATAGCCCAGGATGTGCAAGAAAAGAGAAGGGCAAGTCAATTCCTTGGTCCAACCAAGCACATCATTCCATGTTTAGCTCCATTTAGTTTTCAGCCGATTTTGTTTAGGCCTCAACAGTCCCCGCAGAGCAGGTCTGAGACGAGAGAAAATCCATTCAGAACAATGGAACAAATGGATGGAGACGGAGAGAGCCAGCGAAGGTGGAGAGGCAGAGAGAGAAAGAGAGAAAGAGAATACACAGCAACAGCTAGAGAGTGACGGAGAAAGGGAAAAGGCAACGGGGTAACCACACCAATCAAAACAAGCAGAAAATAGGAAAGTGGAGCGCGGCAATCGTCAATCTTTTCAGACTGAGCGATTGCGGCGGCGTTTGTGTCTCGGGGAAGCTCCGCGCCGATGCCACGGCTGTTATCGGGACAGAGCACTGATAGGCTTGCTGGGCCGGTATAGGGCGAGACACCACCAGACATTATCATGAAGCAAACAACCACCAATTTAATAAAAGATTTTTTTTTTTTTTTACGTTTTCAGAGTAGCATTGATTGACTTTAAAAGACACCACTATGATGTGTACACTACTTTGATTGAGTATTTTCAGTTTTATACATACCATCGCTTTGGTAACTGTTGTACTGCATGCAACCAGCAATACCCAAGAAGCCCAGATCAGTTAATAAAACACATTTTGGGCACCAAGCAGGTATTTCTTCCTTTTAATTAAAAACTTTTGTCTGCATCCAGCTCTTGCGATGGGATTTTTGGATGCACGTAAAACTTCTTCCTTTCTCGGAGAAGTTCGTTAACCCTAAATAAGGGGCTCAAAACCTTTTTGTTTTCCGGCAACACTCCAGTCCCTTTGCTATTTTTCAGAACTTGGTCCAATTCCAGCCGGTGAAACAATGAGCCTTTAGCTCTAATAGCTCTTTTATTTACTGCCTGAACAAAAAAAAAACACGAGCATGAATCACAGCCTTGTGACGCACTAATTTAACAATTTCTTTTATGATTTTAAAAGCACATGCTTGATTTAGTTTTCTTTGCAAGTGAAATGGCCACTTCAGAGGCTGCACAGACGCCTCGTCAAGTTAAACCAAATGCATCTATTTCATTTTTTTCAGCAAATGTGACATGAATGCAGAACCAAATCTGAATCCAGACAGCACAGAAAGCCTTTCAGTTTCTCTTTCTTTCTTTTCAATACTGTCTTTCTCTCACAATGTGTTCCCAATCCTTACTCTTTCTATTTTTCTTCTATTCTTCCATTCTCCCTTTTTATACATAATGCACAAAAAAGAAATCACATAAAACCAAGAAAACCAACACAATAGGAACTGTGATCACCACTTTTGGACCTACTCAAAACGCCTGGCGAGTTGAATCACGCCCACGTATTGTCTTTTTCAGCCAGACTGACATGAATGCGGAAAGCGAAAATCTGGATCCATCCAGTAAAAAAAAAAGCCTCTCTGCGCCTCCTCCAGCTATGAAGTGGAGCAGAAAAAAATAATGTGGAGTGGTCATTGACAAAAGTTGAACAAAGAAAGCCAACATTTCTATGCCACGTACCCACTCGACAAGCTGAACTGCCGCGATCCGGCAGGCTTTTTATCTGAACTGGGTCTACAGCGCTTCTCAAGCATTGTTTGGCAGTGATTCACGCGTTGTGGATGAAATATTTTTCTTTCATCCTCACTTTTGAACCAACCTTTTTACATTTTTTTACCCCATAAGACCTTGTTAGCATCGCTATCATGCCTCATTAATACCGGTGGTATCCTAGC
Source organism: Hoplostethus atlanticus (assembly GCA_034670405.1). NCBI lineage: Eukaryota > Metazoa > Chordata > Actinopteri > Trachichthyiformes > Trachichthyidae > Hoplostethus > Hoplostethus atlanticus. The sequence goes on from JAXDDX010000090.1 coordinate 1,166,692, forward strand.
CCGAAGCTATCAGACTGAATTAGGATGCTCAAGTGCTGAGGAATGCTAAAAGTGCCAACAACCCAGTGCCAATACGGTAACTTTCCTCCACGAGATTAAACGTGAACGGATGAAAAACTCTTATGTGTCAACCATGTGCTTTTAACCACTGCACCGCCTCAAGATACGAGACATACCCTATTATGGCAGCTTTACAGCTAATTTGTTAATTTCCTCCTCTGAGTTTAGCCAGAGAACAACGCCGCTGGTTGGTGAGCCGCGAGTGTGCCTTATCCTTAAACAGGGACAATTGGCCACTGTGTGTTTGTTTGTGAAGAGACACATTGTTCTACATGCAGACAAATACGGAACCCTGCCAACTCTCCCTTTGTGCAATCTCCAGCTTAGCTTCGATACTATTATGCACAGATTGAATAGGAAATATGGGCCAAATCTTGGCAGAGATGCGGCGTGTATTCTGCAGTCTTCAAATGAATCCAGGATGAATATGAATGGGAGTATCTTGACCCGGTTAGCGATCATTAAAAGGTATAATGCAACAATGCCGCTTCAATGAGCTAAGCCTGTTGAAAGAGGGGTCCCAGACGCAGGGTTCGTCCCAGCCCAGAGAACGACTTATCGCAATGGTGCAGTGTCATAACATAAGCACGTCCAACGGGCTGCTTGCGTAAGCTGCCGCGCCCGACCTCATAAACTCGGCGTGAACTTTTTTGTATACGCAGGATGCAGGGGCTTGAAACGAACACGTCACCGCCAGCCAAATGTCTGTCAGTCAGCTCTACCGCTTCAGCAGGTAACCAGCCTGCGCTCGGGCTTTTCTCTTCTCAACGCCGCTTTGGCAGAAATGAAATGAAATTGGCTGGCGATACTCTCAGTGCATGAGCCAGGGTGCCTCAACCCAGATTTTGAAAAAGTACAGATCTGCAGCCTAACCCGATTCACTCATACAGTACATGAGCTGGAAAGGGAAGAGATGTTTTGTTCAAACATTTTGCTTTGTGTTTTGAAGATTTATTGGGAAAAACCCACTGTGCACACCCTATTTTAGATCAAATGAATAGCTTGGTGCGGAAAACCAAATGCTCATAATATCAAAATACACAAAGTGTATTCAAGTGTACTCAAGAAATTGGTGAAAAAGAAAAAAGACTTGTACTTTATATAGACTTCCATTTTTTACTTTTTAATATGCATTAAAAAAAAAAAAACAGAAAAAAAATATTGGAGAAAAAATATCTTTGATCTTTCCCAGGTTGAGTTCACTTTCTATATTTTGACATTTTGCAGACAGGAACTTGTTATGGCATTAATGACACTCACCAGCTCCTCTAAAAGTAGCGGTAATGCGCCTCAAAAAACGAGATGGAAGGGGATAAGGGGAGAGATGTGAAAGGAAAGAAAAGTACTATGTTGCTGTCAAAATAGTGTATGCTAAAATTGGTAGCTTGAAGTCTACTATCACACATGTTAATGTGTTAGCATGGAGCCTACTATGACTCAACATGGTGTATGCTACAGTGTTAGCATGGAGCCTACTATCACTCAACATGGTGTATGCTACAGTGTTAGTATGGAGCCTACGATCACTCAACATAGTGTATGCTAAACTGTTAGCAAGAAGCCTACTATCTCAGCATTGTGTACGCTAAAGTGTTTGCATGGAGCCTACTATCACTCAACATAGTGTACGCTAAAGTGTTAGCATAGAGCCTACTATCACTCAACATAGTGTACGCTAAAGTGTTAGCATGGAGCCTACTATCACTCAACATAGTGTACGCTAAAGTGTTAGCATAGAGCCTACTATCACTCAACATAGTGTACGCTTAAGTGTTAGCATGGAGCCTACTATCACTCAACATAGTGTATGCTAAAGTGTTAGCGTGGAGCCTACTATCACTCAACATAGTGTACACTAATGTGTTAGCATCAAGCCTACTATCACTCAACATAGTGTATGCTAAAGTGTTAGCATGAAGCACCGGAGCCAATGATCTACCAGGGACACGTGGATGATTTTGGTGTCAATGTTCCCATCACTTAACAGATTAGTTAATCAACTCACTGAATGGCTGAATGAATAAAGGTCGAACTTTTTCACCCAGTGGACCATTTGCCCCAACATGGTTACGATACAGTACAGGCAACATATAGTGAGGTCTTATATATGGTAATATATATATATATATTACTGTATATACTCAAAATGGCTCAGCCACCTCTACACACAAGCCTGGATCTAGAACACATTACAAGGTGTGTAGTGCATGTGTGCGTCTGTGTATGGGTGTGTGTGTGTGTGTGTGTCAATTACTGTCAGCAGGTGCTAACAGATGAGCGACGGGCACTGTGCCACTTAGGCCATTTAGCTGCTACCTTGAGATGACATGACATACATTCATCAAATGCCTCACTAGCTACTAGACAACATACACACCCACACACTCCCACAGACACAAACAGTTTAGGTAGTGGCCTGTTGCACAATGCACCCCTTGAGAGCATAGATACACACACACTGTAGCCTTGGATAGTGATATGATAGTTATTGTCTGATGTTGGGCGGGGCTATATGGTGAGGTTGTGTACTAACACACACAAACATGCTCCCTACCTATTCCCTTTACTCTACTCTTTCTCTTTACTCGCCCACACTGTCTCCTGCCACATCCTCTTACACCCCTCCCACCGACACACACACATACAGTATGTTTTCTCCACCGACAGCAGTGTCCAGGGGTGTGTGTTGAAGTTACAAAGTTTAAGGAGGAAACAAGACACACTTCAATCTGATCTGGGGCTGTAGAAAAAACCTATAGCATTGTACTGTGCATGTCTGAATGTGTATGTGTGTGTGTCTAAATCGATATCACCAGACCTGATCTCACCTTATACTAGGACCCTGCTGTCAACAGTACAACAGTATCTACAGGATCAAGGAAGAGCTGCAGGGCAGAAATGGGCACAGCCGCAACCTTGAATGGAGTCATACCACCTTCAGTGCTGTATATCACCTGGAATTTAAAATAGAGAACACTGACCTCTCCAATATTAATGCCTGTGTGTTCCCTTGACTCATCTGTATGGCATGAAATCCCCCCACGGCTCGAAAGCTTGAAACTAGTTTTAAAAGCTCAGTTTTGAATCTTTGCGGCAATTAATTAAAACTCATATTTGAGGTGCTTTGGTCAGAAGACAATTTTGCAAACTTGAAATACAAAAGTCTGTTTTTCTAATTCCAGTTTCAATACTTGTGTAAAGCCACAGCACTCTTTTCACAAAGTTCCAGCGCTTAATCTTCAGCCTTACTGGGATTTCTGTCAGTGTTTTCTCAGGGGAGTAGCTTGTACTTGATGTCCTTTTAATGGCAGTAATGTATCCCAGAGTTTCCTACCATTGCATAGAAATCCTGTAATAACAGTAATGATAATAATGATCACCATCTTTATCAAGCACTTTTCTTTGCAAAGTGCTTTACAAATAGGTGAAAAAGAAAATCAACAGTGAAAGCAAAGAAAGCGAGGGAAGAAATACAAAAGCGAGGCGAGGAACATGAAAGCAAACCATAAATAAGGAGGTGCAACACAAATAATAAAAGGTCAGAACATAAAAGCAGGTCTATAAAAATACGCTTTAAGAGGTGATTCAATGATTGATGCAGGTTTAGCCAGCCTAAGCTCCTCCAAAGTCTGGGGTGGTAGGAGACCCTATCGCCTCTGTAGGGTTCATTCATTAAACCCCATGATTATTGCGTGCCGTAGTGCAAAATCGGCAACCCGCTATTTAGACCTGATTCATAATTGCCGTGACAGTCGGATCACCTGTGCCATGTTCTGAGCGACGGGCACTGATGACAGCCAATCAAATCACAATAATGAAGTGTTGCACATAAGCTACTTATTGCAACTGATTTGCAGTCAAGACATGACCAATAAGGAAAGACAGCAAAGGCTCAGTTGCAACAAAAGAGGCGGTGGGAAATGCCTGTGCGTTCCTAGAGATAGTTTTCAAATTCAAACTTTCTATTAAATATGGATTTCATAAATAGCAGTAATATTTCCATCTGATTAAAACAACACTGGAGAAGGTTTTTTTTGTATTTTGTTTCGCCACGATGCGCTTCGGTAAATCAACTTCTCACAGATTGTCTCAGAGCCTAAAGTCGATTTTAAACACCGCCCCCCCCACCCTATGTGTATGTATAGTAGGTGATTTTGAGCTTGTTTTTCATCATCCCAGAAGCACTACAGTGTGTTCAAGACAGATTGTTGTTGGTAAATTGCTAAAATTGACATATTTGACATGTTATCGTATAAGTCAAAGTAGAACATCCTACATAGAATAGCACTCTGGGAAATTCTTTTAAGTATTTGATATTAAACATAAATATCAAAATTGAAAGTTCAGTATATTGCTAGAAAGTGTCCCTTGTCATTGCATTAACCCTTGTAGTCGAAGGTCATGTCCAGTCATGCTTTCTCTTACCGCTTTCTCTTCAGGTTGCAGGAAGCAGGTTACGTGATCTCATCAGATGTATTGTTATAAGGCGCCGTTTCTGTCAAGAGTAGGATATTGGATTTAAAAGTCAGCGGAGTAAAAGCGCAGAGGTCCCCAAAACTGAAATGCACAGCTTTTCACACACTTTGTCATCCCTTCCACTTTCAATATACTGTACATCTACGCCAACTTCATTCTCTTACCGGTATAGACTCATGTCAATATAATGCCTATAATATGCAACATGCCCTGTCCTTGACGCACTCAGCAGAAAACTATAATGAGCTTGATCAGTCGGAGTGCATCGCTGAGGCCCGTTACGCCCTGATCGACAGGATGCCAATGTGTGCCAAGCGTAAGTGACTGATGTTTCCAACCTGAAGTGTGGAAGGAAGACAGCCCATTTTAAAGGACGCGACCACCGCCGTCGTCCTCAACAAAACCTTCACTATATGCATCGTGGTGGCGCAGCAGACGAAGGTGCAGAGAATATAGAACTAGAAGGTCGAGCGGTAATCCAAAGGTCACCAAGGGTCCTTAAAGGTACTACGTGTCGCATTTTAACATCAATAAAATCACCACATTCATTTTGAGACATTAGCGTAACTACTGTGAACAAACAAGACCGTCACCGAGGAGACCGGCAGCCTTTAGCGGCCTCTACACTGCATTTTACATTGTGTGCCACCATGTCGGATTTGGGGGGAAATCAGCTGGATTGCTTTACGGCACAAAAAATAACTTTGCAACAGGAAGCAATGGGATTTATGGGAAATGTGGTCTTAAATTTGAGAAACACAAAATGCTACATGTAGCACCTAGTCTGTTCATTTGTTGCATGGAGCTTTCCAATTAGCTGCTTCTATGTAGTTCCACAGACTCAATAGGTCTTAGAAACTAAAGTCAAAGGACAGTGTTGATAAAGCATCTCATTTGCTGGCAGAAGGCACAGTGTGTGTAAGCAAGTTATTTTGGCTTGACCTGACAAGTCTGGGTATTCATTATGTATGATCTAAATTGTTAATTACCTAGCCACTACGTAGCATACTCTGTAATATGGCATGACAAGCCTGGCTAGTTTGTTCATTATCCAGCCTCAACCTAGCATATAATCTAGCATGACAAGCTACACTGCTCTACATGTGCAGGTTTCTAATGATTTTCGCGTCTTCATCTCAAGGACACTACAAGGGTACAGATTTTCTTCTGATTGTTGGGTTGGTCGGGACGTTGCAAGGCTTATGGGTATTGTAGTTCTCATGAATACGTCAGCACCTGACAGTGAAAGAGTTTCTCAAAACGGAGGTTGAAACATTGATAATCAATGGCCCGATGAAAGGTTTCCCTACCCAGTAGAAGACACTCAACCAACCATACACCGTGATTCTATTGCTGATAACTGATACCAAGCAGGCTAACTGGGGAAAACTCTACCTTTAGCTCCTTCCTTCCCATGATTCCTGTCACTCTATGTGCTGTCTTGAAAAAGCATTGTTTTGGACACTATCGCTGATGAGAAAATATGTCAATTAAAAAAGAAAAAGTACTTCCCATGAATCAAAGTACAACAGTAGACTGCTACTGCATAAGAACTTAAACTTGGAACAAAAAACGGGGATGGACACCTAATAAGTGATCAAATTAGATAAAAAATACAGGAGGGAAAATTTGAATTAATTAAATTATAAATAAATAAAAATATTAAAAAATATATAATAAAATATAAATATATAAAAATAAAAAATAAATATAAAAATACATAAAACATATAGTAAAACATTTCTATAATAAACTATATAGACAATAATAAGCATATTATAGTTATATAGACATACTGTATGCCAACAGTTTCAACACGTTAAGGAGAATGCAGCATTAAATACTGAGGAAACAAAATATTTACAATATGAAAAATCTATCAAAATATGACATATGTAAACACGACAGCTAATAAAAAGGTCGTTAGGCAGTTTTGCAAAGGCTGCTTAGAGGATTCTTTTCTCTGAAAATATAATAAATTATCCTGCTTAACCTGCTTGTTGAACATTGCAGGACCAATTAGTAATGAATGCACACAGTTGTAATCTGTTGGAGTGCATTCTGGGGAGCACCTACTGTTACTCCATCTACCACCTCACGCCTCGGCATTACTGTGTGTGTGTGTGTGTGTGTGTTTGTGTGTGTACGCACACGTGCAAATGCGTATACGTGTGTGCGCCTCACCGGCCCCGACACGGACGCCCGAATAATGAAGTTTCCATCTTTAAAGAGCTTAAACAGTTTTTTTGCGGGAGCGCTGCGGGTCCCTCCGGCAAAATATGGATCTGTTTTCAGCCTCCATCAAACGTCGGAGGGAGAATTCACATTTACAGATAATCTAATAGTCTCCTGCTCCGGCATCTGTACAGAGCGCCAATCTGTTTGTCCTTGGCTCTGACTTATCTCTGCCGCTTTTGTTGCGTCTTGTTTCAATATTCTTCACCCGGGGCAAAACCACTTTTAGGCATATTAATGGCTGACCCTGAAACTTCCTTGGGAGTCAAAGTAAACGGGCTCTGACCGCACTCCCACCTGATCCACACACAAACGAAAAGCTTCCTTCCCAAACTCTGCGTATAAATGGGTTTCACTTTCAAAACTCACTGTATAGCCGCTTCCCAGCCAGTCCTGGGATTTGAGCTGACGACCTTCCCGTCACAAATCCACCTCTGACCTCTAGGCCACGTAGATGCAGAGCTGAGAAAGTGCCCCCCCCTCCCAAAAAAAAATAAAATCAATCACCGATATCAAACAGCGGCTGGCGCTAATGGTTAACAGCTGATTTTCTGAGATTAGCAGAAGAGGCATCCCTTCCTGTTGAGCCTGGGCCAAACAGAGCAGGAGGATACAAAAGGATGAAAAGGATCACCCAGTTGGCTGGCCGCTTCCCTCTTTCTCTCAGTGAGCTTCAGTCTCACAACATCCACTCCCAAGGCTCTGAGGAACTTCCTCATCTTTCCTTTTCCTCTCCTCATCTCCTCGTCGTTCCCCCTCTTGTTTAAAATCTCTTGCAGGAGGCAGCGAAACTCCTAAAGCTCCTGCGACCTTTCTATCCACTTTCCATGGGAACAAATCTCTCTCCCCGCTCAATCTCATCTCATAATGCCCTGGCAGATGCCTCCTTTCCTTCCTCTCTCTCCCATCCCGCCTGTTCGTCTCGCTCGAACCTGCATTTTCATTTTGTTTTTTTGCTGCTAAGCGCTCATCGCTGTGGTGTTTCTCAATGCACTTCCCGGAGATCACAAACAGTGTGTCCGGTACCGGTTCTGATGAAGTTTCTGTAGGTGGCGGTCTTTTCTTTGTCTGTTCAACCACGGTGGCCATCGCTGCTCATGCTAACTACCCAGTTCTTCCGGAAACATAAAACGCATCACTTCCTGTATCCAGGATTTTTCCCCAGGAAAGACCTACCAGAGACCGAGTGATTAGAACAGCAAATGTAAAAGCTTTCATTAACTGGCTAGAGGTTGAATCACTACTGTGTTATATGAATCAGATAGAGAGTAGCAGAACAGACAATTAACTTCATGAAAGTGTCACAGATTAAACAAAGTCACAAATCAGAGCTTGGTTCACATTTATCGGTGTGCTTGTAGACTGGACCACTGCAGCTATCATGTGTCTTACCCTCAGAACAATGGAAGGTGTAGAATTACATACACTATATGGCCAAAAGTCAGTGGACACCCCTACTAATTATTGAGTTCAGGTGTTTTTCAGGGTATGGGCTTGGCCCCTTAGTTCCAGTGAAGGGTAATATTATTGCTACAGGATACCAAGACATTTTAGCCAATTGGGCGCTTCCAACTTTGTGGCAACAGTTTGGGGAAGGCCCTTTGCTGTTCCAACATGACTGTGTCCCTGTGCACAAAACGAGGTCCATAAAGACATGGTTAGACGAGTTTGGTGTGGAGGAACTCGATTGGCCTGCACAGAGCCCTGACCTCAACCCCATTGAACACCTTTGGGAGGAATTAGAACGCCGATTGAGAGCCAGGCCTTCTCGTCCAACATCACTGCCTGACCTCACAAAGTCCCACAGACACACTCCAAAAGCTTGTGGAAAGCCTTCCCAGAAGAGTGGGGGGTGGGGTGGGGGGGTGGGATGGGATGTCCAGCAAGCTCATATAGGTGTGATGGTCAGGTGTCCACTGACTTTTGGCCATATAGTGTACATACATATTGCTATGCATGTTAAGCATTGCAAGACCATTACAGTTTGCATGTATAAAGTCTTCTTAATAGCTTATATGCTTTTTACAGTCTTATTTTGGGTAAGCCGCTTACGTGCATCTTCATATCCTATTCATAAATATCTCTTTATACATGACTAAACAGAATATCCAAAATGGAACGCAGACGGCGGCAACACAAAACCTTATAAGGTGTATAATTAATGCTACATATTGTATCCCAAGTATCATACGTGGGTTAATCGTACTAGGGGAGAAGTTTTTATTAGCACGATATCAAGTTTACATGCACCAACTCAAGGTTGAAAGCCTGCGCATTCCAGTTAATAAGGGAATACCACTGTGCATGGAAAGAGTGTAAACTGTCTTTATCACCCATGACAAAATGGATCTACTCTACTAAACCGTGCGACATGGGCAGAATGACAGTGAGAGCACTCCACCGCTTCCTGCTCGCGTGGCACCTAAACAATTGCAACAGAAGATGCACTTAACACTAACTGTTGTGCGTTGCCAAAGCCAGACTGTGTCTCTACCATTATCCTGCTGGTCGAGTGGCCACACACACACACACACCATCACACACAATTGCGCTTCACTAAATTACGGCATTACCCCTCTTGAAAATGAGTGCATACACCACTCGACAGTGCGAACGCTCAGATTCCACACTGAACTACGGTAACAGCTCTCAGATGTCACATAAGCAAACCATTCAGCTTCCCACAATGTTTATACACACAGGACATTTCAACACACTGTCCAAGTGTGAGATTCTTCACAGGGGTAGTTCATTTGCCTTTCAAATAGAGCAGCGGCGTTAGCGTAGCTTTGATAAACAGCGACCTACTCTGTAGGTGGTCAGAGAGCACTCAAGAGGCCTACGATGCAATCTTCAGGCTCCCCCATAATGCAGTCAAGTGTTTACAGCAGATATGCATTATGCAAGCCATTCGCAAAAAAACGAGTGTGTAGCGTGTTAGCAGGATGACGGGCTACACCGCCACGAGCACAGAGTAAACTGCTCTCCCTGTCTGTCTTTGTCTTTTTTTTCCTCAGTCATACTGTTCAACACACACAATTAAGTTCTGCATCATCCGATGAAGATGTGCGTGCAAACACAATAAACCACCCTCTTACTTTCCCGGTCTTTCTTTCTCTCGCAAACAATGAGCTTTAAATGGGATATTGTAAAAAAAAAAAAAAAAAAAAAAAAAAAGGAGATCTAACGTCTTTGCAAATTCCCTGAAACTGTCTGTTTTTCCTTCTCTTTATGACACCGATTCAGAATTTGCTGACTTAACTCAAGTACCTTAGACAATATAAAAGATATGCAGGCAAAGCAATTTGTATTCAGTCTTGGGCTACATGCTATGCTTAATGCTTACACTGGGCGGCACATCCAAAATGTTGTGTTAAGAGTTTTTTGGGCCTTGCGTGTCCCCTTTAAAGGTGCTACATATAGCATTTTAACATTGCTACATCATTAGCATAGCACGATTACCTTAAGCAAACAAACACTTGCTGAGAAAATTGGCAATCTCTACAGGCCTCTACACTGCATTTTACATTGTGTGCCACCAGGTCATATGAATGAGTTTAATTTAGCAAATCTGATTACAGCTAATCCAGAGTGAAAATTGTTGCTGTTTGTGTTAAAATATAGATGATCCGCATAAAACTTTGGGGGTGTTTGATAAATAAAGTAGGTTGGCATCTCTCTCGTTGGGAAAATCAATTGAATCAAATAAGAATTAGCTTACAATATGATTATTATAAAGCAGCCAAACTGACAAATTTAATTCAACACAACAGACTAGGGACTGTAAAACAAAAGTATTGTGGAAAGGAACTTAACTTGCTGTCTGAATCAGTAACATCTCATACCATGCTTGTATTTTGGGGAAAAACCTGCCTTTCACAAGCAGCAGCCCATGAACCACATAATAACAAACTTAAGCTTGAGGTATTACGAGGTGTGGCGCTTACAATCCCTTTGCCAAGTTTTTAGCAGCTACATTTACCTTAGTGCTTTTTTTTTGTTGAGAAACACCATTTCCATGTTACATTTTTAGCATTTTCATAGCATCACCAATGCATTCCGTCTTACCAACAGCGCAATTTTGCAGAACTACCTCTGACTGTCCTTTAGCATCTACCGGTCTATGGCTACAGTCGATGTCAAGAGTCAAGCTGATCAAAGTCAAGTGTCATTTTTGAAGTTGAGATTTACTGTAGTTCATCACAAAAAAGGGTTTGCCCAACACAGTGGAGTGGAGCCGAACATCACCAGCCTACTCTAAGCTAGCTGTTGCGTGTGAGGGAATTGTGTAGCGTAGCGCTGGAGATCAATATGCTCAAGCTGCATGCTCGGTGGGGCTTTCTCGTAGCCGTATGAGAGAGGGCGTGACACAGGCTCCAGTGAGTCCTCAATCTCGGCAAATTCAGAGAAATGCTTTGTAAACTGCAAGTCTGACAGATGCCTCTGTATCTCACTTCGCTGCTCTTTTCAAAAGTCCCACATTTTTCAGTCAGGACATTTACTAGTTTATCCCATAGCAAATTCAGCTGTTCAAGGAAAGTAGAAACACTGTTGAATAAATCCTTTCCCTTTTGACGATTCCACAACATGAAATTCCTCTGTAATATAAAAATTCTCCTTCATTCCTGTGACAAAGATGAGAAGTTCAGCACTGATCTCATCCAGCACAAGTGAAAAATACTTTACTTTCAATGCACCTGAGAAATTAGATCCTGATCAATTAATTTCACCCTCAGGGTAATGTTTTCAAAGTGGGCTTTTCTCTCGGGGCTAACCTGGCCAGCAGCACCCACCATGCACCCTCTGAAAAAGGCTTCCTATGTGTGACCAAGTGATTTGCGTTGCCAGAATGCATTGGAGTCAGACTGCTGTACCAGAAGTACAAATTTTATTTAACAGTTACTAGACGTAAAAAACAGCTTAACCCTAACCCTCCAAGTAGACATTCACAATTCCAACAATGCAGACCAAAAGGAATAAATAAAAACACAAACAACCACTATGGGGTTGAACTGGACACAGAGGTAAGCCTACGGGTATCCAAAGGATCTCACTTTGTCGCACAATGAGTTATAGCCAATAAGCAAACTGATGACCAACTCAGGGTCAGAGAGTCACACTGGTGTCACTGCACACAACTTTGGATCATTAGACTATTACACCACTCAAAACTGATACATGCACACAATATGATAGGGTGAATCAAATCGCACTATGGGATAACACCATTCACTGAACGAGACGCTTTGGCCTCCCGATTCTTTGGCACTTTAGAGACAATCAAAGCGCAAACTGGTCTGTAGTTAGATTAGCTAATAATCTTATTTTAACATGGGAAAAACAGCGGTTGGCCTTCTAGCAGTTAGGCCCAGAGTCTAGGAAACGCCATATTTTTGTCAAGAATAAATACAGAACAGAGGAATGTATACATTACTCTAAGAAAAACAGTGCCTTAATGTACCTAGCAACATTTCAGACTCACAAATCTGCAACCCCAATCCCACCAAAAGTCAACAAACAATACCTATTTACCCTGTCAAGACTTAAAGTGGTCCCTCTCTCAGTCCGAGGCATGCAGGTGACTGAAATCTACAATGTGGAGAATATGGTGAAAATGTGGAGAAAATAGTATATCTGGGTACTGAAGGCTTGTTTAAAGGGTATTGATGTCTGAGTGTACCCGGCTGTTGGCTGAGAGCTCAAGCAGTATCACTACTAGGGATGGGCCACTCGATACTGTCTCGATCTTTTCAACACTCACAGAAAGACAAAAGACGTCCCGAGATATGTTTCAAAACACTCCCGGTCGCGTGACGTCTGGTTTCGAAACACCACATCACTATGAAACGAGTTGGGGAAATCAAAAACTTTGAATGGATGGTACAAGTTTATTGTGAGAGAATTTTGTGAGATTGAGACTTCATGAGATTGAGTTATTTGTGAGATTACTGGGAGAGCATACTGAGATAGTCAGCTGTGTGATAGTTTATTTTTTTTTTTGTGTTAGTTTTGTGTGTATAAAAATAATATATATATATTTATAATTGGCTCAGTTATCTGTTATCTGAACAAACTATATGAAACCTGTTGCTCAAAATCCACTCACTCAAACATGTATTTGTGAAATGTACAATAGGCCTATGACACTTGTTTACATTGTCGTTGTGTCAATTTTTACATTCTGTTTATTGTCTCATACAAAGCATTCAATGAAACAGTTTTGGCAAAATACTGATGTGCAAAAAGCCAGGTTCGATTATCTATCTTCACATATTGATAACAAGACCCGCCTCTTACTGCTCAGCTATAGAGACTAGGTCGTAAAAGCAGGATATATGTACAAGACTATCAACACTCTCCCAGCTGCTATGACTGCGACTACCACCAGTTGTCACTGTCGAGTAAATGTTTAGAGCGTTTCATAAAGCATCGACTCACTATCAACTACCAAGGCCTAGTCTCTCACCAAACACACAAAGACTCAAGTCAAAGCACACCAAACAAATGCTAGCCTCAGCTACCATGTTTTGGGGTGTAGGAAAAGGCCATGGTTAATTTCCACCCTGTGGCGGGCTCGCCACAATACCGGGGTCCGTGACAGACAGAGACGTAGGCAGGAGGAGAGTTTAACTGGCCAGCACAGCCGTTTTATTACACCCCAGCAATAAACCCGGCCCGGCGTTGACGGCAGTGAAGAGCGCCGTCCTCCTCGGCGCGCACACTTCCTCCCTCCTGACAGGTCAGCCGCGGAGCACCAAAGCTGCCCTAGTCCGCCAGGCTTCCAGGGGCATCCCGCCCCAACCCCGACTGGTCAGCCCTTGCAGGCGGCTCCCGACTGCAACCTCCGGAGCTCGGCCAGTCGCCGCCGGCTTTGGACGCCCGCTCTCCCACTGCGTTGCTCCGCCGCTCGCGCGCTCGCCTCGGTCCCAGCAACCCCGCCGGGGACCTCGCTTGGACGCGGCTTCTGCTGGCTCGTTCCCTCTCCCACACACAGTCCGACTCGACTCGACTCGACTCGACTCCGTCTCCTACCGAACTCCACTCACTCTGCCAGCCTCTCACACTGGCGCGCTCTCACACAGTCCCACATCCACACACAGGTTAAAAAGGGCCCGGCTGCAATCAGGCTTAATTGGCCGCAGCCGGTCCCGTATCCAGGGTAGAGTCAGTCCACCGACTCAACTCTCCCCTGGATCCAAGTTAAGCCTCACTACACCCTCCTCCCCTCTGCCACACACCCCCTTTTATACTCTCTGCTCTTCACCTGGGTCCTAGTGATAGACAGGTTTCTGTCACTATTCCAGCCAGCACGTAACTCGTAACCTCAACTTTAGTTGAGTTTTCTTGAAGTGTGTTCTGACGGGCCTGTAAGGCTTACTTGCTTACTGCCAATATTATACTCACAATACAATATTATACTCTTTGAAAATAGCACTGCCCGGGCATAGCAAGCACACTGAAAATGTGAAATTCGCCGCCAATGTCACGTTTTCTGAAAGGGTCATTTTTCACATCAACTGCTCACTTCAAGCTACAGCAAGCAACCTCATACTGCTGAAATTGATGGAATAAAATCTATTGATTTTGCTGGAGGTCTGGATCTGGTCCTAGGGCCGTAGGTTGCCCATGTATGGCTTAGGGTTCAGTGAACCGATGTCCCTGTGAGGTCTGAATACCAAAGCATGCAGTTTTTGTATTAAATCCCTGAATCACAACCTGCATGAGCAAAGTGGCAAAAACTTGACCGATATGAAGACATGTAAGCAAATAGAAAGTAAACAAATCCATCTCTCTCTCTATCTGTCTGCAGCTCTTGTACTCCAACCCCCCCCCCCTCTCTTTCTTTTATCCATTCTTGGCCAATCCCTCCGCTGTTTCAGAGTCGAGGATGACCTGCCAAGAATCACCTTTAAAAAATGTAAATCCCTCGCTCCTATCATCCTCCAACACACTCCCTCTCTCTGTCAAAAAACACTTTGCAGCATCCCGAAGCCTACAGCAGCCCGTCTGTACAAGAGGTGTTATCGCTGCCTGGCGACAAAACGCCAAGCCATTAATCTCATTACGACGCGACGCGCCTCGCCACAAAGAATTGAGAAGGAAAGAATAAATAATAACAGCAAAACATGTTGAGCGTCAGAAAAAAACAACTCAAACAGGGTATTGGCGAGACTTCCTTCTTCTAAACTCTCGTTGCAATTCACAGCATGTCACCTGTCAGAAGAGACTAAGGCTACGTCCACATTAAGCCGGGTACATTTGAAAAGGCATACTTTTCTCTCCGTTTTGTCCTCCCGTCCACACTAGGGCAACGTTGGAGCTTTTCGAAAACGCTCTCCCAAGTGGATACATTTGAAAACGCCGGCCCCCCGTTGTAGCGTGGATGGCAAAAACGGAGACTTTCGAAAACGATGACGTTTCACTGCTTGACTGTCACTTGATCCAGCTGTGATCGGCCGAGCGGCCGAGTGGTCTGCGCATGCCCATGGAAGGAGGTATGCATTTTTGGTGGTCTAGTGTGGATGGCGAGCTTTTTCGAAAACGTTACACCCGAAAAAAGACGTTTTCAAATGTACCCGGCTTAATGTGGACGTAGCCGAAGATGGATGTAAATGCTCCAGATGTAGAGGACACCAGGCCAGTAAATGGGATTACGACTAGTTTCTTTGCGCTGGAAACAGTTCCTTTTGTAAACTCAACGCAGATCTCTCGAGTTCCCACGGCGTGAACAAGGTCTGATATGGCCAAAATGCATTGGTTGACTCACGCTACAACACAGATTCGACTATCGGGCATCATCCCGTGCAGTATCGTGGATCTTCTAGCTAGAGTGTCTTGATCTCTGGACAAGTCAAACACTGCCCGTCTGATATTCAATCACAGGTACACCGGCCTCTCGTCCCAACCTGTTGCTTTATCATCACATCCAAAGGGCACGCTTGTTCACAAATGGGATTGCTAAATTATACACTGATGTGTACCCAACGATTATTTGCTTTTTATTGCAAGCGGTTTGACACTTGACTTATCAAATGTCACAATAACATGCATTTCCAATGTCAGCCTCCCATGTCAGTCAGTTCAGAAATGGCTGGCCTCAAAAGGCTGTTCATATGAAAGAGTCTGCTATTATGAAGCAGAGTGACGCCTCCTTGCTTTCTGCCTAAGATGAAGATCCCATGAAGGATATGGTAATCTTCAGTATGTTTCATCACCAGTTACATTTTCTTATATAAAGCACCTATATGAGTTTTGTATATTTGTATTCAAGCTGTCAACAGCCAATATTTTGTTCAGACATTCAATATCTTTACATTTGACCACTTTCATGCTCCAAAAACTATTAATATTGAGTGTTTTCCCCCAGAATCTTATTCTTGTCAGAGTGCAAAATCCTCTGAAACAGCATTTAGACCATCACGGGACACTAAAACTCCACTGAAACCCAGACTAATGAAATAGTAGAGTGAGGCAGGTTTCACTGCAGGTTTAACATACTGACGGCCCTGAAGATGTTGAGGAAAATCCTGATGATTCTTCTGGTCAGAAATCTGAAATAAAAATAATAATAAAAACACATTCACTCGCTGTGGGCAGGGAGGAGCCTCTATCATATCAGAGGTGGATGAAACGGCCCAACATATATTACATACCAATATATTGGTCTAATCCTGCATATAACATTGCAAAATATACAGACCTGCACGCAAATATTGTACAGAGGAAGAGACGCAATATTTCACACCATGGTAATTGTGGTAATTATCTAGAAAAATGAAATGGAGATACTGGGATGGGAAACGAGTGGATATGCCAGGTTTTTGGATTGTGTTGAACTTGTTATTCTAAATTAACATTTGGCTTTGCTTCATTGCTTCCTACAGATCCAGTCTAAGTTCGGGGGTCTGCTCACTTTCAGTTCAATCAGAATTAAAAATGAACCTCTAATGTGGAGTTTTTCTTCCCAAACTCTCAAACTGCGATCTTTAATTCTTAATGTATCCGTCGATAGATAAAATGTAATGAGTATTTTGCCAGTTTGAATTATTGAGATGAAATTCCAAGTGAATCGGACAGTTTCAAAGGGAACATTGTCCTACTTTAGTTGCATACGGTGATTGATCTCCTAGAAGGCCCTCCCACTACCGCTTTCTTGATTTCTGCTGTGGACAGTGGTAGCCATATCTCACGTACACACACACACACACACACACACACACACACACAAATGCACTGACTGAACCCTCCCACTTCCTCCAGGGAAACATCTGGAGGATGTTGCCAATCACATGCTCTTGCTGTTTAAGACTGCCAGGTTTCTCATCATCACGTACCTACTTGATGCATGACAGCATTATGAGACCTCAACAGATAGACCTGACACATCCAGGTGCCATACAGGAAGCCAGCAGGCTGAATATGGCTTTATTCATGAGGCGGTTTACAGTCTCAGCTATACCATATGGTAAAGATGGCCTGTATGGATGATGAGGCGTCCATAAGGGAGGCACTGCAACTGATTTATAGCAGCTGGATATGAGTGCAGAATCACCAACATCCACTTTTTGTCAGAGGACATTTTTCCCACTCGCTGATGCAAAAAGTATGATTAACAGGCAATGTCTGTATTAATCAAGATTACAATAGGTTCTTAGTGTCTCGGCAGGCATGGGAAAAACAAATTGGATCCTCATGGCAAAGCCTTTTGGCTAATTGGGTGTGTCATTTAAGAACAGCCTGCTATGTTGCCAACATTGACACCCCGGCAAGAGTCCTCGAGGGCGCCTTTTGTCCACCCTACATCCCAAAATGTGCGGTGGAATTTAGCTTAACTTGAACAACCAGAAACAGGAAACAAGGAGCTAAGGAAAATAATATAAGTAATGCCTCACTAGACATATTTCAAAAATCCTAACCGATCTAGAAAAAGGCATTGTATGACATACAGGCCGACCCTACATTAGTGTTTTTTCACTTTAAGGCTGGGGCCACACTAGAGGATTATCGGGTCCATTTATACCAGATTTGGCCCTCCTGACGACTGGAGGGGGAAATCACTGTCGGAGGCTTGGTCAGGACCGATGGTCGGCAAAGATTATGTGGTAATGTGAGGAGTCGAGAGTCGATCTTAACAAGACTGATCTGAGCCACCCAGACCCACCATGTGCAGGGTCCTGAAGAAGTCCTGTGGTGTGTGTGTGGGCATCACAGACCGCCAACAGCCAATGAGAGCCCAGTGTACAGGGAGGTGACTCTGCTGTTTTGATCGGTGTCCTGTTGGAGATCCTGACTTCAGTGACGTTTCAGGACAAACTCGGTTCAGTCAAACAACATTTATTCTCAAAAAAATATTTGAGAATAAATATAAATACAGATTTTATTCTGGCGTCGGGGCACTGTGGCATCACCCTCTGCGCCGCGTAATTTAGCCAGCCAAGTGAAGCGGGGAGCGATCGATAACCCCCCCCCCCGCAGGTGCATGCTGGGGTGGTGGGGTGGGAGTTTCATGAGCAGCAGTAGCAAGACATTGCAGCAGGGTAACCAGCGGCTGTTGAGCAATCCGTGAGCTGCGGCGCCACTCGAGTTGTCTGCCTGAACTCGCTTCGTGGGCTTTTATACCGTTTACATCACGTGACGCCCTGTGTGTTTTCAAACTGGGTTAGGATTTGAAAAGTCTTCTAGTGTGTCCCCAGCACAGAGCAAACAAGCTGTTCCCGCCAGTCATACATCCCATCCAATTTTTAAATTGTCATAGACCCGTGGAGAAGCGTCTTGGGCGGTGACCCTAATATGTCTGCCTGTCTCTGCTGTCAACAGACTGAGAAATAACAGTGACTGATAACTTGATAATGCGGCTACAGGATAAAGAGAGGATGTTAGAAATACAAGTGAGCCGCATCCCAAACGGCTGTGCGTATCTATGCAGTCAGACCGCCGGCGTCCAGCAGCACCGGGGGCTCCGATAATTCCTCCTCCGGCCCAATAGTGTGCTGGCTCGCTGCTTAACGGCAACGTCAGCAACTTTGCAGCCCTCTCCGCCCGCCTCTCTCTCTTGTTCACGGACTCTCTTTTTAATCCTTCTCCTGCAAAAGTTTCCCCCCTCGTTCCAATGCGATGCCGTTCTCTCTCTGTCTCACCATCCCTCTCTCTCTCTCTCTCCCTCACACTCTGGCCTTCCCCTCTGGTAGCGGAGATGAGGTTTGGCGGGGCTCCAGGGTAATATCTATAAGGACAAGTAAACTACGGGCCCTCAGCCCGACAGAGAGCAGCGAGAGCGGGTGTCATCACAAGCCAGGGGGCAGAGAGTTTAGTGTGCAGCCTACTAATGCTTTTATAAGATAGTCAAAAGCAAAAGTACAGTGAATAGTGGGCAAAAGTGTGTTTTTTTTCTTTGCTGTTGTTGTTTTACATTGCTCACTAGTTTTGCCCCCAGTATGTATTATGTCATCATGAAGCTACATGCTATGCTGAGGACATGTGCATATAAAGGGGGATGCAGCAGTGGTTTGTACTTATTCCACTTCTCTGGTACTGTTGTTTTGTCCCTTGTACTGTAATGCTGGTGATGCATGAAGCTAAACTTATTCTGCTATCACACGTATTGCAATTTGCTCTAGATAAGCATCTAATAAATGTCTAAAATGGAAAATGTTAGTATATATAGCACAGAGGCACTGAATCAAAAGCCTCCAATTCCTATTTGGGTTTGAAATCTTATCGCTCACCATACAGCATCTGAATGCCTCAACGTTAGCCGAACAAAGTTAAAAAGGCATACGACTGACAAGAACAGCGGGAATAAAACAGGTAAAAAAAAAAAATTCCATAAAAGCCTGCCTGGAGAAATATGATTTAAAACGTAAGCCAGCAAAGGCTAGATCACCTAAACCTTGGGCTGGCGGAGAGGGTGCTGCCTCAGGAGCAATCAATTCTAAAAAACTAGTAGGCAGCCAGTGTGGAGCGGCTAATATTTGGGTAATGTGATCCGGCGGGGCGGTGATGAAAAGGGCATGCATGCTCAGCAAACCTTCCTTGGATAAATAAATATTAAAGAGATGTAAGAAATTCCCGAACAGGGGCAGTACAAAAGTCAAAGGGAGAGGTTTAAAGGTGCACTGGGTTTGGATTTTTTTTATCAGTCTAAATTGGGCTCTGCAATAGAAGAAGAGCATCCCAAATTAAATTCTGATGCTGGGTATGATCACTGGTGGGGAAATCGTGGCACACAGGAAGTGATGTCATAACAAAAGTAACTAACATCTCTGATGGGTAACGGTAATATTATTACTGAAACTGAAGACTAAGAAAAGTAACAATATTACTCATCACAGGTATCTGGTTCTTTAGTTGCAGTCCCAGAGCTGTTCATAGTCACAAATTTCCAAGAGGATCATGGGAACACCGTTATACGACGCGGCTTTGAAACAAGCAGTGTTCCCCCCTTAAGCGCCCCGTAAAAGTCGGGGGATAAATGAATAAAAGCAACATGGAACAGGTACTAACAGGCAGTAAAGTGTTCAGCACTGCCCATCACACCGCCATTATCCCGGGCTGCATTTACATTCACCCACCTCTTTATGGTTCCCGCACCCTGGAAGAGGTGATTCTGGCTTGTAAAACGAGCGGAGAGAGAGAGAAAGGGGGCCGTACTGAGTTTAAGAGATGGACGCTAAAAGACAAAAAAATAAATAAATAAATAAAAATCCTTTATTGTGAGCCCTTGTCCCCTCTCCTCCTCCCCTTCCATCTTCCATCTGGGCTGTTTTTGTTGCGGTTAATGTGATAGTGCAATGGATTGAGAACCATTAATTAAGTCTGTGAATGTGTGTGTGTGTGTGAGAGAGAGAGAGAGAGAGAGAGAGAGAGAGCGAGAGAGAGAGAGAGAGAGTGTGTAAGAGGGAAGTGGAGAATGAAAAATAACATGTTAATGACCGGGACCACTCAGCCCATTGCTACCTCTTTGTTATCCCATGATAAATGGAGGGCTCATACACACACACACACACACACACACACTCCTTGGATGTTTTGTTTCATCAAATCTAATCCTGATATTGGCTGCAGGAAATATCCAGGGCTTTCAAACGTTACCCTACTTCTTATGTCAAACAACCCCACAGGAGTGGTTATGCAAGCTCTCTCTCTCTCTCTCTCTCTCTCTCTCTCTCTCACACACACACACACAGTCGCACAGAACATGAGCAGCAATATTGTCGAGAAAGTTCCAAGAAAGTCCAAGACTCTTTGTCAACCCCCCCTTAGACTCTTGTCCAAATCGGTGGAAAGTGAAAATGAAATTGGACAGCGAGGACACTGTGGAATGAGGACAGACAAATCTAATTGGCCTGCCAGTCCAGGTGAACCGTTTTGACCCACCGACACTGTTCGCTGTGGGAGTCGGTCTTTTATTCCGTTTTGTGCATTCATATTCAAAGTTCTCCCCCCCCCCCCACTGCTGGCGCACACCGTGAACCCTCTTATTCCACCCCTGTTAGTACCTGCTGGTACATCGCCCTCTCTCTCTCTCTCTCTCTCTTTTCGGTATTCACACTTCACTCTCTCTGTTTGTGGCCTACTGTTGTGCGACCAGGTGTCTTCTCTCTGGGAGCAATTCACATAAAGTGGGCGGCTAGCTTAAGATGTGAATAAGCTGCTGTTCTTCATGGGTGTAGTCTACCATAGTTCATATTGTATAGAGAGCCAATAACTTGCTCGTCAGCACCTCCACCCCCACCGCACACTAAGAAAATATTTAGTTTACAGACAAAACCAATACAGATTTACGGGGATTTCTGGGTAGTGAAGTCCTCCAAATTCAATTTAAAATGAGCACAAACTCGCCCCGTTCCGGGAGCCCTTGAACAAGTGCACCCTCGCTCTTCTCCCTCGCCTCCTTCTGTCCTCTCACTTCACCACCCACTCAAACAGAGCTGGAAATAGAGGCACCTCAACCATCTTCATACACTTCAGTAAATGATGCTCCTAGCATGCTACTCACAATGTCTTTAGTCGATTTGACCTTGGGCTGCAATTTGTTTTCAATTACAGTTTTTTTTTTCTTCTTGACTTCACTTGAACTGCGTTCGTATTCCATATCTGTTCATGGAGCAGTGGAAAGAAAGGTGGTTTTAAAATTAAATTACAGTTGCTTAAAATCTGTATTCATTGTGTTAAATTGTGTCTACAAAAGAACTTATTAACTTGAACATTTTCACAACAGTACCTCCCCCCCATGTTTGCCATTTCAGTGGAATAAATGTCCTCCCAACAGCCTCACTCCGAGGACAAATCCCAACTCTCAACCAAAATTAATTTGTGAAAGGCTGTTTACCATTTTGAAATGATGTGCATGATGAATCAGGGTTTTTTTCTACACTAGCCAACAGCTATGACTTGTACGTCTGCCGATTCCACTTGCAACTTTTGTCGGGTAACAAACTTTCGCTCGATCTTCCTTCCTATTCTTCCTAGGAGTTTTTCCTATCCCGAAAGCACTCGAGGAATTAAGCTGATTGTTGATAGTTTCATCTGAGAGTTTCATACTTGCACTTGCCATGTCATGTAGGCTTTCACCTCCTACTACCAGGAAGGCAACGCAATGTCCTCGGTCCTCCAGGATTATTCTTAGTTTGATCGTGAAATGATCGTGAAATTAAACCATTTCTCATTTTGGACCCTCCTCTAGGACCCTTGGGTGTCCCACTTTGAGAAGCGCTGTCCTTGTGTCAATGTATGAGCATGTGCCTACAGTATGTGCATGCATATCATGTGAATGAGAGCTGGGAGGACAGCAAGAAAGCAATAGGGAGTGATGGAGATAGAATGCTTGACTTAGTGCTGAGAATGCGGACACAACTCTCGCTTTGGTTGTACAGAGATCGGATGGCTCGAATTAACGGCCCCGACACCCCATACTCCCGCAGCACCCCCCACAGGATATCTCGAGGGACACGATCGTAAGCCTTCTCCAAGTCCACAAAACACATGAAGACTGGATGAGCAAACTCCCATGCCCCCTCCAAAATCCTTGCAAGGGTAAAGAGTTGGTCCACTGTTCCACGGCCAGGACGGAATCCGCCTTGTTCCTCCTGAATCTGAGGTTAGACAATTGGTCGCACTCTCCTTTCCAGCACCCTGGAATAGGCTTTCCCAGGGAGCCTGAGCAGTGTGATTCCCCGGTAGTTGGAGCACACCCTCCGGTCCCCCTTTTTAAAAATGGGAACCACCACCCCTGTCTGCCACTCCTTAGGCACTGTTCCCGACCTCCACGCGACATTGAAAAGGCGTGTCAGCCACGACAGCCCTACAACATCCAGGGCCTTTAGCATTTCCGGGCGAATCTCATCCACCCCCGGGGCTTTGCCACTGCAGAGTTTTTTGACTACCTCAGTGACTTCCCCCAGTGCGATGGGCAACGACCCCCCGGAATCTTCAGGCCCTGCCTCCCCCATGGAGGGCGTATCCATCGGGTTTAGGAGTTCCTCGAAGTGCTCCTTCCACCGCTCGACTATAGCCCCAGCCGAGGTCAGCACCTCCCCACCCTTACTGAAAACAGCTTGGATGGGCCCCTGCTTCCCCCTCCTAAGGCGCCGAACGGTTTGCCAGAATCTCTTCGAGGCCGACCTAAAGTCCTTCTCCATGGCTTCTCCGAACTCCTCCCATGTCCGTTTTTTCGCCTCTGCCACTGCCAAAGCCGCTGCCCTCCGCGCCCGCCGGTACCCCTCAGCTGAATCAGGAGTCCCCCTGGCCAACCAGGCCTGGAAGCACTCCTTCTTCAACCTGACAGCTTCCCTCACCACTGGTGTCCACCACCGGGTTCTAGGGTTGCCGCCGCGACAGGCACCGACAGCTTTCAGGCCGCAGCTCCGAGCAGCCGCATCAACGATGGTGGATTTGAACATGGTCCATTCGGACTCCATGTCCCCCTCCTCCTCCGGGACATGTGAGAAGTTCCTTCGGAGGTGCGAGTTGAACATCTTCCGGACAGGTGCCTCCTCCAGACGTTCCCAGTTCACCCGCACTACCGTTTAGGTTTACCAGGTCTGTCCGGAAGCTTGCCCCGCCATCTGATCCAACTCACCACCAGGTGGTGATCAGTTGACAGCTCTGCACCTCTCTTCACCCGAGTGTCCAAGACATGTGGCCGCAGATCTAATGAAACGACTACAAAGTCGATCATCGACCTTTGGCCTAAGGTACTCCGGTACCAAGTACACTTATGAGCAACCTTATGCTCGAACATGGTGTTTGTTATGGCTAATCCATGCTTCGCACAGAAGTCCAACAACAAAACACCGCTCGGGTTCAGATCGGGCAGGCCGTTCCTCCCAATCACTCCTCTCCAGGTTTCTCCATCGTCACCCACGTGAGCGTTGAAGTCCCCCAGTAGGACTATAGAGTCCCCAGATGGTGCCCCCTCTAGGACCCCATCCACGGTCTCCAAGAAGGCCGGGTACTCTGACCTGCCATTAGGTGCATAAGCACAAACGACAGTCAGAGCTTTCCCCTCCGCAATCCTCAGCCGCAGAGAGGCGACCCTCTCGTCCACCGGGGCAAACTCCAACACAGCAGCGTTCAGCCGGGGGCTTGTGAGTATCCCCACTCCCGCCCGACGCCTCTCACCCTGGGCGACTCCAGAAAAGGAGAGAGTCCAACCCCTATCAAGGAGTTTGGTTCCAGAGCCAATGCTATGCGTAGAGGTGAGCCCAACTATATCTAGTTGGTATCGCTCTACCTCTCGCACAAGCTCCGGCTCCTTCCCCCCCAGAGAGGTGACATTCCACGTACCAAAAGCTAGTTTCTGTAGCCAAGGTCCAGTCCGCCAAGGCATCTGCCTTTGCCTGCCACCCGCGTGGCATCGCACCCGTCCCCTATTTCTCCCCCTGCAGGTGGTGGGCCCACAGGGGGGCGGCCCCACGTGGCTTCTTCGGGCTGAGCCCGACCGAGCTCCGCGGCAAGCCCGGCCACCAGACGCTCGCCTACGAGCTCCCCTCCCAGGCCTAGCACCAGGAGGGTGCCCCGGTCTCCCTATTCCGGGCAAGGTTTCTAAATCCTCTGGTGGCTTTATCATAGGGTCCTTTTGAACCGTTCTTTGTCTGTCCCCTCACCTGGAGCCAATTTGCCTAGGGTGACCCTACCAGGAGCATATGCTCCAGACAACACAGCCTTCAGGATCACAGGGGCACACAAACCTCCCCACCGCGATAAGGTGACGGTTCCCAGGGGAGTGTTGGCCTCCGCCAGGGCTGTCCCTTGTCACCTATCCTGTTTGTGATTTTCATGGACAGGATTTCAAGGCGCAGCCAGGGTGTGGAGGGTGTCCAGTGCGGTGACCTCAGGATAGCATCTCTGCTTTTTGCAGATGATGTAGTCCTGATGGCTGCATCAAGCTGTGAACTCCAGCACGCGCTGGGGCGGTTTGCAGCTGAGTGTGAAGCGGCCGGGATGAGAGTCAGCACCTCCAAGTCTGAGGCCATGGTGCTCTGCAGGACAGCGGTGGATTGTCCCCTCTGGGTGGGGAGTGAGTCTTTGCCCCAAGTGAAGGAGTTCAAGTATCTCGGGGTCTTGTTCACGAGTGAGGGTAAAATGGAGCATGAGATTGACAGGCGGATCGGTGCAGCGAGTGCAGTTTTGCGGTCGTTGTACCGGACTGTCGTGGTGAAGAGGGAGCTGAGCCTGAAGGCGAAGCTCTCAATTTACCAGGCAATCTTTGTTCCAACCCTTACCTATGGCCACGAGCTTTGGGTAGTGACCGAAAGGACAAGATCGCGAATACAAGCGGCCGAAATGAGTTTCCTTCGTAGGATATCTGGACTCACCCTTAGGGATAGGGTGAGGAGCTCGGATGTCCGGGGGGGACTCGGAGTAGAGCCGCTGCTCCTTCGCGTGGAGAGGAGCCAGTTGAGGTGGTTCGGGCATCTGGTTAGGATGCCTCCAGGACGCCTCCCTGTGGAGGTATTCAGGGCACGTCCAGTGGGGAGGAGGCCTCGGGGCAGACCCAGGACCCGGTGGAGGGATTATATATCCTGCCTGGCCTGGGAACGCCTTGGGATCCCCCAGCATGAGCTGGTGACTGTGGCTGGGGAAAGGGATGTCTGGGATACTCTGCTGAGCCTGCTGCCACCGCGACCCGGATCCGGATAAGCGGTCGAAAATGGATGGATGGATGGATGGAGATAGAATGAGGTGGGGGTGGAAAAGAAACTACAATCGAGACAGGCAGAGAGGGTCTTGAACTATCCTGGGTGCTGAGCAAAGTATTTTCAGGTCTCCGCCCCAAGCTGGCCGAAGTCCACGTCTGATCTGAGACACCTGCGCAAAACAAAAATGGCCTCGGGCTTCGAAAAACATTGTTGTTTTGATGAGGGATAGAGGAGAGTCGCATCGGGTGTTCTCCGAGCAAACGCCACTTCGGAACGGTGCGGAGGGAGAGGTGATAGAGATGGCACGCTTTCAAAACCAGACGAATGGAGGGGTTGTTGTATCGACCGGAGGATTAGGGGAAAGGATCTGTCCGGCAAGCCCCATGCAACATTTATCAGTTCGCCAGCAGCAGGTGAAAGGAGCAAGAGAGGGAGAGGAAGCTCCCTCAGAAGGGCCAGACGCTTCAAAAGCTCGTGGCCAGTGTTTGCGAGCTTCCATTAATGTTGCAAAACCTTGTCTGTCCAGTCGGTGAAAAAAAAATGAGCAGAAGAGGAGGAGAAGGGTGAGAGGGGGGTGAGATGATAAGAGAGGAGAGAGGAGAGCTGTGGAAGTTTCATCCCCGAGAAAGAGTGGAAAAGAGAACGTAAAGGCGAGAAGAGGCGACTGTAAGTTTGGTGATTTTCACATTTTCACGTGAATACATGTCAGTTTTGCTACTCTCTATCATCATGTTGATATCACACAGTAGTGATCCAACCTCTAGCCAGTTCATGAAAGCTGCCTTTCCTGGGGAAAAACATCCTCTGGCGCACAGGAAGTGATGCGTTTTTACGTGTCCCGTTTTGTTTGGAATCAACAAGAAGAAGAACTGGGGTAGTTAGCGTGAGCAGCGATAGCCACCGCGGCTGAAACAGACGAAGAAAAGAGCGCCACCTACAGAAACTCAAACTCCATCAACAGAAAAGTACTGGACAAACTGTTTGATTGACAGCTGAGAGACAAAGATGGAGACTGAATTAGAAAAAAAAATTGGATAGTGTGGATTTATTTCTATGAAAACAGCACAGGTTATTATTACGTTGAGCCAAAGGGCGTGTGCAATAAAGTATCGGGATATTTTGTTCACAGTTGGGGTGCAGTTGCATAGTGCGAGTGGTAGCATAATAGGGTTTGCCAAAGAGAGGAGAGTATTCAGGCTGATAGTACCGACCCATTAGCTTGGAGAGTTGGAGAATGAGAGAATAAACAATTACAATAATTACATTTTCCACTCGCTACTTAATACAAGTGTTAACCCCAAGACTCGGGCTAAACTCATTACCGAGAGAGGGAGAGAAAAGCAGAGAGACAAAGAGAGAGAAAGGAAATAGAGGGAGAGGGAGAGGGAGAGAGGCAGAGACAGATGTGTGTAAAGGATATAAATTCAAGCAAATTCTATTACCTGTGTTATGAAAGAACAGAATTAAGTCTAGCGAGTACTGCTCTGTACACTGAAGTGGTTGTATTGCAGAGCTATATAGAGTGTGTGTGTGTGTGTGTGTGTGTGTGGTGTGTGAGAGAGGTTCCTAATGCTTGCCCTTGACTGTGGCCCTGACAGCTACAGAGATCTACAGCCAGTGGACAGCTACGACCATCTACTATATTACTGCTGCTCCGTCCTTTAATCTGCTAGTGTGTGTGTGTGTGTGTGTGAATAGTTAGGATACAGAGACTATGGTTCAAGGCTAAAGGATCCCGCTTGATCACCGTATTGATGCTCGCACACACACACACACACACACACACACACACATACATACACACAAGCATACGTATACACACCTTGTGACAGAGTGGTGTTGATAAGGTTGCATAATTGACGTACAGTACCCGCATGTGTTCACCATTCACAAATGTACACACACACACACACACACACACACACACACACAAAGGCATGCACAGTCACACCTTGGTCCAGGCCTTGTGTATTTTCAATGTCAGGGCAGCAACACAATATATCAGTCATCTTACGTCAAACATTATGGGCTGTATGGAACCTTTTAATCTCAATAATACTTAGACACACACACACACACACACACACACACACACACACAAACCTTGGTGCGGGCCCAAAGCAGTTTCAATGTCACACACACATCAACGTGTCTCATCTTACACCTAGTTCCTAACAGCAGAATGGCACAAAAAAAGTAAACATCAGCCAGTAGTTTCAGCGAAGCTCTACACTGTGGTTTGCTAGGCCGCCTCCAAACCGGGGCTATTGGTGGAAAACTGGACTTGGACTTCCTGTCTCGCAGGGAGAGATGGATGAGGAACGGCTGATTTTTTAAGTCATCTGGTCCTGATTTATTGCTAATAAAATGCTACACACCATTAAGTGAAGAAATTGATAAAGAAATTGGTCTTGGCTAGGAGTCACAAAAGTAAAGGTGTAAAAGTAGATGATGTCTGATTTTATTGCAAAACGGTATCGCAACAAGTTATTCTAGCAGTAGTTATTGTAGTTATAGCTAAACTTATTGTGCTGTGAAAAGCATCACAGAAAAAGTGCACAAAATAAAGTTGCACTAACTCACACAGAGAGCTGATCGGTTGATGTGTTGCACCTCTGCAACACTGTTCAGATTACGTCATTTTCCAAGGTGTGATTGCCGGGCGTTCGCTCTCCCGTAGTATACGAGGTTTTCTCTCTCTCTCTCTCTCTCTCTGTTATAACCAGTATCTCTCCACCAGTACCAGCTGTTTCATAGCCTAGCTCTCTACGTCCTCTGCGATATTGTTGAAGGAGGAAAGGGGCCTAAAGGCAGACATGTACGAGGATATGTCAGTCCTGTGGCAATGTGGCTATTCAGTTAATCAACCAGACAAACCCAATTGAGTGGTTTCTACCCGCCAATGACCTGCCATGTTCTGCCGCAAGATGCGGGCATTGATTGTACGCTCGAGTGTGTATGTGTGTATTAGAGTGAAGAGGTCAGCAGCTCTTTAATGAAGCTGCGATTTTCATACACATACAGTACAAAGCAGTGTGAGTGTGCCTGTGAATGTGTGTGTGTGTGTGTGTGTGTGTGTGTGTGTGTGTGTGTGTGTGTGTGTGTGTGTGTGTGTGTACAAGAGGAAAGGAAGCACCCATCTGCACCCAACTCTCTGCTTCATTGGCTGCAATAACACCCCCCCCACACACACACCCCCCGCTGCCCCACACACCCACACACACACATTTGCAAAATGCTTTCTCCGATAACATTAACATTTGTCACAACACACATGCACACACACACACAAAAACACACACGCGCATACACATACACACAACCCTCTTGATTCCAAGTGGAATCCTTTCTGGTGATCAATGTTGAGAGCCTTCTCCGTTTCACTCCCCTGGTCACTGGTTATTACAGTCTAACAAATCTCATTTGATACATGCAGACACACACACACACACACACAGAGATACAGATACAGACCTAATTTCATATCCTCCTCTAAGGGAACAAACAGTGCTGGCAGTCAGAAAACAACACACATACACACAGGGGCCATGATGAAGAACTGAAGCCACTGAATCAGAAGCAGGGGGCTAATTCGATTAATAAACTATCATTTGGAAATGTTGCCACTATCAATAAGTAGAACATTTTGGAGCGGTACATTTTGGAGCAAATGCCCAGTAGCAGATGCTTGTTAAAGGGAAACCCACCAAAAACACATTACATGTCGCCACTGTCAGGTGAAAACCTTGTATCCCCAGAAAGAGTTAAAGGAATACACCCCCTGCTCGTTCTTTTTCTTGCCTTGGTATTTATTTATCTCAATACAGTGCATGCTAACGCTTTAGCACACTTTGCACGTTTAGCTAACATCCTGTGTTGCGAGTCAACAACTCCTTTCTTCGGTATGTAGTTATTACATCATCACCGAGCAAAGTGGCATTTTCCCCCCAGTGAGTAGCTAACTCAACCAGGACTCAATTAGCTTAGTTGCTATAGAGAGTTAGCTAAGTATTCTGCTTCCAACATTTAGCTAACTGCATGTACAGCAAAAGTAGCCTACAGTTTGTCATCTGGGTATCTTTTATCTATATGTCTACACTTTATTTGTGACATTTTTAGAGTTTACAGCTACTTGAGCCAACTGAGCCCTGGTTGAGTTAGCTACTCACTAGGGAAAGGCTAATGCAGTCTGTGATCAAAGTAGCAACTACAGAAACTCAGATTGGCTGAAGCTGTTGGTCCCAGCAGGTCAAAAAATGTTGCAAAATCAGGACATGCTTTTAGTCCTCCTCCAGTATCACCCCTTTCAAATTTCCAAACCTCTCAGAAAGCATTTAAATGTCTGACTATTTCTACCAATCACAGACCCAGCCAAAACGAGGCTCAGGTGTGCCAGGACGGGGCCAATTAGCAGTGTATTTTTTTGATTGGTAGAAATCAGCTGTCACTCCTACAAACCAATGATTGACTCGCAAGGCTTGTTTGAAAATGTCTATATTGTCTGGCGTCAATGGAGGGGGCTTTAATGATACATGGGAGTTTACACACAGAGGTGAAATTGCTACTAATATTCTCATTCCATAATATTTTTTTTTTAAATCATAATTTAATTTTCATCACACCTCAGCACAAAGTTTAGTTCATGCATAAAAACGTGTCTCAAAAGCAAGAAACACTCCGTGATGTGTTGAGGGACACATTCTGGACCCGCTACAACCAGATTAATGACATTACAGGTTCAAATCCAAGTTCTCCGGTTTGTCGCTTTGGATGAGATTTCATTTGTCCGAACAATGATTGGATTGTCTCAAGCCACAGGAATAATGTTGCGTGAGCTCCATAAGTGTTCGTGCACAGGCACATCGTTTGATGTTCGGGCTCCGCGCTTGCAACTTTGGATGTGAAATGACACAGTAGCTTGTGTAATACAGCTTGACAGCTTTCATTTGTGGGTGAAAGTCCTGCATCCAAAAAGTAGGGCACTAAAATGACTTGGACAGATTAAGAAGACGTTCAACAACCCCAGTCCTTTTTTTCAAATGTAGTCACAAATTCTTACTGTGCAGCGACTTCTAAAAGCAACCCATAAACATTTAAAGACTCTCAATACCGTATTTTTTAGACTCCCGCGGTTTTTGCATTCATGAGGAAACGGCTCTGCTTGGTTCTGATGCAGCGTGGAGGGCTCGGTTGGGATGAATGAGAATGTGGAAATAAGGATCCGGGTTATCGGTCCAGCTTTGAACCATTATGCACTCGATACAGAGCTTCAGGTTTACAACTCGCCACACCCTTCTTAGGATAGTGCACTTCCAACGTGGATAATATTAGCTTGTCAGAGGGCTGGGATGCTTGTTTGCTCTTCCTGGAGGCTCTTTGGACATGAGGGTCTTCAATCACAAGGAAAATGAGGGGTCCAACATTGAAAAACATCAGAAATATAGAACACAATTTTGAAGTATTCTACTTTTAATGATTTAACTTTTCTAATCTCTGCAGCGAGTTTATAATCCGCTTTACTTAAGCAAGTGGTATTCAAACTGTACAGAGTTAATAAATCAGCGTAATGTGCATGAGGGGGAAAAAAACAGCGAGAAGGGTAAATAGTTTTGGCTTTCTGGACAGTGTTTTACCCTTAAGTGGATCTTGGAGGAAGGCCATGGGAATTATATTTGCCTGCTATCATCCGAGTCAGGTTCATCTCAGTTCAGTTCTGTGTGACGCTAAGCTCTGGGCTTATTTCATCATTAGTCTACTGGTCACCGAAGGGGATTACCGCTGAATGGATGCAGGTGTGTGGGTGGCGCGCCAACACGTAGCGTGACGCGTCTCGACATGTTTGGCGTGGGGGGAAATACAGTGTGTGCACATACAAACCGGTGGGTATTTGTGTAGTTGTGTGTAGGTGTGTGTGTGTGTGTGTGTGTGTGTATGTGCACACAAAAAAAAGATATTTGATGAGGTGTGCATACTACACCCACCTCTTTCTGTTTAAATTATATTGAGATCTTTTTCAATGTAATAGATTACTACTGCTAGCTAGTGGCTATAAAGAGTGCAGAGGGTTAACTATGAGTTCATTTTTACCTCTGCAATTTTACTATGAAAGTCTATGAAGAAACTGGACAGACTACTACTGAAAAGTGCATCCTCTGTACATTTATGTGTAATGATTGAGGGATGATAGTTATTTTTTCTTTGAAACCACAGGCACAGGAATAAAATGCCATCCGCAAATGACACAGTCTGAATACCTCCGACATTATGAAGCAGAAAACATACCATAAAGACGTACTGCAGGCCTGGTATAAATCGTCCTAGCATGAAAGGTAAAATTACAGCAATTTTTAAAAGAAAATATATTTTTAAAAAGCTATTTCCGAAAGGTGAAACATTCAAGGCAAAGATTCAAGGCTTTGAGGGAATTCCTGGTAATACCTTTTATGATATAACACTGTATATAATACAACACCATAAATGACTCACAGTGCACTTGTGTTCCCCTACAGTTCAGTTGTCTGTCACATATTTTTGCAAAGGTCCGACCTGCCGGGTGACAAACTGACCGGTTCCAGATTGAGTGTTTTGGCTGTTTTTCAAGTGGATAGAAGTAGCATGGTGACCCGGGGCTCTGTGTGTGTGTGTGTGTGTGTGTGTGTGTGTGTGTGTGTGTGTGTGTGCTGTTTAGAAGCCAAGCAGGCAGCCTCTCCAGTAATCAAGCCCCCTCTGGTTGAGTGCAGACCAGAGCCATGATAATTAATGGAGCAGACGTGTAAACAGCTACTGTGTACAACATACATAAAGATGTGGGGAAAAAACAAAATATAAACAGTGACAATGATTTGATTTGATGAATTCATGTATATTTGACACCACATATCTCCATTATGGTTCCATTATGGAAGACAAAATAACAATAACTTGACATACACCACAAAACCGCACTAGCTAAACTTTCACAATTAATATTGACCACCTCTCGATTATTCTCACCTCCTCAGTAAACATCGCTTTGGTAGGAGGGGTTTTGATTTGCAGGCAGAGGCAGATCCACAATCTGATGCCAGGTTATGAAACGTACCCAGAATGCAACACAAAAGACAAAGACAAAAAACAACAACAAAAATTGGAACGAAAGAGGAAAACAGGCTTTTCACACGATAAACCGCTGTTGAGCTCGCGGTGCTGGGTGACAACCCCGATCAACCCTGTAGCTTGTTGTTGTTCACATTAAACACACACACACACACACTCTTTTGTGCACTTAGCACGCTAGCATGTACACGATCCCACCCGCATTTGACTGCCCACAAACACCAACACGGGAAAAAAGGAAGTAGTTCAGCCAAACACTCAAAAACAGCTCAAGTGCACACACACACACACACACACACACACATCCGTATACATACACCTCTAAACAAACTGCGTCAAAATGTAATTGATTCAGCTCAGTGGACAGCCTGTGTGTCAGTGGTGATTCAATAGGTATGTTCTCTTATCAGCACGAGTCATCTGAATTAGACAGGTGGCCGAGAGAGAGAGAGAGAGAGAGAGAGAGAGAGAGGACTGCTTGTTCCTGTTTCATGTTTTGTCTTGATCGGTGCTGTCGTGCT
This sequence comes from Hoplostethus atlanticus, assembly GCA_034670405.1. Taxonomy (NCBI): domain Eukaryota; kingdom Metazoa; phylum Chordata; class Actinopteri; order Trachichthyiformes; family Trachichthyidae; genus Hoplostethus; species Hoplostethus atlanticus. Next base: position 1,200,221 of record JAXDDX010000090.1, read on the forward strand.
AAATAACAAGGTAGGTAAACTATGACCTCATCACATTGCTATGACGTGTACTATGAATTTACCTCATGAAGATGTACGTCAGGCGAGAAAGGTGGGTAATCTCTCTCCTGCAAACAGAGAGATGGGTTACGCGAGTTCAGGTGGGTTTACCCTCCGCTAAATCCCTGCTCGTGGTGCTTGAGAACATTGGAAGGGAAGCTCAATACAACAGCACATGAAGAGCAGCATTACCCAACCAAAGAGGTCGTGTACATTGAGATTACAAGCGCGCTGGGATATTACAAATTGTGTTTTACTGCAGCACGCTATAACCCTGACTGTTGAGGTTGTTCATACCCATAAAAGTATACAGAAAGTATACAGCTCCTTTGGTTTTCACGCTTTGTTCATGGTGGCTTTTTCTTTAACCTGCCCAGTAGGACCTCAGTCTACTGTCGGCCACTGAGCAGCTGTCTATAATCTGAGTGGTGGTGTCCCCCCCCCCCCCCCCCCCCCCCTTTCCATGTGTATCCATAGTTGAAGTACACACACACACGCTGGTTGTTACAAATTCACCTGTAGCAAGCATCACAAGCACCTGTAGTTGTCCCTTTCCCCCGCTCCGACTTTGGCAGCCACCCTGGGCAACCTTCAGGTCTCAAGCTCCTCTCTCTCCAACTGCTAGGAGATACTGTAGCCTCTTATGAGCTGCAGATGAAAAGGTATCAAGTTAAAGTGCCGGAAGAATACCGGTGTGCTTTGAATCTGTTTTTCACGTTTGGATTTTTGCTTTTGCACTCTGACACAGAGCCGAGAAATAACCGATATACCCGAGCGAGGCCAGAGTTGACGCTAACAAAGATTAAAAAAAAAAGATGCAAAGGTGAAAAGGTTTATACAGCTGATCCTTGCTCTGTCTCTCACATACACCTTATGGAAATATAAAGTGACAGAACACACTGTAGCTACAGTTTACACTTCGAAACATTTAAAAATGCATCCAGCAGACAATGAGACTCTAGTATTGGTTATCACACACCAGTGAGACCACAATAACCAGCAACCTCGCCACTGATCACCCATCAGCACCAACAGGTTAGAGGAGTGTGTGTTGGAGCGTAAGCAGCGGGAGAAAGAGCCATATAACATAGCGTGTGTTTGTGTGACAGAGGGAGTGTGTGTGCATGTGTAGGTGTGTGTGTCTCCGGTCATACTGTAATAGTGAGAGTGCCATCTACAGGCCTTTTGCCCACCCCCACATCCATCCCCCCGGCTGGGTCGTGGCGCGATGACCGCGGTGGCATTGGCTGTCACAACAAGCGTTCCCTCATACATCAAAACCTCTGCCAGGCTGGAGGCCTTGGAAATCAGCGTTATTCAATGTAGTGATGGAGTGTGTGTGTGTGGGTGTGTGTGGGTGAGTGTGTGTGTGTTGGTGGGGGGGGAAATGGTATGAGGGATGAAGTGGGGCGTGAGGGAGGGGTAGGGAGGGATTCCTGGGTTAATGCCGTATGCCCAGTGATTCAAAAACCAACAACGCTCTTAAAAAGCATAATGTCATTTGTGTTTTTTATCAACACAACAAATGTCAATAACACATATGGGGGCGGCGAAGTAGTAGTAGCAGTCGTAGCAGTAGCAGTGGTAGTAGTAGCAGTGGTAGTAGTAGGATTAGTATTAGTAGTAAAAGCAGCAGTAGTAGAAGTAGTAGCAGCAGCAGCAGTAATAGTAATAGTAGTAATAATATTAGTAGTACTACTAGTAGTAGTAGAAGTAGTAATTGTAGTATATTTGATGGCAAAGGCAGGATGAGAGCGAGACACAGAGAGGCAGAGAAATAAACCAGAGTAATAAAACAAATCAAAGTGTGGTAATGTTGAATGTTTTTTGTTCAGTGTGAGAGCTTGTGGTGGTGTTTCTGTACTGGAGAAGCACCATGCTGATGCTACTGTGACTGTTCTGTCTGAGAGAGAGCGAGAGAGAGAGAGAGAGAGAGATTACAGTTGTGTTCAGCACCATGGACAGCGCCGCAGTGCCAGACTGACTGGCCGCTGTTAAACGGGTGACTAACTGTGCGTGCGTATGTGTGTGTGTGTCCGCGAGCGCGCGCTCGTTAAAGTGTGAGTGTGTGAACCCATGTGTTCGCGCGCATGTGCGTGTACGCGCACATGGGAGGTGGGGTAGACTTCTGATGCACAGCAAATTGAAAGGGACAGTACCTACTTGTTTTTGATGCAGACACCGTCTCTCAAACACACACACGCACACACACACACGCACACACACACGCACACACACACACACACACACACACACACACACACACAAAACGGCCAATACACACATCCCATTTGCAAAACACCAACCTGTGTCGTAGGAAATCTTCCACTGTCCACAGAATCGCTTAGAAATAAAAAGAGACTAAGAGGAAGAAAATCCCCTTGGAGTTGTGGGTCGTTTCTGTCAGGGAAATCCAAGCTTTAGTTAGAGACGGTCGGGGAGAAGATCAGTTGTTGTATAAATGTGTTATTTTCTTCCCTACTGCCGACCGGTTTCTCTCCGCCAAAGAAGCCCAGAAACGTTTCTCTCCTCCGCCGTTCAACTCAGGATAGTTTAGGAGGTCGGGCTGAATATCAAGCCGAGCTGAGAAAAAAACCCGGTTCGTCCTTTCCTTAAAGTTTGGAGACCAAGCAGCCCTTCCTACCTTCCTACCGGCGGGGCTTTTGCTCTGATTCGTGAGCGGAATATCAAACAGCACCGGAGAGAAAACCGGGAGAGACAACCACGCGGGAGCTCCCGGTTTGCGCCCTGGCGGTGTACCAGAGTGTCTGCAGGCTCCCGAAAGTCTTAAACACGTCTTAAAATCATATTGTGTAAACACAAGGCATCAAAAATATCTTGCGTAAAGTTAAATCATTCTTTCTTCTTTCTTTAACACACTTTTAGAGGTATTATGGCGGTTTCCTTGGCCCCGGCTCCGTTACCGGAGAGAAGCCCAAATGAAAGCTCGGCTACATTGTCGGGCTCTTGATAGAAAAAGTGAAAGATAACACACATTACTCATTTTATAATATTATTAATTAGTAATTTGGTGCAATACCAAGTTACTTTTCCTTCACACAGGCACAATTGGCGATTACGTCCCTTTTTTTTATTTTTTTTTTACTATAACTCAATTAACCAATGCCCAACGTTCAATCAATCAATCAAAGTACTGGAGTAAATTAAGTTGTTTTTTTCATCTAAACTAGCTCAGCGGGAGAGGACAGCGACTAATTATCATGAAAATGAAGTATGGGTTGGGGATAACCATAGATTCTATTGATAATTCTAAATATCAGTCTGATATTTAGAGGGTGTGTCATTACCGTTTATACTTGAAAAGCATTCTGATTGGCAATGCAAGCTGGTTACAAAGATACCCAAAACGCCTCATACATAATCATCCCTTTATATGAAAAAAGTGGCATCTTTGTTAATAACTGTGAATGGATGACAGCTATATTGAATTTTGATTAAATGAACAGTGCCGTTATTATATTTTGAATAGCCAGAAATTTCAACCTTTCTTTTACTGTAATAAAACCAAATACGGCTGACAGGAAAGTTAATGGTGGGTAACTTAGATTGAACTGAAACGTATTACATGAACAGGATTATTACACTATAGCTGCAAAGTATGATTGCGCTAATGGTTTATTACATTAATGGGGAAAAATTACGTTAACAGCTGTAACGACTGGTAACTGTAACGTTATTGCTGAAATTGATACATTCATTACTAAGAAAAGTAATATAATTTATGTTACTTATATCGCTCACATATACTCAACAGTGTCTGCGGGTCCTGAGAAAGTAATGTTTATCTGACTAGAAAATATTAAAACCAAAACATCGTTTTATTAATCAGCAGCGTATGATGGGCCCCAGTGCACGCTACTTACGCTACCAAAAGTCAGTGCACACCCCTACTAATTATTGAGTTCAGGTGTTTTTCAGGGTTTGGGCTTGGCCCCTTAGTTCCAGTGAAGGGTAATATTATTGCTACAGGATACCAAGACATTTTAGCCAATTGGGCGCTTCCAACTTTGTGGCAACAGTTTGGGGAAGGCCCTTTGCTGTTCCAGCATGACTGGAACAAAGCAAGGTCCATAAAGACAAGGTTAGACGAGTTTGGTGTGGAGGAACTCAATTGGCCTGCACAGAGCCCTGACCTCAACCCATTGAACACCTTTGGGAGGAATTAGAACACCGATTGAGAGCCAGGCCTTCTCGTCCAACATCACTGCCTGACCTCACAAATTCCCACAGACACACTCCAAAAGCTTGTGGAAAGCCTTCCCAGACGAGTGGCGACTGTTATAGCCGCAAAGGGGGTCCAACTCCATATTAATGCCCATGGTTTTAGAATGGGATGTCCAGCAAGCTCATATAAGTGTGATGGTCAGGTGTCCACTGACTTTTAATGTAGGTAGTTAGCTAGCAAGCAGCTATGCCATTCAATTTTAGAATGGCATAGCTGCTTGCTAGCTAACAGAGGTTCAACTTTTGCGCCTAAGCTGGCTATTGTCATATCATAAAATAGTAACTTGACATTGATTGGTCAATGGATGACAAAATGTAATGTTTATCTGACTGTAAAATACTAAAACCAAAATGTTATTAATATTCTCTATTCATTTTAAATAGTTTTAAAATAATATTATTCATACCCAAGCATTGAAACGGTATTTGGAAACATTTAAATAAAGCATTAAATGAAATAAATACATTAAATAAAGTATTAAATTCACTTTGTGAAAAAATGTGGCAATTTCCCATGGTGCACTGCTTGTCCGGTGAGAGAAACAAACAGGACCGGTTTGTCCACATGGTAGAAGAATATTTATTGATTCATATTTTTCTTTTCTTTCATCTAATGTACTAAAAAGAAACATGATATGAGATTACCTTTAAAAGTAATAGATTATTTTTTAAAGTAAGGAGAGACAAAACTGTGGTGCCCCAATCTCCCTATCATGAGACTTTTTCTTAATTAAGAGAGAATTTTTCTTAATTTGTCTTAATTAAGAATAATTCTTAAAATTAACAATATATAGGAAGAGCTACAGTGGTCTATTGTTGGCAGCATTTGTCTCCTAACTCAAAAAGTAATCTATTATTGAAAATAGCCCATGAGAAATTTAGTCCAATTGTCTCCCATTAGCTTACTGGATGGCCAAAAGTTAGTAAACTCAGTAATACGCCTGTCAGGGACCCAGCAGTAAAGGCAGGGACACAAGGATTACTTTTAGATTAGGAAGGATTTATTTCGCCCAGTCAAAATAGAAAAAGCAAAGTAACAAAGTAAAGTGCAAACATTTAAACTACATAAGCAAAGAAAAAGGACATCAAAAGAAATATTAAAGTTGAGTCCTTTAACTAAATTGAAGTCAACAAATGAATAACACAAAAAAGACTGCTCTGAACAAACCTGACCTAACAAATGACCCACAAAGGGGGGTATGTGGGCTAGCTCACACAGACACCAAGGGGGGAAACATAATTTCAGACAAAGAAAAAGGTCCCAAAATAAACCCAACAACTAATGGCAAAATACAAATAAAATAAACAGTAACTGTAAAAACTAATACAACCAAACTCAAAAGGTAATATCCACATGCTGCCATTTTTAAATAAAATCTGGCTATTGTCATATCATAAAATAGTAACTTGACATTGATTGGTCAATGGATGACAAAATGTAATGTTTATCTGACTGTAAAATACTAAAACCAAAATGTTATGTTATTAATATTCTCTATTCATTTTAAATAGTTTTAAAATAATATTATTATTATTCATATTATTCAAAAGTCTTTGTTTAGAGTTCCTCGCCCAGCCCAGGAAGTTGGTCCCTTCCACTTCCTGTGTTCAGCTTAAAGGAGTGGCTCAAACTTCAACTCCTCTTTTGGGCGTATGGCTCAGCAGCATGTGGAGAAACAAAAGAGAAAACCAGGTAATATAGATTAATAAATTCCAAAACCAAATAAACCTATGACCACTAAATGTTAACCAAAATGTGTGCACTCAAATTGGAAACCAAATTTAAACCAAAACACAAATAAACATGCTTAACCAAATTGTGTTGTGATTATTTGTTATGCACTGAAATTAAAGTCACCCACACTGCAGTATGGTGTCGGCCATCGGTAGGGCCGTCACAACGCCCCATAGATGTTTTTTCACATATTTCATAACCATTCTGTCTTGATACATAGGCAGCTTCCTTTATACTTTTTCCTGATATTTTAGGTCTTAGAAAGTTCAAAGATATCCGGAGAACATATAATCTTCCCGATACATCCCCTTTATCTTCAACTGCGTTCAGCAATGCGTGCCCAAGGTGTTCCACGGGGCAAAGACTTATCGTCCATCTGCTTCATAAACTGCTCTGGCATACCATTTGGTCTAGAAACCCCAACCATCAAATGATCCGTTTTAAAATTCCTCCATAGGTTTTACCTCATACCTCACAGATTACACCGAATGAAATCCAGATCCAATCTTTTTCGCCCAGACAACACCACTGGCACCTGTATCCACGAGAAATGGGAACGTCCTGGGGTAAACTCATTTTGGAAAGATGTCTACAACATCATGCCTATTGTCCTGAGGAGGGCTAATTGCAGTTTAGCCAAGTGGCAAGCTGCCCGCGAGTGTGTTTGTATGTGTGTGTGAAAAAGTTTTTGTGCGTGTGTGTGTGTGTGCAACGTGATGAGGGAAAGTAATGAGAGAAAGCCCAGTGACGCAGTGACCAGTGAATCCAGCAGCTTGTTGACAGATTGAACGTTTCCGCCACTGTTTAGCTGTTTAGGCACTGACCCCCCCCCAATCCCCTACCTCCCCCCAGACACACACACACACACACACAAGGTGGGTGAAGGGATTTCATGTAAAAATGTGATTTGTATAGGGCAATATTGTTTTTTACCGTCATGCCAGTAAAACACTTTGATTTGAGAATTGAAAGAGGTTGATTCGGGTCCCTCAGTCAGGGTCCCGTAGGCACTCAGTGACAGGGATGTCATTATATCTGCCAACACTACCTTATTTCCCAGGAGTCTCCCTTCTTTTTTGAGTTCAATTTCAATAAAATATCCTTTTCAATATGTTCCAGTGGGACTAAGTGATCCATATATAAGGGAGAAAAAAAATCCTTATTTTCACTGTTGTGTTATGGTGCGTACATTCGACCGTCTGAAAGCAAAGGTATACATTGTTGTAGAGCGACCACAGGTGTAAAAGGTACACTGACTGAATTTTACAGCATTTACATTTTGTTCTCAAGTTCAGAACATCGCTGGATTAGTTCTTCATTCATATACCCATAATCTAAAATCGATGTTCTCTCATTACGCTGTGCCAATGTGATCCAGTTATGCTTATAGATTAACTGTCCCATCAGTTTGACTTTCAAAGGGGCAATATCTTCTATTATACCATGGCCTGGGAGAATACTCTATTCCGATTGGCTGCTGGGGTAATGATTAATTTCAGATAACTGCATAGCTCTGGCATTGCAATCTAATAACAGTTCTAAATGAATGTGCATATACAGTATGCCCTAATAATACAACTGTACTTATTAACCACTCATTGAGATTACTTATTAACCACTGTTTGAGATAACCATAGCAACTGTTTGACAGCAGCAAGAACAGAGGTCGATTTTTGTTGTAGATCAATTGAACATAAAGGTAAAACATGAATTTCATTGTCATTTTTAATGTTTTAATCTTTTTGAGGAATAGGAAGCAGCAGAGGAAAAGTTGGAGATGCAAAATTAGATGGTAACAAAAGGCATGGGACATTAACAGAGGAGGAACTGAACAGGCGTGAAAAAAAAAAACGACCACCTGGGCAGCGAATACGCTACCTCTTGACTAAGGGGGCGAGCTTGGACTTGGCAAACTACGATGAGGTTGCCCTAAATAATATGCTGCAGGGATTTTATGCATCGGGCCAGACATCAAAGGGATTTGAATACAGTGTAGCAAGTTTACTGGTGCTGCGGGCAGGACTGAACAGTCATGTCACAGTCCACAACCATCCACCAACCTCCAGCAGCCTCTTCCCCCAATACTCCCAGTGGCCTTGTGAAGAAGGTCTGGTTTGATATCCAGCTGCTCGTGGCCAGGCGTGGAAGAGAGGGGACAAGAGACCTCACTGGGTTGTCATTCGTTCAAATGGAACAGAATACTTCTGCTTGTCTCATAACCTGGAGACAAAAAACCATCAACACCCCACTGATCTGAGTAAAGAGTTCTTGTGTGGATTCATGTTTGCGGAGCATGGAAATCTAGCATGCCCAGCGGTAAGATTCAAAAGCTATATATCCAAGTGCCCTCCTGCCGCCAAAGCCTTCTACCTCCATCCTAGAAGACACCCTCTGCCGACCCTGGTACCCTGGGACACCTGGTACTCAAAGGAACCGATGGGGGTCATCTTCGTGGGAGGTTTGCCGAGGTCTGATCTGATCTGATCTATACTTTCCTGCCAAGAATTCCTTTCAAGGAAAAACAGGCCTTGTCCGAAAGAAAAGGCCAGAGATAAGGACACCTCTCTGCCCGAGTTATAAGGCGTCTACAATTCTGGATGGATGTATTTACCGTCAGGTGACCAGGGTCAACTGATAGACCCCTGAGTAACAGCCTCTCAGACATTTTTATTAACAACAGGAGGTCTGCATGTGCTGCATTCCAGTCGGTGGGCTAATTAGCCTTGCATTCTGCACAGAAAACAAAGAGGACCAGAAGAAAGTGAGAGTTGAGAAATATTCCCTCATTATGCTCTAAAATGACTGTACAAATATGGGAACGTTTTGATTATGCAATACATGGTGTGACTATATTAATCTTGCATCTAGAATGTTTTTTCAAATGTATCTTATATAATTCTATCATTATATTATATATTTCTGAGCATATTACATACAGTATTACTGATATTGAGTGCATGTGAATGTCCAGGGCATGTGTTTGGTAACAGAATGATCCCACAATTATGACAGAAATGATGCAACGATTAGTGTGAATGTGTAAACCTCAATATTAAACGTATAGCCAAATGCAAATTTCTATGTATCGTTAATTAGAGCTATTAATCAAAGTCGGCATTCAAGCCCCCGCTCACACGCCCCTCTTATGAATACAGTGTCCTACGTTTCTCTCTTTGGATTCTATTTTGCATGCATGGCCAGCGTGTGATAACCGATTCTACAAACCACTAATTAAGTCTTGAGATGAAGAATTTGACTCGGGAAGTTCCCCCCTCCACTGCACTATCCTGGGCCATTGTCAAAAGGTAGTTAAACTCTCTAAGACTGTGGAGGGTTAAATGTGACAATATTAAATAAATAAATAATTACATAATTAATTAATTTAAAGGGGAAATATATAGATACATTAAATAAAAGGGGAAATATATGAATAATTAATTAATTAAAATGGGAAATATAAGCTATTTAATTGTTTATTTCCACATTTATTTAATTATTTCCATATTTAATTATTTCACTATTTATTTATTTCATGGTTGCTGGTCTGTGTGTGCACTGTGAAATGTAAATCTGTCAACATCGTCCATCAAAGCCTGTGGGTGGAATCTAACATCTGATTGGTTTGACCGCACAGCAGGCTACTCGATATATGGGTGTCAGCCGTGTGGCTTCACATTCTCATCCAGTTGGTGGCGGTAAGGCGCCAAAGAGTTGGATTGCCAACCATTTCTCAACGACCAAGAAGAACACCAAGAACTTCATCAGTTACTTGAGGAAATAGTTATGACCTTCAACTTAATGTTACAACTCATTTATCAGAATGTCGAAAAGCTGTCCAGAACTTTTGTGGGAGGCAGCCAATCCAAGAGGCCCTGAGAAACACACCTCCAGCCACAAGTCGTTGAGCAAGCATTAACATTCAACAGAAACCCTGTCCACTGAATCAGGGTTTGCAATATTAGACTCTATGTTCTCTGCTAATGCTAACATATTTCTTGGGTAGGATCCGCCAGCAACCATGAAATAATAAATAGTGAAATAAATAATTAAATATGGAAATAATTAAATAAATGTGGAAATAAACAATTAAATAGCTTATATTTCCCATTTTAATTAATTAATTATTTAATTATTTATTTAATATCGTCACATTTAACCCTCCATATGAGACCAACAATCGGACTCGATGCTATCTTACTAAACCACCAGCTGTCTAACAATGGTAATATTGTCACGGTTTGCCTTGAGTGACAATTTTACCCACAGTTGACAATGCCCCAGGCTCCTGCATCCCATCCAATTCAACATTGCCCAACTCCCAGCGCACTGCCATCCATGGTTCCATCAGTCAGTAGTGAGGTATATGGTTACATACATACACAAGTGTTGGAATGTGTTGGGGAACCCTACACAGCCAGCAGAATAAATGTATATCCTGAGCACAAGTTGAACTATGATTTTTAACTACCTGTCCTGAGTAAAAGTAGGGTTAGATTTGCTTGAATCTGCTAAGTAAAAAAAAAAAAAAGCTTTTTGCAGATTTCTTTGGCAAGATTGCTGTGAGTATTTTCTGTTGACTCCATTTGCCGAAAGAGAAACAAACAACCAAAAAAATACTTTTACCACATAAAAAGAAAGCAGCCAAAGCTTAAAAATGTTGTGTACCATCTACTTAAAGGGCCTCCTTTTGTCCTGTAAGCAATGAGCCCTGGCATTTTGCACATTTAGGCCAATAAACAGTTTGAAAATGCATTTGTTTTGGTTTTCACCTGGAATCTACATAAAGCATTGCATCAAAATGAACAAATCCACAAATTCAAGGTATTTATGAGGATGGAAAAAAGGCAAGGCCCTATAGTTTTAATTAAAATGTTGTCAAAAACAAATTGTTCACGGTATCGTCAACTAATGATTGAATAATTTCTAGTATCTTCAAAAGTAAAATGTCTAACAAGTTTACCTATGGCTTCCTTTTCAAATTGTCTACAAATTGGCACAGAGGCTAAGCTAAGCTGGTTAGCGAAGGCTACATTGTGATCAGGCAGGCGAGCCAAATGCTAACGTTAGCTAACTGAAAATAAGTTACCCCTTACCGGCAGTAAGCACTATTCCATTGACCATTAAATTGACTCACATTATTCGGCATAGTATGTGAATAAAATCCTACTTAACGAACGTTCACGTTAGACTACCCCACTGGGCAACCGTAACATTTACCTTTGTAGCAGTCATGCCTGGTAGTCTGAAAAGATGGCTAGCATTACCTAGCTGGCGTCTTCAGCTGGGCCATTCCGGGGACAACTGAATGGTAGGACACTCCATCACACTGGAGATTGAAAATAGCAAAGGTTGGCGAGTTGGTCTGAATATAGTTTCTCATCAAATAGTAAATTTGACCCAATTATTACTTTCTATCAGTGCCCTCAGATTAGTTTGGCCCGGACAGCTCAGTTGGTAGAGCGTGAGACTCTCAGGGTTGTGGGTTCGATCCCCACATAGTGTCAACTATCACCTTTATAAGTCGCTTTGGATAAAAGCATCTGCTAAATGACTGTAATGTAATGTAGTTACAATGCTAGCTAATGTAATCCCACTCATTAGTTGTCTCCATCATCTTGATTCACTTGACATAATATCAACATTAATTTCAGCTCCTGGTGTCACTTGCGCTGTCTGCAGTCAAAAGTACTCTCCTGCGTGACCCTAAAATGACTGCACTCCAACAGCAATGTGATGGGTCAATAATGTCATACACACATAATGTGTGTAATTAGTTAATATGTAATTAAAAAATAAGCTACACTTGTTGAACAAGTGAAAAGGGCAGTATTTATTATGATGAAACCAAAGTGTTTCATATGAAGGCCATGACAGCTGAAAGGTTCCCATAATTTCAACATAATGGATGTTTTCTTTTTCACTTGATCACCAAGGGTAGCTGAATTTTGTTTTCCTAACGCACTATAACACACGCACACACACACCCACACCCACCCAAAAAAGCCTTTTCCAAAAGAAATAAGATGCTAAAATGGTTTTGGTGTCCCAGATTTCAAAACCTCTGACAGGCACATTGTATTGTATCCACAGCAGAGTGCATGGAGCCAGACCCTTAGAAGTGCAGAGTTGATATTCTTAAATGTGTTTTCTTTTTTCTGTCAGGAAATGTGGTGGAGGATAATGGGGGGGAAAAAAAGCTTTAAACAGAGTACGAAGTAAAAAAAAAAGAAAGCTTATAGAAGAAGGATGTTCTCACCTTTGCGGTTCTCCGGGGGCACTGCCTGAAAGGATGTGCATGTCTTGAGAGAGCGAGAGAGAGATCATTTTCGGCTCCACAACTCACACCTAATCTGATCAATACCGTGTAAGGCGAGGCGGAATCAGATTTGCGCTTGATGGGGGTAACCTTACAAGGGAGGTTTTTTCTGAAACCGGTAAAAGCGTGATTTACGCTTTTTAAAAACCTGACTCCACAGCGGGGCAACCTCACAAAGAAGTGGTTCTGAAACTAACTGTTAAAAGCTCTGATTTATGGTATTTCGAGACCTGGATGCTTTGACATTGATCTGTTGGGGAGAGGGAGCTGACTGCAGCCATTAGGAGGCTGAGATCCTATAAAGCCATCAGACGAAGAACAATAAAAGCAGGTTTGAGGTGTTGTTGTTTTTTTTTAACAGATTATACCGTCAGTTGTACAATCAATCCAAAGTGGATTGTGGAGATTTTCTACCTCCCATCAAAGTACACAACTTCTGCTGTCTTGAACACGGAAACTTCCCGGCTTCAGATAACGAGATTCGAAAGTATCGGTCAGTAAGTCAAACTTCAAATCGACTTACTGTACGCGGCTCTTCGTCTGAAGGTTTCGAATCTACTGCATCTAAGCTCTTAGAGGATCTATATTTTATGGCTTTAAGATCCGTGTTGCAGGCCCACGCCGTATTCTTACCTCTCTGTTTCCGCGGCTGAACTTCTTTAAGGCTCGAAAAAGGCCAAGCCGTGGTCAGTGGCCTGCTGAATTGAAACACCTCAGCCTTCAAAGTCTCTCCATGACTTCTCCCAGACCCACTTTCTGTACAAACCAGTGTTGTTAAGAGTGATGGCTTGTTGGCCCCCCCAAATCCATTGGCCTTTGGTTTTCTGTTTTGGTTGTTTGCTGGTTTTTGGTGCTGATTCAGAGCAGGCAGGTCGGATGCCAGTAGGGCCCGGATTAAACCAAGTACAAGCTCCGCCCACTTGGCACGTCACCGCCTGACCGCGAGCCCTCAAAAACGAGCGTGCCCCCATATTCTACGTAACAAAGTGGATGGAGACATTTCAATACAGACAGGAGAGCAGATACATGAGTGTAGAAGGTGAGCACCGCGTACTCAGGATGTCACAGGTCTGAATCTTACTCATGGCTGACATCATATTTCTTCCCTTCCTTCCCTCTCTCCCATCCTTACCAACTCTTTCTCCAGTGTTAAGCATCAAATAAAGCAGAAGTGCACTACGAATCACCCTTAAAAGAAAGCGAAGAAGAGCAGGTTGCATTGTATTCACAACACGGACCCAGAGTGTAGCATTGGATTGTGATTTATCAGTGCATCAATGCCAGGAAAGTTGAGGAATAAAGTTAAGTACCACAGACACCACAACCTCTAAACCGGTTGTGATGCCGGTTTATAGTGTAATGAACACACACACACACACACACAATGTTGTTTCTTTATTGCTCTCTCTTTCTATTTCCCTCTCTCTCCCTTACATATTCTATTGCTATATTGTTATATTCCCAGTCATATACCCATAGACTCTCTCTCTCACACACACACACACACACACACTCACACTCCTTCAACCATCGAGATATATTAACACATATAATATCTCCAGTGCTCAAAAGCACGAAGGCAGAATGGATTTGTGTGTCCAACCGCAACCATGGCAGTTTTCTATACTGGCCTGAGAGGAGTTGCATGTACACACACAGAATAGTTTTCACTGGGCATCAGAGTGAAATATCAGTCAGACACTTTAATGGCAGCAGCACTCAGAGTCTGAAAGTCAGAAACTTTCATAAAGTTGCTGAGAACAATGTAAAAATAAGATTTAGTTGCAACTTTGAGGCTGTTTTTTTGTTGTTTAATCCTCAGAATGGATCCTTCTGAAGATTACCGTGCATCCGAGAGACCGACCTGTGCTTTTATTTGGCTATAATCTCATGGAGATTGTTTCAACCCAAAGTGAGTTTAATTCACTCTGCGTGTTTTACTCACATGGTCAAATTCTCAGCACTCAAGTCGGTTTATAAGGCTGAAGATATTTCCTCACAAACAGACTTTTATATTGTTGTTTTGCAGTTTGGCAGCACCTGTGATAGTTGATCATTGGTTTTTGCCACCAATTCCCATGAATCCTTCCCTGTTGCTTTAGTGAAAAGCTACAGCCGGTATTCCATCCATAGTGTGCCGTCTCAAATTGGATAATCCAGCATCAAACAGAGATGTTTTAATAAACTGAATTTAAACTTAAACTTAAAAAAACTGAAACTTAAAAAAAAAATGAAACGGATACAAATAAATGATGTATACATTTTTTTCCTCTGTACTTAAATCATTTATTTGGTTTTATTTATAATTTTACTCATTTATTTTTTTATTTATTTTGTTTCACCCACCCATTTTAGCCCCGCCCTTCTATGATAACACTGGAGCAATAAAATAGAAACTAGAAGGAAAGGAAACTAAATAGGAGAATCAGAAAATAATGAGAAAATGACAAATTTGATCCCAGCCCAAGTTGATCTGTTGGATTTGTCCATTCTGTGTTGCAGACGCCTGTTGAGTGAACTCTTGATATTGACCGGCTGTCTCCTTATTGACAGAACTCCTGATTCACAGTGGGTTGATTCCAGAGACTTGTGGAGTCTGACTGACCTCAAAAACCCTTGAACACCTATTTTTCCTCAATCCAGGCCCTATGATACACAGTAATGTGAAAAGCACCCCCCCCTTCATATCCTTGGTGAGATATTTCAGCTGGTTCTTTCCTCTTAGTGCCTTGGACTTGACTGAGCGGCACATCAATGATGTTCTCACAGTGTTGTGAAATGGACCCGGCTAACAGATACTGGATGGGTAGTTAGGTCACGCGGTTACATGCTGTATATTACATATTGTTTGTTATGGGCCACCGTACCTAGACATTTGCCATCACCGGTGAAAGAATTGTGGAGAGAATTGTAATTACATTGTAATTTAACCTGTTTTATTCCCATAAATTCACAAAAATAGACTCAAGAATAGAATTAGTACTTAAGATGTTTCAATTATAACAGGTTTACTGTATGTACTTAATACCTGTACATGTGTGCCCACCTTCTCCCGGCACAGGGATCAAAATTTAACTAGAATTAGCTAAAAAATGTAGTGTGCACGGCGAGCGCAAAAGATCATTGGCTGACAATATCGTGATTGAACTAGAATAATATACAGCCTTGTTCAGATAAAACACCTATTTTCCCACCTGTCAGAGAAGCAAATTAAGAGGACATCACTCCGTTATGGCCGACATGTGGAACTACACAGCATTTAGCCAATAGGTTTTAATTATAATAGAGACAACAACACTCCGTTCAATCCACCGTTCAATTGACCATCTTGTCTGGCGCCGCAAAGTCAAAATTGCTCTATAATTCACATGCAAACTGCTCCCGCAATCAGACAAACCCACATGCCAAACAAGCCCGCTGCTCAACCAACAAGTTCAATAAGTGTCGGGAGAGGTGCAAGAGAGAGTTGGGCCGAATTGATAGGCCTAATAAAACAACACTTGTCAATGGGACAATGCAGTCATTTTCTTTGGTTTGTTAATTGGTAATACTGCCCCACAGAAGGCAATATTTATGTCTGTGGGGGGCGGGGGTGGGGGGGGGGGAGGTGTCATAAACACTTTATTGCGCCAGAACAGAAGTTGTCATTGATCTTGGTGATGAGCACAACAGATGAGGGCTATTACAAGATATGCGGTGAATTGCAGCCTGTAAATATGAGTCCTAAATACACCTACATGCCCATGTAGATACCGTACAAAACACATATTGTCCCCGGTAACCTTATCTCTTTTTACCGTAAGTGACAGTTAACAACCTCCAACGTTTATACGAGGACCAAGCCAAACCTCTAACGGTTGCCAAGGTGTTGTAAACTGCCAGCATGTCAGCATGTCGAATCGACGAATGCTATGTGATTACCTGTCCACTAGATGTCAGCATGTGGAACCCCCTGCAACCAAATTGTCTCTGACTGCATGCTATGTATGTTTTCTGTCCATCCATTTTGATCATGAAGGCATCTATACTTGAAACGTGTCTGGTAGCCACAGAAAACATTATGGCTTTGTGAAGCTTTGCACACAAAACGCGAGTGTCTTCCTTTGTTCAGAAATGTATCCAGGAAGCCTAAAGCTTCTAATTTGTATGATGATCACACCAGCATGTCTGTGATGGCGTTAAAAGTGCTTACGTGACTCTAGGGCCATGCTGGAATAGTACTCTTATAACTTGAATATTGTGGAATACAACGACTGCGATGACAAGTGTCTTTTCCTCAACCTCGGTCCGGCCAGAACTCACACAGTGCTGCCTTGTGAGCACTAGTCCATTTGTGTATGTGTGTGTGTGTGTGTGTGTGTGTGTGTGTGTGTGCCCTGGATGCGAGGTGATTTACCATCCTAGTAATTACTATCTCTCTGGGGAGTCTGTGTGGCTGGCATGGTGGAGAGAAATCACACACACACACACACACACACACACACACACACAGAGAGAGAGAGAAAGAAAGAAAAGTTCTGGGCTTCTGGACTATCCATAAAGCTGACATTGCTGCAGTGGCATACCCAACTGAGACCAAACACATACGAACAGGCAATCTCACACACACACACACACACACACACACACACACACACACACACACCCCAGCCCGCCATTCCTTGCAGCCTTATGTGCCACCGACCGTTTTATTGTCCACTGATTGTCATCCCAATACATCCAAACAATTAAGTAGATGGAGGATGGCACTGTTTCCACCTTTTTATAAAGCAGCCATTGCTACTGCTCCCCACCTTACACACCGGGGGAAAAGACACTGCATCATAAGCGATACATTCGAGTGCAAAGGATTTTATCTCTTCCCCTCTTTCTCTCGCTGTCTGTCTCTTGTTTAATTTGAAGTGTAACGGCATCATTTGAGAGGAGGATATATGAGACTGAGGATGGAGGGTGGCCCTAAAACATTTGCAGAGAATCTCTCTCTCTCTTTCTCTCTCACACACACACACACACACACACACACACACACACACACACACACACACACACACATACACACACACACACACACCCATCTCTGAGCCGGGCCCCTTGAGTATGGCCCTAAACTATTTCCTCATCCGTTTTTTACTCCCCTCTGCACTCTATTAATCTAGCCAGCAGATACTTATCCCGGCCTCTGATTTACCTGCAGATAAATCTGACGCCATATGGATCGGATTAAGCCTTGGCATACAGTTAGGTTTATGGCGCAGGTTTATGACGGAAGCCGCGGGGTCGGGCGCCTGGGTTTGGATTAACACTCACTAACACTCCCCTCCCTTTTCTTCTCACGCTGTCTGTCTCGCTCGGAGCGCCTGAGATTATACCGGGATTAAGATTACGGTCAAACGATTAGTTCCCGCCACAATGGGCCCGTGTATTCTAATCGCACGCATTTTGCAGACGTGATATCAATACGCGACGTAAAAACTACTTGTGGTCGATTGTGGGGCGTCATGGGTTTCAAGTTTATTGTCATATACTTGATAACAATGCAAACATCATTACCAGTAATGAAATGGTCTCAGAGCCAACTCAATTTAGTAAAATAAGACAAATAAGTAAATAAGTAAATGATTAAAAATAAGTTAATAAGCTATTAAAGAAAAATAAAATAAACAGTATTCAAATGGTAATAAGGTGCAGAGAAGCGGTGTAGAATAAATAATATGAGTATTTACCTAAGAAGAATAAAATATAATAAAAAGAATAATAATAGAGATATTTACAAGACTAAACACCGCAATGTAATACATTGCATTATAAAGCTGTTATAAAAGTATTATAAGCATGTATGCGCCATTCTTACATTGTAATCACATAAATAATAGGCTGACACTTTATTTTGAAGTGTGTTGCATTACAATATATATATATAATCATCAATATAATCATCAGACAAATGTCGTAAAATCATATTCAGTTTGACACTCGTTAACTAAACAGTTGCACTGTAAAGTATTCAACCCCATTGTTGTGGTCTGATTCAAAATGTGCTTATGATGCCTTTCAATACTTTATGAGCATGACTTAAAGTGTTGCCAAAAATAACATTCATTATAAGCTATGGCATGTTGCACTGTACGCAGCGGTATTATAGTGGAACTTAAAGGTATAGCTCACCCCGAAATGAAAACTCCGCCTCAGCCTTCTCCCAAACTATTGAAGCTAACATCTTTACACATCAAATTAGGTGATGACGAGGTAAACGTGTGGATTTTTGGAACCCGCTTGGCTCCAGAACACTTGGATTTTGGAGAAACGTGACAGATGTTTTGTGCTTTTTTTTTTTTTTTTTGGAGTTGTGAAAAGATGGTTCACTTAAATAAGATGAGATGCAACTACAGGGTGTAGGGGGGAGGGGCTTGATTCAGTGGACTGACTTTCTTTCTTTCTTTCTTTCTTTTGGGGGGGGGCACTATTCCTTTAAAGTCAAAGCGTGTATGACCTACATTTTGCAATATGCTGTAAATTTCAAAGTCAAAATTCTGCTGTTTACTGCGTCTGGGTAAAATAGCGGGGAAGATGCGAGAGGCTCCTCGGAGCCAATTTGTTTGTGTTGTTAATCAGTTACGGGCCGATGCTTTTAATTAATATCATACTCACTTCTCGGGGATTCATTTTTTACGTTATTAGCAATCTTTCTCTCTCTCTTCTTCCTCTTCCTCCTCCTCCTCCTCGTCCTCCTCTACCTCTGCTCATACTTTCTCTCGCTAGTTCTGTTTCTGTTTCTTCCAGTGTGAGTGTGACTGATGTGTTCAAATGTCATCAACTGCAGAGCATTTACAGAAAAGATGACGATTTGGTTTGGCTAACGTAACTGGAAAACAGATCTATATGGCACAGTTATCAAATTATACAATAATAATAATAGTACTTTATGACACTATCACCAAGTGTCCCAATTAAGATTGTTCCCCTCACATGTGACTCAGATCTCATGTTTTCAGATCAGTGTCAACAGCAAAAAGGCATGTGACCCATGCGCTTCCAGGGGAGGTTTGACTCCATTGCTTCATATTAACACAGTTCTAAACACCCCCGCTTGAGCTAGCACCGATGACCTGATAATATGGTTTGGATGTCAATCTAGGAGTGAAGGACTGTGCTGTGATTTTTCCCGCTTAGCTCCACCTCTCAGTGTGTATCCATAGCAAAAGCTCTCCTGCCTCCCCCCCCCCCCCCCCATCCCCCAAGGTTAGAGAAGCGGGCTTGTGACCAAAACGTCGGCGGTTCAAATCCCCAGCCCAATGTGGGTTGAGAAAATGAACAAAGTGCTCCAGTAATGATGTCCAGCGGTCACCAGTTGAAGACTGTGGTTGTACTGGGACGCTCCAAGGAGTTAACATGGAACTTGTAGCAGCCTGAAAAAATTATGCTCAACTTTCCCAGGAAAGTTAAACGCACCCATACATCTAAATGAAACAGTAAGATGCACTGCCCGTCATTTAAGTGCATGGATTTTTACAACTCTCATCGATCGAGCCCATTTGACCAAGAACGCACTCTTAAGGGGATAGTTGCAGGGACGAAGGGACGATTACATGCGCTTCCCCCACTCAAGATTTCCCAAGCAACAGTATATGCAACATTGCTTTCATTTGTACCCGCTCAGTAACATTAAATTTCCTTTGTGAAGATTGGGTCATTTGTTACTAGCGGAGATGGATGCCTGTCTGCCCTGCTACCAGCTCCACTCGCGCATTAAAGATGGCATTTCATCTGCTACTGCTATGTTACTCATCAGTTATCTCGCTGTCAAAATCTGCAGTTTGCATTGATTTTCTCCGGGTTATTTGGGATATATCGAAAGATAAAACTTAATTATACTATTACCAAAGATATAAATGCTACAGATATTTTCATTTTTGTTTTGTATTTATGATAAAGTCACTCGTGCATGTGGATGGAAACACATCAAATGTGCACACACACTTTTTGCATCTCTACACACACACAGAGAGAGAAAGCACATGATATCACAGTGTTAAACACATGTGCGCGCTTTGATGTATTGTAACTACCACTGCTTGCTCTATAAACAAGACTGAGTGGCATCCTATGGAAAGGAACACACACACACACACACACACACACACACACCGCAACAACCTGCATGTCAAGTCCATCCAGTGTGCATTTGTACCGTTTTCCTGTGCTGTAATCACACAGGTCTACGTGAGCAGCTGTACGTCATGTCATTTTGAACGCAGAGAACGAGCTAATTTACGACAGCGCTTCGTTTTAGGTTCCTGGCAAAAAGACCAATCAAGAGCAAACATGAATGCAATGCCGGTAAACGTGTACATCTTTGCCTCTACCTTCTCTCTCTATCCACCTTCCTCATCCTCTCGCGCAGTGGCATATGGATCGCGTATGGATCCGCGCCTCTCATTATCGCTGATGGAGAGAGAGGATGAGAGAGATGGAGTGCAAATAAAAGGCTTCCAATGTGCTGCTTTTTTATTTGACATCAAGTATGCTACTTCACTACAACAACAGCACTCTCCTGGCAACGACACATCGGCCCTTTCCTCTCCTCCAAAGTGACTGATCCCTCAGCCGTCTCTTTCATGCAGACACATGGGCGTTAAAATCCCATTGATTGGGCAGTGTAAGAGACCGGGATAACAGTCAGATGTGCTGTTTGTTTAACGGACCTCTCACATTGGTCTTCCTGTACTTGTGAGGACCCTCCACTGATCATTCCTTAACCCCTAGTCCTAATCCTAAACCCCACCTAAACTCAGTTCACCGACCTTTTAAGGCTGACATAAATCTTTCTAACCTCAAATTATAGCGTGCATGATAGTAAATAGTATTAACATGATGTACGTTATGTGAAGATGGGGTATTTTATGGCAAAAGCAGAAATTAATGCAGAAATGACTGTGTCTCTAATTGAATTTTCTTTCTATAAGTGGCTATTTGCCTTATGATGAACCCAAACCTTAACCTAATTCTAACTGTAATTCAAACCCTAAACTAGCCCCCTGAAGAAGTGAGGATTGGCTTAAATGACCTCAGTCTGAAGGTCAAAAACTGGTTTTCAGAAGGATAGGAGCACAAGAACACACACACACACACACACACACACACACACACACCTCATCCAGAGCTGAGCTGGGGCCAGCCCTGCCTACCCGCCCGGCGGCTAAAGACACGAGGCGTGCAGAATCTATGAAACAAATATAAACAGCTATTTATATGCAACGGAGAAAACAATGGCCGAGCTGAGAAAGAGCTGTGTGAGCGCTTCCGCCTACTACTAACCATCCACTGCCCCGGCACTGCCTCTCTCTCTCTCTCTCTCTCTCTCCAAGTTCAGCCTCTTTGACTCTGTGTCATCTGTCCTGTCTCTCCCTCCTGCCTCCCTTTCTCTCCATCCGGCACTCTTAGTTTTCCCGCCGTCTGCGCTGCTAAATACAGCCTTCAAGTCAGTCTGCATCTGGACGGAAAAACAGCGACTGTCTATTTGGGACTATCCATCTCTCTCTCTCTCTTACTTTCACATTGTGTGGGTGTATTATTGTCGAGAAAAAAGGCTGTCACTCAATAGGCTGAGACAGAGCACACACACACACACACCAAAGACAAATATTGCTATTTTCCAAGTAACTGCCACTCAGGGGAGCATATATCACCACCAACGGAGAAGATGAGTCACGCTCAACAGCAGGCTTTTAGGCCATTGTCCTCCAAGCGTCGCCGTACGTGCCAACAGGGGGGGAAGGAAGACACTTCACCAATAGTGTCGACGTTTTATCTCTGTCGGGGCAAGTGCTCTATTGACATCGCCCACTTAGGAAAAATGATAATGACAGAGTGATCAAAGTGAAATGGAGGCGGGGGCGATAAATGGAGGGATAAACGGAGGGCGAGAGAGAGTGCAAGGGGTGGGGAAAAGGGTAAAGGGATGCAATTTATCCAATTAGCTTCCATCTCACCCTCATCCATGATGGCATGAGGGGCGGTGTTTAGACGCCGGTCTCGTCGGGATGAATAGGCTCGCTCTATTCATTCTTTCATCCATCCATCCATCACCGTCATCCATTCCTTCCAACCATCAAAAAAAGACAGCCTGTTTTTCATGCTTTGTCTTACCTCGCTCTGCATCCATCCATCCATCTTGCTTTCCATCCCTCCATCCTCGCCAGCCGGGGCCTCCCCTCAGAGATCGCGCTCAACATCTGTCGCCAAGCTGTTGCCGAGGTGTACCGCCGACGTGGCTGCCTGCTTCATTATGGCCTGTCCTGTATAAATAGGTAGCTGCTGCCATCCCACCTGGGCATCTCCACTCGGTGGCTGTTAAAGAGACTGTTAAAACAGAGGCTGTTAGGCCATTAAAGATTAGTGGAGCACACTGGAGTTCACACATTCTAAAACAGCAGAGTAGCAGAAGAGCGGGGATATGAAGTGGGATTTCCACCATTGTGCTTTGAGCACCACTACCTGCAAACACTGGAGTGTCTGTGCTACACCTGGCATACGTTCATGTGTTTCCACCTTTGAGGATATCGCCACTTTCCTTTGAAACGTCTGCACGTATAAACGCCTGCAAACAAGATGGGACAACCCTTCACGCTGCGTCCGCTCGAAAGGCCTTGGTTTGGGCATCAGGAACTTTCCTCTGGGTCTTAGGGGAAAGCTCCGTGAATCATTCTCGACTGTATTTGACAGTTCTGTTCCTGAGACAGTGGTTAGGACTTCTCTAAGTCAGATATTTCTAAGGAGAAAACAATCAAAGTGGCTGTAACCTCATGCATTTGAAGGCAATTTGTAACTTGGCTTGACACTGAAATAATTTTTCATTGAGATTTCAAGAAGAGAAAATCAAGCAATAAGGAAGGATTACACCAAACCTAAAAGAAAATCTGCTAAACTCAAGATTATGAGGAGCACTTGAAGGCAGCATTGGAAAGAACAAGAGGAATTTTGGAATGTTTATTTACAAATGTGAATGATCTTTTTTTTTTAACTGCAGACAAAGCAAAGCAGTGGTGAGTATGCCTACTTCCATTTAGTCAAAGTGTAGAATCCGTAGTCTAAATGTATTGCTTTAGACTACTATGCTTTGTATTCAGTAATCAGTGGTAGTCGGGTCCAACTGAACATATTGTAAATTGACTTCCATGCCTCATCAGGTATTGTACCATTATTCTGTTCGAGCAGCTAAAGTGTTGCGTAATAAAAGGGAGTAACATCCTTGCTGTCAAAACCACTTCAGAGTGATTGAGGAAACTTCACTTTCTTTAGAGCTCGCCTTCCTTAACTTTCAGTTTGTGTCCCTGTATTTTTCCCACTAGTGTATTTTGTCTGCCTATCTATCTGCCTGGACTATCTCATTTTGGGCCTGTAGCAACTCATAATGTATTAACTACCAGATAATTGTCAATTGGTCAAAATGTAGTAAAAAACCCTCCAATTGGGTGGATTCGGGGGCTTTCAGGGCCCTTGAAAGTCTTGTTGGTGAGTTCATCTCGTCTGACACCGCGTTGTGTCTCTCCACCTCCCCAGGTCCATCATGGTCTGGCGCAACACAAACACCACCTCAGAACAGACCCCAAAAGACAGACCCGCATCACCGTCAATCCTGCACCAAGGAGGAGGAAAGACGACGTCCGGGGAAGAAGAGATGGAAAGAGTGTACTCCCCCGGATCTCCGCGAAGAGCGTCCTGAAGGTGGAGAACAGGCTGGTCTTTGGAGAGGAGATGCTACCTGCCTTCAACAAGTCCCCGCTCTCCTCTCTCCCATCCTCCCTGGTCTGGTGTCAGGCCGGTGAAATAAGGGGTCACGAGCGTGGACCCAATCTGGGCTTTCTGCCTCAAATTGACAAATGGCTGTTTGTGTCCTTATGGGAGGCTGATTTCCACCACAGCAAGAAGAATTACGCCGTAGCTGTCAGACACCTCGACGCCGCCCTGCAGGTACTGCCTCGCACACACACCAACGCACCCTGTAAAGCTAGTATTATTGTTGATTTACTTATTTTGGAGACTTTTTTATTCATTCACCTTAAGCCCTGGACAAAAATACACAGCATCCCAATTTATTGTTCGCAGCCCCTCTCTGTCTCATTCCCTCCTCCCCCCTTTAACCCGGCGCTGAGAAAATGATTGTTGTGCCATCTCTGCTATTTTATGTTTCGTACTTGAAAATTGAAACAGCTGAGAACATATGGTTGCAAAAATATGATTGCACCCTGGAGGTTTTGGCTCATAGCCTGAGCTGCAGCAGGTGTAATGTGTCAACGGTGGCCAGGCACATTCAAGTGAAGCACACACACCTGCATCGGCGGACACGGAACTACTTTAGCCCAACGTCATTTAAGCAGGCTAGCGTTAATGTGGGCCGGTGATAGCCAATGAGCATCGAGTGAACAAAGTATTACAGGAAGTATTTGCCTCTGGTAGTAGATTGTGGGGTGGCATGATGTTAGAACTCAGGTACTGTGTGTTCCCCATATTCAACTGGTCGTCAAGTGTGTGTTCCCTAAATCCAAGTCATCGTCAAGTGTGTGTTCCCTAAATCCAAGTCATCGTCAAGTTTGTGTTCCTTAAATCTGACTGGTCGTCAAGTGTGTGTTCCCAAAATCCAAGTCGTCGTCAAGTGTGTGTCCCCTAAATCCAAGTGGTCGTCAAGTGTGTGTTCCCTAAATCCAAATGGTTGTCAAGTGTGTGTTCCTTAAATCCAAGTGGTCGTCAAGTATGTGTTTCCTAACTCCAAGTCGTCGTTAAGTGTGTGTTCCCTAAATCTGACTGCTCATCAAGTGTGTGTTCCCTAAATCTGATTGGTCATCATGTGTTTTTCCTTAAATCTGATTGGTCATCACGTTTGTGTTCCCTAAATCCACCTCATCATCCAGTCAATCAGCTGGCATTGCACCCATTGTACAACCAGGCCAAACTCTTTGTGGATAGCACTGGTATAAATCCATAGCGAGTTAGCATGCTCCAAAATACAGCAGTAACTGGGACAATTCCGTCTTGACGATGACTGATGTTTGCGTTACAGTCCGTGGTAAATCCTTCAGACCGTTTGGACCGTTTTCTTTGGGTTTAATTGTCCTTAAATTTGCCGTACGCTGACATCAAGACAGTAATGCTGCCTTTGAGGCTTGAAAGAAAAGATGAAACCACATGCACATGACTTTGGCAGCCTCCATGCTGAGGGTTGAGAGGGAATGTTTTATTAAGCGGTTATAATGCTGCTTCATCTTGTTCAAGCCCCGGCTCTTTGTTCTCACCCGGCACCCGCACCCAAAGCCAAACCTCGGCCGTTGTCTCTGCTCCGTTAATAAAGTGAAGGAAAGAATATTGAGGTTGCGCAATTATCAGGTGCCCGATGCCGTCTGTTTTTATGTCCGTTCCAGTCCTCTCTTACCGCCTTTGTGCTTAATTTTCAATTCAATTTCAGCGTGCTTTATTGGCCTGAAAGTATAGAGCAACTTTGCCGAAGCATCAAGATAAAACAGTTTTACTGTAACTGTAACTGTACTATAACAGTTTTACCCTCCCCCCCTTAAAGATAAAAGGAGGGGGGGGCTTACCATCTGCCTTGTTAGAGTTTACTTGCCCAGTGTTGCTACATTACTCTCTCTCTCTCACACACACACACACATACACAAAGTCATACAAAATAACATGCATCATTAAAGATATTGGAAATATTCAGGAAATGTCTTTCATAATCTTTATTTTGTGTCATTTATGTGTGTTTGTTGTTGTTTTTGCTTGCTGGTTGATTATCATGAAATGGTCATGGAAAGATTGTGGAATTTGATGAGCAGCAAGTACAGATTCTATAGCTACAAACGGAAGGGAGGGATGGGAGTGGAAAGAAAGAGGAGACACCATCTAAATAGATTCCCCATTAATGCCAACATTAAAACTCACCCTTTCTGTCTCTTCATACTGAAGCTGTCATAACGTTGTATTTTGACAAATGCATATGACATTTTCCTTCTCCTCTGTCACATATTTTGTTATTTTTGACACCCAAATGCATGATCGTTAAAATCCACTTGTCTTAAACCAGTGAAACACTCCTTCCCTGTCCTGTGCTTGCTTTAAAGTTTCTAGTCTGTGATGACGTCTAGTTCTTTATGAACATACCAAGTGGAAAAGTTTGCAGCTAAGGTGTGATGTTAAAGTAAAGTTAAAGGAATATGAGAATCTAAACATAAAAATCGGTGTCTCCGGTGCTCCATGCTAACATTTCAGCATACAGTGATGAATTTGTTAGTGGTTTATATGAAATGGCCTGTAGATTCAGACATTTTAAAAATGAATTGTCATTAACTCAATATAGCTGATGTAGCCACAGTTTATTTTGGAACAATTTTAGCTGAGCAACCACATATTGATCCACTGCGCAGTGATTTATAGCAGTCTTACCATCTTCACTTCCTTTGGAAACAGAGAAGGTAGTCGCTGGTAGTTTATTTAGTAGATTTTTTATATCAGTATAGTATGGAGTGTACTATTACTCAAAAAAGTGTATGCTAAAGAGTTAGCATGGAGCCTACAATCATTCAACATAGTGTATGCTAAAGTGTTAGCATGGAGCCTACTATCACTCATGCTAAAGTGTTAGCATAGAGCCTGTTATCACTGTTATCATAGAGTATGCTAAAGTGTTAGCATGGGTCACCAAAGCCAATGATCTACCAGGGACACATGAATAATTTTGGTGTCTATGTTCTCACCACTTAACGTCTAAGTTGACCAATGGGACAATCTACCAAAGTTAAATGTTCACAATAATGTAACTTTTACTTATTTAGGTAGACCCTTCTCAATAAAAGAACAGACATGGCATGTAGACATGTAGAAAATGATTTTCCTCAAGGTCTTACAATGTCATGCGGTTTGATAGCATCCAGATACAGAGGGAGTAACCTGAATTTGCCTCCTGAAGACCATGGTGTGATGGTAGAAATATAGTTATAGAGTAATAAACTTGTGCTAAGTGCACCTCCTGGCCTCTCCTTCTCTGTAGCTGTGCTCTAAGGGCAGTGTGTTGCACGATATGCTGTGTGGGAACACCGAGGACATCGATTCAAGATTCAAGAACTTTATTTGTCACATACACACACGGGGTGTGTAGTGAAATGAAAAGTGGCAATGCTCATTGGGAATGTGCAAAAGGGCAACAGTACACAGTATTTACAGTAAAAAAACAACACAATATTTACAGTATTACAGTAATTACAGTAAGAGCTCTTATATAAAAAAAACCAAAAACACAATATAGAGCACTTTGGAAATGGTAAGGGAAATCGTATGAATGTAATATACTATAAATTATGTGTAGTCATTACCTAAGTGTGTGTGTGTGTGAGTGTGTGTGTGCATAAGAGGGGCAGTGTGTGGGTCTTGGTGGGGGCCCTGGTGAGGTCGGAGTTCACAGTCCTGATGGCCTGAGGAAAGAAACTCCGTCTCAGTCTCTCTGTTTTGGCAGCGTGACTACGGAGGCGCTTGCCTGACCGCAGCAGCTGAAACAGTCCGTTGTTGGGGTGGTGAGGATCCTTCATGATCCTGCAGGCTCTGGTTCTGCACCTCCTGGTGTATAAGTCCTGCAGGGTGGGGAGTGTAGTTCCAATAGTTTAGCGTTCAGCCGAACGCACTACTCTCTGCAGAGCCTTCCTGTCCTGAGCGGAGCTGTTGCCAAACCAGGCAGTGATGCTTCCTGTCAGGATGCTCTCTACAGCTCCAGAGTACAAGGACCTGGTGGTGAGCTACATCCATGCCAGGCTGGTCGTCTGCTACCTGAGGATGAGGATGCCAGAGCTGGCCCTCCACCATGCACACAGGTCAGAGGATTCGCAGCATGTACATACACCCATGAATCAAATCAAATCACATTTATTTGTATAGCCCTTAATCACCGTTACAGTCTCTAAGGGCTTCACAGTGTCCAACGTGTGAAAACAATAAATGGTTAGTACACGATATCCCCCAGCCTTGGACCCTCACAGAGGGAAAACTCCCGCAAAACCTTTTAGGAAAAAATGGAAGAAACCTTGGGAGGGGCTACTCAGAGAGGGATCCCCCTAGCAGGACCGTCGGGCGTGCAATAGATGCCAAGTTTGGGCAAGGAGAGTATACAGAGTGCATAAAACTTTATTTGGGTGGGAAATCCAGATCTGATGTGGGGCATCACAGCAAACAGCGTCATTGTAAGACTAGGGGACCACGCAGGCGCCAACACTGCCCAGATAGGAGAACGCAAACGCCTGCTCAGTCAGCATTGTCCTAGGGGGGGACCACGCAGACGCCAACTCTGCCGAGCTGCAGCCTGGAACAGATAGGAGACTCACCCACACACACCCATACACACACTCTCACTCACACAGACAAACATGACCAGCGTCAGTGGACAGGAGCAGGTAGACCAGGAGAATAGGACATGTAGGCAGGATGCTAGTATCCATCGGCAGGAACCTGAGCTAGGATGAGCTAACTGGTCTAGCCTTACTCTGAGAAGAGACTGAGCCACTCCCTCAAGGCTGGTCAAATGACAGAGAGAATAAATGGGTTTTTAGCCTTGACTTAAAGACCTCGATAGAGCGCAGACTGTTCCAGAGATGGGGAGCCCGGTAAGAAAAGGCTCTGTTACCTGCAGTTTTCTTTTTGACTGCTGGGATAGACAGGTAGCCAGCGTCCTGTGATCTGAGGCTACGTGGTGGTTTACATGATTTGATCAGATCTGATAAGTAGGACGGTGCCATCCCATGTAATGATTTATATGTAAGTAAAAGCACCTTGAAGTCACACCTGGCTTTAATTGGGAGCCAGTGTAATGAAGACAGGATAGTGTGATGTATATGTGTGATGAACACACATAGATACACACACACACACACACACACAAAGCATCGTCCCATAATGGAAAGGTCACAGCAAGGGCCATGTGTTCAGTTAAGCCATTAAACCACTATTTGCTGACTCATTGAAAGTTGCACTAGATAAGAGCATCAGCTAAATGCTTAAAATGTAAAATAATAATAATAAAATATTTTGAATGCCTCATGCAGCTTTAAAGTCTCAGGCAACTTGGATTGAAATAGTAAAAATGAATATATGATATCAAAGTTTAGTGTCTAATTAAGCATCCACAAAAATCTGAGTGAAAATAAACGTTCAGAAATATTAGAAAACCTAGTTCAAATGAGTGGGGGGTTCAGAACAGTGGGGTTGAATTGGGCGTGGTATTTTCTGAGATTTATGACACAGAGAATTCTTTAATCCAATCATTAAAAAATGCACGTCAGTTGTCCCTCCCCCAACAGGTGCAACAGCTTGACAGTTTGACATGGGCGGAGCTATCAATGGGCAGGATGTCAATCAAATCCTGATCTGACACGCCTACACAGTCCTGAGAAATGGTCTAAACAGCTAAATGAGCTGTTTTTGAACTAGGTTTTCTAATATTTCTGAAAGTTTATTTTCACTCAGATTTTTGTGGATGCTTAATTAGACACTAAACTTTGATATCATATATTCATTTTTACTATTTCATTTTTAAGTTGCCTGAGGCTTTAATTGAAAAGTTTCCCATAAATTAATTAAGGGAAAAAAACACCCTAAAAAAAACTGGGAAGAAAAGTACCTTGTATTTCTGGGTCCATTTTGTTGTTTAACGGTGTATTTTTCATATTCCCGTGATTAACTGGCAAAACATAGATGACGTGATGTCACATTGAGATATTTCCAGCACAGCTACAATGTAGTTTAATATGAGAAAAATGTTCAACCATCTAAAACATCAACATCAGGTTTTGGTGTCAGCCCCTCAGAATCAAAGAGCAAGGGCTTCTTCCTAGACCGACGTTCAACAATCACCCATCGGAGAAGAGGAAAAACTACCAATTTCTCCACCTACAGTAAAACTCACATCTGATGTTACATTCATTTCTTGTGGGAGTAATTGTAAAAACGAGCTTCCAACTGGGTAAAAACATTCACGCCAACGTCCTAGTGGTAATTCCAAATCGGAAATTTGGGAACTTTTTGAAGGCTCCGATATCTAGCCTGACATACATATTTAAGGGCTAAAAAAGGTTCTAACAAGGTTCTTAAATTAAATCTAAATCTCAATAAATCTACAAATCTTACATACAGATCTTACATACAGTAATTAGTCATTAGTCATTTTTAACCAATTTTCAATGAAGTTTTATTTTAATGCAACTAAAACATGTTTTATTGACATGTTCCTTACATTCGGTGATATGCCGAGTTCATACAATCTGTTTTCATCACATCTGCTGTAATAAACATTGTTGAAAATCAAGTTCCTACACATTATATTGCCTGGTGTCCTTTTTCTAATTCTGCTCTATATATTATAGCAAGATATTATATTATTTTATATAGTTATTTATTTTAACTATATTTATTATAGTTTCAGAGCGTTCATTTCCTATGTTCAATCGAAAATAGTCAGTTTTGCTGGCTTTGTTTCTTCATTTGGTTACACTAAAAGGTCTCAAAATTGGCTTTCTCAAATCTGCAGATACCCCGATCTTTGTAAGTAGTATCAAACTGATACTGACTGTAAATTATACAAAGATATGGTGGGTGTTTGCTTTATGAAGATCACATGGAGTTCACCCACCTTTTTATGTACTACTACATCATCACTGGCCGTCATCCTAAGAAAAGAGTTGAACCAAGGCTAGTTTTAACTCCTCTGTCACCCTGCATTAGCTTGCCCAGGTTAAAAATGCCTTAGACTGCTGTAGGCCATTGGTTGAAGTAATAATCTGTGACATTTTTGTATAAATGAAGCTGTTTTGCTGCTCTCTAGCACCAATTGATATAACACAACAGTGATTCAACCTCTGGCCAGTTTGTGAAAGCTTTTCCATTTGCTGTTCTAAACACCCGGTTTCAGCTAGGTCTTTCCTGGGAAACATCCCCTTGCAAAGATGAAATGATGTGTTTCCGCTTTGTTTGGAATTAACAGAAGAAGAACTGGGTAGTTAGCATGAGGGGCGATAGCCACCGTGGCTGAACAGACAACGAAAAGAACGCCACCTACAGAAACTCAAACTCCATCAGCAGAAAATCCAAGGAGAAAAACGTCACAGTACTGGACACACTGTGAGCGATGAGCGTTGAGCACCAAAGATGGAGACTAAATTTAAAAAAGGACATCACGAAAAGATGAAAAAGCTATCTTTCAACTTGCTTTCAGCTGCCACTGTACCCTTGAGCAGGGCATTTGGAAGCCAGGCACGTCGGATTGGCTTCATGCAGCTACAGTGAGCATTTTGTCAATAGACAGTGAAGAGATGTTGTTGTGGCTTTATTATGATAGCCTTGAGGCGTTATGATGATTTGTTGAAAAGGAAGACTATTACTGCCGATTCACATTTCCATCATGTTCAGTGTGTTCACACCGCCGCTGGAATCCGATAGCGGCTCAATCTGCCTCGCAGGAAATATATTTCACCCAAACAATATTGATTGCCGTTTCCTTCCCTGCTACCCTCTAGCACCAATCAAAAGAAAAGGAACGGGTATCAAGTTCTGTGTCGGCGCATGTGCGAATGGATTTCAACGCGAGCGCACGTCCTGTTCACATGGACGCTGAAATCCCCAAACGGATTAGACCCTCTCTCGGTTTCGCTCTTCCTCTCTCTCTCTATTTCCCTCCTTCTGTCTCTCTCTCTCAATCTAGTTTGCATTATTTCATCTCTGCGTCATTAGTTCTGGGCAGAGACGGGGTTTAGTCAGCCTCGACAGTCTACTTGGTGGATTGTTTCTATAGGTTTCTAGATGTACCTTCACAGGTATGACACTATGAATTAATTCATCATTGAGTACCACAGACTATACAGTGTGTCTTTCTAGTGAGTTTTCATCAGGGACTTTTAGAGCACATTTGGGACGGCATCAACAGTGTTCCAAATTGCATCACACGTCATTCTCACTCATTCTCATTGTGTTGAACAGTAGATGCAAACTAGAATGCTCGGGTTACCTTTAAGTTGTAGTGTCAATTCCCCCTCCGTTTCCCTTACATTTAGCTGTGTTAGTCATGCGGTCAAGCGTAGTCCAATCAATACATGTAAATGTGAGCAATTGTCTGCTAAACAGCTGGAAACCAGAGGACTCAAACATGAACCTGCTGTCTTCAGATACAGACGTTGTGCATGTTATTGCTTTTACACAACAAAAATTTAGTTTTAATTTTACACACTGCATATTTACAATAATAAAATATTTTCCTGCTGGAATGACAGTAAAATACTGGCAGCGGGGTTCCCGGTGCATTCCCGTTTTTTTTTCAACAGCTGTTAGCCATAGATAGAGATTTCACTGTATCCACAAATACATTGCCATGCTGTCATTCTAGCATATACAGCATGGATGACAGCCGGTTACTGTACATGTGTTTGATCTACATGAGAAGTATTATGCTGTGGTATTCTCTGTAAAACACACATTTAATTAACTGTTCAACATACATGCATTAACAAGAACATTCAGTGTAGGAATAATGAAGAGGTTGAGAAAGTACATAATCAAGTGTATAGTCAAACATTCAAAAACAGTATCAACAATACTGGTGCAAATTGCCCATTCCAATGCATAAATGGCCATATCTTGTTCTATGTGTGTGTGTGTGAGAGAGAGTGAGTGAGGGGATAAGCACTGGCAGGCACACTTTACACTATAATGACTATAATTTATTTCCCTGACACAACACATAACAAGAATGAATTCCCTGTACATAACAACAATTGCCAAAGAGAGGGGGAAAAAAGTCCCCTTTAACAAAAAAAAAGCTTCTGTCTTTATTTTAAAAAATAATGCACGACACAGGGCTAAGAACCCCTGCTGTCCAATTTTTACACAGTAACTTTAAAGGCAAAGCAGAAAAGCAGATCCGTGATCAGTACCGCCTACGCCCTTTTTATAGCCTTTTGTAGCCGTCATAACTCAAAACACAACAATTATTCCAAAGGAATACATAATACATTTAAAACATTTGTCCCACACTGTCAGTCCTTGTATCACAAACTCAGTGAATCAATATCAAAAGAGTGAAAAAAATCAAATCAAATCAAAACATGAACAAAGCCAGGAGTGGGGTTTTCAGCAAGGGGTTATGGACTGTGGGGCTTTAAGTGAATGATAACAAGTGAAAAGTAGTGGTCTTTAAGTTGGGAAAGGGACTGTGTGGGAGTGGATGGTCTTGACCAAAGGAAGGTTTGAGGGTGAGGGTGAGGTTGAGAGAGTCAGGATCAACGTAGGCCAGACTGCATGGAGCAGTTAGCTTTTATACGATATTCAAGCTATTCAGAACTCGGTCCCGTCAGAAAAGAACAAAACTGCGGCTTACACTGCAGTCCAGTATTCTAGCATAATCTAAGATCATCAAAATGGTTGCGTGCTGCTAGCTTGCTGAATTTGGTTGCTGAATGTTCTTGCCGCTATGTTAGCATTAGCGATTCATAAGACATGCTGGCCAAAAAAGTAGCTAATAATAAGCCAAAATAGTTTGTTATATCAAATAAATTAAAACTTGTATCTGCAGTACCACACTGGTTTATGACAGTGCGACATGTGATTCAAACATTTGCCCCAGAATGCTTTGTTGTTCACCGCAGTATTAAAAGGAAACAGTATAATACTATACAGCAATTACTAGAGTGTAATTTTGAAACAGTAATTAGTTGCTAAGCAACGCATTGTAACAGATGATTGGAATGGACTGAATAAAATGTAAACAAGGTGGAGTGACACAAGTTTGTATACTGAGGTAATAACCACTCATGGAAGCACTGTCCAATCACAATGCGTGGTTGGAAACAAATGTTTCTGCTTTGGAGTAGAGTATCTCGAGATATCAAACTTTGTTTTCTCGTCATTATGTCATTATCTTGAGATAACAAATGGTTTTGCTGAAATCACAACTTGCCTTCATGACTCGTGGAATTGTCTTCAATTCATGACAATTAAGCTAGTCTTCATCAGTTAAGACTAGCCAGGCATGATAATTAAGTCATGATCACAAGAAAATAAGTTTGATATCAACATAACAAGATATTTAAGTCATGATTAAAAAGTCATGGGATTAAAAAAATATGAGCAACCACTGCCGCTCTCTGCCGTTTGCCCTAGGGTCATTTTGTTAGGCTAGGCTTTCCAAGCATAAGTAACTGTCAACATCAGTCTCCTTTATACCTATAAACCCGGGCGTTTCGCGGAGTTGGTTTGGATTATATTCTCCTAACGAACCGCACCACATTTCTCTTGACAGCGACTCGCATTCTCAGGCATATTTGGTTTCAGTTTGAATGGCGTTTTTCTCACCTGGCCAAGCCGACCAAACTGAAGGAGTAAAGGCTGCAGAATTTTAATAAACTGCTCCAAACGTACTTGGTGTGAACACGCACAACTCTGATTTGAGAAAGAGTCAAAAGCACAAGAACAACAAATTTGACTTTACAGCGGTATTCCCTACAGCAAGGATATTTGGTATTTATTAATTTCTATACCGGAGAGAGAAGAAAGGCAGCAAGGCAAAGTAAAAAGCGAGATATCAGCATCGGCAGCAGAGTGCCGCTCGTCTTTGAAGTGCGGTTGTTAGGGATGACAACGTTTTGTTGCGGCTGGATTTCGGAGTTGTTTCCTTTGTTCGCGGCTTCCTCGACCTGGTTGCACCTGTCTGTCTGATGTCTGCAGGGTTTGTTGTGCGCACCGCCATGCTTTCATTGTCGTCGCCTTTTACAAGGCTGAGCTCTCCTCCTCGTCTTCTTCCTCGCCTCGTCTCATCTCCTCCTCACTCTTGTCAAAAGCCGGCGTGCCGCAGCGAACCTGAGTTTGTCGTCTTTGGCAGGCGGTTATTTTGAGAGCCTGGAAAAGTGAAATCTTGTCTGTGCGTGAGTGTGCGCGACACTGAGAATCTAAGCGCACACGTACACAGGTGTATACACAGACATGTCACGTATAAATACACCGGCAGTTACATATACATATATACAAACTCGTACAGAAACCTCTTATGTGGAAATGAGATTTGAAAATCCCTGTTTATATGTCATCCTAGTTAAGTTTTCATGCTGAGGCTGTGTGTGTGTGTGTGTGTGTGTGTGTGTGTCAGCCTTGAAGCTGGAGAAGCTAAAGAGAGAACCCATCACACTCTTGGAAAATGCCTAAGACACTATAAAATGATTTTAGAAGAACCCAATAGACTTTCTTTCTTTCTTCTCTTGTTTTGATCTGGGTCTTGGTCTAGCCGTAGCATTTGATCTAGTTTTCGTGTGAAGCTGTGTTTACATGAAATATAAATGTGAAAAGAATTTGAGTTTGGAAAAGCTGTTTTTGGGGAAGGCTTTTTTTGAGGTCACATGGGGCTAATGTATTTCAGCCATGTGTTGTTAATGGTAATATCCTACTAACCTATCCTAGTTGCACATCCATCCTACCATGTGTTCATACTGCAAGCAACACGACCAATCATCTCAAGTCAATTAATATGTTACAGAGCTGAGCGACCAGGGAAACTCATTTAACAAGCTTATTGGCTGATGAACGCCAAGGCTTCTTTTGTCATCGGACTGTTTCCTTGTTTCCCAACCAACGTGATTTCATTTTGTGAATAGTATAGTTCCACCTGACAAGTGCAAAATGAACATTAAGTTGATTACATTATACATTATTGAACTTTCCTTTTCTCTACAACTTTCATAAGACTACAGGAATAAACATCTCAAAAACGATGCTAGAAACGACTCTATATGGAACCATTGTTGTAGCCTACAGCTTGTTTTAACGGTAGCAGTTTTAACCAGCTACAGTCAGCTAATGGTAGCGTTAGCTAGCAGACACAGTTAACAACACAATTGGACTGCCAAAGAAGCGCCACTAAGGCTACAGCGCATAACGTTACAATATTAGTAATAATAATGATAAAGACTGTAAATGCTGTCGGTTAAGAATTCAGCCCAGTTGGTTTGGAGATAAATATACAGTAGCATTAACAACACAAAGTAGCTGACTGCTAACATTAGCGTAACATTACAGATAGCTCTTTCCTTAGAAATAATGACTCTTCAGTGCAGTTTCTGTTTCATTGAGACCTTCTTGGGTAATTTGGCCTGCAGCTCTACTCGTCTCTTCATGATAATTTTGGTATACATTTTGAATTTTTGTCCAAATGCAGGTTAAGAATGCTATTGTTTCTCACTTTGAGTACGAGGTAAAGCAAATACAGCCGTCATGTGGATAATCTTATCAGAACCAAATCTGCTCCCAAGCCCTCACCCACGGCTTTGACCCATGAAAACAATGTTTGAGAATGTTGCTGAAGAGGGACAGTCTACAGAAACCATCACTAAGACATTTCTAAATGTTGTGTTAATTACTTTATTTGCTGTTTTGTATTGTTTTTAATTAGAAGAACCTAATTCAAAATTCTGTCCTATTGTCCTTTTTTGTATTGCCTAGGAAAGATCATGTAATAACCTTCTCAAGTAACTCAATAGCCTTGCTCTGAGTATGTTATAAAGAAATCATGGGGAGATCTATGGATTGGTTTGTTCACTTGTCCGTAAGTCTGGCATATGCTCGGACACCACTAATAGGATATTGATCAGATCTGGGAAATGATGCATCTCACCGCTTCATTGTGAAATTGTCAAAACTGCACTGATTGGTGAGAACAAGGTGATGTTGATATTTGCTCTTGACTGGCCCAGAGGGTGACGACTGCCATGCCATGTTTACGGCTAACTTGATACTTTTTCTTAAGCAGATTTTTACACCAGTAATTTTACTTAACTACTTCAAGTATTTCTACTTGAGGAGAATATTTTGGTACTCTTTAATCCCCTGCCCTTAATCACAGTAAAGAGCACCTTCTTACGTACTTCTTGCAGAATGTCCAGCAGTAGATTGTGACAGAACTTTACCAATTGAGTACTAAAGGTCTTTATTCAACGTCTACGCTTTGTCTTTGTCATATCTGTGTGGGGTTATTTTTGGCTGTGTGTTGCCCAGTTTTAGGCCAAGCAGTAAATACATTATCACATATTTATTAAAAAAATGCACAAACTGTTTTATTTATCAGAAATGTGCACCAGAGAAGTCCATATGTATGTATAAGATAATGCTTTCATTTTTGTAGATGTCTACTAGCGTAATTTTAGCCTAGATGATATAAAGCATTTAGACGTCTTTTAAATGACTAATCAACGTAAAATTGTACCTCTTCAGCCTCCTACAGCAACCTCCTATGCAACACAACGCCAGTCCACATGTCTGCTCCTCAAAACCAAACTACCTTACATTTTCTTAACTGACATATACTCCTTTGCCTTTTTACCATAAAAAACAAAAGCCGAGAGACCTCCTCTATACCTGTACACCATCAAACTACATCACATTGTTAAAAAAATATTTTCCACAAATCATGTCTGTTCTTTATTGAACATGATCTAGCTGGTAACAAGAAGTAAAAGTTGTATTGTTGTCAAAATTTGTCATACTTCATGTCATAGCTGCATATTTCAACGTCCTGCAATCCTTTTCTCAAATTCAAATGAAATTTACGTCATGCGAGAGCTTTCTTCGCTGTGATAACTATCCATGGACTTCTGCAATAGTGATGTATGGTGATATAGAACCATATGATCATAGGACAACACATACTCATTTTACAATGAATCACATTGCTGTATAAGCAGTGTTGCTATGGATGTATGTAATATGTTAGGAGCTATGTTTGCTACCGGCTCAGCTGCTAATGCTAGCTAGCAAGCCAAGTAGCCTAAGGTTATTGTATTTCCTGTAGAAGAGATGAAGACAGCGGCTCAAACAGGAAGCCAGATCACTGAGATCACATTCAACTAAACTTATAATTTGGTCTGTGTGTGTGTGTGTGTGTGTGTGTAGGGGGTGCTATGTGTATAAGTAGCAGTTCCAAGCTCATGAGTGTGTGAGATAAAGTGAATGCTGCCTTCTGCCAAAAAGCTGTCTACCAGCCCCCAAGACATTACACTCTCAATGTCTGATCACAAGCCCTCTATTTGCTCGGATCCACAGGGCTGTGTGTGTGTGTGTGTGTGTGTGTGTGCATGATATGCCGTATACCGTAGTCTCGTATCTGTGTGTGCATGAGAGAGAGGTCTGCTGCCAGTAGTAGCTAGCTGTCTGGCAGCCAAATCCCTAGACCTGCTCTCTGATTGCCCTCTTTTCCTCTGACAACATTACTCCCAAACCTAGGGCACTGCGCAGTGTGTGTCTGTGCACACAATTTGTCTGTGCATGTATTTACTTGTTTGTACGGTACTGTGTGTGTGTGTGGTGTTGGGATGTCGAATAAAATGCATCTACAGCACCTGCTCATCCGATACTATGAAGCCCCTTCATTTAGATGAAGAGATGTGTTTTCTGTTAACCTTTTACATATAAATCATTTTAAATATATTTATTAGAACTTGAGCCACAAGTGTTTTCATGTGTAATATTATGTGGATAACTTATTTTTAACTGAAGTACCAGATGTAAATCCCTGGTCATAAGCCACAGATGAAAGAGAGGCTAAAGACTCAGGTTGAGTCTAGGTTTGTCCTGACTCTTCACCTCAGAGCCACATATAGTTTGGTCAGGTTGCACTATGAGCAAGCTAATATCTCTCTACAGGCGAGTGGAAAAGTTTGTTTCCAAACTTATGCATTTAAAATGTCTTTCTTTACTCACTCTAACACCCTTTCTCATTCCTTCTCGCTGACTCTGTCTCTGTGTTATCTCACCCCCTCTTTCTCTCACCTCTCACTTGTCTTTCTCTATTCATTGTTTCTCACCCCTGCTACTGTATATTAGAGTGATGCAAGGATATGTGTGTGTGAGCACTCACTCCAAATTAAGAAAATTCTCCAGAGGGAGGACTTTTTGTTGGACTTCTATGTGAGGCTGTTTTGGCATGACAGTGTATTTTGAAGTTGGGATACGGGTTAAGGTTAAAATGTATTGGCGATGGTTAGGATTAGGGGTTGGTGGAACACACCAACCTAGCCGTTGAGAATATAAGTGATGAGAATATAGACAGCAAAATTATCCACGTGTCCCTGGTATTTGGTTGTCTCCTCTGCTCCATGCTCACACTTTATCATACAATATGTTGAGTGATAGTAGGCTTCACGCTAACACTTTAGCATAAACTATGTTGAGTGATAGTAGGCTCCATGCTAACACTTTAGCGTACACCATGTTGAGTGATAGTAGGCTCCATGATAACACTGTAGCGTACACCATGTTGAGTGATAGTAGGCTCCATGATAACACTTTAGCGTACACCATGTTGAGTGATAGTAGGCTCCATGCTAACACTTTAGCATAAACTATGTTGAGTGATAGTAGGCTCCATGCTAACACTTTAGCGTCCAATATGTTGAGTGATAGTAGGCTCCATGATAACACTTTAGCATACACAATGATGAGTGATAGTAGGCTCTATTCTAGCAATGTTGTTCTTATAGGGAGCTGAAGTTGGTATCACTGCTTCCCGCCTCTGATTCACTTCTGCCAATTTTAATACATTACAGATTACTTGATATTAGGAAACTAGAATGTGGTGATACCACCTTATAAGTACACAATTTTACATGCAACATTTATCAACTAAAATTACAGAAATGTGTATATCTTATTAGTGCTGCCAGGTGATTTTGAACAAAATCTATTGTGTTGTTTTGCTGATATAAGCCGTTTCCCCTTATGTCTATGGAAAATCGCGCTAGCCACCTAGCCGCTAGTAAACCAGTGGGCGGTCTTATGTTATACCTCACACTTTCTCCATTCTTATAATTATTCTAATTTTCTTTGCTGTATCCTATTACTAATTGTTGCTGCAATCACGTTTATTAAGATTTATGAAGATCAAGTTTGATGCAAGTCGGGTATGTGCAGCCTTACAAGGATAGTAATGTGTGTTTGGCTCCAGGAGTATCCAGCTGAACCCGATCCACTTCCAGAACCACTTGCGCCAGGCTGCAGTCTACAGGATGCTGGGGAACCCCTGCTCTGCTGCTAAGTAAGAACTGTGTTTGTGTGTGTGTGTGTGTGTGTGTTTGTGTGTGTGTGTATGTGTGTGTGTTTGAAGAGCTTAAACCTCCTCTACATATAATCTGATTGCTCATAGGGTTAGGTAATTGGCTAACCAAGAACACACACTGGCTACGTTACATTCACAGAGAATACCGTTCTTGGTTACTCCTTGTTTTGGATGGATGCATATAAATGCCATCTTCTTGCTTTTCCTCCTCTCCAAATGGAGTGACACCTATCTATCTATCTATCTATCTATCTATCTATCTATATATCTATCTATGGAAGCAGGAGAGGAGAGGAGAGAAAGGAAGAGGAGAGAGGGGAGGAGGAGAGAGGAGGGGAGGACAGTGATTGACATGAATGTGAGGATGGAAGGAGAAAGCAGAGGAGGGAAAAGGAGGGAGTAGAGCAGGAGAATGGAGGGAGGGAGAGGGCATAGAAAGGAGGTGGTGTGGAAAGACAGAAATGAGTAGAGGTGAAGGGTGAGAAAAAGGAAAGATGACCAGATAGTGAAAGAAGTGTGATGCTGATAGGAAATAGAGAGGTCAGTCTTCTGACTCGTCTCTACTGCTTCATTTCCTCCTCCCTCCTCCTCCGCCTATCTGTCCGTCCTTCCATCCTTCTTCTCAGGTCAAACAGTGCTGACAGGGCTCTGCCTGTCTGTCCGTCTGTCTGTCTGTCCATCCATCTGTCCAAACCTCTCCGTCAGCATCTCTCTCTCTGCCTCTCCCTCAATCTCTTGTTCATCCTTGATTAGGTTTACTGAGGGATGAGCCCTGTCACACACAGGCAGAGCATATAGCAGGATGAAATGGCAAATTTCCCTCAGCTTATTCAAATTGGAATTAAAGGAATACGCCAAGTTTTTGGAAGATTGTCCCACTGGTCGTTAAGTGACCGGAATATTGACACCAAAATCACTCATGTGTCCCCGGTAGATCTT
The DNA here is from genome assembly GCA_034670405.1 of Hoplostethus atlanticus. NCBI lineage: Eukaryota > Metazoa > Chordata > Actinopteri > Trachichthyiformes > Trachichthyidae > Hoplostethus > Hoplostethus atlanticus. Next base: position 1,241,612 of record JAXDDX010000090.1, read on the forward strand.
TGCCTCCAATGTTCCATGCTAACACTGTAGCATACACTCTGTTGAATGATAGTAGGCTCTATGCTAACACTTTACCGTACACTATGTTGAGTGATAGTAGGCTCTATGCTAACACTTTAGCATACACTATGTTGAGTGATAGTGGGCTCCATGCTAACACTTTACCATGCACTATGTTGAGTGATAGCAGTCTCTATCCTAACACTTTAGCATACACTATTTTGAGTGATAGTAGGCTCCATGCTAACACTTTACCGTACACTATGTTGAGTGATAGTAGGCTCCATGCTAACACTTTACCATGCACTATGTTGAGTGATAGCAGTCTCTATCCTAACACTTTAGCATACACTATGTTGAGTGATAGTAGGCTCCATGCTAACACTTTAGCATACGCTATGTTGAGTGATAGTAGGCCACTAGCATTATCGCAAAATAACTTTAGTAGCTCTCTCTTAAATGACTAAGGCCGAATCCCAATTCTCATTTTCACCCCTACGGCTCGTTTTCGAGGGCTCCCTCGCCCTTCGGCTTGGCCCTCGGAACAGAGTCACAAGGGGTAGTGGTTGAAATCTCTCCCTATGAAATGGGACAACCCTTCAAGACCCTGATACGTCATCGATGACGTTTACGTAAACAGACGCGACAAGTTTGTTATCGGACATTACTATGGCAATAATGGTATTATCACAGTGACATTTGCCATTCATCTGATGGAGATAGAAAAGCATGGACGCTCGCGATTCGTTCACAACTTATCCGTTTCACGCTACCAATCGATCAAACAAGTCATCAAATAAAAAAGACCACTGCTTCATTACCGGGCCACTTCATGACAGAATAGCGTTAGCGGTGCTCTGTAGGCTAGCAAGCCGTGCTCCTAACGTTACCCTGCACTGATATTAGAGGAGCCGTAACAAGTGCAGCAACTTCGCTGCTGGACTTTAGTTATATTTCGGCGTCATATGCCATCAAAGGAGGGAAATGCGACATGGAAATATGTCAAAATGCGGGACTGTCATGCACAAATCAGCCTAAAAACAATGTTGTAACGTTAACTAGCGAGGTAGAGACATCGGCATACTAGCGATTTTTTGTTATGCATGTTATAAAGAAAAGGTCTATAATACATTGAAACGACATTAAACTAAGATAATACCATGGTTAGAATATTTTTTAAATATTTATTAACGAAGAAAATACTACATTTGTGGTTTCCTTTTGTTGCTTGTGCAGCGTTCGCCACCATCTTGCCGATGATTGTCGGAGATTTCTCCTAGCCCTCGGTTTGTAGTGTGCCCCTGAAAAATCTCCGTTTGGAGGGCCATGTAGCCCTAGCACTTCGCCCTACCCCTCGATCCCAAGAGAATTGGGACACCCTACCCCTACACGTGAACGTGCAAAACGGAGGGGAAGGGCTAAGGGGTAGGGCGAAGGGGTGAATTGGGATTCGGCCTAAGTGACTAAGTCTGGCAATTTTGTAGAGGAGATTGGTAAAATCGACACAAAAATGAATACAAAACAAACAGGTCAAGAAGTCTCCCTAGGCTGGTATCCATCGGCCAATACCTAGACTGAGTCTGAGCTAATGAAACACATGTCGACCCCGCGGCAGACAAAAATCAAAGGCGTCGTAAAATTATGTAAGTAAATATAAGTATAGAATCATATGACACAGAAATCGGTGGCCCTAGCTGCAGAGGTCGGTCTACAAAGGGCGTGAAGCAAGAGCTCTAAGTTTGGCGACTGCAGAGGAGTCCGTATGGCGACCGCTAAGGGTATCGATTAAGTTAGGGCGACAACCGGGTACTTCTGAGAGAAACTGAATGAGCTAACTCGTGGGTAGGGGGAGACTGATAAGTCTGAGACAACGATGCCGCCGGTAAGAACCAAATCAAGGGTATTACAGTCGATTCATATAGCCATCATATCACTGACTGGCTTCATGTTTTATTGAATGCACTGTTGATGCACTGAAAACAGGAGAGACAATGAGCATGCTATTTTAAAGCTGCTGGGCTGCTAAATGGAAATGTGCTCTTTTAATTGCTCCCGGCCTTGTATTATGTTGCTGTCAGGCGTCGGGCTCTTGTGTCCTGATTGCACATTACTGTCGTCATTTGTGATCGGAGATTGATCATGAGGAATATCTCTCGCGGTGTGTGTAAGTGTGTGTGTGTGTGTGTGGGTGGGTGGTCAAAGTGGCAGCTGAGGGGGAGCTTTTTTTTTGTTGTTGCACCCCCCCGTGTTGCCTTGCCCTCCTGTTCTCACACACACACACACACATGCACAGTCCTCTCATGTCTCCTCCCTCTCTCCTCTAGCTCTTTATCTCCTTTTCCCTCCCTAACCTGTCTCCTTCCCTCCTCACCCCCTCTCTCCTCTTTCTCCTCTCCTTCCTCTCCTCTCTTCCTCCTGGTGACTCCTCCTTCCTCTCTCCTCTTCCCCTCTCCCCTCCTCCTCCCCGTCTCCACTTCCTGCTCTCCTCTTCCTCCTACTCCATCTCTCCACTTCCTCCTATTCCATCTCTCCTCTTCCTCCTCTCCTCTGTCTCTCCTCTTCTTCCTCTCCCCCTCAGAGTCTGGGGTTTAGCAGATGAGAGAGGAGTGTGATACGCTCCACCTCTAAATATTTTAGCTTTCACTCCTCTTTCTTCACCCCTGTCTCGCTCTTCATCATGCCTTACATTATGCAAACAGCTGATTTTTTTTTAGTTGTTTTTTTTGCCAAGACCCAGACCCCTGGTGTGTGTGTGTGTGTGTGTGTGTGTGTGTGTGCGTGTGCGTGTGCGTGTGCGTGTGTGTGCATGAGCATGCAGAGTGCTGACACCAGTTAAACAACAATGAATGCAGATTGGCCAGCCACAGTGCCTTCAATTCCCCCCTGCCTGCCCCTGCACTGTGTGTTTTTTTTGTTTTGTTTTCTATGAAATAAAAAAGCAAGCCCGGCCACTTCTGACTGATAATATCACAAACAATGGGCTCCCCGCCAACGCTATCTGCCCCCCTTCCCCTTGCCTCTCCCGCATTACCTACAGATACAGCCAATAGAGTTAGTTGGGGGCAGGAGTGTAGTGGAGGGTATTAACCCGCCTAAACTCAGCTGACCCACCTTTTTATCTGCGGAATTGAGTTTACTTACACTTTTTTTTTTTTGGGCTGACATAAACCTGTGGGCTGCGAGATAAATTCGTTGCATTCATCATAGCAAGTAGTAAATGTGAGTTATGCAAGGGTTGGGACGGGTTCTCCGCAGCACCATGCCTCATCGTACAAACCTAATTGGTGATCTCAGGTCGGATTCAGTTACGTTAGCTCGTTAGCATTTGCGACCGAACCGTTAGCAAACAGCCTATAGCATATACGGATACATACATCCTTTAGAAGCGGCTTATAAGAGTATGTGTTGATCATCTCTCGCCGCGCCATCTAGCTAATTTGCACACAAAGAGGATTATGGGAGATTACAATCACAGCTAAGGTGTGGAGATTTGTAGTTAAACTATAAATCTCCGCACCTTAGCATAGAAGTTTCACATCACCCAGCTATAGTGGAGTGAAATGTCTTATTACCCTGGTTGAATTTGACTCTTGAAGGCCATGGCATGAGTGAGTGAGTGGCACTATGCATTGTAAGCTTTTATTGCTTATTGGTGATTAAAGTCGTTGTGATTTTGGACTGTTAACATTACAAAACAGTCCAGACGAGGCCAGACGTGTAAAAGCCCACATGGCATGACACCATGATTTGGTTTAGATTTTTTTTTTTGCCACACTGGTGGTTTGGATGGTTATCTGTTAGCGTGGAATGTGTGTCTTTTCCGACTTTTCCCCATCTCCCTGTGTTCGGTCGCTAATTAGGGTTTTGACCGATAAATAGTTTTCACTGCTGTTGCTGCCGGTATTTTGTGCCCATATTTAATATCTTTAAACCATTTTCATGCCCCCAAAATTCCCAAAAGAATTCAGTGTTTGGAAAATCCTCTGAAACAGCGTTTAGACCATTACGAGACATTAAGATTCTCCACTGAAACCCAGACTAATGAAAGCGTTTTAGGTGGGTCAGCAGCTCCTTAAGGCAGGGCGAGGCAGGTTTCATTGCAGGTTTTACAGACTGACGCCCCTGAAGCTGTGGAGTAAAACAAGGGAGGAGCCTCCATCGTATCGGAGGTACACTGACTGATATCCGATTTTTAATAAAAGGCCAATATCGTATACAGTTTATATCCGTACTATCGGCCTGTGTGTGTATCTCTACTAGACTGTTTGCCTGTCCACCTTGCTGTCTTTCTGCCTCCATCCCCATTCCCCTCTCTCCCCACCCCCCTGTCATATTTTGTAGCCGGACAGCTGTCAGAGGGCCACAGGGTTATTATCTTGATATGAGATACACCATGTCGGCCTTGGGCATCTCTCTCCCTCTCTCTCTCTCTCTCGCTCTCTCTCTCTCTCGCTCTGTTTCTATCAGGTAATAGGTGTATTGATCTGTGACCACCTCTGTCGCTGGGTGACAGACAGACCAGTGGGGATTAAGTGGTCAATCTGCATTATTGGCAGCTTTGCTCTCTTTCCAGCCCCTCCTGTGTGTGTGTGTGTGTGTGTGTGTGTGTGTGTGTGTTTGTTTTATACATATCTGCATATTTGTATGTGTGTGCTATGCTTGAGTGCCTGTCTGTGCGCATATACCTGACGAGTTTACTCTCTCTAACAAACCGGGGATATTTTTAGCCGAGGCCGAGCCGCAGCGATGGGCTCGTGGCACTCTGACTTATCAGACGCCAATTTCCATTCCGCGTAATGAGAATCGGATGCTTACCTCAGCTCCGATCGTCCGAATCAATTTGGGGAAGCAGAAAATGTGAGATGTTTGCATCAGCTGTGAGGCCGTGTGTTCCACTGGGGACTTCTCCTAGCGGCGCTGGCTTATTTTCTTCTCCTCGTTTACAATGGAAAGGACATGCTGATGACAGCTCTGAGGGGCTGAGCATGTGCTCAGAGCGCCGGGCCTCCGAAGTGAAAAAAAACAAACACTTCAACTTGAGCAAAAGAGTGTATTGCTTCAAGGGGGTTTTCAATACTCGCCGTAGCAACAGCGGGGGCTATGACAAGTGCTTCCCCAAGTTGTTGTTGTGCACTGTTAAGTAAAAAGGAGGTGCTTGGCAGGCCCTTAGTGTGCCATGCATTTTAAAATGCTTATTGGATTGCATATTGTCCCCATCCGCTGCGAGTGAGCAAACAACACCGCAATTAATATGCCTTATTTATTTACTCAGATGTCAATTTTAAAAGCATTTACACTTCCTTTTTATGGAATCACGCTGGAGGTTACCCAAAGCTAAATAAAAGCACTGTTTTGATGCAAGCTTAAAGATTCACTAGGCAATTTCTGCATGTTGGCGGCCCCTAATGGCAGCAAGAGGTAACTGTTTAACTTTTGAGGACTTCATGAAATCTCCTAATGTGATGTCAGTAAAAACTGCACACAAGCGCGCTTATGTTTACCAACTCTGTGGTCGTTTTATACCTAAGGATACCAAAGTGACGAGAGAGGGAAATGGACTTGTTTGAGGTAACTTGATGGCGTGCATTTTGCTTTTAAAGATGTTCATAAAACATGCATTTTTTGGTCATTTTTGATACGTCACTTCCAGTGTGCCGAACAAACAAACAAACAAGACAAATCTGATTCCAGTCGCTGTAACTGCTAGCATGGATGCTCTTAGCTAGAATTTCCCTTCTCTGGTTTATCGTACCAATTAAGAACACATGAAGAAATAGCTGAATATGAGCATCAGTCCAGACTGCCGTTTGCCTTCAATTCATTTCTCCAAATGTGAGGAAGGCATTTTCAGGCATCTTTGATAGCCACCCGAGTTCAAATGGCATTGTTCAAATAAACCACTTCAAATATGCTCGGTGTGAATGTGCCCTAAATGTATTACTTCATGTCTGGTGCGGGTGGAGGTTCAGCTCTAATAAATTTGGGCAAATAGGTTGAATCCACGACGGTCCAATAAGTGGGGATGGGACACTCTTCTCTATTGCAGCCCCTCTTCACTTAAACTATAAAATGTGTGGATTTTTACATAAAAACATTGCATATAAACATTGTACCCCAAATAAGACAGAGCAGATAGATAGATAACAGAGCAGAGAGATGCATGAGAAGCCCCACAGGCTTGCTCTCCGATTTGTGTTCTGAACTCGTCTGGGGGACTCTAACCTAATTTGTTATTTGATAATTTGATATTTGTCTGGCAATCCCGCGGCCATCCCAGATAAATTCACAAAACCGCGTGAAAACTGAGATGCACCGACTCCATTGCTCTTTCTAAGTAAAAGTAATGTCTGAGTACTGCCCATTAGCGTGTCTGCGTCAAGTTTGAAATAGCTCTTCTGTGGCGTTCTGTTGCTTCTGTGGGTAATATGGTGCCGTGTAATTGCGATATTGTGAGTTTGAATCCAGCTGACAATCTCCATTACATGTCAGCCCTCTATGCAGTCTTTCATTGCTAATGGCAGAAGGCGGAGATGCCTTAAAATAGCTAAAAAGAGGAAGATGTATTATTATTTGTGTGTTGGTCTCAACAAAGACCTCAACAAAGTTAAGAATAATAAAAGTGAGCAGTAGAAATTGTCGTAGTAGTCAAATAATCAACCACATATTAGTCAATATCTACCGAGTATACAGTGCTACTGTTACTGCGTGACTCCATAATTACCTATTCACCTGATTACCGATTCCCAACTCTCAGTACTATTGATTTGGGATGAGTCTATCAACTGTGGCGGGTGTATGAAAGTACCAGCCTTGACTCAGTTGGGATGATTATACCATCATTCCCCATCTGGTTCCCCGGGTACTGTATTGTATTGTCTTATCGAGCGGGGCCCGTGTCTATCAACTGGTTACCTAGGTTAGTCCCAATGCGGTGTAATACATCATCTATTGACTTGGGACGTGTCTATCAACCAGATGCGTGGCCGCCTCTGGAGGGAGGTTATTTATTATGCTCTTCTCCTCTGCAATGATCAGAACTCACAGGGGATTTCATTGATCACTGGCTTGGATGACTGCAGAGTGGTATATATATGTTGCATTAGCTTGTCCCATCAGCAGCAGACTTCTTTTTGGGTTTCTCTGGGGGTTATTTTTTTGTCAGATTTGGTTAAAGTTTTCTACTGAAATACACCATTGACTTCTCTGTGTGTTTGGCCTCAAATCCATAATCATCAGTCTAGTAACATCTCACCCAGGCAAGGGAGCTGCATGCATATGTATGCTTTAAAATGAGCCTCTACTACGTACTTTTACCAGTGTTGCACAGTAGCACAGTCTACCTAAAATATGCCCTCTTTTCATATTATTCCATCTCTCTGCTGTCATTTTCTGACAAAGTAACTATCCACCCTTGCATTGTGTGTAGCAGTGCACGAGGCTGGAAGAGGAAGAACGTAATACACCCTGTAATTTGTGTAATTTAATTTTTGTAAAATATAGTACCTTAGTACATGAAAAAAATATGCGCCACCGGCGACTGTGAGTAAAATGTCAGTCGGCGGGAATTACACGTTAGGTAATGTTTACTGTGTCTTTGTTGTGATTATGGGTACGACAGTGATGGGGAAAGGCTTGTGGTGAGTATCACCGACGTTGCCAAAGTACCCATTATCACAGTTGAGGACGCCCTCTAGGATATTATGACTTTTATACAAGGGTAAACAACTTAATGAAATGCCTGTATCAAAGCAGTGTACATGCTAGGCGTAGACTGATATATTGGTTTCGTCAATATAGCAGCAGATATTGGGGTTTTAAGAAATATCAGATATCTGCCTCTGACTCATGTCGATGGAGTCACGTGATGGAGGTTCCTCCCTGACCACAGCTGCATATAAATAATTTGTAAAACTTGCAATAATAATTTTAATAATAAAATATTTATTTATTTATTTATTTTTTGCAAATTATTCATTTAATTGTTCAATAATGTAAATTCATTCTTCATTTAAAGAGCTTCCCCTGCCATTGAAAAGGGTCACCCTGCCTTAAAGGGCTGAATTATTGGCATGAAAATAAAAGTTCATAAATATATGATATTAGTAGAAATATGATTTGCAAAGACCAACCAAGAATCTGTTGCATGAAATAGTCCCAGGATATGACTAGTCAATCTAGATCTAAAACGTCTTTTGTGTTGGGGGAACAGAGTTACAGAGGTGTGTGAAAGTAAGCCCCATCAGTCGGATGGAATTAGTGTACGGCAGGGTGTGTGACGGTGGAGGAGAGGTAAGGCCAGATTATTGAAGACATTCTAGGTAGAGAGAAATAGGGTTTTTTTTCTGAATGAGAAGCCAATGAAGATTTTGAAGGACAGGAGTGGAAGTGAGTGAGCCTAGGCGCAGCAACGTTTTGGACAAGTTGCCGTTTATCTCGGACTTTGCAGGACATGCCTTTGGGGATGCTGTTGCAGAAATTGAGTTTTGATGTGATAAATGCATGAAGGAATTTCAGTGTAACAGTTTATTTGGTGAACATGGGTTTTAAATGAGAGGGTAGGATCAAAACTAACATCAAGGTCATGGGTGTGGGGTTGATGGCAGACCATGAAACCATCATTACCAGAAAAGCTGAATGGAAATGGAAAAATTTGATAAAATATCCGCCCAAAAGTTAATATGCTCACTTGAAGTGGAAGATGTTTTTGTCAATAAAGAAATAATGTGATAAATAGCAATTAAAATGTATTTGTCAAATAAATAATGATGCAGGGTTGCATCTCTTGCATTTCTTCTGTTTGTTCTTCGGATAAAAGCATGAAATATGGCCAACATTAGCTGACACTAAAGAACAATAACAACTTCCCCAATACTAAACCATTTTTGAACATTTTTCTCATAGATTTTTCTCAGAAGGCTGATTTATTTGCTTCAATTCAGCTGATGGAAACATTTAATTCACTTTTTATTTGTTGCGCCATTTCAAAAGTGTACGTAAAATTGAATTGACAGTTGAATGGAATCATAGTGACTTGCAGAGGCAAAAGTTATAGGTGGATAGGGTCCAAGGCCCCAAATCTCTAGTGGCTAGAGATGAGGATTTTCTGATTTGTCACACTTGAGTTTGAGAAACTTTGTTTGCATCCAAGATTTTATGATAATGAGGGTAGAGTTGTTTGCAGGGGAGATAGACTTTGTGGCAATGTAGAGCGGAGTGTTGTCGGCGTAGGAGTTGAACCGGAGACTGTCGATGTATGATTTGACAGAAGGGAGGCACGTGGCATCATTGGCCACACCGTGGGAGACCGAAGTTGTAAAGGGCTGAAGGATGAGAACTAACTTCTGGGTTTGGTTTGACATGATTGGGTAGATTTTCTCAATCTGATGTTTTTTCTCTACTGTACAGGGTTATCATAAGGATAAGTAACACCATGAAGTAAATTTATTCTTGTTGCAAGTTGGGATTGAGCCATCTCATTAACATATTGGTTATTCCTTCTGGGGATACCTGAAGGAAGTTTATCCTGTGAAAATCCAAAAACAGCACTGTTAGATATGCTTTGTTGGATTGGCAGAAATATGGTATTCCATTTGTACTGTAGTAGTAGTGTAGTAGTGGCATAGACGTACTGTAGTACTTTGGTAGCAGCTGTCAATCCAGATGTGCTTTGTCGGATAAAAAGAAACATGGTAATCCATTTACAAATGTGGCTGGAAGTTGGCAGTGGTCCTGTTGAGCACAATCAGTGAGTGATTTCGCTATGATTACAGACTTTTCGGACACCCTATGAAAGACGGTACACAGAGACAGATAAAAATGTAGGCCAGGGTGGCGTCCTTGTGGCTCAGTGGTCTAAGACACATGCATAACTGCAACGTCCTGGGTTCAAATCCAGCCCAGTGTCATGCCATTCCTCCTCTCTCACCCAATCTTTTCTGTCTCTCTCTACTGCTAACTATCAAATAAATGAAAAAAAAGGAAAGACAGGCCAAAAATAGACAGAAATACAGACTGGTTGTTAGGAAACCAACAAGAAAGAACCAGCAGGCAAGCAAGAATACACACAAGCAGACAGACTTGCATCTTTTCCCATTGTGTGATTCTTTCTTTATCCTTCATTTAAGTGGGCAGATTGAGATTGAATCTCGTATTCAAGACAGACCAAAAACAGACCAAAAAAACATGATGAACAAAAATGACAAAGAAAATACACCAAACAATTGAATCACACGTTCCAGCAATCAAACCGTCAGCAGCATATAGGGACATTATAAAAAGGCAATCACAAACATCATAGAAAATGTTAGCCCTGTGATGGACTGGTGGCTGGTCCAGGGTGTGTCCCTGCCTTCAACCCCAACGTATGCAGGTTCTTCCCCCATTACTGTGAAAACGATTATGCAGGTAGGGAAAATTAATAAATCACAACTGTAACTGTTTTTTACATTAAAATTACAATTAATTAACAGGATTTCTTCTACATTATCACTCAGTGTCTATCTGTGAGTCTGTGTGTTCATGCCTAAATCCCCCCATCTGCCTGAAATTGGGTTTTCAATGGTGATGGGGACATTTTGGGGCGTATACCATGTGCTGTGGGCTTGGCTAGTGGTGAGCTTGGTTGTGGCTATCAAGGTGAGGCTAGTGGTATGGCGGCATATGAGTGACAAAATCCGCGAGCGCAATTGAGATCACCGCGCGCGTAATTCAAACAGCCGCGCACACATATTATTTTTGAGAGCGCTTTCACAGCACTCGCGCACAGAATATATCTGCTCGTGCGAACAATATTGTAACCTGCGAGGAGAAATCCATGCTTTGAGCGCGCGCAGAATCCGGAGCAGGGCGCACAACTATCATTGCTCTCCTGCTCGCGAAACTTTCACCTGCTCGCTCGCAAGTGTTTTTTCTTTTTGGCAGTAAGTGGGCGGACCCAGTCACAATGGTATCCCTAAATCTAATTGGTTACAGTCCTCGTCTTCAGTCCTCTCGCAACCAGAGACAGCTCGCCTTCAAAGTAAAAGTTGCGCGTTTTGAAGGGTGTTGGCTGCAGCAGCGGTCAATTTAAGGAGAGCTAAACTAGATAAATAAACAAATAGCCTAAAGAATGAACATAATTCATAACTGTTATACAGTAATATTTCTGCCACTTTCCCACAACTGATTGTGAATAAATTGCCAAAGGGTGCGAACACTGGAATTATTATAGAGTGCTGTGATTCATGTATGTATGTAATGATTCATGTATATATATTCATCAACGTATTTATTTAATTAAGGCTACTTAGGCCGAATCCCATTTCTCATTTTCACCCCTACGACTCGTTTTCGAGTGCCCCTCGCCCTTCGGCTTGGCCCTCGGAACAGTCACAAGGGGTAGTGGTTGAAATCTCCCCCTATGAAATGGGACAACCCTTCAAGACCCTGATACGTCATCGATGACGTTTACGTAAACAGACGCGACGAGTTTGTTATCGGACATTACACACATCACAGTGACATTTGCCATTCATCTGATGGAGATAGAGAAGCATGGATGCTCGCGATTCGTTCACAACCTATACGTTTCACGCTATCAATCGATCAAACAAGTCATTAAATAAAAGACCACTGCTTAATTACCAGTCCACTTCATGACAGAGGTCAAGGTATCAAGGTATTCAAGTGGACATAACTATTTTTTTCCTTCCATCAACCACTTCAAATCAAATCAAAATCAAATCACATTTATTTGTATAGCCCTTAATCACCGTTACAGTCTCTAAGGGCTTCACAGTGCCCAACATGTGAAAATAATAAATGGTTAGTACACGACATCCCCCAACCTTAGACCCTCACAGAGGACAAGGAAAAACTCCCACAAACCCTCACTGGGAAAATTGGGAGAAACCTTGGGAGGGGCTACTCAGAGAGGGATCCCCCTACCAGGACGGTTGGGCGTGCAATAGATGCCGAGTTTGGGCAAGCAGCATATACACAATATATGAAAGTTTATTTTGGTGGGACATCCAGATCTGATGGGGCGGCATCACAGCAACAGCAACTCAGTCAGCGTCATCATAGGACTAGGGGACCATGCAGGCGCCAACACTGCCCAGATAGGAGAACGCAACGTCCGCTCAGTCAGCATCGTCCTAGGAGGCGGGACCAACCAGACGCCAACTCTGCCGGGCTGCAGCCTGGAACAGATAGGAGACTCACCCACACACACCCATACACACACTCTCACTCACACAGACATGACCAGCGTCAGTGGACAGGAGCAGGTAGACCAGGAGAATAGGACATGTAGGCAGGATGCTAGTATCCATCGGCAGGACCCTGATCTAGGATGAGCTAACTGGTCTAGCCTTACTCTGAGAAGAGACTGAGCCACTCCCTCAAGGCTGGTCAAATGACAGAGAGAATAAATGGGTTTTTAGCCTTGACTTAAAGACTTAGGACGGTGCCATCCCATGTAATGATTTATATGTAAGTAAAAGCACCTTAAAGTCACACCTGGCCTGAATTGGTAGCCAGTGTAATGAGGACAGGATGGGAGTTATATGGTCGAATTTCCTAGTTTTGGTCAGGATTCTGGCAGCAGCATTCTGGACCAGTTGTAGTTTTTTAGTGCGCCCAGTAGGTAAGCCCGAGAAAAGGACATTGCAATAATCGATTCTGGATGATACAAAGGCATGTACTAAAATTTCTGCGTCTGCCTCTGTTAGCATAGGTCGAATTTTGGCAATATTGTGAAGATGATAAAACGCTGATTTAGTGATCTCCTTAATGTGCAACTTGAATGAGAGGGTAGGGTCGAATTTTACCCCAAGGTTTTTAACGTATGGGCTCTGGGAGATTACACAACTATCAAAGTTAAGAGTACTATTCTCAAATAAGTGTCTATGTCTAGCCGGTCCCACAATCAGCATCTCAGTTTTGCTGCCATTAAGAAGTAGGAAGTTTAGGGACATCCAATATTTGACCTCTGATAGGCAGGCCTCTAGTTTTTGGAATTGGGTGTCATCGGTTGGTTTGACTGGTATGTAAATTTGGGTGTCATCGGCGTAGCAATGGAAGTTAATGCCAAATTTGCGAATGATGCCACCAAGTGGTAGCATATAGATAGAGAATAGCAGTGGTCCTAGGACAGAGCCTTGTGGGACACCAAAGTCCATATTGCAACACTCTGAGGTCATGTTGTTGTAGAAGACGTGGTGTGATCTATCAAGTAGGTTAGACCTAAACCAAGAAAGGGCTGATCCCCGGATACCAATATAATGTTCAAGACGGTTCAAGAGTATCGCATGATCAATTGTGTCGAAGGCTGCACTCAGGTCAAGTAGCAATAGTGCTGAGGTTGAATTGGAGTCAATAGCTAACAAAAGATCATTTACCACTCTCGTGAGTGCAGTTTCGGTCGAGTGAAGGGATCTAAAGCCAGATTGGAAGGGATCAAGCAGGTTCTTTTTTGACAAAAAATCTGTAAGTTGACTGGCTACTGTTCGTTCAAGTAATTTGGAGAGGAACGGCAGATTTGAGATTGGTCTATAGTTCTGAAGTACTTCGGGGTCAAGGTTCGTTTTTTTCAGTAGTGGCTTGATCACGGCCGTTTTAAAGGCGGAGGGCACAGTGCCAGTGGAGAGCGACTGATTGATCATATAGAGAATGGAGGGTCCTAGGATAGGGAATACTTCTTTAAGCAGTTTAGCAGGTAGAGGGTCAAGCATGCAGGTCGTGGGTTTTGAAGACAGAGTTAGCTTGGTGAGAGAGTCTAAGGAAACTAAATCAAAATGTGAGAAAAGACATTCAGCCCGGGGAACACCAAGTGGACTTTTCAGGTGTGAGATGGCACCACCAGTGGAGAGTGTACTGGTGATCTCATCTCTAATCAGCGTGATTTTCTGACTAAAAAAGGACATGAAATCATTCGGAGAAAACAGAAAGCTATCAGAGGGGGAGGGATTCCGTGTTAGCTTAGCAACAGTGTCGAATAGAAACTTTGGGTTGTTTTTATTTGCACTGATTAACCTAGAGAAGTGTGCAGTTTTGGCTGACGAGAGTGCACATTTATAATTTAGCAAGCTATCATTCCAGGCAAGCCGGAAGACTTCGAGTTTGGTCAATCGCCATTTACGTTCTAGTTTTCTACAGGCTTGTTTAAGTGCACGAGTGTCGTGGGTAAACCACGGTGCAAACTTCCTAGCGTGGTGTTTTCTAGTGACTAACGGGGCGATTGAGTCAAGCGCGTTGGTAAGGCTAGCGTTTAGTTCGTTGGCAAAATTGTCGAGTGAGCCAACATGACCAGAGAGTGATGCGAGAAAACTGGGCAGTTTTTCAGATAGTAACGAGGCCGTAGTGGCATTAATACGACGGCTAATATAAGTATCTTCACATTTTTGGCGTGGGAAGATCAATTTGATTTCAAATTTAATGAGATAGTGATCAGATAGGGCGGGCACATAAGAGGAGACCACTAAAGCAGAAACAGGAATGCCACGGGTCAGAACCAGGTCAAGGGTGTTGCCGCCATGGTGGGTTGGTTCATTAACAAATTGAGTGAGGCCGCAAGTATCAATAAGATCTAGGAAGGCCTTACTGAGAGGATCGGTGGAATTATTCAGGTGAATGTTAAAATCACCGATAATATATTATCAGCTCGGGTCACTAAGTCCGAAATGAAATTGGAGAACTCTTCTAAGAAGAGCGAATAGGGCCCAGGTGGGCGGTAAAGTACTGCTAAGTAGAATGACGGGAGATTCGTAGCTGTAGGGCGCAGAATCAGGACTTCGAAGGATGTAAATTTGTTGTTCGTGTTGGGAGTAAGACTAAGGATAGGGTTAAATATCAGGGCAACACCCCCTCCTTTTTTCGTCTCCCGGGCAACCTGAGAACTAAGAAAGTTTGGGGGAGAAGCTTCAATTAGAGACAGAAACTCATTTGGCTTTAGCCAGGTTTCACAGAGACCCATCATGTCTAGACTATGTTCAGTAATCAAATCATTGATCAGTAACGCTTTTGTTGACAATGATCTTATATTGATGAAGCCCACAGTGAGGCGTTCAATACTGCTAGAGTTTTTATCAATGTTAATGGCAGTATGCGTGGGTCGAATTTCAATTAAGTTGCTGTAATTTACTGTGGGTCGGTAGGAAATTTGACGGGCGCGGTGGGAGAAAGATACAGTCTTAATTGGAAGGACTGTACTGTAGTTTTCAAATCGAGAGGTGCCGCTGCCAGAGGATAAAGTAAAAGCAGACTGGTAAAACTCGGTAGATATGGGGGAAAAATGGCGAGCGGGGGGCACAGTCTCAGTCTGTTCTGCTGTAAGCTCTAACCTGGCAGACTCCACACCCTTTCTAGGCCTAGCAGGTTCTCTAATCGCCTGCATCCCGGCGAGCTCTACGAACAGATGTCAGCTTTCCCTTAAACATCTATCTATGTTGCTAGATAATAAAGCAGCGCCTACCCCATTAGGGTGGAGGCCGTCAGCTTTCAGCAAGCCGGGTTTGCCCCAGAAGGAGGGCCAGTTATCTAAGAAGACTAATCCCTTTTCTTCACAGTACTTCGCCAGCCAGAGGTTGAGGGAGACTAATCTGCTATAACTCTCATCATTGCCCCTCGCGAAAGGTAAGGGGCCACAGACAATTAATCGATGCCGACACATCTTCCTAGCGAGGTCACATGTCCTGGCTATGTTGAGCTTGGTGACCTCCGATTGCCTCATCCTAATGTCATTGGCGCCGACGTGTACTATGATGTTGCTATACTCACTGGGTGGACCGTTTGCCTCTTTCTTACCCTTGTGTCTAAACCTATTGTTCGCCAGCACCCTTAAGTTAGCCTCAATGTCGGTAGCTCTGGCCCCAGGTAAACAGAAAACCTTGGCCGGCGACTCAAGCCTAACATTACGGGTGATGGAATCGCCGATAACTAGGGTGCGAGACAGTCGGCGGGTCCGGGGAGCCGGGGAGACGCGCCGACCACGGGGACTAGCAAGAACAGTGAAACGATTAGCCATCGGTGGCACCGGTGGCGAATCGGGCCGCACAAGTGGCGGCTGGAACCGGCAGGCTCTCCGACGTCCGGAGACCGGGACAAACTCGTCACCCACTGCCGATGGAGCTACACTATCTTCGCTAACGCTCGGGCTACTGCTAGCGCTCGTGAGCCGACTAGATGGCCACGTATCTAGGCTGTCTGGGGTGCCCGTCTCGTCTAAGGTAATCGGCCTATCCGCTTCTAACTGAGGGAGAGGTCTCTCTAACAGAGACAACCTCTCTAAAACGAGCACACAAGAGGGGCACGGAGAACAAGAAGCCATGCTTACCTTGCCGGTATGGTTGGGAGACTAGGTCGGGTTGTATGGGGGAGCCGGCAGCTGAGATCGAAAAATACGCTGGTGGAAAAATGTACACGGTCGGATGCAAAAAAAACAAAACAAAGACAAAAACAAATAAAATAAAATAAACCGAATCTGTAGTTGTCTGGTGGGATTCGGTGATCTAAAGTTTTAGATGGAGCGAAGTTTAGCGGAGCTGTTTGCAAAACACCGGGCGGCGAGAACAGAACATAAAGCTTTATTGTTTCTCCTTCCTTGTTTACTTGCACCGATACAAAAAGGCCAATAACTGTAACCAATTAGATTTAGGGATACAATTGTGACTGGGTCCACCCACTTAGTGCCAAAAAGAAAAAACACTCGCGAGCGAGCAGGTGAAAGTTTCGCGAGCAGGAGAGCAATGATAGTTGTGAGCGCTGCTTCGGATTCTGCGCGCGCGCTCAAAGCATGGATTTCTCCTCAGGATGCTCTTGGCAGCTGTAAAGGCATTATGTTACCAACACACACATACACACACACACCAATCATGCCAGTGTAGGCCCCCTGCCATGACGACATGCTTTACATTTAGTGACAGAATGTTGCTTTTAATGTTTCACCATGTCATGGGAGATCCACGTCTCTGCTGCTTCCTCTGAAGCCCAAGGCCCGCACACACATTCACAAACACACACACTCGCATCCACACACACACACACACAGACACACACACACACACACACAAATGCATATACTGTACATACAGGGACAAAGACACCTACTTTCTGATAGACACACCTATACATGTACAGGCAAACTGAACCACAAACATGCACTCAAATGCATGAAATTGTAACGCACGCGCATTTACACACACACACACACACACACACACACATTGACAGCATAGACACTAAAGCATTTTGACTGGCAGGAAGCCAAGGCTATACTCTGCCCCCTCCCACCCTATCCACCGCGACATGGCAAAGAACAGAAAGACAGGGAGAAACTCAGTGGCGGCTCGTCCATAGGGACGCTAGGGGCGGCGCCCCACTTGATTGGATGGAGAAAAAATAAATAAATAAATAAATATAAATATATATATATTTTTTTATCTGAACACATTTCATAGATTGTATTTATAATTCATATAAATGTGTTCTAGTCAATACGTGTATGTTGAATAATTGGCTTTGGTTGGTTTGCGGACCGTCTCTGCTGAGTCGTACGTCCCTCACACACTACATTAACATGCATTGTCACCTAGCGGTTGTTGGAAGGACTGCACTTTAGCTTGAGGTCTATGATAGCATTTGGGGCGCTGGGCAGAACGCCCTGGCCATTCTCATTTAACCCCATTCAAACGAACATTGTAGTCATGGTCAGTAGATGGCACAAGAGAGCACAGAGACGTGATGAGTCATATTTGATTGACTGCGCTCTGGCACTAAAATAGCACTACAACTGTAGCAGTTAAAAGACCAAAGCCCTGTTGTTTGTGCACTCCAGTCGGCTACTGCTTTTTCAGAGCGCATTATGAAAACAGAAGTAAGCATAGTCTTAATTAATTGAACAAATATATATATATTTGTATACTATAATAAAGAAAAGCATTATAAAAACGGGAATAACTGGTTATATGCAAAAAGTATGACTTGATTTAACTTCATTCATCCCATAATGGTGATTGTCTCTGTTCCCTTTTTCATTATGGCCTATATTAAAATAAAATATGTATTAAAATAATTAATAACACTAGTAAAACTATTAGTAGGTTGAAAAACATTCATATGTGGTGATATGATGCAGATATTGTGCATAGACAATGTATTTCTATGAGGTGCGCGCGGACACACGCGGGCGGGCAGTATTTTTTCCGCCCCGAGCGGAAAAATCAGCTCCACGTCCGCGAGCCGTCCGCCCGCCTGCCGTGCGCCCGCGGCCGGTGGGATCCGCGGCATTCGTTAACATGGGAGCGGAAGTGAAGCGCAGCAGCGCGGGTGTGCGTGCGCGTCCGCTTGCGCGTCCGGTGCGTACGGGGCGTCACTCTATGATCTCCATGTCTGTCATGACCCGCCCCACTTAGTCAGCCAATCACCGGCCGCCACTGGGGAAACTGTGTCTGTCTCTCCCTTTCTGTCTCCCTCTCTGTCTTGTCTTGGTCTCTCTCTCTTTCTCTCACTCTCTCTCTCTCTATCAGATCAGTCAAGTTTGATATTGACTGTAGGGCTGGTTTCCTCAGTATTGTCGCAGCAGCAAAAGACTGCCTCTGACTCTCTCTGCTTCCACTCTTCTGTAAAACTCGGTCTTCTAGCTCTTGTGTGATCTCTGCTGACCTGAATTTCCATGTACCAAATTATTGCTGTTTTTTTCTATGGCAGACTTATAGGCCAATACTCCCTTAGAGGACTAATTGTAACTGTGCACACATCTGCTGAAGTCTTCTGTTTGATGTCCATTCGCATCAACACAATTATGACAACTTGCGGCAAGGTGGCCTAGTGCAGTGGCTCTCAAAGCGGGGCCCGGGAGCACCAGGGGGTCCCCAGCAAACTGAAGAATAGTTCAATTTCACTATGACTTCATTGATTTAGAGGGATATTTTATTACACAAGTTATTACACTATTCAGCAGTTATTACATTATCAGTTGCTACAAGCCTCCATCTTGATTGAGATTCACCTGACACTTTGTCCTCTCTCTTTCTTTTTTTGCCCCTCACACACACACACACATATGCACACACACTTTCTCTGTCATCAGGAGTGTGTTGACTGCTGACTGGCTGTATTGTCTGTTGGGAGGCACCAAGCGCAACATCAGCACGCAGCTCAAACTGTATTGGCAGGTGAGTAGGACAGATGGGTGCTTGGAGTGTGTGTGTGTGTGTGTGTGTGTGTGAGATCAAAAGCACCACCCTCCCTCGCACCACCCTCCCCTCACCCCTCCCTCCCTCCGGTGTTCCCCGTGTAAATGATTATTGGTCGAAGGACTTGCCGACTGGGGTCTTTACCAGCCTATCAATCAGCGGCGTTCTGAAACCTCCGGTCGCCGCATAAGACCCGCTAAAACGTTTATAATGAACCCACGAGGGCAAGGTGAAAGTGTGTATCGGTGTGTGTGTGTGTGTGGGTGAGAAAGAGTGTGTGTGTGTGTGTCTGCTTGTAGACTTGACTTAACTTTAAACACAGAACAGCAAAGGTCACCATCCATACATCAGCCGGGAAGTCTTCACATCGATACCCAGCGCTGGTTTTTGAACCCTGTGGCCCTCTGAACCAGTGTGAAAGTACAGCTTGAAACACCTGGCTTATTACCCAGCTAGCCAGGCGGCATGAGTATCGGTTTATCTATATGGTGAAAGCAGCCACGCCGTATTTCATTGCTTTCATAGCCTCATATACATTGTTTTTCTGCACATTGAAGCTAGGAACAGCAATAGCTACTTGGGATCGACTGGATTTTTGAACTGATATTTTCGGACTGCAGCTGACGCTAGCCGATATTCAGTCTTTAAATTTGACTGTTTTCATGTCAAGAAAAAAAAATCCATAAAATGGATAAAAGATTCAGTGTATCGCCCCAGTTTTTTTTTTATTCCTCTCATGGTGGAAAAAGCCTCTAAAGCAGCTTTTAGACCACGGAACATTAAGACTCTCCATTGAAGACAGGAGCT
Organism: Hoplostethus atlanticus; assembly: GCA_034670405.1. Taxonomy (NCBI): domain Eukaryota; kingdom Metazoa; phylum Chordata; class Actinopteri; order Trachichthyiformes; family Trachichthyidae; genus Hoplostethus; species Hoplostethus atlanticus. Next base: position 1,261,591 of record JAXDDX010000090.1, read on the forward strand.
ACTGGAAATACTTGCTGAATTAACATCACCAAGTCGGTCTCTTCAGTGCTACTGGCTTGGATTTTCTTGGATTTCTCCTTTCGTCCTATGTGGGTTTTTGCCAGTCTGCCTACAAATGTGTATTAAATGGGGGTGGGGGGGGGGGGGGGCGCGAGTAAAGCTTTACATGTGAGAAATATTAAAGATGCAATCTGGAATGTATTTGACCAATTTTATATACAGATGAACAGTTTGACTTGTACTTGAAATTCATCAATCAATCGATCATTTCTCAGTGTTTATTAGCTCTACAAATATAAATCAAAGCATTTTGCGGCCTCAAAATGTACATAAAACTCATGCTCAGCTGCCACATACTGTCAGTTCTTAAATGTATCAGTATCAAATGCCCCAACAATGAAATTCTGAGTGAAAAAGTTATCTTTAATCCGATAAATCACTATGTAAGCAAAGCCAGACAAATTGTATTGTGTATATTAACAGGTGTTAGTTAGTAGTACTAAATGAGTCACCTGCGAATGTAATACATTGTTGGATAATGTAAAAGCATCACATTATTGATTTTTACTATATGTGGGCATTATGACCTCAAAGGGTGTAACATTTCTAAGTTATTCTTATTACCCTTATGAGTTATTACACTATTAGTCAATATTATTATTACATCATCAGTTAACAATACACCCTTTATGAAGTCATAATCGTCAGTAAGCAAAGCCAGTAGTGTGGTGACAGTGCGTCGATATGGGACGCCACATACTGCACTTCATGGTTTGGGCCTTAGACATCTGAATGAGCTAAACGGAGGTAAAACCCGATCCCTCGAGTATTTTGGCTTTGGTGAAGTGGACAACAGCTGAATGTGACCGCGGCTTTATTGAATACTGCTTGAAAGAAGGGAAAAGATCAGTGCCAACATTAGCAGCACTTTTATGAAGAGAAGGAAGGCCGCACGCACGCTGAAGAAGTTAATTAAACCTAATTAATTTAACTGTCCTTGATGTTTCTCTTTTGGGGACTTTACCTTTTTTTAGTAATTTGAAGTGTAATAAACTCGGCTTGTTTGCACGCGCCCCTCAGCTCTGGCTGATGAAACGCGATGGCCATAAAGACCCTAATTCATTTAAAAAGCTTAAAATTGACGATTTTCTGAGTGCTTCATTTTTGTGGTTTGTGTTGAAATGTAAGGAACTCAGTTATTCTGGAGATGTTGTGTGTGTCTCATAATGCATTACAATGCAGGTAAATTGCTGGTTATAATGGTAATAAGACGCTTAAAGGTGCTATGTGTAAGATTTAACATCCATAAATCATTACCATGTTAATATTGAGACTTTAGTATAATTACCCTAAACAAACAAAATCATCAACAAAAAGATCGTTAATTTTACATTGTGAGCCAACGGGTCAGATTTGGGAAAACTGCTGGATTGCTTTACGGCACAAAACAGGAAGAGGGTGCTGTTCTTCCAGACGGAGCTCAAGCTTTCAGAGTTTCTAGCCATAGCAGATGGTGGAAGGAGAGAAAAGAAGATGGAAAAACCACTTCCAACATGTTGATCCTCTTCAGTAAAGACAAAGACGTCAGGAAAGGGGAGGAGGGATAGGAAGCAACAGGGTTTATGGGAAATGTAGTCTTGTCTGAGAAACACTAGCACTAACAACACCACCAGTACGATGCACTTATGAGGCCTTACATTATGCTTTAAGTAAAGCGTTACCAAATATCAAATTCTTGCAGTAGTTTGTACTTTAACTTTAACAATAACCTTGGTATGAACCTCGTCTCCTCATTCTCTACCGTGCATCCACACTGAGGCTTAACAGGACTTCGGCGCGGGAGCCGTTGCAGAGTTTGTTTTAGATGTGACTTTTGCGGTGGAGGAGCAAAGCCAACCTTTTTGGCGGTGACTCAAGTCGCTCACCTCCCATGAAAAAAGAAAGCAGAGTCGGGGACGGTGAAAGGAAATCCTTGGTGATAGAACTTTCTCCCTTTTTTTTCCCCCTATCTGTGTTTTTCCTTCCTCCTCTTGTTCAGCCCGTTTCCCTTTTGCTTCTCTTTGTCTGAGGACAGGGAGGGAGAGGGTTTCAACTCCTAGGACAACATGAAGGCTCTTCACAATGCCTCCACCTGGAACGACGCCTTGTCTTTGTGAATGTGTGTGTGTAAGTGTGTGTGTGTGTGTGTTTTCGCCATCCGAGCTTGGCCATTTGCATTTGCTTGATGTGAGATAAGTGCGGGAAGAGGTTTTAGTACACAGAACATCAAGAGGATTCTGGTTTCCACTCTTCCCTCGCTCTCCCTCTCCATCCCTTGTGAGTTTCAAGATGCAGTGTGTGTGTGTGTGTGTGCAAGGCGCTTTGCACACACACATTCAAATTGAGGGGCCCTTTAAAATAAAAAATGCCAAAGAAATCGCTTCATCTTTCCCTCTACCGCCGCCAAGAAACGCCTTTCTCCTCCTTTTTTCTGTCCTCTGCTGCAGATTTTATTACCCTCCGAGTGAGAGAGTCCCAGATATAGTACTGTATAAAGCATGAATCCTCTTTCACTCAAACATTACTCCCTCCATCCTTCTCTTTCCCCTTTTTCCTTTTCCTCTCCATCACTCCATTGCTATTTTCAACACCAGGGGAGCATTTAGTTTCGTCTTGCGTTCCCTCTCTGCCGTCCTGAGGATTAATTTTGTTTGTGATGTGTTCATGATCTACCCGAAGAAACGGTTGATTCGTATCTTCGCAATGCCATCCGGTCTTTCGATATGTGTGCTTGAAGGCATGTCTAACTCCATGCACCTATTTGATAAGCTTGGACGGAGCTGAGGAGCCATACTTTCAACCTGTGTGGTGACAGCATGTTTGAAACTGTCTCTTAACGTCCACATGCCACAAGTGTATTTTGCTAACTCAAGGATAGACACCTGGACTGGTGTGCCGTGAGTAACTTCTCACTCTTACTCGCTCACTTTGTCAGAGGGTTTGAGGGCAGTTGATTATTAACCCTGTAGATAAACCTGTACTGGGCTACACTGCAAAAAATACCAGTTTTAACAAGTCACTTGATGCAATATTGCATCTTGCAACTTCATTCATTTATTTTCCATACCTGCTTATGCTGTGGGAGGAAACCGGAGAACCCGGAAGGAAACCCACATGAACGAAATAAGAGCATGCTCGAACTCGAACCCAGGACCTTCTTGCTGTGAGGCGACGCCACTGAGCCTCCGTGCCTTTAAACCTTATTTTTCTTAAAAGAAGAGGAAAAAATAATTTCACTTAGGCCGAATCCCAATTCTCATTTTCACCCCTACGGCTTCGGCTTGGCCCTTCGCCTTGGCCCTCGGAACAGAGTCACAAGGGGTAGGGGTAGAAATCTCTCCCTAAGAAATGGGACAACCCTTCAAGACGCTGATACGTCATCGATGACGTTTACTACAGACGGGACGAGTTTGTTATCGGAGATTACTATGGCAATAATGGTATTATCACAGTGACATTTGCCATTCATCTGATGGAGATAGAAAAGCATGGACGCTCGCGATTCGTTCACAATTTATACGTTTCACGCTACCAATCGATCAAACAAGTCATCAAATAAAAAAGACCACTGCTTCATTATCAGTCCACTTCATGACAGAATAGCGTTAGCGGTGCTCTGTAGGCTAGCAAGCCGTGCTCCTAACGTTACCCTGCCAGTCTGCACTGATATTAGAGGAGCCGTAACAAGTGCAGCAACTTAGTTATACTTCGGCGAACTTTAGTTATATTTCGGCGTCATATGCCATCAAAGGGGGGAAATGCGACATGGAAATATGTCAAAATGCAGGACTGTCATGCACAAATCAGCCTAAAAACAATGTTGTAACTAGCGAGGTAGAGACATCAGCATACTAGCGATTTTTTGTTATGCTTGTTATAAAGAAAAGGTCTATAATACATTGAAACGACATTAAACTAAGATAATATGACGGTTAGAATATTTTTAAAATCTTTATTAACAAAGAAAATACTACATTTGTGGTTCACTTTGGATGGTAGTGTAACGGTCACCATGATCTTCCAGTTGATTCGCAGGTCATTCTGGGAGATTTCTCCTAGCCCTCGGTTTGTAGTGTGCCCCTGAAAAATCTCCGTTTGGAGGGCCATGTAGCCCTAACACTTCGCCCTACCCCTCGATCCCAAGAGAATTGGGACACCCCTACCCCTACACGTGAACGCGCAAAACGGAGGGGAAGGGCTAAGGGGTGAATTGGGATTCGGCCTTAGTCTCAATGCAAATACATTTTTTCAATCAAGTATAATTTTCTCGATACTAGCGGAGTTGATCTCCGCCGTGGAGGATGCCCCAGCACCTCTTGCGAGGTGGAGGGGCCCCCAGACGTCAGGGGACCCCTGTCACTAGGTCTACATCTCAAGAACCCAGCCCCAGAACTGGGAGAAAAAGTAAATACCATAGCTCTTTGTGCAATTTACAATTGTTCTATTATTAGGCTACCTTTGAGGTGAGGTTGTATTCATTTATTTCTTTAAGCTGGAGTTGTGAAAAGCATACAAGACATACTGCTTCTGACAGACAAGAGCAGCTATGAAAGGTTCCCAGCCTTATAGAGGAAGAGTTCATAAGGAATTCACGTTTTTGCAAGAACATAAAACAATGTTATTTAAAGGAAAATGGACAAGAGGAGAAGTAGCTAGTGGGCACTAAAGTCTCACTACTGCAGTAAAACGTATGACCTTGCTTAATGACAGGCTGCAGTCCTACCGTAATGCACACATTGTCTCAGTGCCACTGGGGTTTCCTTTTAGCTACCCAGGGATATTTAACTGTTCCAGAAAGACACTCCATACCCAGAAAAACCTTCAAACAGGCTGTTAAACTACACTTGTCTTATTATTTGATCGAGTGATGGAGCCTTATTTTATTTTATCTGCCTTGTTTTAAGGAAACAAGTGAGACTGCATTGGAAAGAAGCAGAATTATCCCACCGAAATAGCAGAATGTTTCACTTTTTAAGAAAAATAAACATTTTGAAAGTAAATTGCTTGTTAAGATGGGCGAGTTTCGCTGTCTATGAGTATCAGCATCAGGACCGTATGCTATTCTGTTGGTATATGCTGGAGGTCAGCAGTGTAGTGGCAACATTCCTGACAAAGGTGGGCCAGTACCACACATGTAGACAGTTAATTGTTGAAAGGCTTTCTAACATCCAAAGGACATTTGCTTGGACCATCTGAACTAAACTCAAGTCCTAACCCCAAAATGGTCCCTTGTAGAAGTGAGGACCGGCCAAAATGTCCTCACTTTGGAGGGTTTTCCCCATCTTTCTATCCCTGGCGTGACATTTGGTTCTCATAAGGATAGAAGCGCAAGAACACACACAACACACACACACACACACACACACACACTTATGAGGCTCAACTTCTCTCTCTCTGTGTCCTATGTTGGAGGAAGCTCTCACCATGGAGGAGGACATCTCTGTGATGTTCACGCCCTACTACGGAGAGCCCACAGCCGAGGACGTCAGCCGAGCCGGGGACGCCTTCAGGAAGCAGCACCCTGCTTTTGCCGACTTCATTTACACAGGTTCAAACAAAGAGCTTACTTAAGAAATGTAATCCATTACAGATTACTAACCGAAAATCACAATGTAATGTAATCCACTGAAACAGTCAGACTCGGTTTTCAGTCAGTCAAACATTCAGCCAGTCAGCCAGCCAGTGAGTCAGGAGAGGAGGAAATGTAGTAGAAGAGAAACTCAAGGAGCGGAAAGGAAAGGTGTCAGAGAGCTGAGTTAACAAGCCTGGCCTGAGGCCCCAATGATCTGAACTGGTCGGAGGAGGAGGAGGAGGAGGAGAGGAGGAGGAGGAGAGGAATAAAGGAAAAGGGAGGAGAGGAGATGAGCCGAGAGGAAAGGAGAGGAGGGCTGAGGTAAAAAGCAGGGCTCGAATCATAATCGGCTTTCGGACAGGCCTCTGAGAAGGGGGGCCGTCGGCCACAGAGAGGCTGCAGTGATCTGTGTGCATCGAGGGATGATGCACCACTGAGACACATACAAACACCTCTACATGGTAACGCAATACACACACTGTACACACACATAAATAGTACTGCACGTTTACATTAGTACCTTGTATGTATCACCTGTACTACTAAGTCTGACAGTCAACACGGTCAAGATGTGGGTTTTTGAAGGCCGACACGGATACCAATGTTTTTGTGCTGAAGCAGCTGATATCCGATATCTTGTGCCAATATTCAATATTTTAAAATGTCATCATATTTGTGCCCCAAAAAAATTAAGCATTCAGTGTTTCCCAGAATTTGATTCTTGTCAGAGTAGAAAAAGCCTGCAGATCACGGGGCACTAATGCAACTGAATAAATGTGCAAAGTAATTACAATGCCATTGCTGTTTTTACCTCCATCATATCAGAGTTGGATGACACTGACTGGCAGAAAATCCGATATTTAATAAAATATTGGCTAACCGCTAACTGCTAACCCAAACACGTGCATCTGATCCAAAACTGAAACTGACTGGAATCACTTTAGAGAACGGGCCCTGATATGTTCCCTTTGGAGCTAGATTTGTCCATTTGTTCATCACTTGTAATATTGAGTACAAATTACACTCCTTCAGTAATACCCCAGTAATTCAGACCATGGGTGAGAAAAGTGGAGAGGAGAAAGGAGATGAGAGGGGAAAGAAAAGTGCATTGTATTGGAAACAATAGCAGTGACCCCGACTACCATGTAGCACGATACATCAACCCTTAAAGACAAGAGGCTCTCACTCAACACAGGCGTTTCCATTAATACTTTTCCTTATTGAAGTCTTCTAAAACACCTTATATACCAAATGACGCTAAAAAACTAAGACTCTCCAAAACTCTCAATTGCGTTCTCAACCAAACCTAACGAAACTCGGAACCAGCATTTAGACCTCGGGACACTAAAACTCTCCATTGACACCAATGCTAATGAAATTCTCTGTGATAGCATCTATGCCGCGGGACACTACAACTCTCTACTGAAAGCAGTGCTAATGAAATATAAGTAGGGTGACACCTCCTCCTCTCCTTCTCTAGCCTTCTTGTCCTCTTCCTCTCTGTCCCTCCCTGTAGATAGTCGGTCCAACTCCCCCTTTTTCCTCCCCCTTTTCTCTTTCAGTCAGAGAATATATGTATTTGCTTTCCTGTCCCTCTCCTTCTCGTCTGCCATCCTGCAGACCTCAGCTTGAACTCTCTGCCTCTCTCCGGAGGTCACACTTGTCCCTGATTGTACTAATCATTTATTATTTTCACATGTTGGGCACTGTGAAGCCCTTAGAGACTGTAACGGTGATTAAGGGCTATACAAATAAATGTGATTTTATTTGATTTGATTTGATTTGATTGGATTCCTGCTGGTATCCACATCCTCTTCTCCATCTCACATCAAATCTCACATCTCCAGCAAGTCAGCTTTGCAGCAGAACTAGTTTCAGACAGATGATCATGCATTTTTCTGGTCATCAATTTTACCTTCATAAGGACCATGAAACGTACTAAACTGACTGATGCAAGGTCGGGAAATGAGTTAGGTTCAATGGTTTTCAAAATGGGGCCAAGGGACCGTACAAGGGGTCCTTCAGGGGGGTCCCGGGGCCCCTCAGAAAAATGAGGACTAGTTTACTAGTTTAATTTTGCTATATTTTAAATCACTAGAAATGATTCCAATTAGAGGATGTATAAGAATGACTATTCCAATATTATAATATAATATCCGATATTTTGATGATTTTCATTTATTTTCCTACTGCATATTTCATATTTTGTATATTTTCATATCGTACCTACTTTTCATCCATTTCATTCATTTTTCTTTGCCTCTGTATGTTCTGCTGCTGCTGCTTTACCCAATTACCATTTGCTGCTGCAGCGACCAAATTTCAAAAGAACAAAAAAACATTCATCCAATCCTATCTGACGTTAAAATAATTTAAAAAAAGAGAGAATGAACAAGAATGATTGCTTGGTGCAACCTAAAAAAAAACTCAATTTCTTGGCCCTAACCCTGACATACATCCAGATCCCACCAATGACCACCGATGGGAGTGATGATAAGATTGTGGGGACTGCACATACTACACACAGCCGTTACATTTAAATTTGTGGTGAACTATGGTGGTTATGGCATCATTTATAGGCAATAAAATAACTAGCCAAGTTCACTTATTTGTTCACAAATTTTATTCTCGTAGGGGTGGAAAAGCCTCTGAAACAGCATTTAGACCATCATGGGGCACTTACTAACTTAAAACTTGAGAAAATAATGAAATTATGGGGAAACTATGGGATACATGAATTAATTGACAAAACATTATAAATAATAATGATTTAAAAATAATTTTATGAAATGTGCAAAGAAAATAACATTTCATTGCCGTAGCAGTGGTCAGACTGGAACCTCCATCATATGAGAGGTGGACAACACTGACTGATTGATATCTAATATTTTATACAAGGCCGATATCAACCTGGTATATTCAGCTACATGCCTAAAATGTATATGTAATGTCACCCACCACATACAAACACACCTCGTTCTTTTCTTCTATTAAAATGCAACAGAAGAAACAGCACTTCTAAATGGGTAGAAATTTTTCAGCGCTCTCTGATATATTTGGAGATCATTGAGATTCCACTGGCGACACAGATAAGGTTCGCCAAGACCATAATGAACTCCGACACTAACCCTTCCACGGGCCATCTAAGTGACTGATGATTTATAATAGTGTATTAGACTCAATGGAATCCCCAGCCCAGCAGGCATATGCTTTTAATTCGTCCGCAAAGCCACTAATGACACATACACACACACACACATACAAGCCTCACCCTGCCTATTCTCATCCAAGCCTGATAAATACAAAAGCATGTATCCTTTGGCCTCTTTTTTTTGCTTATGGATGCTCCCCCTTTGGACAGACAGCCCCATTAACGACAACAAGAGCATCTCTGGCCTACACAAAGAAATAACATAGATAGATAGATAGATAGATAGATAGATAGATAGACAGACCAAGTTGCTTTTTTGATTGTTTGTTTCATGATAAAGATGTGGGAGGACCAGGGATGCAGTCAAAACGGGAGCTGCGTCGGGAAGAAGAGGCGGAGACTCGGATATTATGTGACTGGTACAAGAAGAAGATGCATGTCCTGGATCTGATGCAGGCCACCCAGATTAATGTGGGTAGAAGAATACGCACACAAACACACACACACACACACACACACACACACACACACACACATGCACACACATACACGCACACAGTCATGCAAGAGTGCACAAATTTAGGGAAGGTACTTCAAAATAGCAATGTATAGGACCAGTCCTACAAAGGTTATTTATCATTTCAATAATGTAGAGGACATATAGGACTACAAATTTGTCTTTCCTTTCCTTGCATGTAATAAAGAGCAATGTTTATCCACCAGGAGTGACTGACATTGGAGGTTTGGAGTCAGGCACACATGCAGTAACAAGACTGCATGTGTGATAATTCCCAAAACTTTGACAGACTGCATAAACATCTTCACAATAAGAGTCCTTGCGTGGCCGGCAATAAGACGGGGAAACAATACAATCGGTCAGCATCTGTGATTGGAGATGTCCTCCATACATCTTATCTGTCTACCATGGCAATGACAAATAAACAAACAACAACAGGCTGATTCAGCCACAGCAAATTCTCAGACTTCCTTGTTAATTCATTCGTTGTCACCACTGACGCATCACGCATGATTAGTCCAGTTCAGTGCGATCATTTGTGCCGATTTTTGCTCCTTTCACCTTTTTACTCACTCCTCGCATTCCTATGCAATCAGCACAAGCATGGCTACAAGACTCAACCTGCTCTACCTCCTGTGGCTCAGGAGGTAGAGCGGGTTGTCCTCTAATCAGAAGAGCCGAGGTTCGATCCCCACCTCCTCCATGTCGAAGTGTCCTTGGGCAAGACACTGAACCCCAAATTGCTCCCGATGGTCATGGTAGCTCACTGCCATCGGTGTGTGAATGGGTGAATGAGAGGCATACATTGTAAAGCGCTTTGGATAAAAGCGCTATATAAATGGCAGCGGCAGCATTCCGGGTTCTCCTGTTGCGCAGTGTCCAGAATTTCCTGTTTTTCAAAGTATCTCGCTAGCACAAACGGTTTATTTTTGGCGAATTTTGAAATGATGCATGGGGACTCAAGTGATTGATACCGGAACATGAAGCATTCAGCGATCTCTGCACAGTGATATATTACCTCTTCGCTAGATGTTTCTATCGGATCTCTGCTCTTATTAGCTACCTCACTCGTTCTGATGTGAAAAATGTGCCTTTTATATTTCCGCCCCGCCCAAGGTTTCTCACAATTTTTCCCTAAAAGGTTTTTTTTGGGAGTTTTTCCTTGTCTTCTACTAACCATGTTGGGCACTGTGAAGCCCTTAGAGACTGTAACGGGGATTAAGGGCTATACAAATACAATGTGATTTGATTTGAAAGAATTGGTCTTCCAAATTTAAAAAAAAAAATGATTAGAGGTGATAAAAAGAAAGAGAAGCATGTATGTATGAGCATGGCAGTAACAGCCGAGATGGTGTTCTTGTAGTTATCTTCCTTGGATGAACTGAAAAAGGTTAAGGTACATTCCGTCTATGATACAATAATCAAGTATGTACGTACATGTAGCATTAGTAAATTGCAAATGAATGAACTTAATCATCTTCTCTATAAAACATCGCTTCATTAAACCACCTCTTGGGCGACAGCCTTTTGTTTCTCAGACTTATATTCCACTCATATTCCCCCCTCTCTGACTCATTTCCCACCGGCGGAGAAAGACTGTATATGCTTCCAAAACAGCTTCTGCATGAAATATCCTATTTGGAGTGTTTTTTGTATCTCTTAAAGATGTTTTGTGCACCTCGCCATCCGCTGGCTGCAGGAATGCAGAGGATATTGGACATGTTTATTGGATGGAGGTGTATTAGGGCTGAATAGTATATTAAATTCATATTGATTATGCAAGATTATGAAAGAACACGGCATGTCTCGCAAAATCTGCAATATGAGCAGTTTTGAAATATTGTTATAATACACACTACCATTGAGTGAAGAGCACATCAAAGGAGCACATCAAAAGATAATGCAGACTTAAAACATCAAATAAGATTCTTATACTGCATCTTATATTGCACCTGCCATATATTAAAATATTTGTAATATATTATTTATTTTCTTTTTTATTATATATTATTTATTGATTGCTTTATTTGTCCAGGAGATGATGAAAAAATATTTTCATACTTACTTGAAAGTAACATTAGTTAAGCCCTGTCCTTCACTTTTAAACTTTTATACAACAAGCACTATTTTGGCCCCTGTGAGAAAGGTTTATACAATAAGAGAGGAAGAGGGTGGGAGGCAAGAGATAAAAGGGAGAGGGAGAGTGTGAGAGGAAAATAGGGCTACTGAAATAAAATACAAAATATTAAATATTAAATAATAAAAAAATATTAAATTAAATTAAAAAATATATATATAATAAAAACAAGTTGACACACACACACACACACACACACACAAGCCACACACAATTCCTTATACCCACCTATAACGGTCCAACCAAGGATTTCATCATTTTCGATCCAATATTGAACATTCCTTGAATTGTAGAGAAAACACCGAGATGTTCCAGACACCAGACATCATGAGATCCATTTCTATCTGTGCGCTTGTCTGTTCGTAGTTTGATTGTGAGGAGGGGGGGGGGGGGGAGGGGGGGGGGTGTCAATGTGTATGAACATTTCCTCCTAAAATCAGACACTGGAGAACTGAGGCTTTGAATGTATGGCCTCATCAATAGACAATGACTGGGAGAGCCACGGAGTATCTGTTTGAGGTTTTGTAACCCAGAGGAGCTTCATTCGGCGGCAGCGTGCTCTCGCAGTCACTTTCATCATCTTATCCCATTTGTTCTCTATGGAGCAGCTCCCAATTTTTTTTTTTACAAGTTTGAGTCTCGCTTGGTTTGTGGCTTTGGGAAGAGTTCATGAATATTGACCTGATATTGAACTATCCTAGACCACAGGAAAACCACGAGGCTCTGGAAACAAGTGGAAATTCCCTTTTGAATGCACAGTGGGTATTGTGCAACAAAGAAACCTGGAGATGTTCCTGGAGTTTGAAATAATTGGATATATAATTATAATTGCTTATATGAATTGAGTGCATTTATGTATGTTTTTTTTTTAATGTCAGATTTACCAATTTACCATTTCATCTGTAACCATCACTACAATTACAAACAGGTGATTATTTAAAGCAAATTAATTTAAGTTAGCTTCCATGTTACAATTAGAGAGTATGAGAGTAGAGTTAAAGAAAAATAGGCTTGGTGTGAAAAATTTGTATGAAGTGAATGTGTGTGTGTGGTGGTGGGGGGGTGTATCCCCTCAGGCTGCCACAGTACAGAGTACATAGTAATGAAGCACTCTTTTGTAGTAACCTGCTGTAAAGCATAATTGAAGGCCGAACCCCCACCCACCACACACACACACCCCACACACACACACACACACACAGACTCACACACACACACTTTTATCTATCCCAGCCCCTTCAGTCCATCTCTTTCTTTCCTTCCTTTTTTCTTTTTGTCACTGAAGAATAGTACTTCGGGAAGTAGAGCAAAGGGACCTCAAAAAGTATGTGTGTGTGTGTGTTTATGTGTGTTCCTTTAGACTCCATTGACCTCCACCAGCCAGAAATCAGTCTGGGGGTTTGTATTCTTTTACAAATAAAAGAATAATAGAGAGAAAAGGGAGAGAAAGAATGACAGTTTTTCCACCATGATTTCCTGCCCCTTCTTTTATTATGGCTGGGCTGAGCTGGTGTGTGTGTGTGTGTGTGTGTGTGTGTGTGTGTGTGTGTGTGTGCGCGCACTGAGCCTGGGGCCTGGCAGACTGAGCCTCTCTATCAGGTCTCACTGTCTGTAGATCTAAAAGTCCACAACACAACAACACAGGGGGAAGATAACCAGAGGTCCTTAAAGGTCCTTAAAGTCATTTTTCTTCACCAGACACTTTAGAACGATTTCTGCATTTGTGTCCCCAGCTACCCTACAAGTGTCATTGTACACACGGTGAGCATTTCTCATTTAAAAAGGACAAATCCACCCTAAAGAACTGGAATTCAAGAGTCAAAGAGCAAGGGGCTTCTTTCGGAAAAGAGGAGAGAGACCAACCTCTCCACTCAATAGACCAGAATGCAATGCAGCCACTAGACGTGTTGGGTTTTGAGTAAGGGGCGTGGCTGCGATCGTATAGACACACCCTCAGTGTTCACAAGCTAGTCAGCTAGCTAGCTTCTGTGAGGGTTGTCGAAAGGCATTCTGGGAAATGTAGGCAATTACTAACTGAAGTCGAAGTATTTGGTGTTTTTAGTCATTTATTATTTATTTTTTTGGTCATTTTCAAACTTTCAAATAAAATGAAATTAGTTTGAACTACATTCTCTGAGTAACTTTAGTCAACTTCTTCCACTGTGAAGTAAACTTTCAAAATGCTGTTCCGACCCATTACAGATTGAACAGTACACAGCAAATTAGTTTTATTAGATAAGAATATTTAGAAAGTCATCCATTTTCAACTGCATGTAAAATGCTTCTATGTGTAAAAAAAACAACCTTCTTTTAGCCTGGTATCAGACATGCGTGCATCCCTAGTTGTCTCATCCACAGGACGTTGATGGTGTCAGTGCTGTTTTTGGGGGGTTTTCACCAAAGCTGTGAGGCTTTTAGTTCAGCCTAGCGGGAGTTCAGCGTAATGGCGTAAAAGACATATAATCAGTGAACTTAACAGTGGGAGCTGAAAGACATATAAAAGAGTGGTAAACTAGCGGAAAAACGTTGCACAGCAGGGCTTTGCCAGATGGGGGAGGGGAGGGAGGAGGAAAGAAACGTACCGCATTGAGGAGACAACTGTGTCATCACTACGCCGATCTGTGTGTCTTGTTGTGTTGTGTTGTATGCTTCCCCCACCAGTCAGGTGTACATTGGTCAACTTATCCAATATGTGACAAGAGCATTGGCACCAAAATCATCTCTGTGTCTCCAGTAGATAGCTCTGTCCGGTGAGCATGCTAACGCTTTAGCGTACACTATGCTAAGTGATCATTGTGAAATTTTAGCACTATTGATTCATAATGGACTTCATAATGGACTGATGAAGATTGATTTTGTGTTCAGATGTTATGAATCCACAATACCAACTTTGGTTTCCTAAATGGTTTATCTTTAGCATACTAACGCATACTAACGCTAAAGCGTTAGTATGCGCACAGAGATAATTTTAGTGCCAATCCTCTGGTCCAATGGGCCAAACTCCTCATGTCGGTGTAGTCTCTAAGGGTATTAAGTCAATGGGAGGTCCTCAACAGTATAGTAAGACAAATGTGTGTGTGTGCGTGTGCATGTGTGTGTACCAGGATGCCCTACGGCGCTAGGGGTGTAGTGTTATCAAGGAGCACTTTTAGCAACACAGTGAAAGAACTAGGCTAGCTTGTTTTAATAAAGTCTTGAATAATGCACAGCAATAAGCAGAGCATGGACTTGAATATTTATGAAGAGAGAGAGAGAGAGAGAGAGCTCTCTTTCTGTTTGTATGTATTTGTGAGTTTGTGTGTGTGAGAAAAGGTGAGTAATGAGTAGGTGTGTGTGTGTGGCGGGGGCGGAGGGTGATGAGAAAGAATAAGTTTAAAGTAGGAAATGAGTAGGAGTCTGTGTGTTTGTGTGAGAGAACGGGAGAGAAAAGAGAAGCACAGTGAAAAACAGATGCATGTGAAGAAGAGTGTGCGTGAAATGACAGAGAGAAGCGGAGCAGAAAAAATAAGTAAGTGTGTGTGTGTTTGTTTGTGTAGTTTTGCATCTTTACTCTTATCTCAGCTTATCCGTGGGCGGTTAGTTATAAGCAGGAGTGCAGTGGAGGGCATTAACCCACCTCAACCCAGTTTACCCACTTTTTTATTTAAGGAATGAACCAAACCTGGACCCCAAAGCCAAGCTGAACTCCTCCCAGTTGTGGAGACCTTTTCAAAGAGACAGAACTGCTGAGTTGTGAACATCCAGCACAGATAAACCATATTGCACAGCAAGAACAATTTTTTTCTTTTAGCTTAATATAGCAGCTAAATTAATTAGCACTGCCGCTGATAAGAAATCAGTAATCAAATTAAGTAATAAATAAAAACAGTATGTGTGAACATACAAACAAGAACTTTCAGATACTACCACTACTGAATGAAGTGATATTTAGGTATGTATCTACTGGACCCTAGTACCGCCATACAGCCCAATACCCCTTTTTGATGACCAAAAGTGATATTTGTGGTTTGAAGCTGCCCATATTCTGTGCCAACGTTCAACATATTTAATTTTGGCCCTTTTCATTCCAAAGAATAAATAAAAATACAAGTAGGATTTTATTCTTTTAGGGTGGAAAAGCATCTGAAACAGCATTTAGACCATCATGGGACACTCAAACTCATATAACATATATCCTTGTGTTTGAATCCGGTTCAGTTGTCGCATTACATTCAGTTCAGGTTAAAGGATTCCCATAGACAACCAGTGTAATATTGATCAATTCTACAGTGCATATGGAATCAATCAAACTGTGTCATATCCATCATATCAGAGGTGGGACTGGACCATATTAGATTCTTAATATCCCATATTCTTCACATAGGACAGTCACAACACTGGACCCTGATCCTCTAATTCAAATGAGGTAAACATGCTGCAAACTGACCTGATTGGATGGATTTCAGAAAGTCTTTAGTGAGGGGAGCCAATCAGGACCAAGTCTAGTTGTGATGCATTTACTGGAGTGTAGTGTATGCAGGAGACATCGGCCTCCCCCCCTCTTCGGACCATACAAAATACACAGCAATACCCAAAGACTAACACATTCCTCTCCCAGGGCCTTCCTATGAGGTCAAGACCCCTGCTGTGCTCCCAGGAACCCAAGGAACCCCCTTTGCAGCAAAAGGTGGATTTCCCCCATAAAGCTGCCAAAAAGTAACACTTTGCAGGTTCGACTAGCCGCTCTGGTGCCATTAGGAGATG
Source organism: Hoplostethus atlanticus (assembly GCA_034670405.1). Lineage (NCBI taxonomy): Eukaryota > Metazoa > Chordata > Actinopteri > Trachichthyiformes > Trachichthyidae > Hoplostethus > Hoplostethus atlanticus. The sequence goes on from JAXDDX010000090.1 coordinate 1,277,750, forward strand.
GGACCGATGATGAGGGCCGGGGAAATGTACCTAATCTGCCTTCCAAGGGAGACACAGAATAAGAGAACAAAGAAACTCTGGAATGTATTGAAAAAATGTGCTTTCTGTATATGTTTATTAGATTTGAACTTCACATCCTGTGGCCGATGATGTGCCCTACTCCTGGGTTATTCAAGGCACATATCAGGACTTTTGGTTTACTCGCCAGTATTTTGTGGTAAGACAGTGATGTTTGGTATCATACAAACCCATTTGTCGTTAGGTGATTAAATATGTCACTTGCATCCCCAAAGGATCAAGAAAAATGATGTTTTCCAAACCTGAGCTGGAAATGCAGTTTTAGGGGATGGTGATCACTACTACACCTACCACTCCTGACTTACTATAAAACCCTCTCAGCCCTTGACCCTTGGGCTCGGCTCAGCCCACACACGAAATCTCACAAACTTGAACGAACAAAGGAGGACAACTCCTGCAACGGGCGGACGGGCAAAAACTCAGGCAGAAAGACATCAAGAAACATCAAGAAACATCAAGGAACATCAAGGAACATCAAGAAACTCAACTCAACCATCCTGCAGCCCGTCCCGCAGCCCGTCCTGTAACTAAGTTTGAACCTGGCTCAAAGCTCTTCTCTCAGCTCAAGTACCAGACCAGCTCCAGAGTGAATCTTGCCGAGACGGCCGATTGAGTTCACTCAACCTGATCCAGAAGACTACGAAACCACGTCTGAAGCCAGCCGCTACTCTACTCTGCTTCCTGAACGACGTGAGTCAACACATCGCCCTATCCCTCTATATCCACTGAGGTGAACTGTTGGCACGACGACTCCGACGAACAACGGCCCTCCTGACGTCGACTGGTCCAGACCAACACGTGCGTGTGTTTACCTGTCCACTGCGACTGCGCGACGGTTACCACAGAGACGAGGAAGCCGCTGACACCCTGCAAACCAGACGGTAACCAACTTTCTTGTTGATGCACGGGTGATGCAAAGGCAGTGTTGAACTGTGAAAGTGAGGTTAGAATAATCTCTCTCTCTCTCTCCACTATTGTCTGTCCTTCTGTCCCAAGTCTCCCGGAAACTGTCAGTTGTCCTCCAAGCCATCTTTCACTGTTGTCACATTGCCGCAATTAGACATCACAGCTCAGCTCGTTTTGTCGGTGCCAACTTCCTTGCCATTGCTATTTGCCATATTCTCTGCCACTGTTATTTACCATACCATTTGCCAATATTACCTGCCCTCATTTCATTTAGCTTTGTTGTACATATTGTACATACATTTATCTATCATTATTCGTTGTGTTTAATCAGTTAATAAATCTTTGTATTTATAAAGAACTGACTATTGTGTGTTATTGATATATCCTGGACATGAAGGTAGAAAATCACTGAAATCTAGAGCTCACTTCTTCTGATTATTAGACTGATATCATTATAAAGAGACTATTCCAGTGTAAACTGGTGGTGCCCTGCGAGTGTTAATTAATAAGATATTAATTACTAAGAATAACTTTAATAATTTTCAATTTTCAGAATTGACCAAATAGTCTCATCGTTCATAACGAGTCACCACACGCTACAGGAGTTAGTCCCAAACTTCCTGTAAAAAAAAAAAAAAGGATGAATCTTTGAAGCCACCCCCCAACACACACACACACACACACACACACACACACACCTCACGGCAACGACTTCCCATCCCACCCCTTTTCTCTGTGGCTCTGAAGATAGCGCAGGAAGTTAATTTTCATGTAAGTGGACTCCTTGCCGCTTCAAGTGCTGCCTCCCAGGCCTCAAGCATATCCTGGCTGGCCTTATTCATCCTAGCAGCGGGTCCCTCCATGGCTAGGATGTCTATTAATGACACACTCCACTGGTGCAAGGCCAGAGAGTGTGCAGAGTTTCCCATCTAATAGCCAACATCTTGTTTCCTGCCAGCCAAAGTTTTTCCCCGACTCACGTCGGGGCTCTCCGAGGAGTTATCATTTAATAGCATTAACCGGGGAGAGCACAGTGATGGCAAAGCTAGTAATTTAGAAGTTAATTTACAGTGCTGTTCCCCAAAATGCTTGACTGTGGGGCATTCCGACATACATTAAGTGATATGGTGTACAACTTGAGATGATATTCATCAAAACTCTTTTTGGGGTTGCATAACGCTGCTGCACAATTTTGAAGTGTGTTAAAGGTCCCACGTGTGGAAAATCCTGAACCAACGGACCCTTAAAGGCAATGAACGGCCTTTTCTGTATCAACTAATAAAGGCAGCCAAAAAGATAATACATCATCTGAACCAGCTAGCATTGATTATCTGCAGCTAGTTACGTGTCCCTGCTGTTTCACAATAAAAGCGCTTTGATCGAGACAAATTAGCTTTGGCAGAATGTAGACATCTTAGAAAATAATTGAATGTCTGTTTGTATTGAACCACGCTGAGCAAGGTCTTTATCCTTTATCCTCCTTAATATTGCATCATCAGTACAGTATTTACATTCCGACCAAAAGATAATTTTTTTGCTTTGCTGTACATCATATCCAGCAGTGGAGATGCAAAATTGTGCATGCATGGTGAATGCCATACTGTGTGTAAATATGTCCAACCCACAGTTCATGTAGTCAATGAACGTCCACACACACACACACACACACACACACACACACACACACACACACACACACACACACACACACACACACACACACACACACACACACACACACACACACACACACACACACACACACACACACACACACACACACACACTCTCTTGGTAGTGTGGTGAGTAGTGAGAAGTTGCAATGTCCTTCAACCAGAAAGTCCAGGTTCAAGCCCCTGTAGCAGCAAACATCCTCCCTGCTGTACCTTCAGTACCAAGGACAATCAATAAAGTATCACAAAAGAATGCATACATATATATGAGTACACATTCAAGAAAAAAAACATTCACTCACAAACACACACACCTCTCACTAACTCTGCTGTAAACTGGCTGTCTGAGCAGCACGAAGTTCTGCTTGGCGACAGCCTGCCTCGCATTGTGTGGAGCTCACCGGGCTATGAAAATTAACGTCCAACAAATGGATTTTTAATTAGCTGTAAAAGCGTGAGAAGAGTGTGTGCATTTTAGGGGAGCGATGAATGGGTAAATTGTGGGTGTGCAGATGAGGAAATTGTGAGTGTTTGTGTGTGTGTGTGTGTGAGATCTGGTGTGTCTAAATGAATAAAGGTGACATGCATGAGTGCATAACTGTCCACCCATCTTTGTGTGTGTGTGTGTGTGTGTGTGTGTGTGTGTGTGTGTGCATGTGACCCCCCAACTACAGCTGCAGGCTCTACTGACAGACATCGTGGATGAACTGGGAGGAGGAAAGAGCAACGCCGAACGTGTCTGGAATGAAATGCTAAAGGTAGAGAGAGAGAGAGAGAGAGAGAGAGAGAGAGGTTCTTCAAAGGCCAAATCTGTAATTGTAGTATGATGCCCACCGTTGAAACACTGACACCCCACTACTTGCTTTAAAGAGTCTATGTAAGATTTTACATTTGTTCCCTGTATTCAGCTCAATGTATTTTTTACGGGCTGTAAAAAAGCTCCTCCCCTACAGCTGGAGCCCCTCCCACCCCTTATCCAGTCTTAATGCGCTCCATCTCAAGTCAAGTCAAGTCTACTTTATTTTTCACATGTATTGAATACAGCAGGTGTGCTCTATACAGTGAAATGCTTAGTTACAAGCCTTATCTACAGTGCAAACAATGCAAAAGACACTATAATCTCCCCCAAAGACGGGTGCACAGTGCAAACTATGGTGGAGTAGCAGGCAGTTGTAACACAGAAAAACTCTGGCATGCCTCCGAAACTGACTTTGATAGAGCAAGGTCAAAACCAAGAATACATTTGTGTTGTTACTGAAATAAAGAGCTAACTTGAGACTAGGGTTGAGCGATTGGATGAATAATCAAGGATCGGGAAATTCCCTTGGCAATTTTTCTTTTGCTGATTTAAATTACCTTGATATTTAGATACTCATTTCCCACAGTGTCTGACAAGCACAGATAGCTTCCTTGACAAAAGAGCACCCTTCCTCAAAAAATGTGTTGTTTTTTATTGAGATCGAAACCATGTTGAACAGTCAAACAGCGACATCTGCTGGTCCAACGAGGAGCATATCATTTTGGGAGATAGTTAACTTCACTTTCATGGTTTGATGCTAACTGTTACTATTACTTAAGCTAACATTAGCGTTACAACCATAACACCAGCGTACCCTGTCTAAAACATTGGTATTTAGATCCGTTAGCAAGTAAGTACGTTTGTTAAGCGAGTCTGTTAGCAACCACCAATTATTTCTTTCTTGCCATTGTGAACCGGGACTGTACCGCCTTCCTCCCGGTATTTAATGGTACACTGGTACACAGCTTTTCAAATGCAACGCAAGCTAATATGAGTTTTAGCCTTGTATATGAAACAAAAATGATAGATAGAAGCATGGACGTTATTTAGCTAGGTAATTACATTAGTCAGCCACTTTTTAGACTATTATTGATGACTTGTTCTAACTTTACTTTAGTGAGTAACTTGTATTTCTTCAGGCACTAAAGTCTCAATCTAATCTAAGCTAATAGCAACGCAGCGTTATCTGACTATTATACGTCCATCTGATTATCAAGGCTACGTTTCAAAGGCTGATGCAGCTCATCTGTTTGCAGATGAATTATGGTTATTGTAGTTCACTAACATTAAATTACTTAGTGGGCTGCGGGCTGCCCAAACTGGCTGACTCACTGAGAAATCATGAATGGAGGACTTAGATTTGGTGTAGTTTTATGTTGTCTTCTATATTCTGTTCTGTTCTGTTCTATATGTAAGCCTACAGAGAGCATATCCTACCCCATGTAGGATAACATTTTCACCCAGGAGCTCTGTTTATGATGATCATCTCATTTCTTAGCAAAAACCTGGTTAACGCACATCAATAATTGGTTAACATGCCAAAAATGATTAACCTTGATGGTGATAATCAATAGGGTGTAACCCACACCGATCTCCAGCCATTTCTGTGTTAGCTGTGTTGCACTTTGTTTCTAGTAACATTAATAAAGAAGTCATACCGCATTGGCCATTAGTCATTTCTGCAGGTCGTATCATTAATATACAACTTCTGACTGACTTAGTTATCACATTCAGTGTTGAACCATTTGAGAATTGATTGCATTAAGAGGTGTGTATGGAAAGGGGGGTGGAGGCAGGTTTTGTGTTTGCTTGATTTAGATTTGTCGTTCATCTTGGCACCTGCAGGGGGTGCTATTTTATTTATTTTTATTTATTTATTTATTTATTTAATATAAATAATATATTTATTCAATATTTATTTAATTTGATGAGCCAATTGTAATACAAAAAGCTATTGGAAATAGAAATAATTTATGTAGCAACAGAACCAACTCCAGTAGAACCAGCAGAACCCCCCCTATTTGGTTCTGGGTGATAACACAGAGAGAGGGGCAAAAAACAACAACTTGTTGCAACCTTGCAGCTCCTCTAAGGTTAATGAATCAAAAATAACTAAAAGAAACAAGTAGCAAGGCTTTCATTTTTAAAAACACCTTTCGGCTGCGATAGCCTTCATCAGGGTTACAGGACTGCATGCATACTCAGCAATAAATATATTCAGTGAAATTCAAAATGGCCCGGTCAATTGTCTTTTACGATACTGCTGTCTGATTGGTCTACGGTGTCCTGAGGTGGCCATGTTGAATGTCACCGAATATATTTATTGTTACTATGTATGCAATCCTGATGAAGGCTATAGCCGCCAAAACTGTATGTTGTAAATATTAACGATCTGTCAGTTATTCTCCAATTGTAGATGAATTTTCTCAATGCGAAAGAAAGAGGCGTTACCTGTGGCATCATGGGAAAGACAGTGAAAAAGGATCGAGAGAGAGAGAGAGAGAGAGAGAGAGAGAGAGAGAGAGAGAGAGAGAGAGAGAAGGGGGAGGGGTGCAGATAGGGCAAAGGGAAGATTGATAGAGATTGATAGCGAGATTAAGAAAAGGAAGGGAATGGTCAGCAAAGGACAACTAGCGTGTGGTAAAGAGCTCGGCTAAGATAAGGGGAGGGAAATGCCAGAATACACACACACACACACACACACACACAAATTAACATAACATTAAATTGTCTGTCAACGAGACAATATGGAAGGAAAGAACAAGAGAGAGGGAGCGACTCTAATTTAATTACCAGACAGCGGCGTTGGCATTTCATAGCATCGCCACTCCTCGGTCTGTTTGCTACTATGGGGTTAGCAAGGCACAACTTCCAGAGACCTTGGATAGGAAATACCGAGCGCGTGTGTGTATCTGTGCATGCACGTGTGACCGCTGGTGCGTTCGCAAAACTTGCACTCTTGACTGCCGGAGACGAACTGGACTGTTGATTAATTCAGCGCGCTGTCCGAATTTCATTTATTCAGGGCATCGCCTTCTGGGAGCGTCCGGAACTCGCCGCGGGAGCCGGAGCGGCAGGCGCAGCAAAGCATCCCAATGTTTTGCAAACGGCAGCAAAGGGTATCCAAGCAGCCGGGCATGCGAGCTGCAATATCCACCACTCAGCCATGGCATAAATAGCCTTTGTCGCTCCTCAACTAGCCACAGACTTTTAACTGATAATTTGCAGGAAGACCTTTTGAGCTAAAAGGTTTTCCTGCCAATTCAGCCTCAAATGTGTGAGCCTTGCTAATGTAGATATTTAAAAGCCCAAGAGTGCGTTCAGCCTCTGATCGCTAATCATTCGATAAATAACTTTTGCAGGCTAATGGGAGAGGAGGTAGAAAAGCAACTTGTGGAAACGGAGAATGAAATGAAACGCAGAGGAAAGAACCTTGCCATTCAAATCTTGTGATGAAGGGGACGGCGTAGCAATATTAAGACACAACACAAATGTATTGAAAATATTGCAGAAAATGTGTTTTAAATGACAAAGAAACTACTTACATAATGATTGAACTGATCATTAAAAGGGGTCATGATGCAAAATATGTAACGCTGCGCCCCCTTGTGGACAACGGTGGATACGTTGAAAAATCAAACTTTTGCATCAAAATGACTTTAAGACCCTGTCTTCCAGAGTCATCTCTCTTGTCTCACTCATTTTGATACTGTAAATAGTTTGTAGTTCATATTGAAACAAAACATTTATTTTAGTTGTGATTGGGTTATGTTAAGAAAGTTGCAGTAAGCCTGCGAACCAGCTCCAGTGACTATTTCCTGTTTGAATTTGGCACACAACGCAGGTCAGGCAGAAAAATATATGGGTAAAATGCCTGAATTCATGCCTTGAGGCTGTTTCATTTTCATTAGCGTAAAGTTTGGAGGCTGTACGTTTTCTTGACGTCTTGATGAAAAATCACAATAATCTTCAGAAAACACACCGACAATAACCAGTCATCATCATCAATTAATAAAACAAGAATACAAATTTCAAAGCTGCCACTCCGCTTAAGAAAAGTTTACCAATAAGCCAGTTTAATAAACTAAAACGAATTACATCTTAACATACAATCCTTTCAGTCACTTCATTAAATTCAGTGTTGACGCACTGGCATATTTTGTCATCTGACAGAACATTAAATGATGTTTCATAAACACCCACCTCTATTCACATTCAAAAGAACCAGACTGCTGATATGTTGACATTGAGAAATTCAGTATCTTTGTTGATTATAGTGTTTCCATCCAATTTATGAACACCCCAACACTTGATATTTTTAGTGTGTATCTTTATGTTCCTGTGGTGTCCTGTGGTATTCAGCGCTGGGACGTTCATTAAAGCTTTTACATTTGCTGTTTGTGGCAAGGTGCCACATTACCGGGGTCCGTGACAGACAGACACAAGGCATGAGGAGGGTTAGTTCGCCAGCAGGGCCGTTTTATTTACCAACAATCATAAATAAAACCTGGCCCGGTGTTGACGGCAGTTGGTAGCGCCGTCTCCCTCCGCCGACGCACCTCAGTCCTCCCCGGCAAACCCCAAAGCCTGCCAGGCTTGCAGGGGCATCCCGCCCCAACCCCGACTGTCACCAGCTCTTCCAGGCGGCTCCCGACTGCACCCCCGGGGACCTCCGTCGGTTGTCGCACGCTCTCCCACTCCGTCCTCCAGCTCGCGCCCTCGCCTCCGTCCCGGCACTCTAGCCGCAGACCCTCGCTCAGGCTCAGACGCGGCTGCGGCTGCTGCTGGCTCGCTCGCTGTCCGCTCCTCCAGTCCGCCGGCCCTCGATCCTCCCGATCGCCGCCGGCTCCTGCATCCACGCCGCCAGCCTCTCACACTGGCGCGTCCCTCTCGCTCACACATCCACACACAGGTTAAAAAGGCCCGGCTGCAATCAGCTTTAATTGGCCGCAGCCGCTGAGTCCAGCCGAACCTACCACCCTCCCTCCGCCACACTGTTCTAAACACCTCTGGAGACAGGAAGTGATGCGTTTTATGTTTCCAGTTTGTTTGGAATAAATAGTAGAAGAACTGGGTAGTTAGCATGAGCAGCGATAGCCACCGTGGCTAAACAGACAAAGAAAAGAGCGCCACCTACAGAAACTCAAACTTCATTAACAGGAAATCCCAGGAGAAAGATGTCACAGTACTGGACACACTGTTTGATTGACAGGTCGGTCATCAATTTAGCTTATTTATATAGGCTGGTTTGTTAAGTGTTGGTGGCAAATGATATTAGATACAGCGACATTGCCATAGCCACTTCTCTATTAGTAGCATTGATGATGATGCTCACTCAGATTGCATTCACAAACTCATCCTGGGGTTTGAGACGAGGGGGGGAAGGGAGGAGGATGAAAGAGGAAAAGATGTGGGACTTTTTTAAATTTAGTACAGTTAAGTGATTTAGGCGGAGAGCATGGAGACAGAGAAAAATGGAGGTGGAGTTGAGCTGATGAGTTTTGAGGCAGTGTAGCGTGGTCGAGAGTGGAGTGTACCGAAAGAGGAGGTTGAAAGAAAGGGAAAAATACTTACAGCTCCACGGTCCCCTGCAACTCGGATGATGAATGGGACAGGTGTGTGTATGTGTGTGTGTGTGTGTGTGTGTGTGTGTGTGTGTTGAGAGGACAGTGCATCGGCAAGCAAGTCTCTCTGCTGCTCAACGGAGCGAGACTGCTGCTGTTACTGATGGCCTGTATTAATCACACCATCAGCTACTTCCTGGCATGCACACACACACACACACACACTCACTTTCACGTAGGCTCACGCCCACAGAGTCTGGCTGCATCCGAGCTGCATAGTCCTTCCCGCCTGTCTGTCTGGGACTGGTGTTTGTGCTGCAACATACCATCTTTAATGGCCTGATTAGCCTGCCATTTACAGCCATTACTGGACCCCTGGATTACAACATAATTGCCCCCTCTCACTGTCGAGCCCATTTGAACGTCGAGCCAGAGAGATGTCATATGGCCAGATTAATATTTGACCACAAAGTCATGCATCTGCAAAAAGAAAAGAAAAGAAACCCAGCCTTTATTCTATTTGACTTGAGTCATAATTCTAAGTTCAAAACTGCTCCCAGCATATTTCGGAGTGCCGCGAATCTCTCTTTTTTGCTACCAGAGGACCCTTTTTTCCCCCCAAAATGTTTAACATTAGAAGCTAAGAAGTATTCCAGCCTCCTATCTGTTTTCCATGATCATATTTGTCTTCATGGATTGAATTCCTCCCCCTGCAGTTGCAGGAGCAGGACTGAATAAATGTGAATGGTAGGTGTGAAGTGGCCATTTACCAAGAGCTGTGTTGTTTGATGGAAGACGGCAAACAAGTAACAATTGTGTGTGTTTGTGTGCAGTGCACCGGAAAAATGACACTTCGAACCACCCGAAAACAAGCATCCAACACTCTTTTTTCCTCAGTGTAAGCCCAGCCTCGCTGATTAGAAATTGAAGATCCACTTCTATTATGACTGGTCAGGGTCACGCCATCTTGATGGAGGTGACCTGTGAAACAGCGTTTAGACCACGCCTCGCTAAAACTCTCACTCAACATTGAGTCACCTAGAAGGGTGCCTGCAGGCCCTGTAAAAGTTTTAAAATATCTTAAATTATGTTTTATTTTCTTGCGTATATTCTTGCTCTTTTTTTTCTGGAAGAACAGCGCACTCTTCCTGTTTTGTTCCGTAAAGCTATCCAGCAGATTTCCCTCCAATCCAACCCGGTGGTACACTGTGAAAATACAATACCTCTAAAATACAGTGTAGAGGCCAGTCTTCTAGTGATCCACCAGATCCTCCTCTCCACCCTTGAGGGGATGGGTGTCTCAGGCTCTGTACTCTCCCTGTTTGCATCCTACCTGGGTCGCTCCTACCAGGTGACGCTGAGAGGGTCTGTGTTGGAACCACACAGGCTGACTACTGGGGTTCCCCAAGGTTCGGTTCTGGGTCCTCTCCTTTTTTCCCTCTACACAACGTCTCTTGGTTCTGTTATCCATTCCCATGACTTTTCCTACCACTGCTATGCCGATGACACCCAGCTAATCCTGTCATTTCCCCCCTCTGACACACAAGTGGAGGCACGCATTGCTGCGTGCCTGGCAGACATCTCGGAGTGGATGATCGATGCACCACCTGAAGCTCAACCTGGACAAGACTGAGCTGGTGTTCCTCCGGGGAAAGGGTTGTCCGCACCAAGACCTGGCCATCACCATTGATAATGCTGTGGTGACGTCAACTCGGACTACGAGGAATCTGGGTGTGACCCAGGACGACCAACTGTCATTCTCGGCAAACATCGCATCAGTGACATGCTCCTGCAGGTTCCTACTCTACAACATCAGGAGGATTCGCCCCTTCCTCACTGACAAGACAGCGCCGGTTCTCATCCAGGCTCTTGTCATCTCCCGCCTGGAGTACTGCAACTCCCTTCTTGCTGGTGCCCCGGCGTCTGCCATCTGACCTCTGGAGCTTGTTCAGAAAGTAGTGATGGGAAGACCGACTCTTTTAACTAACTCGATTCTTTCGAGCCGTCCGATAGAAGTGAATCAATTCTGAATCGATTCATTATGATTCACCAACAAAAAAAACAAAACACACCATGTGAGGTTTAAACCTACAATCCTCAGGATGAGAGTCTGATGCTCTACTAACTGAGCTAAACCAGTAATAGAATCACATAAGTGCCACCCCTTTCAAACCAGACGTGCAAATAACCACATATACCATAACTGTAAAATATCAACTAACCCACAGGTTAATGACAATAATAATATTTATAGTATTTACACAGAGTATTGCTATTCATTTAATTTTATTTAGTGTGCTCTTGACTTTCTTTTTCTAATAGAGATAGTTTTGTTGACCAATGTTAAATGTTAAATGGCTTATTGTTTAATTACCAATTACCAGTTAATATATTAAACAACATCAAAAACTGTTGTCAATGTGTGCAGAATAGATCGCTACATTATTACATTGGCCTTTTTCACGATCCAATATGGGTCCTTGATCCGGCGGGTACGCGGAAGTAGTCTCTCTCGTTCATCAGACATGAACTGCTGGATCTGCTCTCTCGGCTCACGAGTAGTCCGATGTCCGAGAAGTCCGATAGAGACTGAACGGTTCGCGAATCATTCAGTGTCCGATGTCCGATAGAGACTGAGCGATTCGCGAACCGTTCAGTCTCTATCGGACTTCACGGACATCAGACATCTCGTGTAATAATGTAGCAATGTATTACATTCTATATACATTGACAACAGTTTTTGTAATGTTTAGGATGTTGTTTGATTAGATTATTAGATTATCGATTTTTTAATAAATTATTTTTTTCTGGCGCTGCTATAACCGCTGCTGAATCAATTCAGTTGCGTGTGCGAGTCGAATTAACTCACTCACTTAACTGATTCGGTTCTTTTGAACGATTCATTCGCAACTGCAGCTCATCTAGTGTTCGACCGCAACACAACTACCCTTCTTCGTTCTCTACACTGGCTCCCTGTAGCAGCTCGTATCCAGTTTAAGACCCTGGTGCTAGCCTATAGGGCAGTGAAAGGAACAGCTCCTTCTTACCTCCAGGCTATGGTCAAGCCTTACGGCCCCGCCTGACCACTTCGCTCTGCTGCCTCGAGGCAACTAGTTGCCCCGTCACTCAGGGGCCCCTTCGGCTGATCTACACGGTCACAGCTTTTCTCTGTCCTCGCCCCACAGTGGTGGAATGAACTCCCCACTGATGTCAAGACAGCAGAGTTGCTGCCCATCTTTCGCTGCAGGCTGAAGAACCACATCTTCAAGAAACACTACCCTGAGCCTTCCTCTTAGCACTTGCCTATTTGTCTTCACTTATTTGTCTGAGCTCTTGTTTATTAGCTCTTGTTTATTTGATTTACTTATTTGTCTCATTTGTTTAATTAAAACGTAGGTAGCTAACGTATTGCACTTTTACCTTAGCACTGGTTCTGCTATTAGATGCTTGTTTAGGAAGGAAATGCCCTAATTACACTAATATCTCAAAATTAATGTGGTAGTGGTTTATTAATGGTAAAATGATACACAGAGCACCTTTAAATGATCTAGAAGTGTTAAAACAATGTTGTGGTTTCTTTAGTGTAGTTTACTTTTTGACACTTTTTGATGACACATGCAGATTTATTTAGTCTTGCCGTTATTGAGGCTCACACACTTGACGACCAGCTGGATTTGGAGAACACACACTGAAAATATACTGATGAGATTTGTTGGTGAAAATATGCTTAGTCATGATTATGTACCTTAAACATTTTGTTCAGCATTGTTTCATTTTACTGCTATCTGTACTTGTCCATTGTGTATGTGTCCTGGTACGCCACTGCCTTCAAGGCCGTCATCATCCTGTCTCCCTATCATCAGGGTGTAAGTGCGTAAGAAGTTGTTTGTTACTCTGTGTAAAATTAGTGATTTCTCCCTGCTTAGTTAGACCTTATGGGAAGTCAAATGTGATGAACTGTATTGTCTCCGTGCACGTATAAAGCTATTTTCGTGTCTTTATTATACCAGCAAGCTGAGTAGCGTCTTGAGGGCTCAAGCGTTGTTTTTGAATATAGACAGCGGGTCTTGAATGGGCTCCGTCGGGCCCCTGGGGGTCATAAAATGTACCTGGCATTACAAGGGGCCGTGCAAACTTTCACTTCGAGCAAAAAAATTACCAAACCGGACGCAACAGCAGCCATACATCAGATTTTCTATTTTCTTCAGTCGACTGAGCCGTTGCCTGACGTCTGCTGCCCCTCGTTAAAACTCCATTTGGTAAAAATAACTGCACTCCCGCTTCACCTTTTTCCCCTCTCTCTCCCCCTTTTCCCCTTTTGCCATCTTAGTTCCCAGCCAAAACGGAGAGGCGACATCGAGTGTTTTCCGCCCCATAAAATATCTAGTAGGAAATGTTCGGACTGTGCCGCTCTGCTGCAGTAGTGATGGTGGTGCTTTTTTCTATTTTGTTTCTGTTGGGTCTATTTCCAGACATCATCTCGTCTCTCCCCCCCCTTCTCTCTCTCTCTCTCTAATTTACCTTTATCTTTCCCTTTCCCCTCTCTCTCTCTTTTCCTCCATTGCCTGTCTATGTCGCTCTCTCGTGCTCCTCGGTTGCCTGTGCAGCTGCAGCGTCTTAGTTACTCAGCATTTTGTCTGCAACGTGCCTTAAACTGTTCAACCCAACTTGGGTGATAGATTTGAAAAGCACACGTGGAAGCTGTATGAATCAACCGTGAGTCATCGGACTGCACATATTTGTTTGTATGTTGCATGTATGTGTAAAGTGCAGTGGAAAAATCGTACTCTAAAGGGTCGCAGTCATGCATCTGACGAGTTTGAATTTGGACAGTTCAGTTCAGTGTTTACATGCGTGCAGCGATCTCATCAGGATGGAAAGGCTGGAGCCGCTCCATCGACTTAACCTCACGGACGTTTTACCAATGTGCAAACGATGGCCATCCGTCCACGTTTCAAAGTTCATACTGCATACCGCAAGAAAAAAAAAAATCAATGTTAATACAACGGAAGCCATTGTAGGGGGACCCACATCATAGATCTGGGTTGCATTAGCACCGGAGTGGATGCCACAGCCTATTCCTTTCAATTTCTGAACAGGCATATTGCAGCGCACACAAACTCATGTCTCAATCAGCTGCAGTTTTTTGACGGCTGAAAAGTAGAACGCCCTTTTTCATTTCCCAAACAATTCCTCTCTGGGGTGGAGCGGCGCATGCATTATACAGTGCGACTTCCACATTTGCACACACGCTGGGTGGGTTTCTATTCCGGGTATTTTTTTATGCATATCGCGGTAGGTAGCAAATTATTAAAGCTGTGTGGGGACAGCAATGCAAGAAAAAAAAAGGTTTTTTTATACTCACTTGAGGTGGGAAAGTTTTTTAGTTGAGAGGGAAATTATGCAATAAATAGAGACGGGAACGCATCTGTCAAGGAAATGATGATTTAGTGACATTTGTCTGTCTGGGAAATGTCCACACCCGCTGTCACTCCCATGTGCAATGTATATGCACATGCACAGGAATATTGCCAAGTGCATTGTTTTGGTCTTTGCTAGCAGATTCGGAAAAAAAAAACAATAATAACTTACCCAATAAGTTATTATTGTTTAAGGAAGCCAATTTATTTGCTTCAACCCAGCTGATGGAAACACACCTCATTTTATTTTGCAACAGTTTGCTCAGAATTCGCTTGACAGCTGGAGGGAAACAAAGCCGTAGTAGTGTCGAGGTATGCGCGCAAATCTCATCCCCATAAAGTTTGATAATGCCACAGCGCTTGTGTAAACAACTTTCCGGCCGTTATCGGACCGAATTTGTTCATATCTCGCTTGATAAATGAGCCCCGTAGTGTGTATTGATCGTGGGGGCCTGTTTTAACAACACAGACACTGTGAGAAAGGTCACTGGGCTATTTAGAACACAACACTGTTTGACTGTGTGTGTGTGTGTGTGTGTGTGTGTGTCTTCACAAGGGTAGAATGATAGGCGTGAGGACAATGTGTTGTCACTCCTTGTTTTTGAAAAGGGAGGCACTTTTTTTAGGATACTGGGTGAAGGTTAGGTGTAGAACATCTCTAGATTCAGACATTTAATGGTGAAGTGTGTGTGCATATTATTCTGTATAAATGTTACCAGTCTGCTACACAAAACTGACAGAATTGGGTGCAAATCATTTAAAATTGCTTACCATTTAGCTTTGGAGCTGCTTTAAGTTCTCATTTTATCACTTTTGAGGTAATGCTAGTCGCCTACTATCACTCAACATAGTGCATGCTAAAGTGTTAGCGTGGAGCCTATAACATATATGTGTAATTTGTATATTATACATATATGTTGTATATACATACATAAACATATATTTGTATGGGCTAGACATATATGTCATATATGAAATTGTTCCAATTTCTAATAGGTTTCATATATAGTTTGTACATACATGTACATATATGTTTTTCCTTCATATGTACATATATTTCATATATGGAAATTTACTATATATACATATATTACATTTCCGTATGGGCTACTAGCACTCAACATAGTGTATGCTAAGGTGTTAGCACGGAGCCTACTATCACTCAACATAGTGCATGCTAAAGTGTTAGCACAGAGCCTACTAGCACTCAACATAGTGTATGTTAAGTGTTAGCATGGAGCCTACTATCACTCAACATAGTGTATGCTAAAGTGCGAGCGTGGAGTCAATGATCTAGTTGTAGCTGGCGTGAAGGGCAGAGGTGTTGCCGGACAGTACTTTTGTTTTAGTGTGTGGGTTCTGTGTATTAATAGGGCAGCGGAGGTTCAACCGCAAGTCCATGAAGTCTTTTAGTTCAACTCTCACGCTGCTGCTTTGTTTGATTGATTGCACTGTCACTCAAGGCATCGTGAGCACATCGGAAGGCGCTCTCCAACTGTGCTGATGCTGTAACTGCCCCAAAGCAGGGCTATCCTTGCTTTATTTGCTGCTCTTGTAGTAACCAGGCGGCTAGTTGACGACTTTCGTGTTTTCTCCTGTGTATTATTCTGCTGCTTTCAAGGGAACTTTGGTAAACCCCCCCACCCCCCGAAATCCCATAACTCTCTGCATTTGTCTCTGTGCCCATGACAATTACAGCTGACAGATATGATGGACAGCTTGACTGGTGTCACTCGTCGTACCCAGTGGTGGGGGTGTTTTTGCCCCCCTTTGTTCCACATAAACCTCCTCTAAATTCATTTCTTCATCACTCATCCACCTTCAAATTTCTTTCCCCCTTTCTTCCCTGCCTCCCTTCTCTCTCCTCTCTCTCTCTCTCTCTCTCTCTCTCTCTCTCTCTCTCTCTCTTTCTCCCCATCCTTCTGAAACGAAGGAGGGAGGTGCTGAAGCCAAAGCAGGCTGGTAATTACATCCCTGATGGACGGAGAGCAAGAGGGAAATAGGGAAATAGGGCTGGAGGGAGGGGTTACAGAGGAGCCGGTGAGAAGTTAACACTGCAGGTGGGTGACAGAGAGAGAGAGAGAGAGAGAGAGAGAGAGAGAGAGAGAGAGAGAGAGAGAAGCGAAAGAAGGAGGAGGAGAATAAGACAGAGGAATGGGGTGTTTTGTTGGCTCACAAACAGGCAATCCATAACCCGGTGCCTCCTGTCCAGACTGCACTACTCTCCGCTAGTTTACAGCCAGCGGTGGGGGGTTTCTGTGCTCTCTGCTGTTCGGGCCTGGTTTACACTGCTCTACAGCAAAAGAATATCAATGCATGGGTAAATACCAATCAGCCGGTAGGGACCTGTGAAGGGCGTGTGGCAAAAAAAAGTTTCAACAGTACAGTAGTTTAGACGCATTTCATATGTAAGGTCTTAACGAGGTTTGCATTTTTATTCTGGAGAGACTTTTGTATGAAAATATAACCTTAATTAGAAGTTCAATTCTGAATTCTGTATGGTGTTTGAAGCCCCGGTGGCTGAAGCTGAAGTCACCTGACTCACCTGCTGTGACTGTCAAAGAAGCAATGCTAAGGGTGGGAAGCATAACGTTAGCCTAATGCTAAAGAGAAAGCCTGTTAGTGCTGAAAATTAACAATCAGCTCTCGTCAGTTCGGAGATAAATGTAATGTTGACGGCGTGAAGTGGCCGACCGCTA
This sequence comes from Hoplostethus atlanticus, assembly GCA_034670405.1. Classification (NCBI taxonomy): domain Eukaryota; kingdom Metazoa; phylum Chordata; class Actinopteri; order Trachichthyiformes; family Trachichthyidae; genus Hoplostethus; species Hoplostethus atlanticus. The sequence goes on from JAXDDX010000090.1 coordinate 1,294,889, forward strand.
TCATTAATCGACTTTCTCCAGCTCTGCTCCCCTCTCCACCATATCAAAGGACAATTTGGGTGTACATTTTTTAAAATTGTGAATAAAGCAAATTAGTTGTCCAGGCCTGGATTATACGTTTTATGCCACATGTATGTTGGGAGACAACCTGCTCCTGTATTCACAGGAGAGTCAATACACAGGGAATTCCAGTGAAGTCAAATACTTGGGCGCAAGAGCTTAACCTCCGGAGTTTCTAGGGAGCATCCAGTAGGGTTTGACCCATATTTTTTAATACCAATATTTTTGGATTGAAGCAGCAGTTTTGTGCCGATATTCAATATCTTTAAATAAGACTATTTTAATGCCAAATAAATCCAAACACATACAATGATTCAGTATTTCCCCCATAGTTTTATTCTTTTCAGGGTGGGAAAAGCCTCTGAACCAGCATTTAGACCATCATGGAGCAGCATGATAATAATAATAAACACGTGTGGAATCCGATCAAACTGTTGCATTAGAATCAATGGACGTGCACAGCTTCCCATAGATAATCAGTCCAGTGAGCATCCGCTACGGCGGCGAATAGCATACATAAGGAAGAGAGTCAACAGGAATTGCGAACCTCGGAAAGCTTTGTACTTCTGCTTGGAGTGGTTTGGCTGTGTGCATCTTAAGTCTGTGATATTTAAAGACAGAAATGAATATTTATAATTTTCTCCATCCGCTTGATGCATATTTATGATCGGCATGTTTTGCCTCTGACAATTGACTTGACAGAAAAACTGAGCGCAGCCCATGTTGACCTGCACGCCCACCCCTCCCAGTGAATATGTATGAGACTCCGGTAGACTGAGGAAACGTATGATAATATCCTATAGCTCACATTCCCCATCTAGTGTTGCCAAGTCGGACGTTTAGCCCCTCGCCGTCTTGGATGATGCAGCGACGGATAATAGCAACTGTAATAACTTGTCAAAATGCAATGAAATGTGATCACTCATACAGCTTGTTGAGTTTGGTCCAAACCATAATGTAAAAGTTGACTTGGTTGTATTTGGGTTTTTTTAGGTTCACATTGCGCAATTAAAAGAACCAGGGCTTGTAAACAAAAGTCACATGGCCTCACAAGTAGCTCATTTATTGGGGTTTTGGTTAAATTGTAAAATGTTTTCCTGCTTGTAGGACAAAGTGAAGAAGAGATCCAGCAGCAATCCCAGGGCATTCGCTCCCACGCCAAATAAAGAGCAGGAAGCAGCCAGTAACATCTCACCTTCTGCTGAGAGCCCGCCTCCCACTGGTACCCAGCGCTCTAACGGGTCCGTCCACGGAAAACGCGGCAGCCAATGAGAGATCTTTGCTCGTCCAAACCCCTCCCAGCGAGGTTGTACAAAGCAAAGTTTTGGCCAATGGGAATCCGGTGCTATCAGAGAATGCAAACCTAAGTAGTGCTAGTAATAGTGCTAAGGGATATATTATCAGTATTGATTGAAATAATTTTGAAATATTAAAAGCTATAAGATTTCAAAGTTTGTGAATGCTGAAGAATTTGTGTATTTCTACACAAATGGCACCTATGGCACCCGAAACACTCAAAAATACGTTTCTGTGCCCATGCTGTATAGTCACCTCTACAGCTCATCCTTCCCATAATCCACTCCTCTCTCATTTGGGTACCAATCCTCTAATGTATAGATATTCTTGCTATATTGTTTGCTTAATTTCCCAGTACAATAAAAGCAAACAAAAAAACAAGCTTATTCCATTCCAGCCATTACGTGTAGTTATATAAATCATTCAAAAGCCAGTAATACGAGCCACTTGTTTTCAACTCGCTCTTTAAAGTGTATTGTGACATTCTTAAATACTTGAAACTGAACTAAACTTGAGACTTGAAAGGAATCTAGAGGCGGTAAAAAGCGGTCCTTGGCAGACTTCGGTGTGAGTGTGGCTGAGCTGCCATCTCAGCTGCAAGACATACTGAAGGAGACACACTGTCCTTCCACTCTCCTCCCTGCCTTCCCCTATGACTTCCTGTCATGCTCTCCTGGCACTCCGAAGTCAAAACCCTTCCTGAGCTGTCCCTCCTTCCACTTGCAGCCTTCTTCACCGTGGCTCCTCCCTCTTCCCACCCGTCTCGTGCTCCCTCCCTCTTCTCTCTCTCTTCTCAGAACCATCACTCTTGTCCGGTACATATACATGGGCTTGCCACTGCCTTGCTTTTCTCTGTCTGATTTAAGCCCTGCCTCTCTCTCCCCATCCCTCACTCTCTCTCTCACTCCAGCGCTACTTGCTTAGTCTTTCCCGGTACTGCCGACCCTTGATGAAAGGTCTAACTGATTCAGCTGGAGTGTGTAGCTATGCACGTGTGTGTGCGTGCATTTGTGTTTGTGTCCAGTTTATGTGTAAGGGGATGTTTGAACTCATTCATTCATTTGAGCATCCCTGGTTTGGAGGACAAGAAAACAGCATCACTCTCTTCATAAAAGCATGGGAAAAGTGAACTTCCCCTCAATGTTGTGTACATTGTTATGCTAGCCAGAAGGGCATGTGCTGACGTGTCTACCTGTAGCGTTTTCATTAGGTCCTTGTTGAACTGCCATGTTTGAAGTGTCTGTGGTAGTAACCTTTACAGACCAGCTGATGCTCCTGCTGACGCTAGTTTTCACTGCAGTTGAAGATTGATTTTTCCATTCCACATTTCTTTACTACTTCAAATAGCTTGTGGAAGCGTTTGGCTAGCTAGCAGACGATTTATTTCAAGTTCCCCGATGTTTCCTGATGAGGTAAGTCATGTCATTTTACAAAGTTAACTTGTTTGATTTAATTTTCACATATTGGACTTCTTCATCGAAAGTGTGTTTAATCCTTTGTTGAGGATGTAGCGTTAGCATAGTTAGCTGTGCTGAGTGTACGTCGGCAGCATGTTAGTTAATTGGTCGTTGGTGAGCTATCACTAAGCTAGTTTTTATTTGTTGGCTTTGCGTCGCCTGTAGGTGAGGTGATTATCAGAGGCGATAAGCCAAGTCCAAACACGGAGCTAATTTGAGACCAGGCACATTTTCACCGTCACGTCTCCCTCCCGTCTGTCCTCTATGTCAACACCCTCTCCTTTGCACTGCGACTCAGCAAAGCAGAGGACCCGGTGTCCCCTGCTTCGTCTACCCTTGCTGAATAAATCTGCGAGGCAATGAATATGCAGTGCAATGCCCTTTTTGGATCTTATGCAATGTAACTTTAGCCTCCAAACGTTGCTCATCAATACTGAACAAAGACAGCGCCGGTTCTCCTCTCCCAGATGAAGGACATCTCGGGAATCTGAGGTCTTGAGAGTGCAGCGGGAGAAAGAGAATTAGCCTCCCCAATCCCGAAAGCCCGACGCACTGCCCCGCTTCCCACGGACTGAGAAACCTCAGGGGACGCAGATAAAACTCACATCCACCGTCTTTCTTTTCCCTGAGTCAGCGGAAAGTGGCCATGGTCAACGCTCCGAGCATATGACGACCCTCCCGTGTTGTGTTTGTGTGTCTTGGCATATTTTAAGCATTTCGAGGGAATCGATGCATCTTGGGGGTGAGAGTGTGTGAGTGAACAGTGGGAGAAACGCCTCCGCTGGCATACAAACACACTCTCCGTCACTCACTACATGGCTGTTGCAGAGTCATCGGCCGAACGACGACTGTTGGCCACTCAGCAAGCGGCGTTCCCTGGAGATAGTCAATCACGCGCCAATTACAACGCTGCCGTTTCTTTCCCCCTCTGACTGTCTGTCTCGCTGTCTCACCCCTTTGCCTTCATCATCAGTTCGTCGTCATTAGGGTCAGACTGATATATGGGCCCGATACTGGCCTTTTATTAAAAATCCGCTATCAGCCACTAGTCCGCCTTCTTTACGACGGACATGACCTAGTTAGATTTATAGTTTAGAATTATTGCATCATAAAGGTAGGCGTGATCGCGCCCTTTGCGTCCCACGACCGAAATGCTGTTTCAGAGGCTTTTCCACCTTCACAAGAGCACATTTCTGGGTGAAACACTGAATCCTTTTGGAAATGAAAACAGTCAGATTTCTAGATATTGATGATACCAGCACAAAATATCAGCCACTGCGCACCTTTAATCCCAAAAATATCAGTACTGGCCGTCCAAAACCCCAATCGGTCGAAGCCCAGTCATGCCACAAACACTTCCGAATGACCTGTTGTTCTTGTTCTCTACCTCTCTCTCTCTCTCTCTCTCTCCTGTACGTCTCCTGTACGTCATCCTCTGGTGCGTGTATCCCCCTCTTGCAGTCCCCTTTCTGCCCTCAGCCTTGCTTTGAGGACGCCATCGTCATCTAGGTGAATGCCGCGTTCTCGATCCCCTTCGCCGCTCTATTCGGGGGCGGCTGTGGCTCAGGAGGTAGAGCGGGTTGTCCTCTAATCAAAAGATCAGAGGTTCAATCCCCGGCTTCTCCAGTCCACATGTCGAAGTGTCCTTGGGCAAGACACTGAACCCCAAATTGCTCCCGATGGTCAGGCCAGCACCTTGCATGGTAGCTCACTGCCATCGGTGTGTGTGTGTGAGTGTGTGTGTGAATGGGTGAATGAGAGGCATATACTGTAAAGCGCTTTGGATAAAAGCGCTATATAAATGCAGTCCATTTACCATATTCAGCGCTGTCCCTCTCACGCTGCTTTTTAAGTCTTTTTCTCGCCCCTACCCCCCTCTCCTCCCACCCTCCCCTCATCTCTCTCTCCTATGGGATACTGTTGACACCATAGCAGACGTGCATTGCGATCAGCAATATGGGCATGCATTAATTTTACCGCTGAATAAATTAGCTGTGTTTTATTGAGTGGCGCGACGTAGGGGAGTGTGGGGAGGGGAGGTGTCTGCGTTGGCATTGTTACTGTATTGGCATCTTAAAAAGATTAATTGTGCCCAAGGTGGTTTCCAATTGGTAAACAATTATTATAATTCTACAAGCTTCATGTATAATTAATGAATGGATTAAAGGGCTGATGCAAGGCATCCGTTCGCTTCGTTTGCATAGAACGCAGCCTGGCGGAGGCCACAGCGGGCTGCAGTGTGAACGGTTCACATCCAGTTCATGCCGAGTGCATTTACAATGTCAAGGGTAAAGTAATAGAAATCAAACCACATTGTATTTGTGTAGCCCTTAATCACTGTTACAGTCTCAAAGGGCTTCACAGTACCCAACATGTGAAACAGTAAATGGTTAGTACAGGACATCCCCCAGCCTTAGACCCTCACAGAGGACAAGGAAAAACTCCCAAAAAACTTTTTAGAAAAATTGGGAGAAACCTTGGGAGGGGCTACTCAGAGAGGGATCCCCCTACCAGGACAGTTGGGCGTGCAATAGATGCCGAGTTTGGGCAAGCAGCGTATACAGAGTGCATAAAAGTTTATTTGGGTGGGAAATCCAGATCTGATGTGGGGCATCACAGCAAACGATAGCTCAGTCAGCATCATCGTAGGACTAGGGGACCACGCAGGCGCCGACACTACCCAGTTGCAGTTTTGGCTGACGAGAGTGTGCGTTTATAATTTAGCAGGCTATCATTCCAGGCAAGCCGGAAGACTTTGAGTTTGGTCTATTGCGATTTACACTCTAATTTTCTACAGGCTTGTTTAAGTGCATGAGTGTCGTTAGTAAACCACGGTGCTAATTTCCTAGCGTGGTGTTTTCTAGTGACTAACGGGGCGATTGAATCAAGCGTGTTGGTAAGGCTAGAGTTTAGTTCGTTGGTGAAATTGTCAAGTGAGCCAACATGACCAGAGAGTGGTGCAAGAAAACGAGGCTGTGGTAGCATTAATACGACGGTTGATATATGTGTCTTTACACTTTTGGCGTGGGCAGATCAATTCCATCTCAAATTTAATTAGATAGTGATCAGATAGGGCAGGCACATAAGAGGAGACCACTAAAGCAGAGACAGGAATGCCACGGGCCAAAACCAGGTCAAGGGTGTTGCCGCCATGGTGGGTTGGTTCATTAACGAATTGAGTGAGGCCGCAAGTATCAATAAGATCTAGGAAGGCCTTACTGAGAGGATCGGTGGAGTTATTTAGGTGAATGTTAAAATCACCGATGATGAAAATATTATCAGCTCGGGTCACTAAGTCCGAGATGAAATTGGAGAACTCTTCTTAGTCAAGTTTTTACTGCCCCATAAGCACAAAATAAACCATAATAAACAGGTTGTTGATTAGTAAGTTTATAGCCTATACTCTGTTTTGGAACAAAAACTTGCCCACCCGTTGGAGTTTCAAGAAATAAGTGTGTGTGTGTGTTTGTGAGCATGTGTTTTGGGGTGGCACTTACAAATCAGTCCAGTAGGTTTTCATTGTCCCTGTGGGGCTTTTATTTTGCAGCAGATTAAAATAACATTTTTACACTATCAATATACAAAAATATGAATGTTTTTTATTTGCAGGTAGCTTCAGTGCATGAATAACAACAGATATGCAGTTCTTTCCACCTTTGATTGATTGATTGATTGATTGACTTACTGACTGCTTATTCTGCTCACCCCAAAGTAAATACCAAGCTGCTAATAGCAATGTAGATTTCTTGGTTCGTTCCAAACAAAAAAAGTCTCCAATTCCTGTGTGCGTTTCGTTCTTTCCAGACATTTTAACGGTTACGTCAGCCCGCGACCGCCGCTGCTAATTACTGTCGTGCATTGCCTCGCTCTGAAAAAGCCAGAGATGACAAGAAAATTGGCCTGATCATCACCTCGAATCAATCCGGTCCAAAATTAAGACCACGGCATTGTAGGAGATATGAATAGAGGAGACGTTTGGCGGAGAACAGAGGGCAATTCACAGAGAAAGAGGCAGTTTGTCACTTTGAGGGAGAAAAAAAACACAAAACAACGTCATTCTGCTCCGTGGGCAGAAATTGTATACTAGTCATTTCGGGGTTAGATGACAAGAAAATAGGAAGGGAAAGACGACATGTGAACGAGACAAGAGGGACTGTGTGTGTGTGTGTGTGTGCAGGGTGATGCTGTGTTCAGAGAATTCTAATGAAGAGGCCTACACGTGCTTTAGTGCAGAATGAACCATATTAAAAGCACACCTCATGTTACTTCAACTCATCACAAGGCTCAGTAAGTGATCCCATCTGCCCCAGCATGTCATTTATGAAAATAAATCTTATGATCGTTGTGTTTCTGTGAGAGGCATTCGTTTTTCTCCATGTGCCAAGCAGCATTGCAAAGTATGACGGCCTTAGGACCTTGTTAAATAAAAATGTACATCTCAAAATGTACATCTCTTTTTTTGCAAAACTGTGAGGGATTTATTATAAAACAAATTAATTAAATGCCATATGTGGGTTAGTGCATCATTTTCCTGTGAATGCTCACCCTGGTTTATGGCACAAAGGATTAAAACATCAAATCCAGTGTATTGGTAAATGCATTATTTACTTATATTTACTTTAGTTGTTTATTTATTCAGGGATTGTCGACTGAGCACCATCTCTTTTTCTATTATCCACTGAGCAGGTTTAAGTGCTGTGGTCAAAGGCAACTCTGACTGTAGTGTTAGACCTGTGTTGGTCCTGGGATTCGAACTGACGACCTTACGATCACAAGCTAGGATAGTGCACCTGACTGATTAAAATAAATTGCAAAAAAATGTATTTGTGCACGTCTATCAATTGTCTGAGGAATTTGACCACCATCGAGGTAATGGTCTCTGATCAAGGGATTCTTTGTATTTGGCTGTGCCCAACGCTGCATGCAAATACTGTAAGGTTTTAATCAAACTTTAAAGCTGCATTATGTCACTTTTTTGATGTAAAAATCCGAGTGCCTTATCAGTCTAGTTCATGAAGTGTTGCTGCGACAGAGAAGACTGGCCCCTCCCCCTTCATTGAGCCACTGTAGATTCGCTCCATTCACCCCAATGAAGTCTTGGAGTCGGTAGGTGCACTGGTGGGAAAGCGTTCTCCAAGCACAGGAAGTGACAAATCCAAACTTATAAGCAGAAGTCACACAGCAGTGAGCTAGCTAGGGCCTCGGCTATCGCTACAGAAAGCTAAGGGTAGTGAAGTCCTCAAAAATACAAGCAGTTACCTCTCGCTGCCACTTGGGGGCGCCAATAACTAAATTGCAGAAAGTTACATAGTCCAGGTTTAAATTATTCAAGCGCCAGAGCTGTTGGGTGATTTTTAACTGAAAGTTCAAGGTGTCTACATAACTTGATGTGCGTGTTTTTTTTAAGCACATTTTGAAGATAAAAATGTTATCTTCAAAATGATCCCTTCTATTCATGAAACCTTTGATCTATTTCCTATTTTAGAGCAGAGAAGAATATTCAGCTTGTGTTTAAAAAGAATGTGTGCAAATTTATATGTTGAATATATTTAATGTTACTATGTATACAATCTTGGAACCCAGATGAAGGCTATTACAGCCGAAGGGCATTGGTTTTTAAGATTAAAGCTCTGTCAGTTATTCTCTGAGAGCAGATATAATATATATATATAATATTAATATTTTCATTCATGTGACTCATTTCAACATGCCTCTCTGATCCGCGACACGTGAGTATGGAAAAGACTTGCCAAACTGCTCGGATGCCATCAGATCTTGTTGCTTTGCCTGCAGTCTCTCCCTCTCTCCCTCTCCCTCTCTCTCTCTTTCTCTCTCTCTCTCTCTCTCTCTCTCTCTTTCTCTCTCGGTTTGGCAGTTGGAAGGTGGAAGCAGAGTCTATCTTTCCGTCTGAGCCACTGGTGGCCGCCAAAGTAAATCACTAGGGATTACCTCTGGCACTGAGATACTCCTTTGAACACACACACACACACACACACACACACACACTTGCAGGCACACAGCAACTCATACACCCTATATACTGCAGGCAAAACTATAGGCATTGGTTTACAGAGGAGAAGGAAAGCTGAACTGCTGCAGCAACTATTGGACCTCTGCTCCTCCCTTGCTGCTGAAATTGGGACAAACTAATCACCTATAATCACTAATCAACAAATCAGATTCACACAGGACTAGTTTTATGTGGGGATCTCATGCGTACACTTTCCTGAAATACATTCACAAGGGATAGTGAAACTCTCGCACTTTGTCATGTCCTGATTTAGCAAAAGCAAAACTTGAACTTTGCAACTAAAATGCACTGAAAATTCCTTCGTCGATACTGCCTCCATTTTTCATGACAGGAGGAAGATAAAGAAATTGCAGACAAATTTGCACAAGATTAAATCATTGACGATCTGTGCAATTATTGGCCCACGGCTCAACGAAGAGATCGACATTCACATTAAAAGCACTTAGTCGATGCCCTTGTCCGCAGGTTGGGGTTCAGTGTCTTGCTCAAGGACACTTCAACAGGACACGTGGCTGTTGCTGGGACCAAACCTACGACCTTCCAGTTTAAGTCTCTGTCACTTTGTGTGACTCTGAGAGAGGGCTGATTGTCGGGGCAAGTTTGGCAGGAGATTGAGTGATGAACCTGCTGACGTTTGATGAGGATCAGTGGTGATGTTGGCATCTGGACGTCTGAGGTCTAAAGGCTAGTCTTCAACTAGGGGCAGCTGTGGGTGGAAGCGAACACTCCTAGGGGCAGTTTCGTGAAGAAACAGTCCATCGAGAACTTCGCAGGGAGGGATTATGCGGTCAGCTTGACAGGCGCACCTTTCAACTTTTATTTTAGCGCTATATTTCCACCGATTTCCAACATTGGTGCAGACCGATCAACATCTATTCAATGTCTAAATGTTCTAGCGTTTCTTTTATTGTAGTTCGGGCACTGTAGTTCGGCAGTATGAGGCGCCATTTGAAGCACTGTTTGTACCAGGAATCGAGTACCTGCCTCTTCAAGCTACCAATGTGAGGGTTCCATATTGGAATAGAATATACATTCACACACATACTTGCACACAGAGACATATAGTATGAATTTGTTCATGCATACTGTATGCAACACACATAAATGCTGTGGAACACTGGAAGACGTCAGTAACTAACTTGGCAGTAATAGTAATAGTATATTTTCATAGTATATATAGTGTATTTGCGCACCTTCGGCTTTTATTCTTACTTCAAATCTTTTAAACCTCTCGCAAACCACATCCTGTGTGTGTGTGTGCATGAGCGCCTGTCAAATGTCAGAGAGAGAGAGAAGTCAAATTATACTTTATAATGGTTCCTGAACACAACAGAGGAAAGGAAGTCAGCTGCTTGTAAGTTTCGTGTTACACAGTGCCTAGAGCAGGTTTTGAAAGGTTGCCCTGACTGGCTACATCCGAGCAGACATCCTAGTGCAGAGACATCCAGCTAAACGTCCTGCTTTCATCTGCTGGCTGTGGAAACGGAGAGGCTCGGGCGGGAAAACTGATAATGGTAATTTGAATTGTCTCCAGTGGCACAGGCACTGTCAGTTCAACTCTTAAAAGGTTTGCCCTGGTGGCTCAAAATAGCCACAGTGTGAATATTAGTTTAAAAAGGTAGCGACACCAATTGTAGATTTCACCACGCAGTAAGCTTATTTGAGGATATTTAATGCCAGGTTATCTTACTGCAACAGCAGATAACAGTGCTGCTTTTTTTTTCCTGTTGCATGACTTTTTGAAACGCATTTAACCAGCTTTGTCGAGAGAGATTCTGACGTTAAACATCGGTGTCAAACAAGTACTCAAAATAAATTCAGAGCAAAGAGGATACAGTGAGAAATGTATTGAGGAGGCAACAAGGAAAATTTAACAAAAGACCACAGGCACAATGCAGAACACAGAAGTACCATCATCCAGTATCAGTACCTTAAAATACAACGGGGTTGGCTTGTTTGACTTTGAAAGGGCTTTATTGCAAAGAGATTTCTTATTTAAATACACTGACTCCTCAAGGTCTTAACATTGAGTTCGATTTTGAGGCCATTTATCTCCAGGAATTATGACTATGATGCTGTGCGTGATGTAAATTGATGTCCTACACAGGGTGAAATACATATGTAATTAATTTACTAAAAGGTCCATTAAATGTATTGTTCGTTTACATTTTCTTGTATGATTTGATATTGCCTTTTTCTAACATTTCTGGGTAAATTAGGTACCCAATTTCCAAGAGTGTGTCCCTCTATATAAGGAAGTGCATGGGTTAGGACAGTCTAATTAGTGAACATGTCTCTGTAGTTAAAGTAGCATAGGGCAATTGCTCTCGTTGGCGGCCCCAAGTTGCAGCGAGCGGTAGGCCTAGCTGTTTGAATTTGGAGGACTTCATAACCCGATTTACAGGACGTCCGGGTTAGTGGGGGGAGGTGGTGAAGAGGTTCAGCCACTTTTGGATTTCTCTCTTTAAGTTTTGATTGGTCACTTCCTCCAATTATTTATGAAGTGGTGTTAAAATAATATATCTTCTTAATATATCTTAATATATATATATATATATATTTTTTTACATGAGGCTGATATTGTTTACTCTGCTGCACACATTTTATTATTTTATTTTATATTATATGATTTATATTAATATTAATAATATTAATATATTACAAGGCCTCAGGTAGTCTAATAAAGATGGTTAAACTGATAACTGACATATATATATTATATATATATATATATATATATATTTTCATTTTAATTGATTCTCTATAAAGGTGTGAGTCCATGTAAGGGGACTGTAGTGAATTCTAGCAGAGATTGCCTCTAGCGGTAAGAATGAGGTATTTGAACTAACATTAATGCACATACCTCAGAGCTCGACGGCTAATATCAGCTCCCTCGAGACCGGTACTCAGAACTGCTCACTTTCATTTTGAAAACCTACTCTTAAAAAAAAAAACGTTGAACACACCGAGGTACCAGGAATCCACTCTGGACCCAGGGTCATAGCTTTCATGAAGTGGTTATGCCAATAATCAGTTTTGAAGGCTGAGGGAATAAAAGCCTGAATGGTGGTGGTGACAGTGGGTCCCTGGGGCAGATCATTTTAGAGGTGGACTACTTTTGAACTTGGAAATGTGTGTGTCGAAAATTCAAAATGTTCTCCCAAGGTGAAGTATAAAAAAAAGGGTTATATTTGTCCCCTATTCCGAACTGAATTATTTTAACATGGCAAATTGTTGTGGTCTTCTTTAGTGCCAACTGAGTTTATGATGGGGTTTAAAGTTGAGCTTTGTCTTTGACACCGAGCCACGAGTCTGAGCTCATTTGGAACATCGTACTATAACAGGCATTTACATGATGAATGACGACTGTGACATTCTTCAAATATTCAAACCAGCACAAAGCCAGTTTGTTACAGTACATGTGTGACCTCGAAACTATAATCACACTGCAAAAAATGACACGCTTGGGAAGGGATTTTCTCTCATAGCCAAGCTTATATCAAGCTCATTTCAGGTTATTTTTAGTCACATTTTCTTAGGTTTGCTAAGAATTCAATTCAATTTCAATCAATATGAATTCTTTCAGGAAATAATCACAAAACAAGGAAATTAAGTAACATTATCCTGAAAAAAGGAACATTTTTAAACCAGTCAGCGCAGTGAAATAATATAAGTAGAATATCCACTGAGAAGGTTGATAAGTCTAAGGTACAAGATCAACTCCTTTGCCAAGCCTGTCAGTTTTTGCAGTGCAGTTTTGTACAATTGAGTTTAAGAATTCATGAGTTCGTCCTCTGAATGATTCCATATAAGGTTAAACAGCTCAGTAAATAATGAAAATATGAAAATATGAAAACCTCACAGAGGGATGCTAGTCATTTTCCACTTAGCTCTGTAAATGTGGCTTTTTCAGACATTCAAATCAAAATCAATACGGCCACGCAGCGAGTAAACTAAAAAGGCTGCGAGGAAAATCTTTCTTGGACAGGCAATAACTCCAAAGGGATCAAGTCAGATTCCAGAGGTATTATAGGTGAGCTACCACTTGAGGGCAAAAGATCTGTCGCAACCTTGCGGCTCCTCCAAGGTGCATGAATCAAAAAGAAACCAAAAGGAGCAGATAAGGTTGAGTTCCACTTGGGAGAACGATAGACAAAGCTTTAATACTCAAAACCAATGGCTGCAAATGTCTGAGAGACGATTGCGTTGAAATGCCGTTTGAGACGCGTTAAAGCAAGAGGAGGGATTAAGGACGCTCATTGCTCAGAGACTTTACTGACAAAGGTGGTTTCTTTAGAGGAGTTTTTTAATTGGTGCTGCTGGGAGAGTCTGCCGTGATTATTTCATCTCTTTCTGAGAGTAAGCACTTTGCCGCAAACACACTTTCTTTCTTTCTTCCTATACCACCTCTTTTCTCTGCAGTTCCTCTCCTCTGCTATCTCTTCTCTGTTCCCTCTCTTCCCCCCCACCCCCCTTCCCTATCGCCTCTCGTCCTCGGGCCCCTGACGGCACCCTCCTTATCATCTCCTACTGAACGAATATGCTTCCCAGCTCATTTGTGAACAATCAGCGTCGTCAGTACACAAAAGAGTGCGCGAAAGCTCCTCTGCTCCTCTCCAGGAGGAAAAAAAAAAAAAGTTTTTTGGAAGAGGCAATTTACGAAAGAGGAGATTGGAGCCGGGCCAGGATGTGAAGCCAATGCGAAAAAAGATGGGAGAGGGAGAGGTGAGCAGAGACGGGAGAAGAGAGAGAGCGAGGGCGAGAGAGGGTCAGGGGAAGTTGGGGAAGAGGGTGAGAGTCGAGAGAGGAGGGCGAGGGGAGGATGAGCGGGGCGCTAGTTGAATTGAAGCGCTGCTGATTTCATGAATATATTTCATGAACAATAGAGGGAATCAAATATTCATGCCTCAGGTAGAGGCCTCGTGCTCTAATTCCCACCCCTCTCTTCGTAATCAGCTCACCGACAATCTTTATTTAGGCAAACAAACCCGCCGCAGTCATTACGGCCTCCCCCTGTTTGTACAAAGATCACATCCTCGTTCAATTGGGGCTGTTGACAATAATGGCAACTCTCCTGCATATTTTTTCCGCCGTTCCCGCGTGGGAGGTGCCTGAGAGGGCCTCCTTCGAGTCCTTGTGTTGGCCTGCCTGGTTGCAACACAGAGCATTTTTTTTAAGCATGCTGTAGACTGATAAAGTAATAACTGCCAGATAATATAATAAATAAATGATAAAATCTCCTAATGTCATAAATTGCTGGATAATGGTGAAACATCACATTATGACATCACATTAACTGGTGATTATGACATCATAAGGTAACTTTTAACTGATGATGTGATACTATTGCTAATAGTGTAATAGCTTGTCAGAATAAGAAAAATGATGAATCAATATTATTTAGGGGACATTTTATTACATTATCTGTTGCCACACTTAAATAAATAGACTCAATTTCAGCCGTGTGCCTTCTACAGCCACGTGTGTCCAGGTTTTTCTGTCCAACCAAACACTTACAGCGGCTGATTTCACTGATTAGTTCCTCCTCTCTGGTTGAAGGTGTGTTAATCAGTGAAATCAGCATTTCAGGAATGAAAGCCTGTACACACACACACACACCTGGCTGGAGACCACTTGAGGGAACATCACTCCTGAATACACCCCTGATAAGTTTTTTGTTTTTTTTGTGGATTTTTGCGTGGTCTTTGCGCTCCATTATGATAAAAAACAAAAAACAAGATCAAATCTGGACTCTAAGACATAACAAGCACCACCTTGCCGTATCCAATTAATATCCGATATGTTGCTCAACAGTCGCAGCGCCTCACCTTGTCGACCGCAGCCTAATTAAACATCACTCCCTGGCACTTAGTGAGCCTGTACAGAAAAGCGTGCGCATTTCATTGGATGTGTGACCTTTCTCAGTTTGAAGATGTGACGTTCCACACAGAGGTGGGTGAAGCGACGTGGCTTCATGGAGCTTCTCTACGGTGTGAATGTGAAAAAATGCAAATGGCAGGCAAACAGGCGAGCATGAATATGCATGTTGGACTGAGAGCCTTCCAAAGAAAACTTTTGAGGGAGAGCCAAATGCAATGGGGGAAACTTTGCCCACTTTGCAAACTCAGTCAGCGGTAAACGATCTCCGCTTTCCTGAGAGCTGGATCGAAACAAATTCAAAAAGCGGGATTTTTGCAGGAGATTCGTGAACTCTGGCGCTCAGAATTTCAGTTTTAACATTTCACGAATTAATTTGCTGTTCATGCAGGGTTTGCCGGAGCACCGAGCAGATAGAAGTGAACGAATTACTGTTCGACGGCACGCTGATGGCCAAGCTAGAAAGCCTCGGAGGCGGTGACTTTGCCCATTTCATCCCAGATGTGAACTGGCTCGACCCCGCAGGCCTTCCACCTGCTGAGTGCGTTCACAGCGGTGTTCTCTGTGATGTGAAAAAATAAAAATAAAGGTGCCGGGTGTCTGATGGGAGCAAATAAGTCAGAGAACATGCCATATACACGCCTGTCGCTGAATAAATACCATGCAGCCATCGACCTGTCATGTTCAAGCCCCTAGTTATAAGGGACCTGTAGAAACATGGTCAAGCAATTAATTATTGTCCTTCACAATACGTAAACTGGCTTGACTGAAATCCTACATGGACTCATTGAGGGGGTCACGTTTAAGCCTATGAAGCAGGCTATATATCATATCAAAATTCATTATGGTACATGTAAATATAACCAGAATTTATTATGGTGCATGTAAATATAACCAGAATTCATTATGGCACATGTAAATATAACCAGAATCTATTACGGTACATGTAAATATAACCAGAATTCATTATGGTGCATGTAAATATAACCAGAATTCATTACGGTGCATGTAAATATAACCAGAATTTATTATGGTACATGTAAATATAACCAGAATTTATTTTGGTGCATGTAAATATAACCAGAATTCATTATGGTGCATGTAAATATAACCAGAATTTATTACGGTGCATGTAAATATAACCAGAATTCATTATGGTACATGCAAATATAACCAGAATTTATTACGGTGCATGTAAATATAACCAGAATTTAAGTAAATTCATCATTCATCATTTTGCTTGACTAAATAAATGTTTATCAGACATTAACTTTTCTAAAAAAGGTCATTGATCATTAGTTTGCATTGTTCAAATAAATGACAATACATAAATAAATACACACACCTTCACTTAATTCAAATTTATCCCGGGCCAACACTACAACACTACTCCAGCCCTTTGGTAGATAAAGTGTGGTCCGGGGACCCACAGAGGTCCCTTAAGATGGTCATAGGGGGTCCTCAGCAAAAAGAAAATCTGCTGATACCCACAAGTCGTTTCATTACATGTAATTTAACAGGTCCTGAAACAGGTAGCTTGGTGGCAGGTCAACTACATTCATTTTGGGTGTTTTAAACTTTTAAACTTTTTAGTTAACTACTGCAATTACCAACTTTTTGTTTTGGCTATAAAACTATAAAAGACAGTTCAGTTTTCTAATGAAGCCAGATAGGGCATCAGAAACACAATCAACATTCCTTCATTTTATTTCAAATAAAATACTGGTTTTGTTTGACCTTCTCTCTCTTTAGGGTGCTTTACTAAATCAAATCAGGATTGTTGCATCACGTGCGGCGGTGCCTCGTTTATAAAAAAGTCATATGACGTTACCAACCAGATGAAGCTTCAGCGGTTTAAAGAAATCCCAGGTTTTTACCTCTTTGTTCTCGTCTAAACTCATTACCACATGAAGGTGGTCATTTTATCTCCCACCGGAATCTCTCTTTCTCCGTTGCCCCCCTGTGGTGAGGCGTAAATCTTCAATAGGACCCTCCAGGATTACATCATCAATAAGACATTAGCATCCTATGTTTGATCCGCGCACGCTCAGGCATTCTGATGAGGGGGAGCTTGCATGCCCTTTGATGAGAAACAATCAGAAAATGACTGGAAAACATCATTATTAACACCCTACCTCTTCACACTAGAAATATCTGGAAGAACGGAGGATTAATTTTACATTAAATGAAGGAGAGATGGGAACAGGGAGATTACTGTCCTGTGGAGTCAGTTAACTCTCAATAGTCACAAATGAATACAACAAGATTCACAAATATATTTTGCGATTTATATATAAATGTCTCTGTTCACAAATATATTTTTCAATGCACACACAAATGTGTATCGTTTCATATAAATGTAAAAAATATATATATAAATGACAGAAGGTTCACAAATAAATTAGTGTTCACAAAATCTGTTTCCGATGCATTCAAGGATTCAAGGAGTTTAATTGTCACATACACACACGAGGTGTGTAGTGAAATGCAAAGTGGCAATGCTCAGCAGAAATGTGCAAAATAACAGGTTCACACTATTTACAATAGACCAACACAATATTTACAATATTTAAGAGCTCTATATAAAAAAACAACACAATATTTACAATAAGAGCACTTTATAAAAAAATATAGTAAAAAAAAGGGAAAATTGTATGTGTAATATAAATTATAAATTATGTGTAGTCTTTACCTAAGTGTGTGTGTGCATAAGAGGGGCAGTGTGTGTGTCTTGGTGGGGGCCCTGGTGAGGTCGGAGTTCACAGTCCTGATGGCCTGAGGAAAGAAACTCCGTCTCAGTCTCTCTGTTTTTGCCGCGTGACTACGGAGGCGCTTGCCTGACCGCAGCAGCTGAAACAGTCCGTTGTTGGGGTGGTGAGGATCCTTCATGATCCTGCAGGCTCTGGTTCTGCACCTCCTGGTGTACAAGTCCTGCAGGGTGGGGAGTGTAATTCCAATAGTGCGCTCGGCCGAACGCACTACTCTCTGCAGAGCCTTCCTGTCCTGAGCGGAGCTGTTGCCAAACCAGGCAGTGATGCTTCCTGTCAGGATGCTCTCTACAGCTCCAGAGTAGAAGGACTGAAGGATCCTCCGGGAGACTTTAAATTTCCTCAGTTGCCTGAGGTGGTAAAGGCGCTGCCTCGCCTTTCTCACCAGAGTGTCAGTGTGTGTGGACCATGTCAGATCTTCGGTGATGTTGACTCCCAGGTATTTATACCTGCTCACCCTCTCCACAGTATTCCCATTAATCCCCAGTGGTGAGTACGTCCTCTGTTGTTGTGTCCTCCTAAAGTCCACAATCAGCTCCTTAGTTTTGGTGACATTCAGGAGGAGGCTGTTGTCCTGGCACCAGAGTGACAGATCAGCAACTTCCTCCAGGTAGGCCTTCTCGTCGTTGTTGGAGATCAGGCCCACCACCACTGTGTCATCCGCAAACTTAATGATGGTGTTGGAGCTGAACCTGGCCACACAGTCATGTGTGTACAGGGAGTACAGTAGGGGGCTGAGGACGCAACCCTGGGGGGATCCTGTGTTCAGGGTGAGGGGGTTGGAGGTGTGTCTACCCACCCTGACCACCTGGGGCCTGGCGGTCAGGAAGTCCAGGATCCAGGCACACAGGGGGGTGTTCAGTCCCAGCTCAATCAACTTGCCAGCCAGTCTGGTGGGGACTATGGTATTGAAAGCTGAACTATAGTCAATGAACAGCAGTCTCACATAGCCCCCCTTCCGGCTGTCCAGATGAGAGAGTGTGGTGTGCAGTACCTGGGAGACAGCATCATCCGTGGATCTGTTGGGACGATAAGCAAACTGCAGCGGGTCCATGGAGCAAGGGAGGAAGGCGCAGATGTAGTCCTTAATCAGCCTCTCGAAGCATTTCATGACCACCGAGGTGAGGGCCACCGGTCGGTAGTCATTCAAGCATGCTGGAGAAGCATTCTTGGGCACAGGGACAATAGTGGATCTCTTGAAGCAGGCGGGGACCACAGACTCAGCCAGGGAGATGTTGAATATAGTGGTGAACACTGGAGCTATACACACATACGTCTCGTTTTATATAAATGTAAAACAAATCCACAAATATACTTAGTTAAAAACAGCTGCAGTGTTCATCTAAAACATATTTAAATGTTGTTACATTTATATACAGATTGTCGAATCTGCGTTTAGAAACCTCCAGACGAGTTGTGAACCTCGTTACATTTGTGTGTGGATTTTTGAGAGTTTCCTGACGTGGTTAGATTTATAAATGCATTTTTTCTAAAGGGCCTTTCTCTGTAGCCTATCAGACGTCTCTTTCAAGTTCAGCCAATCACACCAGCGTGTGATTTCAATGCTGCGTTCAACGTCCCTAATCCCGACGAGTTTGGCGTCTGGTAGCAGTACTCCAAGTGTAAATTAAACATAACACAAGTTACACTTCAAGTGTAACTTGTTTAGCTTGCACCGGAAGCGAGGGAAGTTAGCCAGACAGCTAAAGTTTTTGTGCTGTTCATTCACTAATGATGAAGATTGAGAATTTCTAAATCTACAATCCATAGAATAAAAAAACAATACCAACTTTGGGTTCCTAATATCTTCATACTTTGGATAATGCTAATCGCCTACGGTTATAGCATACTGTATGCTAAAGCGTTAGCATGCGCACCGGACAGAGCTATCTACCGGAGACACAGAGATAATTTTGGTGCCAATCCTCTGGTCACATATTGGGTAAGCTGACCAATGGGACAAACTCCCAAAACGTCAGGTGTAGTCCTTTAAAAGCCAAAAACCCAGTCAAACTCCTGCGACTGAATGATTGTGACATTTTAACCTCTGTAGTTCTTTATGTGGTTTCCCTTTGTACGGTAGCAGCAGCAGTGTTTCCCCTAACTATTGAACAGCTACTTCGCTTGCAAGAATTTCAGAACAGAACTAAACAGGACTAAAGCTGCTGAAAGCCGATATTAGTATCTTTAAATTTGACTATTTTCATACAAAAAATATTCAGTGTTTTCCCCCAGAATCCTATTGTTGTGACGGCGGAAAAGCCTCTGAAACAGCATTTAGACCATCACTGGACACTAAAACTCTCCATTGAATCCCAGAATAATATTAAACATATTCATGTATATCAAAATGATCAAAACGTCGTATTAGAATCAATTCAATCAAACAGGTTGAGGGCTTCCCATAGACAAACACTCCAGTATTGATTCACTCTACAATCAAACTGCATCATATGCATCACATCAGAGGTGGACGACGCTGACTGGACCAGATCAGACGTTGACTGTAATAAAAAGGTTAACACCGGCCCCGTATATCAGTCTAGTCTCGGAGCCACGTTCACAGTTGGTGCTCTCTCAGATGCCTTCCCACAGCAAGGAAAAGGATTCCAGACACCGGGGGGGGGGGCGCGAGGGGAAACACTGCAGCTCGTCCACTTTGCGGCGAACAGACAAACAGCAAAATGAGGAGCAGATGCCCCATCAGTTAGAGCTCATCTGGAGCTGAAGCACTGAGCCAATGACAGGTCAATTCATCTGCTGCCTCTTCACTTTTATCATAGCCAGCGCCGCTTCCTGAGAGCGCTGACCTTTTCTCACTTCACCGCCAGAGCTGAAAAGCACCGAGTGTGTGTCGGTGTGTGTGTGTGTGTGTGTGTCTGCATGCACGTGCTGAGCAAGTGAAAGAGATTGAAAGTGTTCCTTTTTGTGTTTTTACTGCCGGTGTGTGTGTGTGTGTGTGTGTCGCAGAGCAAAAGTGAAAGAAAAACAGATTTGGTGTGTGTGTGTGTTTACCATTTCAGGTAAAGCAGTACAATACTTCATCATTGGGTAGAGGGAGAAGGGGTGACATGTAAGTGTGTGTGTGTGTGTGTGTGTGTGTGTGTGTGTAAAAGGAAAGAAAGACTATTGCATGTGTGTTTGTAGTGCTGGTGCCTTGTCTGTGTGTATGTGTGTGTCTCTGCATGTGTGTTGCACAGCAAAAGTGAATTGTGAAGTGAAGATTCGGTGTGTGTTTCCAGATTCAGGTAAACAGTACAATACTTAATCACTAGGTAGAGTGAGAGAGGGGTGTGTGTGAGTGTGTCGCCCCCCCCGTCTCCTTCTAACCTCGACTTGAATCCTCCTACACTTGATCAGGTTGACAGTCGGGGCTTTAGATGTTGCCGTCTGCCTCTTGCGTCAGCCCGGAGCTTCTAACAAGAGAAAAGACTGCAGGGAATTAGGTGCATTCTGGGAGGGACATCAAGGGTATAACCTTGGAGTAAAACTCACTGAGATTTGGAGAAGCTGCGTCGGATCGCTCAGATCGCTCTCTTTTGTTCGGAGTTTTACACCAGGCGCAAGAGATCAGATTCTAAAAGTACGGGAATAAAATGCTGTCATTTTTATATAAATAAATGTTTTGCTACGCTCTATCGCAGATTTATAAAACACATTAGTGATCCAACCTCTATCCAGTTCATGAACAGCTTTTATATTTCCTGTTCTAAACACCCGGTGTCAGGTAGGTCTTTCCTGGGGGAAAAAAAATCCTCTGGTGCAACAGGAAGTGATGCGTTTTCCGGTTTGTTTGGAATAAACAGAAGAAGAACTGGGTCGTTAGTATGAGCAGCGATAGCCACCGTGGCTGAACAGACAAAGAAAAGAGCGCCACCTACAGGAACTTAAACTCCATCAACAGAAAATCCAAGTAGAAAGACGTCACAGTACTGGACACACTGTTTGATTGCCAGGTGATCTCTGGGAAGAGCAGTGAGGAACACCACACAAACACAAACTGTTTATTGTAAATAGTGTGAACCTGTTATTTTGCACATTTCTGCTGAGCATTGCCACTTTGCATTTCACTACACACCTCGTGTGTGTATGTGACAATTAAACTCTTGAATCTCTTGAATCTTGAATTGAATCACCACAGTGATGAGGCTGAGAGACGAAGATGGAGACTAAATAAAAAACAAGGAACTCATGAAACTGTCTCTTGAATCATCCAACCATCAGTTGTCTATTCATCAAGGGTGTTCTCAAATGTTTTCTTGTCTTGGACCCTCAAAAGACACAAATTAAGAATTAGGGGGCCACAGACCCCCTATTTGACCCCCAATTACCCATCAGACCCCCAATTACCCATCAGAACCCCATTTTGAGAACCACTGTATTGAGGTGCGCAAAATGAGGGCAGAATAGAACAGAATAACCTTTCATCCACCCAGCCGCAACACATCAACACACTCAAACGAAAGGCAAACCACTTATTTTTTGGAGTGTGAATTAGACTCTGGACAGTCTCTTTTGGCACAAATACAATTCTAAATTCTGATGCAGCAAAAAATCAGAGGATGTTTTGTAACCAGGGTGTGAAATTAACAATGTACTGTAAATCTGATCGTTCCCTACAAGGAAACATTTGCCAAGAACCTTTTTCTTTCTCCAATAACCTGTAATCGATTACTTCCACGCGATCATTCTTGGATGGAATGGAATGGAATGGAAACCACGTCGAGTCTGTTAAAAACGAAATGCCATTATTGCAATTATTATCATTCTAAAGAACTTAACCCTGTTAAGCCGTCGCCCTCCTTTCTGAGACCGGAAATCCTCTGTGAATTTCCGTCATTTAACGGCAAAGGGGCGCTCATCTAAACGGCGCGGTGATCGGCTTAAGGGCCTGCAACCTGCAGGAAATACCCAGCCGGCATCCCGGGCTTTACCCAGCACGTGGTTCATTCATCTGGCCAGCTCCGCGGTCAGCACAGCGTCACCTCGAGGGGAAACGCATCCCTCCCTCCCATTTATCCCTTTAGACAAATACGTGTGTACAAAATTAATGTCACATACATGAAGCCGAGGTGGCGGGGTGGTGGGGGGAAAGGGATTACGTTTTTTGGCAGTTTCAATGGAGCTACATGTGTTCCATGGCAAAGATGGGGGGGGGGGACAACAACAAAATAACAGGGATTTGCATTCTGCCGGTAATTAATTTTGCCTCTCCAACTTAAAAGAGTGATGCATCGATGAACCGAGGGGAGCGCGTCGTGTTTCTGCATCTCCCCTGAGAGGCGAAGCTTATCGCGAAGAACCCGCAAGAACAGCAAAGTTGATATGCACACATACACAATGTATGAAAATGTGGAAAAGGAGACTGAGGATCAGAAGCGGGAACAGAATGCCCTTGTCCTATCATTACTATGGTAAAACATGTAAACAACCTTAGCCTCCCCTCTGCCTTTGATGTCGTCTGCTGTGAGTAAATACTCGGCTTAGCGAGGCGTCGATAGCTCTTCCTCACCTGTTCAGGGGCCCCCGTAAGTAGCGGGGAGCCCCAGCGCCGCTCAGCCATTTGTCTTAATTTGAGACATTGATCCAAAGGCATGTGCTTCTCTCGCTCTCTCTCATCTCATCTCTACTTTGTCGTCCTTATCGGGGGTTTCATTCAAAGCCGATGATGAAACTGTAAAAAAAAAAAGAAAGAGGCGCCGAGAGAAAGAGTGACAGAGAGCGAGCGTAAAATAGGAGCGTGTCCTAATTAAGTTCCCATCCGTGTTAATTCAGCCGGGCCTCGTTAGAGGGACCGAGACAGACAATACGCCCCTCGGTCCTGGGAGGAATGCTGGCAGCTGCTTACCGCAAGAAATCCATTAATTGATCGAGGAGGTGCATCTTTGTTGTGAAAACGCTTCGCCGCTTGAAGAGCGTCCACTTTGCAAATGCCACTCAACCCAACTGACAGGTGTGCCGAGGAGTTATTGTTGGCACGCAACGCCAATTAGAACATTTTAGAAATCAAGCGGCGGCGGGGGGCTACTTTGCACTGCAGAATCAAGAGGAGAAAAGGTGCATCAGCTTTTACAATGTTACATTTTTAATCTACATTTTATTCTAGATTATACATTTTAGTCACTGACTAACGTTTAACTTGCTAATTCAAAAAAAGTAAGTCATTTCTGAAAGTCTATTGGCCCAGCTGCCACTTTTCTTTTTCTCACACCGCAGCCTAGCCGGTTATTCCCAGGTCGAGAGCAGGGTCACAGACTCAGGTCTGATAACCCATGTTGAGCCATTTACACCAACGCCTGACTGGGAATAACCCGGGTCGTTGCTCCGGTGTGAAAAGGGTATTAGAGTAGCCACAAATGAATGCAGCGATTCCAGCAGTTGCACAGTCGCTAAGTCTATATCACTCTATCGCAGTGCATCACTGGTCACTCTGAACCTGTGCAAGAGCAGGCGTCTGGGTTGACAGTGACGGCTAAACTTGAGCTACGTTCTCTTCTTCCTCCTCGCGAGGTCTTTTTTTTATCATGACCTGATTTGTTAGGCCTTAATTTAATTTCATCGTACTCGGCTAAGTTTCCAATTGCTAGCGCCACGGACGAGAAGGCGTGCATCCAACTGTGCGTCCAAGCATTTGCTACTCCTCTGCTGGCATTGGTGCAAGTTAGAACTATCAAGGCAGACGTGTTTTAGTTATTTTATTGGTCACAATATCAAAACAGTAGGACAGCATGAGGAACTCATTGGGAGATCCATCTTTTACTCCACTCTTATTTAACAAAATAAATCCCTCTGGTCCCACCAAGGCCCACCCCCGGCTATGTACACGTCTTAGCAAAACCGGTTTCATAGAAAATTCCCACTTTCACAGTATCACAGTATTTACCACTTTGGTTGGTGGTTCACGTGATTCTCAATTTGCAATTCCGATACGGCGCTGTAAATGACCAGCGATGACTGTGTTGTTGAAGGAGGTCCTCCCTGAAACAATTAAGAGAGTAATTGGTTGTGAAAGGAGAAAGGAGAAAAACTGATGGAAGGCAGATCAGTGTTGGTCAATATCCACCAGGGCTGTTCTCTATAGAGTCTATTGATCTGCTGGAGGTCAACCATAGTCCACCAGGAGGCCCTGGATTACACACACACTTTCCCCCTCAAAGATATATAGATCTGTCTTTACTAACCCATCTTTGAGACAGCACTTAACACCTATGTGTGATGTTTCTCAGCTTTGTTTAGGGCGGGTTACCGATCAAAACCAATTGTGATGCATGGAGGTGCTAATCTGAAGCTGCCTGGATGCTTGGAATCTAAAGCGTACATTCATTTGCTTTTCAGAGCTGCAGGGGGCTGGAGTCTATCCCAGCATGCATTGTGCAGAAGGCAGGGAGACATCCTGGACGTGTAGCCAGTCCACCGCAAGAATCAAACCAGTGTCCTCCTTGTTTTGCGCTGAACCACTGCACCACCAGTAACCTGCTCAAACAAAATCAAATCTTGATCACTGACATCTTCATCACTGCTGTGCCTTGGAGTCAGCAGCCCAGCCCAGCCCTCCCCCCGCCGGCCGGTTCTCCCTTTTCATTTCACCCCTAAACGGCTGGTCAAAGCCACTTTGAAGTGAAGGCAAAGGCAAATATGAAAAGAGCAAGCGTCCTCCGTGAAGAGGTGCCTTTTCATTGTGGCTATTCCCCAGCCTCGCCTTGCCTCGGGCCTTGCATGGCACTCTTACCGCCGGTCGCTAGCTGGCTGCCTGGCACGTCCAAGTGCTTTATCCAGGAGACACCGAGAGAGAGAGATTATCTTCTAGGCCTTTGAAGAGGTTGCATGTGAAGAGGACAAAACAGGAGCTCCTCTATTCCCAGGCAGCTGCCATGACACAAATACTAATGTGGTTCAAATTATTTAAAAAAAAAAAAAAAAAGGCACACTGTTCAAAACACACCTTGACTCAGTAAGTCATCCATCGGCGGGACAGCTAATGTGATTATAGTTGAGCAGAGGCCTGGTTGTGCAGTAGGTGTGTGCGCACATCAACGGTACGAAACATCAGGACCACCTTCCTTTTGTTTCAGTTGCATCCTGTGAGTGAAGTCGATTTCAGAGGTATTCCAAGGAACTCAAAATGATGGAAAAATCCAATGACATTTATTAACGGTTTCTGGAGGCAAATTGTAGAGCAGAGTTAATCGGATATGTGCATTATCTTTTTTGTTGTTGGAACTTGAGGTGTGTGAGATATGACTATTAATTGTTTTTAGTTTTGTAATCATAGTGCCAATCGCAGTCATTCTGAAAATACTGGAATACAGTGGTGAGATGCATCATTCCAACTTTCATAAAATCTGATCAGTGGTGTCAAACAAAGGAATGATGCATGGAGACTGAAAAAAAGACAAGAACGTGTGACCCAACGATGAACCAGGAGACCCAATTTCCACCTAAGCACTCATGGTTTCCATGGTTTCCACACCATGGCTGAAAGTGAAAAAAAAAAGCTTTACTGGCCTAATGCACAATGCAGTGCACTCATCTTTCAATGCACAAATACCTCCGCAAGAGCTGGGAACTTTTAAACATGTTTTTTTTTCTTTAGAACTGCTTAAATTTATACTAATTTGGTAAAGGACCGCTAGGTGACCTAGTGGCTGCTGTTCTGTAAATGACCTTGACCTCTAAGAAGAAGGCAAGCAAAAAGAGAATTTCCCCACCGTGATCAATAAGGGATATTTTTTAAAAAAAGGCCTCTGAAGTAGAACATTTCCAGTGTGCTCTTTCCCTTGACTCATCGTTAAAGGAACATAAGAGGCGTTGTAAAGCTTTTTCCATCTCATCAGACCTCATCTGTCACCCGGCATAAAATACTGTATTTTGCTTGTACGTTTGCTTACCTAAACTATCCAACCGGCTTGCAAGTTCACAAGTGAGTCGGTTCAAAAGTTAATTTAAAACATCAGCCCTGATTTATGAAGGGGAAAGTGTGAATGTGCACTTTGTGTAGGGGGATCCAGAAACTTTTTAACTCCGAGATCAATCGCTGAGAAAGGAGTAGACGAGTAGCTCATCCCTTCTCTTCAAAGTAGCACGCAAATCACAGGTGCGCCTTTCACGGAAGACCCTGAGCTCAAAATCGGAGCTCCGCAACAGTTTCGCAAATCAGATGTGACAAGCCCCGTAGAATCATCTCAACGTGTGAATTAGTGGCGATTTCTAAGACGGCTTCATAAAGAAGGGCCCACTGCGGCGGGGGTTACTAGCAGTGAAGACAAGGTCAGTGGAAATGACAAAAACGGACCACATTTTCCTTCTGAATTCATTTTCCACGCAGGTATTCAACACACGAAGGTTGTCACGGCTTCAACAAATTAACTCTCTGGAGAGTGTTTGGTCTGTTTTGGCTACGTTGGAAACTCTGGGATAATTCAATTGCATTTCCAAGGCAACTGATCTGAGTTTAGGGAGGATATTGGCAGCAAATGAATGAAATGACGGGCAAAAAAAAAAGTAACACCAGTAAGTTTCTTCTTTCACACAGAGGAAAGTGTGATGAAGTCTAATTAAAAACACACCGGATACAAGAAAAACCTCATTTATTAAAATGAAATAAAACATTTTATTTTCAACCATGGAAAAAATTACTTGGCGCAAGACGTCACCGCTCGTTACAAATGACTAGAATGAAAACGCTTTTGTCTTTTTTTGTTCAGTTGCGGCAATAACGGAAACCTACACAGCTCAAAGAAAAAAGGCTTGAATCTCCACGTACATGTTTAAGTGCATTTGATACAGATGTGATAAACAACAGGAGACAAGTCAAAGGAATCAAGAGGTTTGACAGACAAAAAAAAAAGGAAACACATAAATAGCAAGAGAAAAAGGAAAACAGATATAGGTATTCAACGAGAATAAATATGTAGTTTGATGCAGAATCCCTTCTTGAACTAGACACAAAACCAAAATAAACTACACAGACATAAAAAAAAGATCATTTTAAAAAGTGAACAAGCAGACAGGGGAGAAGAGCTTAGCTTTAATTCTTCTCACCCTCATCTCTCGAATCAAAAAAGGTGTTCAAACATAACAGGAGCTTTATAAAAGCCCGCGGCGACGAGAAGTTGACAAAGAAAATAGGTTAATTACAATAGTTATTAATATTATTAGGTGAAATTAAATCTGCCCCGCTACAATAAAACAATATAAAAATGTCAGTGAACATAAAGGTCTATCTCACCAAGTATATTGGAGTCAATTAATAAAAAAAAAGAAAAAAAAGAAGCCATAAACACGGTCGAGGGCGAGAGGCCAAACTTGTAACTTTAAGTAGTAAATACAAAACACACACACATAAGAGATCAGAGCGTCCTTCATTTGTTAAAGCGGCATACCTCGACATTTTTAATTATAGTCTGTTATTTTGTTTTGGTAATGCGCTAGTCACAATGCGGGGGACATTTTCTGTACCGGCGTTTCAATTTAAACGAAAAAAACAGGATCTTGGGACGCCGTGCCGTTACCTTGGCCTGCAGTTCATTTTAGTAAGCGATGCTAATAATGGTGCCAGCTGAATGACAAATTTAAAGAGGCCAAAATGTGACTAGCAAAGAATACCAAAAAATACAGTGTGCTAAGATATTCCTTTAACAAATGCATACAAAAGTTTAGCATCCTTCATTTCTACAGGGAGATTATACGTTAATTGAACGCCTACAGCCCCTAAAACATTGTGCAGTACCATTGCAGAGGATTTAGCAGTTAGCTAGTAGTAGATGCAGACAGTGCCGCTCGTAGCTCAATCGTTTACGACAAGCACCGGATTGCCTAGTGGAGTCAGGAACGACATGTTTCCCTCGTAGGTTATCAGCAGCGTCGACAAACATGAGCTGAATACGTCACTGGGGGTTCATGGGGGTTTCCAGTCGATGTGCAACAATTGTTTGGTTGTTTTGAGATCGGATGCTACTGAGATGCAGTTTCAGACATGAAGCGCACCCAACAATTCTGATACGGCCAGATATCAGATTGACACGTGGCTAGCTTACTCTAATATGGCCAAATAACAGTTTGCCATATCATCTAGGCGTCGCTAGTCTGTGTAGCGCGTCAGTATGGTCAAATATCAGTTTGCCATACTGCACGGATATGGTACTTAACTCTGCACTGTCAGATCTTGCAGCCTACTGTAGTTAAGGCAAAGGTGAGAACATGGTTTGGCCCCCTGTTGGTGGGCCCCCCCCCGAGCAGCAGTAGGTCAGTAGAGGTGGGTGGTCGATCGGCTGAACGTGTGGTACTTCCTCTCAAACATGGATGGCAGATTGACCATAGAGGGCGAATGGTGCGCCTGCAGAGGAGAGCAGAAAGATGGAGAGAGGGAGGTAGACGTAGAGGAGGGATGGAGGGGCATGTGTGAAGGAGAGAAGAAGGTGAGAGAAAAATCAGTGATTAAATGCAATAATTGTGTTCCAAAGTATCCCTGACCCCCACCGGAGTAGTTAAACAAGAGGACAAGGTGTTACTATGAGAAACAAGGGGATAGTGTGTGTGTGTGTACCTGTGTGAGTGCACGTGTGTTAAATGTTCACTCAGCCATTCGACACATCCCCATGCCAGACCCTTTTCAAGGTGCACTTTTAAAAAGCCTGTGCAACAAGACGGATTGTCGTGCGGGTCTATCCAGCTAGCAGTCTGGAGTGCGTGGGAGTGTGTGCGCGAAGGACAAAAGGTAGTTTTATGTGCTCCGGTCTCGTTTTAATTACCGAGCACATGCACACACGCAGACAAACACCCTTTTTCTAGTGCCTCTTTTCCCTTCCAAGGCAAACCTTGGCACTGAAGGTAATCAAGATGGGCAACCTTTGCCAACGCAATCACACTTCGGTAGCGTCCCACCTGGCCTTTTTAGTCGTCCGGCCCTCCCTTCCTTTCCTCGTTTTAACAGATTAATGGGAACGACTGAATGAAGGCTGCGAATGCATGTTAGCGAGCAGGGTTAGCATGCAGAGACAGAGTGAACGAATGAGCAGATTAACATGCCGCTTTCGCCGGTGAGAGAGGAAGGTTCAAGGGCGGCAAACACATCCGACCTCTCGTTAGACACCTGCCACAGCGAAGCCCGCCCGCTAATGAACATTTGCTTTTGCGTGCGCACGAAACATGTCTTCGTTCCAGAATCGCAGCGTCAGCGCAGACACACGCCAGATTGTCCCTGCTTCCAGTGATATATTGCCAGCATCCTGCAGCGGTGTTCTTGCTCTCAACACTAAAGCGTATTGCTCTACCCAGATGTGGGTTTTATTGGAGTGAATTAAGAGGGGCTGATCACAATGCTGTCAAAGCAGCCTTTTTTACCAGGTCCACGGGCTGTACATCAAGCCTGAGGGACCCTCGTCGGCAACAAGTTAAATTGTAAAGTTGTGGTTGTCTTATTACTAGCCCAGGTTTGATGAAGTTAAAAGATAATAGCCGTAGCTTTTGTTGAATCTCCACTCCATCATCAAAACAACAGTAAAGCATTTCCATACTATCTACCACTTTTGGGAATTGTTGGGCAGGTTTCTTCTTTGGTGTGCATTCTGCTCAAGTGAGATTAACGGAAAATTCTGCAAAGTCTGCTCTCGTCAATTATTGCCTTCTTCATCTGCGAAGTGAATTCATGTCTATAAAATGTGAATTGGGCAATAACAATTTCATCTAATTTACTGGGAAATGTGCAGGGTTTAACAATATAATGACCCTTCCTCCACACCATCTGAATGTTTAGACTCTGAAAGATGTGAATGGTGGGTATAAAATGGCCAATTACCAAAAACAATAGCCGGTGTTTGCTGGGAGGGTGAACAAGTTACAAAAGAGGGCGCGGCCACGTCTAGACGCCGTCGTGGTAGCTCCGCGGAGATTGTGCGTTTTTATAGAGCTCTTACTCTAATACTGTAAATATTGTGTTGGTTTTCTTTATTGTAAATAGTGTGAACTTGTTGCCCTTTGCACATTTCTGTTGAGCACTGCCACTTTTTCATTTCACTGCACACCCCGTGTATGTATGTGACGAATAAACCTCTTGAACTTGAAAAATAAAAATTGTGTACAGGTCATCACAAAAAAGTAAAAAAGACAAGGGTTGAGCGGGATTCCCACCACTGGGGATTGGTCAAATGGCTGAGGTGAATATGTGGCATAACGTACAAAACAATGCGGCCCTCAGAAGTGATGTATGACATGAAACCGTGGTGAAAAAACACCCCACACCCAAGCCTGAGTGGAAAGTCAGAAGCCAGAGTTGCAGGAATACATTGACATTTGAGTTTTAGTTTGCTGTTTTTTGTGTAAACAAGCCAAAACACACAAAAGAGCACAGCATCCTTCGTTTGTTACAGGCATACTTTGACATTTTGAATTTGACTCAATATTTTTCTTTCGCCAGGAACTTTACAGTAGTCCTTCAAGCCCTTTCAAACAGCTCGTTGTTCAAATGACTGCAAAAAAATACAAGTTGTTGCCAAGTGTGCATAGTGTGTCAGCTTTCTAACACATTTTTGTTGCAATGTTAAGCTTGAATATATACCCTTACTTTCTTTATTAGAAGTAGTCTCCCTTAAGTCACTATTTTGCTTATTATATTGGCCAATTTGGAAGCCCTTTGTTGTTTTTTTAACTTCTGGCAAAGAAAAATCTAATATTCTAAATTGCAAAGGTATGCCTTTAAATGACCCAGAGGGAAACCGGGCTGGAATGTGGCCAAAACTCTTTCAGGTTCCACATGAGACTGTTCCCAGGTGTATACCAGCCCAGCTCCATTACACCCTGTTGAACACAGCCTAGTATCAATAGCAAACACCTAGTGAACACCCAGCCACCACCACTTAGTATCCCAGGTGGTTTAGAGGAATAGAGCTGTCCCAAATCAACCCTTGAAAGCTCAGCCCTATACACTGACCTGATCAGTCTCAACTGATTGAACTATTAACAGCGAAGCAGCAAATTTAAATCTTCAATACACAGGTGGGGAGAAGTATGACTCCTACAATGCTTAACCCAATCCATTCATGTCAGTGGGATCTAAGGGCCTAAGTGTATAGTGTAGAATCAGAGCCAAAGATGGACATCTATTAATTCCTGGTTTCCTAAACTAAGGTTCACAAGCCTGCTGCTGGCTCCCGACACGAGAAGAGCTGCTTTAATACATTTTTATGAGCCTTGGTGCCAGGGAGAGATCTTGAACATCTCATTTTGGTTTGGAAAAAAGTGAAACATCCCCTGTATTAATCTGATCCATCAATGGCTCTGAGGTTCTAAGCAGTTGATTTGGGACTAGAGATGCACCGATACTGATAACTGGGTAGATAACTAGACTAAAAAGGTAGAAAAATAAATTTGTCAATACCGAAATCCAATACACAGAGCCTGTCAGAGTATACCGTCTAGTACTCTGAATTGGTATTGGTGCACCCTTAGTTGGGACTAGACCACAATAACGTGATGCTCACATCAGACTGCTGGACTGGGCTTAGTTAGGCTTGGCAGGTTAGAGCAGAGTCTCCCTGCGTGGACTAGTCAGGCCTGACTTGCCAGGGTCCAAGGAGACTCGGGCGTCCCTGCATGGCCCGGGAAGGGGTCTGCCTTTGGGATTCACAGTCTGGGTAGCTGGGGCCCTGGGCTGGAACCCTATAGAAGCTGAGTGTCTGGACGTTTGGCGGCCAGACGTTGTTGATTTTGCGTGGAGGTTGGTGGAGCTGAGGTGGGTGGAGCTGTGGGCAGGAGCTGGAGAGGAAGGGGTGGGACGGGCTGAAAAGGCGGATTGTTGAGCGATGGCGACGCTGGGACTAGGCGGGTGGGCCGGTAGTGGAGCCTGGAGGATGGACTTAGGATTCAGGCTGCTAGGGCAATAGATGGGAGCGGGGCACTGACTAACGCCGAGCCCAGAGTTTAGGCTGAGGTTGGGGGCGGGATTAGGGCTCGGGACGGGGTTTGGGGCCGGGCTGCAGGGGGTACGTATACAGACGGGGACCCTGACTCTGACAGGAGGGTTGTCCAGGGAGTTAGAGCGCTGCACCACAGCACTGCTCTTGGTCGAATCGCTCAGACTGAAGGTGGAGGCGGAGCGGGACATCTGGATTACAGAACACACACACAAACACACACAGGGAAGGCAGATACATGTCATGAAGCAAAACAAGACATCCTAACAGGGGAAGCGTTGAGGGAGAGGAGAAAGGAAAGGAAACCAATGAAAGACACAGAGTCATCTTAACCTGAAAGAGAAAGGAAGCGAGGGAGAGAATAAATAGTCATATAAAAACAGCCCCATGGTAGAAATGCATTCTTGCTGGAAGGGAGACATCTGCAAAAAGAAATGTAAAAATCATACACACTAGGGCCACAGGTTCAAATACAGTAGCAGTTACTAATAGTTGGTGGCAAATTTACTCTTCGACTTGTAGCAGGAATGATAAAGCATCTTGTTGCATGGCTCACAGATTTTGAAAAAGTGTATAGAAAATACGCTCTGGTAGCACTGACGCTTTTCGTTTCAATCAACACTATTACATTCATGAATATTTCAGAACATTGAAAAATACCTCACATGTTCAGGAAATGGAGAAGCAAGAGTAAACCTCGACAAGAATTGGGCACAAGGGGATAAGGTTAAACTTGGATCTAGATAGATAGATGATCGATGGCTATTTCTTTTCCCTGAGGGGAAACTGCAGTTAAAGAGCCACCTATCTATCTATCTATCTATCTATCTATCTATCTATCTATCTATCTATCTATCTCTCCAAGTTTCACCTTATCCCGCCTGTGCACAACTCTTGTCAGGATTCAGAGGTAAGAAAAAAACAGAAGAGAAACAGAAACAAAGGAGAGTGCAGCCCTCCTCCACGGCAGTCAGATGCATTTTAGCTCCCGTTCCCTAATAGCCAAGTTTGCATCTGCCCCTCCGCTAAAGCTCCTGAAGTTTCTTTCAAATATTTATTGTTGCGACTCACCTGCTCTAGCCGGATAAAAAGCAGCCGAGACACAGAAAGGGATTCTTTGAAATAAAAACACACACTCCACTTCCACTGTTGACTAGGATGTACCTGAAGCCAATATTAAATGGAGATTTTAAAATCCGCTGGCTATCTGTCAAATTATCAAATCAAATCAAACCACATTGTATTTGTATAATCACCGTTACAGTGTCTAAGGGCTTCACAGTGCCCAACATGTGAAAATAATTATCAAAAATGAAGTTTCAACACTTCTCATCCTGCTGCCAAAAAACACTTAGGATAAACACTGCAGGTAGTGGGTAGAGCGAGTTTGCTGCTAATTGGTAGGGGAGCCTTTCATTGTTTTGCTTCTTGCTCACCTCCAACATTTCCCAACACTTTGCACCCACTTGTTCAACGTAAATAAAGAGTCATGAAATGAATCATTCAGATGGCCATGACAACCCCAAACTAAACAACCCCAACTTTTCAATAAAGGGAGTCTAAAAACAAAACACCTTCTATCTTCAGTATATCTTATACTTTATACATTCTGTTTTAATGCATTATTTCATGAGAACAACAGCCTTTGAGTGGACCTGAGTACATTTCTTAAAACGTATGTTTTGGTATTGTACAGTTCAGAGTCAGTGGCAGACGATTACTACTTTATTGTATATTTCATTCAATCATGTCCTTAAAAAGTCATGTTTGGAGGACCAGATATATTTAGAATAAAAGTGAGTTGGCTTGTTCAAGAACCAGAAAAGTTAGATGAAAACCAATTCCTTCATTGATTGATGGAGGGATCACAGGCTGGGTGACTCAAGAAAGTTGGACTGAATAGAGAGGAAATAAAGGAACGATGGATGAATGGACAGAGAGAGAGAGGCAGCCAACAGCCAGACAGTGTTAATCTGCTCGTTATGCTGCTGATATTTTCTAAGGGGACGGACAGAAAGGTGGATAGACAGGTAGACCAATGTGGTCCTGCTCTCAATGTAATCCCTTGGTCTTGTTTAAACAGACAGAAAGAAGCAGTAGAGTAGACACCGTTACTCTCGGCTGATATCTGATCTGTTTCTGTTAGGATTAGACCGATATATAGGGCCGATATTGGCCCTTCAAAAAACAAAAATTGGATATCGAGCCGTCGATGTTGCCAACAAACAATATGATGGAAGTGAGGATATGATTTTACTCTACAGCTTAAGAGGTGTTATTACATATAGTTCTCTTTAAGTGGACCAACAAAAACCAACTGAAAAATAACTCAGTTCTCTTTGCATCCACACTGGATGTTCCCTTGAAAGAGACTCAGTTCTTCTCCCGATGCACTGGTGCGCTAATGGATCTCAGTACATTTTCCATTCACACTCTTTGGAACTCAGACCTCAACTTAACTTTCAATCCAAAAATGTCTGTCGGCCTTCAAAAACCCACATCGGTCGAACCCCAATTTCTGCATTGTCTATAAGCTTGATGAGGGAGTGTAAATATTAGTTGTGATGTGGAAGAAGAAACAGAGACATTTGTCATTCAATTGGAGCATCTTATTAGGGCTGTCGCGGTTTTAAATTTTCCCACCGCGGTTGTGTATGTGGCTCATCGCCGCGGTACCGCCTTTTTTTTTTTTTTTTTTTTTTTTAAATACATGCGAGTTTACCCGCGACCGGTTCAGTGTAGTTCAGTGTAAGACACTAGTGGGTCCTAAGAACAGGGAAAAAAATCATACGTAGGAGTCCCTAACAACTTCAAACATGTTTGATAATCTATCCATTTGTCCCTCAACATTCTGAAATGTGATAAAAGTAGGGATGTGAACGTGTACACGAAGTTTGAATCATGAACGTTTAGAAAAAATCCCTATCTAAAGAACGTATTATTATTATTATTATTGATAATTCATTATTTTTTTTACACAAAAAAAACCATTCAAAAACTGTAGCCTAACTTACAATCGTTGTCATAAATGGGGAAATAAACTACTTAGCTACTAAATACCAAGCGTCTTTCAAATCAATCACGTTAGTTAATTATGTTAACCAGCCAATGCGCACGCTCGTAAATTCACTCCGGCTCACTAAACACGGCGAATGTCAAAAAGCTCTTTTCTACAAAATTGAGGGAGATTACCAAACAGAGCAAAGTGTGTATTATGTGAAAAAACACTCATTATACTAGCCCTAAAGAGTTTAGTCATACTTTACACCAAATACACATGAATATGATTAATTTAATAATGAAATGGAAAACAAATAATAAAAAACTTCCAAAATACAGGACTTTTTTTCTTCTTTTTAACAACCGCGGTTGTCGCGGTGGTTTGTTTTCCATCCGCGGGTGCCTTGACACAACCGCAGTGGTGCGGTGATGCGGTTAGCGCGACAGCCCTAAATCTTATCAGGTTTTTTCTCCTGTATAAGCAAAGTTGGAGTGATTGATGTGAGGAAATTACATGCCATTACAAAAACGTCCATGTGTTGCTGCATCAGTCGGGCCCTGAGACAGACAGGTGGATGGATAGATACATAAAAGGAATGGGACAAGACTTTAAGCTAGTGCGGCGCTGCAGCTCATGTTGTCTTCAGAGTGCCAGACAGATTATTTATCGGGACAGGCAAATAAACAGATAGACTTACGGCCAACGTAGCGCTGCTGCCGATGCGGTTTTCACAACTAAGCCTCGGGCTTTTCTCATCCGGAGTACTGCTGGCCATGAACGCCCTCTGGATCACGCGCTTAGGGGTCTTGGTGAAGGAAAACGCCCTCGTCACCTAGGAACACACAGAGATCCACATAGTTCAAGCAGCAATCCTTGAGTTGATCTTTTTTTAAATTTGGCTCCATCTTTGCTGCTGAGTGCTCATTTTCACGTTTCTGCACTCCCCAGGGATCACCTGTCAATCAAACAGTGTGTCCAGTACTGTGACTTCTTTTTTACTTGGATTTCCTGTCGATGAAGTGTGAAGTTTAATATGAAGATGTTGTGGAAAACTTGGCCAACACACAAACGCACCACTACCTGAAGTCTGTGGATTCTGTATGACCTAGGGTTCATAGTTATGGTGTGTAATAATTGTAGCAATGTGGTAAATCCAGGTATATTTTGGCTGCAGCTGGCAAGTCTGACAATTCTGTGACTATTCTGGCAACTGAAAAATTCAAATTGCCTGGTGAAATTCTTCTTCCATTAGTCCCTGTTAGACGTTAGTTGTTAGTGCTGCTGCACCTGCACCTTTCAATGCAAAAGGAAACAGCAAGCGCTAGAAGTTACAAATTCCTGGATGCTCTGTTCAAGTGCTAGAAGCCGATGCCCTTGCCGTTACCTTCTTGGAGGTCTTCTTGATGGCTCTGGAGGCTTTGCTCAGGGTACTGTCCATATCCTTGGTGCTGACCTGTAGCGAGTCGGGGTCCGTACACTGAATCAGGTCCTCCTGGTTACAACAGAGGAAAAACATCACAGCCAGAAACTCATTCAGTGAATTGCGGTCTAAAGTGTGCAATTCATATCTAAATCTATGCAGATGGATACATTATGCTTCGCTGTGAAAATAAAAAGAATTGGGGTGAGTAAAGTGGGATTCTCTCTCACACACACACACACACACACACACACACACACGTTATTTCTCCCTCTCCCCCTCACTCTGCAGTCGTCTTTTAACAAGCAGGGCTCTAACTCGTTGGTATTCACAGTGCAGCGCTGACCCAGTGAAAACAGCATTAGGAATGCAGCTGTGAGACGCCAGACGGACCAGAGGCCAACATCGCCCCCTGGTGCCCACTCTGCCAAGTGCAGCTGACTGGCTCACCACCGGATCTTTGCAGGCGGTGCTCGCCCAGCTCTTTAATTATGAGGAGAAAATACATACGTCTGCTTATGGAACTCAATTACCGCTAAGCTTAACCAGCCCATTAGAGGTAGGCTACCCATAATCCCCCCGCCGCCTCTTCTCCCTCAAGCCTGCACTAATTTACTCAAGACTGGTGGTAGTTGAATTTAGAGGTATTTCCAGCCCTTAGCGTGGAGATAGCTACTCGGTTCATTCTCTCCCAGGGATTTTAAAAACATTAGGCTATGTGTGAGAGAAATATTTTGGAACGAAGGCCACCCCGGGGTCAACACCGATCTGGTTAATGTGGTTTTTAAAATCTATGAAGGATGAGGTGGGAAACCCGAGAACCAGACCAATTTGTTTTTGGAGGTGGTAAAAAAATAGATGCATCAAAGCACAATCTATTCCCTTCTCTCTAAACTGCTGTTGAGAAAGATGTTATATCACAGCTCCCTTCTCTGTCTGCCAGTCTTTCCAGCTCTCTACTACCTTTGCATGTGTGTGTGTGTGTGTATGTATGTATGTATGTATGTATGTATGTGTGTATGTGTGTATGTGTGGCTTCTCACCGCGTCAGTCTTGCAGATGGTGTTGGCAACGTGGCGACAGAGCGTACGTAGCCAGGAGGTTTTAACTGTCTCCTCTCCGGCCAACTGGAAGCTGAACAACAGGTTCTCCTGTTCCGTGGGAGGACGAACCACCAAGGCGAACGCATTCACACACTCTGGAGGGAGGAAGCGAGGGATGGAGAAATAGAGGAAAGAGTTAGTGAGTGACAAAAAATAGACAAAGGGACACAAATTAAGAAAAAAATAAAATAAACCGATCGAGTGAGAAACCAGGCCAGCCAAGAGATAAAGAGATGGGATGGAGAACGATAAAAAGAGAGATGTTGGCTGGAGAGAAAGGGAAGGAGAGCAGATGGAAAGATAAGAGCAGACAGAAGTAGTAGTTGAAAAATATGGAAGAAACATAACCTTCATCCAATCTCCAAGCTCCATAAACATCAATCATTACTGTTCCCTCTGCTAGAGAGAGAGCATCTGTCTCCCAACACTGTGTACTCACATGCAACTACCAGTGGGGTGGACAAAATAAGGGAAACACTTTATAAAGGAATATCAAGTGTCTAGTTTGCCTCCAGAACAGTGCCAGTCCTCCTTGTCCTGCATCCTTAACTGTCTTGTTTAGTGAGATACTGGACCTTTCATCTAGTAGGAAAGCCTCCAGCTCTCTGAGGGATGAAGGAGGAGGAAATCTACTTCCCATAAAAGGTTTGATGATCTGCTGGTTGAGGAGGTCATGATGGAGTTTGACATCCAGGTGTTCATCAAAACGCTCTTGAATCTGTTCAGCAGTGTGTATAGAGGCGAATACCTTACGGTGCCAGTATCAATCACCAGGGCTAATGGCTAATGTTCAACAGTGTTCGACAGACCTTGTGGGTTGAAGGAATCCTTTGGCTTTCTGCAAACATAAACCCTTCTGGATGAAAGGAACCAGAGGTGAAAGACGACTCATCAGACCATGTTACTTTATTTCTCCAGTTAATGCGCTCCTCAACTCCAGGTTATGCATCTTTGTGCTTTGGCCTTGGTACGGTTTCTGAAAAAGCAGCCGTTCCATGACTTGGTGTCACAGAGGTGTTGGTTCAATTCAGTGGTCATTTTTTTAAGGACGTAGTTTTGTAGTGTTCAGCAACTACCCCGTTGAGTGTCCGTCTATCCCTGTCGCTGAGCTTTGAATCTCTGTTAGG
Organism: Hoplostethus atlanticus; assembly: GCA_034670405.1. Classification (NCBI taxonomy): domain Eukaryota; kingdom Metazoa; phylum Chordata; class Actinopteri; order Trachichthyiformes; family Trachichthyidae; genus Hoplostethus; species Hoplostethus atlanticus. The sequence goes on from JAXDDX010000090.1 coordinate 1,333,938, forward strand.
TGCCTCATGTTTCTTTGAAAACTCATGTAAAAGTGTCATGCTGACACATACTGCTAACTGGCATACAATTTACTATGAGACAACAGTGTAGCTGCCTTGTGATTTAGTGACTTCAAAGTTAAAGATTTTGAAAGTCTTTACCATGAGGTGTGACTGTTAATTTGTCCACCCCCGAAATGTTACTTTGTTTGCATGCAGGTGTTAATCTGCCTGGGTGTGTGTGTGTACGCAGCATTCCACACAGCCAGAGTGCATATTGACAGTGAATGTTTGTCCCTGTCAAGGAGCCGTAGGGGTTGACAACCGACTGTCACTGTTAGCTGTTGCAATTAAAAACGGCCTCATTACACAGCACTCATCACCTGTTTACTTATGAATATGATTCTACCATCTGTGGAAACTGATGGGATGGAGGTGTGTGTGTGTGTGTGTGTTTGGGTATGTGTGTGCAATCTCAACAACTGAGTCCAGCAGATTGAACGCACTTTGAATCTGTATATGTGTGGATATGAGAGAGAAACTGAGTGTGTAAGGGAAAGAGTGAGAGTGTGTGTTTGCAGTGTGTTTGTATCTGTGTGTGTGTGTGTGTGTGTGTGTATGTTTGCCTTTACCCTCTGTGTCCTGCAGGTCCAGTACTCTTCGTATCTGGGACAGCGGCATCAGCATGATGTGTTTGAGCTGCGCCGGTGGTCTCGTCTGGCCCAGCGGACTCTTAAATGTACTGATCACCTTGTGGCGCTTCCTCGCAATCTGTGGACACACACACGAAAAGAGAAAGCAACCAGGCAGTTAAAGCAAGGTAATTCCTCAATGATACTCAAAACACTGGCCCATACAACCTACCTAAGTGTGTGTGTGTGTGTGTGTCTGTCCTAGCAATTAAGGATTAAATGTGGGTGCGTTTTGCGGTGGGTGGGGGAGTTGTTATCGGTTACTTGGCAACAAATCTTCATAGAGGTCAACAATGCAACTCATTAATGTCACGTTAATTAGCAACTGTGTGTGTGTGTGCGCGTGTGTGTGTGAACGGGAATGACGGTGACATCATGGTTCATTGTTATTGTGGGAGTGCGGGTGATGAAGGAGGGTGAGAGCAATCATATGAATGCAAGAGTTAATCAATGAATAGTTTAGTGGAGTAGCGAGGCCCTGTGCTCCACACACACACACACACACACACACACACCTCAAAAAAAGGTAAACATTCACTCTATATACACCCAGAAACACATGGCTTACTCAGAGATGCATGCAGGTTTATTTGGCTGTACATCCACACACACACACACACACGCAGCTCATTAAGAGTCATCGCTGACACTCCTGAATCAGCGTAGCCAGCCACCACATCTCTGTCTTGATTGCCTACCCTGTTTTTATGCTGCCCCTTTGCTAATTAACATGCACGCACACGCACACGCACGCCCTGCGTCAGCAACGATAGATTGCACACACATAAATTATTCACCTTTTCACTCCCTCACCACTCCAACGTGGCTGCTTGCTCCTCGCCTCTAAATTTGTACTTTTAAAAAAACATCTCGAGTCGCTGAGATTTCCATAATAAGCGCGGGGGGGGTTCTGTCATGACTTCAGTAGCTACATGATCTGACATCAGTTTTAATCGTTACAGATATAGAGGGCTTTCAGGTGACACAACGCATCTTATGGTGGCCATATTGGAGCTCAGCTCAAGTCAACAACGGCTGTTAAAAGCTGTCTCAACAGAATCCAATAGACATGGTTAATTGCTGTGTTGTTTTTGACTGGGAACTGACACATCTGATTGATTTTGTTGAGATAATATCAGTTTCTTAGTCCTGGGAGGGAGGTCAGAGGTCAGCTAATGTAACAGTGGCCAAATCCGGACACACGCCCTTCGAAATGAAATTTAGTATTTTGCTTTAAGGACTGAAATTTAGATAATGTAATGTGAGACTTTTTCAGACTTTTCAAGGACCCTCAGACACCCTGTATGTATATTTCAGGTCACGTGACTCCTTAAAGAAGGGAAACCCCATCAAACATCAAAGAATGTGTCTGGGTTTAGCCACTGGTACATTACAGAACAGCTGGTGCTGGTTTGAACATCCTTCAACTGGATGACCCAGGGTCAGGCGGTCTCTTTAACCACTAAGCAACCTTGATGCATTGTCTGGTCTAACCCTTTTATGCCTTACAATAGTGCAGCCATCTCAAAAATGACACCTCAGATTTTCTCTTCCATTACACCAAAAAATACCAAATACCGGATATCTCAGCAAAGTCAGAAAAATCTTTCTGCTGAGCTAAATATGGCCCGAGGGGCCCGTTTTGTTTTTTTTCCAATCCAATGATTCAATTTTAACAGCATCTGTTCTACCTAAGAAACCCCACCACAACTAAAGTGACAGAAGTCAAACCTATGCTGTCATGGGACAGTCCAAGTACAGTAAGATAAATATGTGTGTGTGTGTGTGTGTGTTACCTCAAGGCAGTCATTGAAGAGGAAGAGTGTGACCTGCTCACCGCGGTCACATGGCTGGTCTCCCAGGGCGATGGTCTCCACCCGGTAAACCAGACTACGATGGGAGGACAGCAAGTTGGCCTGCAGAGAGAAGAGAGAAGAAATGGAGATGGAAGAAGAGAGAAAGATGAGAAAAATAGAATGAAAAGACAAAGTAAGACGATAGAAAAGCCAGAGAGAGGAAAAAACAAAAGACAGGCAGACGTAGAAGAGAGGCAAAAGAGAAGACAAAGAAGAGATTGGAGGGTTAGGGGAAGAAACAGAGTGGCAGAGAGAAAAGAAAAAGGGGGCACGTTGGGTTCACATCCCTTAAAAGCATCTAAAACAGCAGCACTTAAAAAAACAAAGTGTTAAATTGTTGTGTGCACTTCCCGGTAAAAACACACAGCGAAAAAAGCACAGATGCAGTGGAGGCAAAGATTGAAAAAGCACAGGGTGTTTTTACTTCTGTATTGTTCCAATGCACAGTTGGGGTCAATACACTTTTGATTCGGACAATTGAGGTAGTGGATCTTCTGTTTTTGTGCCGATTTCTCTATGTAGGAGAGAAATGTCACAAACTGCATGCTGAATTGTGGCAGGTTCATGTTTCTGTGCTCTCACACAAGCATACATACCCCATGGAACATGATTTAAGACTGAGGCTCAGATTCACTAAAGGACTGTTCACAATATCACTAAAATGACCCAATCAGAACGCCATGCTTTTCACTAACTGTGTGCAATGAGAGGACAGCGTGCCTAATACCACTGGTGAAAAAATTAAGCCTCTTTGCACATAGTAGTGATTTTTAGACGTGGCCATGCCAATTGAGACTTCCACTCCAAATTACCATAGCACCTATAAGATCCTTTGAAAGGTGGCGCAAGTCGAGTTTGTCCAGTCAGAATGAATGCCATCTCAGATCACATTACACAGCGCTCCAATTGAAGGCTTTGCACTTTAAGGCACAAGGGTGCCAGCCTTAGTGCATTAGTCTTAACAGCTGAAGCATGCAATTTGTGCTTGCAGTTGGTGATGAATGGAACTATTTGCTTCTGCAGTGCTTGAGGGCTTGGTTGCACCACAGCTTGATTTATACATACATACATTTCATGGTGAGTAAGATGAAGACTTTTAGCTTTTAACTGAGGCGCAAAAACGATGCGCACATTGTGCTCACAACACAATCCTAGTGAATCTGGACCTGAATCTTGAGTCCGCATACATACCATCCACCAAACAGTTTAGTGACGCCAGTGGAGTGAGGCTAGTCATGCAGGAAGATGAATAACTGGCAAACCGGTTTTAAAATTTTATCAACTGAAGAGCAGATAACCTGCTCTTTGACGGGGTTTTCTATCCCAGCAAAGCAACAATGAGTAAGGAGGCTTCCTGCTAGCTAGTGCGCAGTATACTGGTGCATCTCAGGTTTTTGTAACCTTCGGTGTGACTGCTGCTTTGCTATTAATGTCTGTGCAACAGGTTGGTCTACAAACAACAGACACGCAAAACACAAACAAAACGAAATAACGCTTTGACTTACAGGACAGCCATCGACTTCATAAACCACATCAAAGATCTGCTTCTGGCCTTCGGTCTTCCTCTTGTCCTCATTGATATGACTGGTGGTGGTTGGTGGGGGGGTGAAAGAAGCAAAGGGGGAAAGGGATAGAGAGAGGTACAGACATAGCGAGACAGAGAGAGAGGTATTAGGACCACATTCCTTACATCTAATTACTCTTCCTCACTACACAATAGAACTGTCTGAGAAAACATGACTGTCACTGTTCATTACCAATTTCTTTTTTTTTATAAATCTAGCACAACATATGCACAGCCCTGTGTACTTGAGACCTGAATTGGGGTAGTAATATGTAACGTTACTGTTTTTTTCAGCATCGACTAGTATAACAAAGTACCATTTCCATTTCAGTCGCCAATCAAAACAAGCGAGGTGCCTAATGTCCCGCCATAACCACCATGATACATTTAACACAACCAGTCATGCTAATGTGGTCATTAATTTAGCTAATTAATGCATTAATTGGCTAATATGTATTTGTCAACATATTGGTCTTCACATAACACATGGGTGGTATTACTATGAACTCTGTATCTTGCATCGAGTAGTTTCAAGAAAAGCAATCTTTCCTCATCATCCTCAAGTGTATACAGCAAAGTGATTCCAAATCTAATCAGATCATCTACTCTATAAGGGGTACCTGTGGTGTAAGTACGACGTTTCTATCGTGTCTTGTTCTGGAGTTATTGTGTTCACAAGAATGTGTCTACAGACAGGAGACGGGCTGGACCGTGTACTCTTCAACTAATATATCAAGTAATGTAACAAGTTACTGCTTCCAGGGAGTGATAAGTAATGAAAAGACTAACAAGACTGAGTATAAGCACCCCGACAGTGCTTGAGACCTGGAACATGGCATTTACCTTTCGCAGGAATATAGGCTCTACAATGCTCACAATTTCATGCAACTCATTCTGTTCAGGAGAACTACCAAATCAATGGATGTCTGGTCACTCTATATTTCCCTCTGCAGTCGTATCCATACTGTATGCCCTGCTGCTTGAATGCACACAGCTATTGGAAGAAATTTTGGTTTGCAGACAAAGTTTCAAATGGTCTGAAATGTGACAAATGTTACAAATCCTTTCACCTTGTCTCTTCTTCTCCGTCTACGCCTCGGCTCAATAGAGCTCAACAGAGGTTCCGGAAGTGAAAATCCCATTCATATTCTGAATAGGGATTTTGATTATTAGCCATAATGTCGTAACCATCCAATGTAGACTCACCACAAGCTAGTAGGTTGTGAAACAATAGTGTATGCTCCTGTAGAAGCCACAAGTCCGTATGATATCAACCTTGTTTTGAGAAAAACATGTTTTATTCGCGATGTCATGGAGAAGTACTACACTACCCACAATCCTAAAGTGTAACAGTGACGTCTCTGATTGGTGGAGCTTGCTGTTACCATGGAAATGTTTACCGCACCCGCGAACGTCTTGTCAGCTAATGTTAACGTTAGCTACTAACGTAACCTAGCTAGCTCCTTATCCTATGCAGCTGTGACTAACTCACGTAATGTTAGCATAACGTTAGCTACGCAAATGTAACTGGATCGAATTCACATTTATTAAAAACGAGTAACGTTAATAACTTATATATCTGATCCACCGGTTCTTCACCAACACACTGGTGGGGAATCGGTGGAACCAGCATTGATGGACGCCCATGTCGATGACAACACTTTACACTATACTATATGAAACACTATATATACGCACACAAAACAACAACAATATAAACACTATACTATTGACAAATGTTAAATTCAAGAAGAAGCGCGCTAAACTATCGTTAGTTTGTAAGTTGTTGGAAAAGTATCATTCGCAATGGTTTATGGGATGAGTAGTTCCTTCACTTCATAAAATAATTATGTACACAGTCTTGTACCTTTGCCTTTTCTTCCGTTTTCCGATCTTTTTTTTGCTCAGAATCAAATGTTTTATGGTCACGATTCATCTCATAGTTGGCTGGCTTGGTTCCAGCCTTAAAACTCATTATATAAGGATTTTCTGAAATGTCAATGTAGTAAATGAATGGGAAATGTACTTCCGGAACCAGAGCTGTTCAAAAAGTGGGCGGTCACTGTTGCGCTGTATGTTGCTTTCGTATGAAACACAATAGTAAAGGCTAAGCATGAGGTAACAAATTTGCTCGAGTCAGAAGGTAAGGGGCGGTAAGTTGTATGGTAGTTCGTTCAACAATGCTGATCAGCCGAGGGAAAAGGTGAGGCCCGCCACCAACTCACGTCATGACTTCTTTCAGAGACTCGATGGCTTTTTCCAGCGTTATCTTGTCTGGGTTGTCATCTGACGTATGCTTCTTGATGTCTGCAATGATGGCGGGAGGAAGGAAGCAAGGAAGGAAAGAAGGGGAGTTTGGAGGATGTCACAGTTTGATAGGAGGCAAACAGCGAGGGAGGGATGAAAATCATACAGAGATATGAGGGAAAGGTAAAAAAATTGTTATGAAAAGGTATCAGGAGATATGGGAGGAAAGTAGCAAAGGAAGTTAAGATGAGGGAAATGGGAGATGGGGAGTGATGTAATTAGCACAAGAATTAAACGTTTGCTAGCTGTTGTACAAATAGGTGTTTGTGTGTTACCATTGAGTAGAAGGGCCACACTAGGTAGTCTCTGTACAGGTCTGATGAGCAGCTCCACTAGTGTTTGTCTGCCGCACTCCGGCTTGGCCTGGTTGATCTACAGTGAGTGTGAGAGAAAGAATGAGTGTGTTCCTACGTAGCTGACACAATGAATCAGACTAAAATTATCAGGTACATTTTTATGGAATGAAATCCACGCCACAATACTTTGTTTCATTCTAGCCCGCTACTTTTCCTACATGGCAGCAGGTAGTTAGAGTTGTTAACTAACAAAATGTGACCTAACATGAATGAAAATGATATACAAGAATACATAAACTCAGTTGGGCCCACGTTGCGGCAGCAGTCTTTGTTGGTGTACCTTTGACTGATTGATAGGCAGTCCAGCCAATGACAATAGTTTTGTTTTGAAAGGTGGCATATGATTGATAAGCTTGGATTCCGTCAGAGGCCAGGTGATTGGCCAAGAGCAAGTGGCCCCGCCCCCAGGCCCCACTAGTTTACAGGACATCAAGTACAAGCTGCTCCGCTAACAAAACGCTGACAGAAATCCGCCAAGACTCAAAACTGAGATTCTAACCTTTCAAAACTTCGAGCTGGTGTGGATTTCATTCCATACATTTTGCCTGTCAGTAAATTCAGTTTTACCAGCCACATTGGGAGCAAATCTGTATTCTATCACTCTTTTCTTTTCTAAAAACACACATGTAAATAGTGTAATTAGTTTGTCCAATTCTGAATCAATAAGTTCCATGCCCTGGTGACAACACTCACACATTTACAAAGACAAAACAGCTATGTCCATTATGGAAAATGGAAATGAAATGCATCAATCATGCGCACACACACACACACACACACACACACACACACACACACACACACACACACACACACACACACACACACACACACACACACACACACACACACACACACACACACACACACATTCTACCTTGAGAAAAGCATGGAAGCGTGGCTTTTGTTTCTCACAGCGAACAATGGTCTCCTTGCTCATTTCAAAGAAGTTGACAAAGGGTGGGTAGGCCTTCACAAGCTCTTTAGACTGGAGATAGAGGAACAGAAGACAGGTCAAAAGAGTTCCCCTGTGTAACTCAAGGGAAGGTCAGGATCAAAGACTTCATAGGCCCTTTTAATACTACGTGGAATTGACATAGCTAATGGATGGTCTGAAAATAAATGGGCAGCATAAGAAACAAAAAGGCACCAGGAAATTAATTGTTGAAGGACATGAGGTCCAATTGTGCAGATATTTTCTTCTAACCCTCGCCTGTATTTATAAGTAATATGAGTGGTCAGGGCAGAGGCTACAGGCAGCGGTACGTATTCAATCTACAAACCTCGAACCTTCAGGAATTATTTAATAGATGAACGAAACAACAAAATCATAGCAGCACAGATATTTATGAAAGATGCATGAGTTTATGAGAAATTCATGTTTCATTCTTAATTATACAGCAGTGAGTGTCATCATCCAAGCAATATAATTGGCTGAGAGGCATTCAACCCGTGATGTTATTCGTCACAGCATCACAGGCACTTAATCCCCAAAAGGTATTCATGAACCATTTACACACGCTTTAGTCTTGCATGCCAGAAGCTCTCCCCACACTATTTTAGTGCTATACCAATGCCAGTATAAAGGCTGAATGCTATCAAATGCTTAAATCCATTATTCAAACGCATATCACCATAAATGACAGTTCTATAGAAACAAATTGTGATTACAGATTAACATTTTCTCATGGATGACGCGATTCCACTTTTCCAATAGTAGTCAAAAGCCAAAAGAGGCGTACAGCTTCTCAAATACGTAGCTAACAACTGTATTATCTCGGTGTTAAACCACTGGCGGTGCGTTTCCTGCTTATGCAGGTGAAAAAGCAACAGATACAAGATGCAAGTTGCATATAATGATGAATAACATCAGAGCTGACATCTACAGTACTTTGGCTGCAGCTTGTATTTGCAGCCAAGTAGTAGTGATGTTATTCACCACACAACACTCCAACTGAATCTGCTTATGTTTTACTGCGTAAAAGCTTGCTAAAAATGTGGTAAAGTAGTTTGTGCATTGGAAATCACTTCATCAAAAAAAAAAAAAAAAGAAGCATGCATTGTTACCATTCTACAATGTACCGTTCAGTGAAAACTAGCTTGCAGGGTCCTACACCTTTTTGCTAATCAAATCATGACTTTTCCAAGAGTATTCCATGACATATAGTGCAGTTTCCATGACCAATATTTGTCACAGTCTATGTTTTTACATTGAATATGTGATGTGAATGCCCCAGGTCTTATTTCCGGCTACAGCTACCACTTAGGACCGATACTATGAGGAGATTTCTGATTTGGGTTTTTAAAGAGAAGTGGATCATCAAGCATTAAACAACTGATGTAAAATTCCATTTCCATAGTTAAGTCGGAGTCCTTACATTACATAACAATTTTCTTCCTTCCTTGTTTGCTAAGGTTGTTTTTCTAATGGCGTGGACTGTCTGGTTTCCACTTCAGTTGGACTGAAACCTACCATCTAATTCAATGAATGCGTGGAACAAGTCGTAAAATATGTTCTGGTATATTTCTATAAAGTGACCCATTTTTAAAATTCGGTACCCAGAAGAATTGATCATAATCCCTGTCTGGAATGCACCTCTTAGCTTGAAGCAACCGTATCCATTGGGTAACCATGAATAATGCAAAAAAGCTATATTTAAAAAGGCAGCTTAATGACACAACTAACTACTGAAAAACTTTCATTGAAAAATTCTAAATCCTTAATGAATAAAAAGAGCATCTGTACATTGAGAGGTTAGGTCGTACTCACATATTTGAGGATGATGTCACCGACACTCCTGTCCTCTGACCAGTCTGTCAGAAGCTCCTCGAGGTCAGTCTGTTGCAGTTTACAAAACAACAAATTGACAGATCAACACCAGTGCTTCAAACATTAAATCATCACATCCAGTTTAACACCACGGACCACACCAGAAATTATTCTTTGGCTTTTAGGTATTATTCTTGACAAGTCGGAGATTCATATAAGCTTTTATCAAGTATTTTTTTAAATTATCAAAGTAAAAAGTACACTAAATAGCATGGCCCAGACCTTATGACCAAACAATGATTATGATACGGGACTGTAAACTATATGTTAGTCTAAATTGTGAACTGCAAAACCACGTTAGGGCAACGTCTGAAGTCGTACGGCATAGAAATAATATGAGACACAAAAATCTGAAAACACAGTATTCTTGTGATAAAGAATAAACCTCAAAAGTAACCTGTTACTGTGCTGGAAAATCATTTTCAGAAGTCTAAAATCATTTACTAACATGTAATAGTGTCGATTTTGATAGAACCACAAATCTGTATTTTATGCTACTAATTCTATGGGATTAAATCTCTATCAAAAGTCAACCACAAATCTCTTAAGACTTGTAGTTGTATTTTGCTACCTTTTTGAGGTTCAAAGCATTTGACCGGCAGAAATATCATAATATTTCCTCAGCAGGTGGCGTATGTATGTATGCTTGCTAACTGGAAGAACCTAGCTGAGTTTGTACCTCAACTTTAGAGTGTGGCGTTTGGTAATGTTCGCTAATTCAACATGATCGCGGTGGTGGAGTAGCAGCAACTGATAAGAAGCACCTAAAGCGCACCCCTTTATCTCTCGGCCCCGTCCCTTCCTATGAGTTTTTATGCTTTGTGATTGGTGGTGAGGCCCCTGTGTTGTGCGTCCTGGTCTACAGGCCTCCCAAGCAGAGCAAAGACTTTATTAATGGATTTTCTAAGCTGCTCTCCCTCATAATGCCGGAATACAATTTTGATCCTTGATGATTTTAATATTAGTCTGTTGTCCCTCACATCGTCTTGTTAGTGAATTTATGCACTTGCTTGACTCATTTAATCTTGTAATGTCTGTAAATGGCCCAAAACACATCAAAGACCATACTCACAACCTAGTGCTGTCCCTCTGTAACCTTGATACCAGAGATGTCCATAAAGCAATTTATGGTATTGGATTGCCTTGCCCTGTCCCTAAACCCATTGAAACTGTCCTGCATCCTTAAACCAGCCACTGCCAGTAATTTCTCAAATGCGTACTTCACCCCTTCCAAATACCGAAGAGTTAATCACTCTCTCCAATTACTCTTGCCTCTCAAATAAGAACTCCATCGCTTCTTTAAAAAAAAAGAGAGAGCTTTTAGAGCTCCACTATAATAAAGAGCCAAAACTGTGGCCACTTAACCTCTTCTGTCTAACAGCATGCCAAAAACCTTAGTTTCTCAAATGTCAATGCACTGTCAAATGTCAAACAGATTTGCTCAGTGGTAAAGTCCAGTTTTTAGCAGCTCAAAATTACTTCTAAAATCAGGACCTTTCTATCCTTTTCCGACCTAGAGAAAGTCATTCATCCCTTCATCTCTTCCCGCCTTGATTAAGTCAGACATCTCTCCCGCCTCCAACCAAAATGCTGCAGCCAGACTCGTAGAGTCTCACGAGTCTTTAGCTATGTTGACTTGAGTGATAGCATTTATTTTATTCAATAATCATATTACCAATTAGCGTTTTCCACTATGCTGTCATATTGAAGGAGGGGGAATTGCCCTCCTTGAGAAAAAGTATTTAAGTTATGAATGTGGAATATCTCATGAAAATCCCAAAGTTTTTTGGTTGTCATTTGTCATTTCAAGAAGTTATGAAAATATAATCCCATAGAATTCCTTTTAGCTTGGAAGCACCAGTGCAACTAACCAAAAATGTAAACTTTGCAGCCATGAGTTGTAGCTTGTATCCATTTGTAGCTTGACTGGCAAACAATTCTCATTCAGGGTTGTTCTACATTATAATGAATATTCAATATCAACAACACAACTAACAGAATGATCATATAGATCATTTGCATGTCAGGTAAGCAGTCAAAGGACTACTCAACAACATCTCAGGGACCTGCACTCGTCACGGGCACTGAGTTTGAGAGTTCACTGCTGTACAGAATATATTGGTGAAAAGCAACAGAGGACACGCTACCTTTATCCTGGTGTGAACCTCATAGATGTCTGGGATGCTGCCAAATATGGTCTTCATTTCCTCTTGGGCCAGGATAGGCCCGCCCACCTGCTCCTCTTTCTCCAGCGGAAGCTTGAAAAGCTGCAAATAAAACCCAACAGAGATGACCGAGGGGACGGACACACACACACACACACACACACACACACACACACACCCCTAAAATGAAAACACGCATCATGCAGATCATACAGAACTGAACGGGCACCCTACTCAATCCTAAAACCAAAGGAGACACACAACACAGATGGTCGTGTTGTTTTATGCATGGGCTTCGGCAAGTAAAGCCAAAGAGTTGTATACTAGATATAAAACTCTGCTTTCAAAGCCTTGGTTTCAACAATAAAATGTATCCATTAGTACAGTATAACATAATTCTATGACTACTAAGATATCTTTCAGAGCATTTAAGACAGAGCCATGAAACAAAAACCATAATGCTCAGTGGACCTGTGGGACAAAAGTGAATGCATGACTTTGAAGTAGAGGGGCCGAACATGCTGCAGTCCTCTGACAGCCTTGTTAGGCTACAACGGTTAGTTTCAAACAAACAACCTGATTGGTCAAAGGCACCTTATAACCTTGCTGCCAAGTCCCATCACGTAAGGCCCATTTTGCTTGGTTGCTCTGCTTACTCTTACTCTAGCTCCAGAGAGCTAGTTAGCTTTTTTGTTTTCTCATGTTTCCATTCTTCTGTATGGTAAATGGACTGCATTTATATAGCACTTTTATCCAAAGCGCTTTACAGTATATGCCTCTCATTCACCCATTCACACACACACCGATGGCAGTGAGCTACCATGCAAGGTGCTGGCCTGACCATCGGGAGCAATTTGGGGTTCAGTGTCTTGCCCAAGGACACTTCGACATGTGGACTGGAGAAGCTGGGGATCGAACCTCCGATCTTCTGATTGGAGGCCGACCCGCTCTACCTCCTGAGCCACAGCCGCCCCCATGTACGACATTATGATATAGATATAGTTCAACTTTATCACAGTCAACCTGGGTATTTGTTGGACTTAACTGTCATTTCTTGTGGAAAATCTAATAATAATCTTTATTTATATAGCAGTTTACAAAAAAAGGTTACAAAGTGCTTCACAACCAAGATAAGTCAACAATGACAACGATCAATAGGACAAATAAGACAGCATAAGAGAGATAAGACAGAAAGAACAATGAGGTACAAAACCGTAAAAGCCAAACAGATAAAACGAAAGGAATAAATAAATATCAGACAAGGCAATAAGGATAAAATAAGTAAAAGCCAAATATCACAGAGATGCCTTAGGATAAGAGTATGTTTTAAAAGATGATACTGACTCTGCCAGCCTGAGTTCCTCAGGCAAGGCGTTCCAAAGTCTAGGAGCCCTGACGGCAAAAGCCTGGTTACCTTTAGTCTTTAGCCTGGACACAGGAACAGTCAGAGAGGCCCTGCCTGAGGAGCTTAGGCTGCCTGCAGGCTCATTAGGGATCAAAAGTTCAGAAAGATAACTTGGTCTTGGTCTTGCATGGTCTGGCCCTATTATCTGGACTATTGCAAATGCTTTGGTTGCACATGATTTCAGCAAAATGATGGTCATTATGGGCACCAATAAAGGCCTAGCATGTCTTTTCTCCTACTAAAGGCTGGATTATGAAGTAGGCCTTGGCTTTGTTTTCCTTTAGAAAATGCCAGGCTATTGAAGGTAGAGGGGCAGCATTAAGGTGAATGTTAATGGCAGCATGAGGTGAGCTAAGCTTTGGGTTCAAGGCACTCATAATGAGAGAGTAACCCACTGCACCAAGGTTGAGCAGCTGGCCTTTATTGTCTGAAGATTTAGTTCAAGAACTGGCTTTGTGAGAGTAGAAGGGATGGTCGATACCGTGTGTGAAGTTAGTAGAAAACAAGACAGGAGAAAAAAAAAGGATGCGAGATGGCAAAGACTGAAGAAAAGGGAATCGAGAGAGCAGCAAAAAAAGTGGAGAAACCCTAGGACAGATGCAGGGAGTGAGAGAAAGGGGGATTTTGGAGAGCAGAAGAGAAAGAAGTGAAAAGGCCAAAGAAAGAAGCAGAAAGATTTTAGTGGTGAGGGAGAGAGGGAGCCTGGTCAGGGAGGTCATTTTCTCCCTCACTGGTCAGCTGTCCGCTGGAATTGGCTGATAAGACAGGCCAGAAGAGCACGCACGCGCACACACACACACACACACACCTTTAATGACTGTAGCTTATCCTGACACACTGTTGTCAGGGGCGACCAACTGGGCAACCTGTGAGGGAGGAAGTGGTAGCTGTACCTGTAGGATGGTGGTTAAAATGTCTACATAGTTGCTTTCGGTCTGGTAGAACTCCTTGGAGACCTGCCACCTGGCCGACTGCTTGGACAGCACCGGAGTCGAACTCTTGGACGGCTTCGAACTCTCTGGACAGGACAAGACACCGAAGAAAAGACGGGGAGGCAGACCGACAGTTAATACTACATTGACAGACATTAGCTGGGTTTCCATCCAACTATTCTAAGGAATTATGAAGTATCAAACTATAAGGGCTGAGTGGAAACAGCAAATTGATAGAATTGAATCCTCAATATCCCAATAAAAGTTGTACGCTTGTACCCTTGCAGTAAATAACAATAGAAGCAAATTCGTCCAACAAATAATGACATAATCTTTGTGCAAAACAGTTAAAACATGGCTTTGGACTTTCCGAACTGTTGTCTGTAAATCTGTCCATCACAACCTCCTATAAAGTCTCCATCGTGTTTGTATGACCATTAGTTGGTGTATTAGAATTTTGCCAAGTGCATCTCTTTGTTTTCGTTTTGGTCTTCCGACTGCTCAGACCTGGAAATGTTCATGCGTTCAACTCGTTGCGAAGCCATTGGCTATTGCTAGCTAGCTCAATAGCAACAAGTTGCTTTGTTAACCAAATGAGAAAAGAGAAAACCTTGGATACCCATACAGATAAGGGGGTACCCCTCTGCCTTTCTCTAGTTGAGCTCAATAGCAAGGATGTACTGACACTTTTTCATGACCAAAACCAATTTTGAGTATTCGCTACAGTACTATGTGATCTGAGTAATACTAACTGAGACCATGTGTTTGGAGTCATTGGGCAAAAAATATAAATCCATTTTTCTCCATTGGAGAGTTCTTCTTGTTCTTTCTTCCAATACCCATTTTAGTCTTGCATTGGCCTGTGATAAGAGTAGTAGTATGTTCCTACCCCCTAGGCATACCCTGACTTGTATGGGTTCCTGGCTGCTCCTCTTCCGGCTGCTGTGGGGTGTTTGTATACTGGTAGATCGACTTCCTCTCCTCCTCCCTGTCTGTGCTACTCCTCTTCTCCCTGGCTCTAGTTCTTCTTATACTCCTATTCCTGATGAGAGCATCTCCTCCTCCTCTTATTGACCTGTTTTCTATACTGTCCGCTGGAAAATGGAGTGGGGAGTTCATACTGTCACTGTACTGCCGTGGAGAAGAGAGTATTACTCATGATCACAATAAAGAATGCTCTCTGAGATATTATAGTTGTATTGTACCACTCAATTGTCTGAAGGTTTTCATGAAACTAATGCACAATGTGCAAGAATGAACAGAAACTAGCAAACTTGTGCTAACTACTGACTGAAGGTTGAAAGGTTTCTAATTCCCATGAATATTAAAACTCTTACAGATACAGATTCACACTGTCCATCCGGGCACTTCCAGGCGTATAGCTAACTATCTTTTAGCACCGTTAGCATAATAAACGTATCCATTCTCACCAAACATGCGATAGTCAACATAAATGACACCATGCCAGAGCAACAAATATGCAACATAAGAACAGACTAGGAAACCAAATTAGGTGTCTGCTTCTCTGACCAATGGTGGGATGATGCACCTGTACAAGACTGTAATTCAGTTCAAAGTGCTATATCAGGTACATCTCAGTAAAGCTGGACTGGCGAAAGGTTTTCCTGGGATAAGCAACATGTGACAGGTGCAAGGGACTTGACCCACATGCTATGGTTATGTACCAAACTTACAGAATTCTGGAAATCCTTTGATACAGTGACCAGTTTTCTCATCTGTATTTATGGAAGTGCCACACAGAAGAAACTCAATTTCTATAATTGCACAAAGGGTTCACAAACTTTCACTCATGACTGTAGGTGTACAATATGATGTGGAGAACTAGCTAACAAGGTGAAACACTTTAAGTAGTTCCTGAAACTGGCAAAGCAATTTCTTGTCGGTCCCCAAACCCAAATATAAGGGAGAAACCTGACATTGCCCAGCAATGGCCCTGACAGAGCGGGCTGATTAGAGTAGACATCTCCTGCTAATGCAGCCATCAGGTTGTCAGTGGTAGCCTGGTTGAGGTCTCTAATAAAGCTCTCCATCAAGCCAGACCAACGCTGCGCACCCGCTATGCCCGCTGATGCACTAAAGGCACCGAATCTAGCCCCCACGTGTTTGGCTTTCTATCGCTATTTTCACATTCTGCCATATTTTCTTGTCTTGCCGTTCTTTCTCGGCTCTTTCCCTCCTTCTCCTCCATTGCCATCAGCTCCCCATTGACCGACGCCATCTTTAAATACATCTTTTGTTTCTTCGTCACCTGCCAGAGCATTGCACGTCTCTGGTATGTTGAAGACTTCAAGCAGTCAGCCCGTAGACAGAGCATTAGTCAGGACCGAGACTTTCTCCATCTTTTTCCCCATCTTCCTTCTCAGTTTCATCACCCTCTCGCTGTTTATTCCTTCCTATTTGCCAGAGCATTGCATGGAAACGTCGAACAGTAGGCTCATTGACAGACTGCCACCAAGGACTCTCTCCCCTCTCCTCCCTCCCTCTGTCCCTTCAGTCTTACCTACCAGAGTATAAAAAAAAAAATTCAATCTCATCCCTTCCTGTTTCTTTACGATTCTGTTTCTTCTTTCAACAAATATATCCTTGAATGTTTGAAAAGTGTTGGAGAGTTGACGGAGTACCATCTTTTTCCATTTGTCCCCATCTCGTTACGTTTCCCTATCACTCTATCTTTCAATCCAAAGGTGTTTTATTGGCCTCAAATTAAAAAAAAAATGCCAAGGTAAAAACAACAAAACTAAACTGATTCAATTAGCAACAATAGCAATCTGACATTAACAACAAAAAAAGTCCAATAAATTCAAATCCATCACTTCATCCTGCCCTGTAACCACCCAGGGGATTACATGCCTCAAATGGCATTTAGGATATCAAAAATTTAGTCCATAGATAGTAGCGATAGGCTCCTTCTTTCTTTTTTTCTTCTAAATAATAGGCCTGTAGCAACTGATAATATAATAACTACCAGATAATGTAATATTCTGTCAAAAAAAAGAAATAAAATCCAAACAAGTGAAAATGTAATAAAACGGCTGGCAGACACAGGAAGGGCAAAGTACTGTTTAACACCAAGGCTCTTGAAATGGTTTCCGTTCCTTTGACACCATTGGAGTGGATTTTGGTTGGGTGGGATGCACGGATCATTCAAGTTCTATCTCCTTTAGTGCAGTAGTCCTCAAAAAGTAAAGGAACAGAAATGAATGAATCGCTATGGTGATTTCAAGGTAGGGCTCGCTGTCATTTACGTCAGCCTCAAGGGTCTCATCAGCAGCTACTCTGGTTCATGTCATACAACTCTGTCAACTTACTGCGCCGCCAATCAAAAGCATGACCAATATTTTTTTTTTTTTTTTTTAAAAAGGGACTTGTGTATGTATGTATGTATGTATGTATATATATATATAATGTCCTTTTCAGGGAATTGAGTATTCAACTACTCGTGTCCATTCCTAATAGACAAGTCTTTCTCCATTCCCCCATCCTTTCCCTCTTACCTGCCAGGGCCTTGCATGTCTCCGGAGTGTAGGAGATGTCCAGCAGAGAACCCATAGACAGGGAGTGCTCTGCCGAAGGCCTTTTGCGTGGGGGAGGGAAGGGAGAGATCTCCGTTTCCTTGGTGAGCTGAGCCAGCGTGTCCCTCAGACGCCGACGCTTACGGGTACTGTTGGGCGTGGTGAGGGAGAGGAGGGACACCGCCTTCTTCATCGCCGGGCTGTCATTCTGAGACATAGGTAAAAGTGAGATAAATAGTGTTTCAATTTAATTGGAAAAAACTTTGGACATTCTAAACTGCTGTCTATAATATAACATGTTTACCATGACCTCCCACTGCTTCTCCTATGTATCAATCTCCGTATGGACATTAGTTGGTGCCTTATAATATTGCTGAGTGCATTTCTTTGTTTTCGATGAAGGCATGAAATATTACCAACATTAGCTGACACTAAAGAACAATAACACCTTGCCTGATACTAATCAATTCTTGAAAGACTTTCCATTTTTCTTGTGGATGTGTTTGCTTGAACTATAAAAGTATTTCTTTCCTTCAACCCTGCTGAAGGAAATCCTATGGCATTGCAACCTTAGCTACTATACTTCCATCTGATTACTCTAACAAACATTTGGCCTCGCAAATTGGGCCCCTTGGATTTTGCCTCCAATTCACTGGCCATTGGAAAACTCAAATGAAATAGGAATGACTAGAGGAGAGAAAAGTAAACATCTTGGGAGTCAAAAAAGGGATAAATGTGAAGAGTGTGAGGACAAGGTTCAATCGATGTCTATTCAAGCCACTGTTTCTTTCTATGTGATGAGAGGATATTGCAAACCGGCAGGCCCTGATTGTATTAAAGGACAGCGTGTGTGTGTGTGAGAAAGAACAAGAGAGGATAAGTAGAGGTACTTATCCTCTGTATCCTGTGAGTGCACGAAAATTAGGATTGAATGAATACAGTGTTACTCACCTTCTCGTAGAAGTACATGGACTCTCCAGCCCGCGCATCCATCTGAATGCTTCCCCAGAACCACTGCAACAGGTAGAGAAAAGCGGTTTCAACTGATCGCTGGGTCAGGGTGGTACCTTGACTTTTGGTTTCCACTTTGAGCAGTTCAAATTTTCCATTTCAAGCTCACTTTCAATTAGAATTACGTCTAAGCTTTCTACCACTTTACGGGCATCGCTGTTGAGAAAGATCTAGTTTGTGGGGTCTGGGTCAATTTAGAAGAACCCATTAGAATGTAAAAATGATCACGCAGGAAATGGGCTACTCTGTCACATTATGATAATCGATGATCAACTCGATGTGCTGTCCCACAAGCAATGAAACTGGCAGAGTAAAGAAAAGACTGTATTGATGGGGGGGGGGGGTTAGGACTACAGCTCAACCAGCTTTCTACCTCAAATTACTCATCTGCTGGAAGGGAAGATCTATTATTGATCCCTATCTCTGACTGGGGAGACGGAGAGAGGGAGGGTAGAGACTGCATTGATTGAGGTTTAACCCAAAAGGAATCCCGATCAGATGATCATTTGACATTCTGTTTAGGAGGGAAAAACCAAGTCCCCTGTCTGAACACTCTGAGGTCTTGCTATAGGCAGACGCAGACGGAGGATACCTCGTCGGAGGATACCTCGTCGACGTACTCGTGAAATGTCAAGCGGCTCACAGAACTCAAAGCGAAAAGAAAAAAAAGCAAACATGCTTGTTTCCTCTTCGGCTTCTTCTCTTCTTTCATCCGTGACAGTGAACATGTTGTTGTCTATATCAATCCACCCAGCCTTTCAGATCAATCTTTTATTTACCAAGAGGAAGCAAACTCATACTTGCACTTGTAATACACTGAGGATGTGGTAAGGAGCATAAAGAAGCAGGGAAATGTCAGGAAAACAGTAATCTCTAATGCATGGGAGTTGTGGGTCTAAAAAAAAACCTGAAATTCAAGAGAAAAAGTGAAGGCAGTCTAGCAAATGAAGATGAATAAAACTAAAAGAAAATCTGCTAAAATATCTAGTTGTCATATTTCTCATCACACCCTTCAAGAAGACAGTGTAGTTTTCCCCACCAAGTAAACTCTTCAAGGTTTTTGTTTACTTAATGAAAATATGTCAAGCAAAAATCAGGGTATCGGCAGGTTTCGGAAAAGCCAAATTTAGAGACTAAGAGTTTTTAATGCTACCTGGAATTGAATGAACATCAGTGATAAAAAAAAAAAAAAAACACAACACAGCTGTTAAAACCAGCCTATTTCTAATTGAACCAATGTATTTTTAGTCAACTTGCTAAAGAAGGGATTTGGGGGAAAAAAAGCCCTCAGTAGCACAAACAAATTCCTTCAGGAACAGAAAAAAAGATGTGGAAACGCATTTACAGCAGAGGCCTTATGTGAAGAAATGTCACTGTTGGTGCTCGTACATGAGCGGAAAAGATTAATACATTATAGATCTATGCTTTTAATACATTACATTTTCTCTAAAAGCCAGGTCAAGCGCTGTAGAACTTCGCATACCTCCTGCTTGACCACAAAGAGTTTTTTGGAGGGACAAAACGGCAGCTCCTTCACAGAGTTTTCCTCCACCACCATGTGGGTACACTTCTCGTCGCCAACCGCAAGATAACCGCCACCTGAGACACACGCGGATGACAACAACAGGGTGGATGACAACATATACATGTGCATACATAAAAATGGATGGATAGCATACACTCAGACACATATCCACACAGAGGGGTGAGAGAAAAACAACAACTGATGGACAGGCACACAAAAGTATCTAATCAAGAAGTTGCGTTACCTGTTCAAACCGATGATTAGCTAGCTAAGTAGGTTTGTTGTTTGCATTACCCATTGGTTCAATGAGAAATAATGTGCCTGGTGAAAAATGGCAGACTAAATCTCAAAATGTCAAGGTATCCCTTTAACAACATTGCAGGGCAAGTTTGTTTTTCCTAAATGACACATATCGTGCTTTTCCTGTTCCTGTGTAGTGACACAAACAAATAATATTGTGTATAGTTTGCACATGGATTTATTTTGTGCGAACATCTGACTATCTACCTGCACTAGAAACCAAACTGTGACCGAAACGGGACACAGCTGGAACGGCACACTAAAATGACACCGCCGACCGCGACTGCTGCTGGAATTTTCCAGCACGACCGCAGTGTAAAGAGCAGCGCTGACCGTGTTTGAGCGTCCTCTCCTCCATGTTGGCCTTCTCTTCATCTGAGAAACCCAGGAAACTGAGGATGCAGTCCTGGAATGGAGGCACTTTGAATTCTGTACGAAACTCCTCCTCCCCTGCGTGAAATGATCTGGAAGGATGGAGTTGTGGGGAAAATAAAAAAAGATTGTTGTTAACAAATTTGATGCATTGAATTAGAATGGCTGAATGGAAATTTCCTCAATATCGCAAAAAGGGTTTTACACTGGCTTTAAGGGAGTAATGTTTTTGCCACTACTGAAATTATGTGATAAATAGTGATAGAAATTAATTTGTCTAATGAATAACGGTATAGAGACATTTGTCTGTACGACCACCCAGAAATGCCAAATATGTTGTTGCTCCCATAAGTGTCCCTTGTACTAGTATCACCATTTGCTGGTGCTTTACAATATTGCAGAATGAATTTCTTTGTTTTCATATCCAGACAACATTAAATATAACCAACATTAGCTGACATCAAAGAACAATAACAAATTGCCTAAACAATTCAATACTTTCCATTTTCCTTTCCATTTTTCTGGTGGGTGCAATTTTTAACATTCAGGAAGCCTATTTATTCACTTCAACGCAGCTGATGGAATAACACCAAAACTGAATTTTATTTTTGCGATATTTCAAAAGTTTGCTTGACAGTCGGATGGAAACATGGCTAATGGCACCACAAGAAAGGCAGGACATAATGGGAGGAAGGGGAGCAAAAGCGGGATCTCCATTACAAGTGAATGGGAGTATTGTGGCAGAATTATTTCTTCTTAACGATTTAATTCATAAAAGGCCATCTCAATGAGAGAAATAATTATATTTAACGTAAGAGACATTATGTACATCAAATATAAAGCTCATGACGTTGGTGGTATCAACATCAACATAAAAGAAAGATCTTTTTGAACACGTCAACGATTCAATATATTCAATTATATTCTATTAAATTAAATTTATTCCGTGCCATGAGGAGAAACACAGTCAACTTATTCGACAAGAGAAATCATGTGGTAATCAATATTATTATCAATAAATTAGCATTGCATAAACTAAGAATACTTAGATGGTGCGCCTATGACCCAGATTTTAAGCCTAATCAATTGGACTCTAGATTTAAAAACTGGATAGCCAAAGGAATAACAACATTTTACTCAATAACAGATAAGGGACAATTAAAGGATTTCCAAACTTTAAAAGAAAAATATGCTCTGGAAAAACAAGACTTTTATAGGTATCTACAATTACGTCATTATTTTGACCAAGTTATTAAAGAATACCCACTAGATATGGATGACCCAGTGCTGAAAGAAATTTTAGGAGCCTATCTATCAAAGTTAAACAGAGGTATTATATCTAGACTGTATAAGGGCTTCATGACAAAAAAATCTCATTCCACAGAGTATGTTAAAAATAAATGGGAAAAGGAAGGTAACTTGGAGATTTCGAAGGAGGAATGGTACAACTATTGCATCTTTCAATGGAAATGCACCAATTCGCATACATGGAGAGAATTTGGATGGAAGTGTCTAATTAGATTTTTTATTACCCCAAAGCAGAAAGCACACTTTACAGGAGAGGATTCAAGGTGCTGGAGAATGTGTGGGAGCCGGGATGCAAATCACTGGCATATATTCTGGGAATGTCCAGTACTAAGACATTTCTGGTTAGAGATACACAAAACATTGGAAGGCATATTTAATGTGAAAATACCCTTCCAGTTCTGCATTTTTATTTTAGGGAAAGCTGACTTTCACCGAGGGCACTTCAACGAATATTTATTTGGCGTTCTGATATCTGTTTGTAAAAAAACCATCACTAGGCGCTGGCTGCTTCCTGACTCCCCCACAATAGAGGAATGGATAGATATAGTTAATGAAGTATACATAATGGAAAAAATTACTTTTTCACTCCGCCTACAAATGAACAGATTTATTAAGTTATGGTCAAAATGGGTCTCTTATGTACAACAGTCACGGCCAGACTTTGTGGAGTTAACAAATTGATGGATTTTGCTTTTGTTGTGGTGGTTTTTTGTGATTTTTTATAATCTGATACACAGCTCTACTGTCTAAGGAAAAGGTGGCTTGGTCTCCTAACCAATCTAGATAACTTATTGGATTGTCTCCCAACATACTAATGTATATTTCTGCTACATCCCTTTTTTCAGAATGTAAATAGTTATTAAAATTTTATAGGATGCATATTGTTTAAGAAAAAGGATAATGAGAAGGGAAGGGTATCAAGTCATGCTGTGCATTTGTTGTATATTTGATACTCTCTGTAACTGCAAGGGAAAGCAACTCTGTAATGTTCTCAACTATCCTATAAATAAAGAATTGAAAAAAAAAAAAAAATTAGCATTGCATATGGGCAAGGAACCTGTATGAGTTTTCTCTGGAGCCTCACAACATACATTTTACACTTTCAGCAAGGGGATAAATTGACCAGCTGCTAGAATGTGAAAATCTCCCATTACTTCCCACCGCCAAAAAAATAAATAAATAAATAATAATAATAATATTAAGAATCACAGCAGAACCACTGTGAAAGTGGCTGTATTTCTGAAAAAACACAGCACTAAATGCAATGGCAGAACAAAACCACTTTTTTGACGTTCGGTTGCAATTGCAATGTCGGATGATGTTGCAATGTTTGCTTTGCTGTAAAACATGAACTCCGATGTATCACTCACTCAGTGCATGTGGAGTGTAAAAAAGCGGAGGATAATAACGGGGAGCAATCAGAGTCTACAGAAAATCCATAATCATGGCAACAAAAAAAAACCCAAAAAAAACAGATTGCAGGTGCACCTCCTCACATAACCTTTTTCTGGTTGGGTGCTCAGCCAAACACTACAAACTGGCTTCCATCAAATCCATGAAAAAGGAAGGGAATTGCAGCACTAAAACCTAAAATAGTACTAGAGTTAATACAAAATTTGTATTTTTTTTTTCACAAGCAAAATAAGGCGTGTCCTCTTATGAAGGCTTATATGGCACAACATGTTTGTTTGATGATGGCCATTAGTAAAAAATATGGTACAACTGGGGTTGAAGGACCATTCCAAAATTAAATAAAAAGGAAACTAAAGAAGTCAACCGCTCCAAACGTGGTGTGAACGTGACTTTGGACTTACACGTCATCCCTCCTCTCCCACGACTTGTGGATCCATGACGGGGTGAGGATGGGCGTCCCCATGCAGACCGCCAGCTGAGAGGATGAAGGCAAAAAGACACCCGGAGAGATAAAGAGAGGGAAAAAAACAAGAAAATGAGAAAGGGGGCAAAAAAAACAAAACACAGAAGGGGTGAGAGAGAGACAGACATACTAACAGGCGGGGGGTGTTTTAACGATGTACAATTTTCTAACTAAAGACATTCAAATAGTTTCGCTGTCGACGCTCAGCATAACAATCTCCCTAGTCTGTTTCCATTACTCCTGGCCGCTCTGTGACTCGGAATCACAACAACAAGGCAGGTATAAACAGTTTCCACTTTGGGCGAAATGCAAAAAAATAAAAAAATAAAAGTCAGTCTCGTCAGTTAAAGCAGCTGCTATTCTTGTTTTTTTGCCGTTTTCTTTTTTTTTTTTTTTTTTTACCAAGCATCACACTTTCAAATGGAAAACAGCCACGACTGTCTGTCACGAAGCCAACAACTTTTTAATGTTTTTTTTTCTTCTTCTGCTGAAGCAAAATACTCCCTCCGCAAGACTTGGGAGGAGGTAAAGAGGTGGTGGTGAGGTGAAGAAAAGTGTTGGGAGCAACTGACAGCAAGGAGAAGGCAGAAAAAAAAGCAAACAGAAAATTATTGCCTGAGATGATAGGGGGAACCATGGCTCCAGTCGTCTGTTCAGCCATGCAGAGAGAATCCAAGAGGATGACGAGAAGCAGTCTATTCATTCATCCATCCTATCTACTCCTATGGAAAAGCCATGTACTGGGCTCGGTTTAAAAAGGATCCAACTGGGAAATTAAACTACCACTTTCTGACATCAGAGCAAGCCGAGTTGGGAGGAACTCGAGATGTTCTTACACTCATTCGGTTTCTTCAACCAGAGAAGTTTACACTCCGAGGAAGAGTGGTGCGTAATAATAATCTAGAACAGTGCTAAAAAAAAAAAAAAATCAATGTTTTTTGTACATCACAGGGAACAGATTTGAGGCATGACATAAAAAGAGTGCCCCTATAGTTGTTTTGCAGTAATGGTTGTTTGAGGAGCGCTCCACATCCATTTCGTCTCCGTATCCATCTCTGTTTTCAGTTCCAGTGCACATCTCGGCACTAACGCTGCAGATTTTGATATATTGCCAAGATCCCGAGCAGTGGTGGCAATGTTCTGTGCTGTGGGGGCCCACCGCCGCTGAGTGAATACGGGAAGAAAACTACACACGGCACAGAAACAAACACATTTAAGTTCTTATTTTCTGCTCTTTCTACCGCTGTCAATAGTAAACCGCTGTTGCCGTTTTTAGATCTCGACCATTTTAGTGAGAAAGGTTTTGAAAAGAAGAAATAACATGAAAGTTTAGTGATGTCTGTGGGGAAACTGGACTGTTGCATCGGCAAATAGTAAAAGGATATAGCAAAGACACATAGCAAGAATATAGCAAATGGGGAGTATATAAACATACGCAAGCAATAATTTCAACACTAGAACTTGTTAAATACAATGTAAGATAACAGCAGTAGAACCTACTGAGGAAGGGAAAGAATGAAATACACTACAAAGCTATATGCTACCACACAATATGAAAACTTACATAGATATATGCAGCACAAAACTGGACTCTATATATCATGAGTTACATCATACTTGCATCATTATTATTATCATTATTCCTTGGGGTAAAGGTGTGTGTGAATGACTGAATACTGCTGTACTACATGTTCTGTGATATGAGACGAAACAGAAAGAGATCACAATGTCAGCGGAAACTCTTGGGGTGCGCGTACAGACCTTGTATTTCTCTCCATGGGTCGAGTAGGCGATGAGATGCGTGACCTTGGTGCTGAAGTCTTTCCGGATGGTCCCGCCCATGTGATGAACCAGATTCACCAAGTTCTTCTGCGGGGAGCAACGAAGCAGACCGAGGACGTAGTTCAAAGACGACTTAAACGTTGAGGTCAAATCCAAATTAATGAATTAAGTATGTTACACCAGTTACACCATGTTACACCAGTGGTTCTCTATCCCGGTCATTGGGACCATGAGTACTAATTTTCTGCCCCTTAAATGGATTCGCCCTGCATCCAAAGTTGTGAATCGGGCCTCCAGATTAAATGGAATGAAAACCAGCAGGGGGTTTGGTTTCTGACAACTGCCATTGGGAACCATTGTGATATGCAGTGCCGGGTGGTAACACATTACAGTAATAATGTTACTTTACACAGTAACAAGTGGTGTAAAAGATTTCCTGACTTACTGAAGATGAATTTCACGAAATTCACGAAATGCGTGCTTTGTATCACAAAATGGATTTTGTGGCACCAAATACAGGGTAACATTAGGCTCCCATGTGCATTTCGTGGACAAAATCAAACAAGATGTTTTTGGATTTTGTGTAACTAAAATTAATTTCATGGCACAAAATGGATTTTGTGGATGAAATTCAGGGGGTAACATTTGGTGCCCCATAAAACAGATCCTTCTTTCAAAAAGGCCTGAGGTTAGGTATAGCCCAACAAGTGTATGGTAGCCAAAAACTGCAGCAATCCCATCCGTGATGTCCATCTGTGCGTTCTTAGTTTCATGAAGCTTAGTGGGTTAAGCGAGCCGACTTTGGGCTTTACCCTGGACTTTCAATCTCACGACGGTGTCTCGCTTTTAAGCGGTGTACATCGCCATAGTAACTGTGGCTGCTATCAGATCCAAACATATAAAAAGGCCAACCTCTTCACCAACCAAAACTCTTCACAAGGTGACTGTGTTTAGGGAAGGTCAAAACCCTTTTGCTTTCCCTGATGATTTATTAGATCAGAGATGTCTGGTTTGCTGCTGCCACTGCCAGGGACAAAGCCAGACTGCAGCGTCCAGTCAGAAGAGAAGGTGATTGGCTGTGACCTGCCGCCGCTTCAGGTCCTGTACGCCTCTAGGATCAGGAAGTGTGCTGGAAGGATCATGACTGACCCTTCTCACCCTGGACACTGTTTGAACCTCTCCCCTCTGGCAGGAGGGGTCAAGACCAAAACCTCCCGGCACTTGAACAGCTTCTTCCCCATGGCAGTGGGGCTGTGTCTGTCTATTTCTTAATGTACCAAAGTCACCGAGTCAAATTCCTTGTATGTGCGAATGTACTTGGCCAATAAATTTGATTCTGATTCTGATATAGATTCTCTGCAGGGGGTATAACCTACCTTTGCTCACTTCTAGAGCCCTACATTGTTAATGCGACTCCTCAAAGCCATGCCATCACTGTGCCGCCGACTATGTATTGCCCTGCAGTTGTTTTTTTTGCTACCGGCACACATCTGTATGCCATTGGCGATGTGGAGAACCTCACAGCCATTAGCGAGGTGGTTCTCATTCTCAGAGAGCTACTCAATGTGCTTGTAGCATTTCCAGGTCATTTGCCCATTCAGACTGTAAAAGAAGGCTTCTATCAAAGAGGTAGCTTACATTAGGTAGCTTACATTAGCTGACTATACTTATCAATAATGCATGAAATTTACTGCTGCATTGTAAATGCGTTGAAATTCTTTCATTGGATTCCAGATGGTGATTGGTGCAATAGATTGCATCCGTATTCCCATCGCCACAGCCCTGAGGGAATATGAGGCCGAGTTTGTGAATAAAATAATCTTTTCACAGCCTCAATGTGCAGGTCCTCATTGGATGCTCAACATTTTGTATTGATTTGTAACTCATTTGTACATTACTTGCAGTGACACATGCAATGATAGAGCAGAGCATACACCGTAGCCATAGTTTGGTTGCTGAAGTAAAGATTTAGCACATGGAGAGTTTTGAAATAGAATTTTTCATACGCAGCAGAGACTTTGGCAGAGGCCTTTCTGTCTACTCATCTTTCTACCTACCATTAATAAGGACCGGGGTGGGGGGTACCTTGTATTCCCCAATGCCATCTTGTGAAATTGCTGTTATTGCTCAAATCTTTTCATTATAATAGTGTGTCCTTGAGAGAAAAACACTGCCCTGGATCTGCCCATGTTGCACATGACATGGCATAACTACCATAACGACCTCCGTGAGACCAGTTATCCAGGATTGCCATCGTTTGGTTTTGGGTAGACACTATCCTACAAACGCAAAGATACCTAGACTACGTTGAACCTGGATCACAACCTGCGTTATTTCAAACTACTAGTTACTCACCACTTCCTCTTTGTTCCTGAAGCCGGTGAAACAAAGCGACAGGTTGAGCATGGTCGTTGAGTAGAGGGGACGGCAGCAGAACGGCAGGGGCTGTGGAAAGCGAGCAAAAATCAGGGATGCTATAAATTATAACAAAAAAAATTGTATAACAAAAAACCTTTAAAATAACAACTTCAACAACACGTTTGATGCAGGCTTACTCAGGTTGCTGAGGCTTTTCTTGCTTACAGACAGTAAGGAAAAAAGAAAAAAAAAAAGATAACAACAAAAACAGCTATACTGTGTAGGCCACAGGGTGTAATACAAATAAATGCTTAGGCTAGATAAATGGTTGATATGGATGAAAAACTGCAAAATGGCTTAACATAGTTTCCGCTGTTATCAAGAGCTATTCATCTTTATGGTGCTCTACAATGCAGTCTAAGTGTGTGTGTGTGTTGTATTCAGCTGATAAATGTGCACAGCTACATGTCTTGTTGATAGCAGCCACAGCATGGGCATATTGCTCATGTAAGACATTAGCGTCCGATCCGAAGCCTCTGTCAGACAGACGGCACAGCAGGCAGAGAGGCAGGTCTTGTTCATCATCATGTGTTCAGACAGTTATGCATTTGTTTTTGCATCCTGGGTTTCTGAAACCGTGAGTTCATCCCAGGCCTCCTCCTCACATGACAAACAGACCACATTTGCCTGAGCCCCGAATCTCAAGAGTGAGACGATACATTTTTAATTTGGAGCCCAGGCTGAAAGGGATCGTACTTTGCAAAGATCAGGGCTGCGTTCAAAGTGGGGAAACTCTTTCAAATATTTCCATGTAAAATTGCCACTCTGGAAGGAAACTCTTTATGTAGTCTTACTGGTTACCACAATGCTAAAGAAACAGAGAAATTATGGTACTATCAGTCTATCATAAAATAAACAAACACAATGTCCACATAGCTGCTGAATGAGTCCTGAAACCTTTTGAGAGACGTTTTTAAAGCTACCTGTGAATTGGATTTAAAACCAATCAAACCAAAATAAAGATACAAGAAACATTTTTTCTCAATTGGCAGTATAAGAAAAAGGACACTGTGTCCCTAAAGATTAATTTCCTAAAGTCCAACTGTGTTTAATAAAGCAGGTGCAATGAAAACACAATGTGTACAGCTTATTTTATTAACCGTGTTCTCTAAATATCACTGAATATAAAAGCAACCTGTTCTAACTGTTTTTAAATTGAGGCCTTAAATTGAGATAATTTAAGACTCTCATCCAGGGATCCAGCTTCATGTAAAGATTTTACCACGGGGAGAGACCCAACAGAACCAACGGAAACATGCCCGCGACCCACTTCGGTCCCCAAACAATGCCTTAAGAACCGCTGTTATAGGAATGTTCCCCCGAATCCATGACTTACCTCCTCCTTGGTGGCGCAGTGCAGCACCACAGGAGGCCCGACGATGCGGTTGTCCCGTTTGTAGAGGTAGCTGTAGTCGGGAGAATCAAAGTCGGTGAGGACGAACACCGTCTCGAACTCCGTGTTCTCTCCGTCTCCAAACTCCTGGACGCTGTTGGTCATTATGCACGGGGTGCTGATGTCCTGAACGAGGAGAATAATCACAACGGGGAGTCATGGAGTAGAAATGAAGAACAAACTAAGGCAAAACCTACTCACACACGTGCAATAAATAGATGACAAAAATCACTGTGTGAATGAAAGGGTTATTAGCATTGTTAATAGGGTTATTAAAAACAAGGACATTTTATTAGGTGAAGCAAATTAATTAATGTGTAAAAAAATTCTCATGAGAAAAGAAATCCAACATTTTGAACATTTTCAATACCTTGAATATCAATAATGATACCAAATGTTTGGTACCGATAACATTTTAGATAGCCAAGCCTAATTACTCATTGAAAACCAATGTGGAGTGGAAGGTAGCAGCATTAGCACCCCGACTGATTTTAATATTATTTGATATATATTTGCCTTGTGAAAGAAAATCAACAGAAAAAAAAAAAATTGGTAGCGCCGTAGAGTGTGTTCCTGTTGATGGCCTCAACAGACAGTGATTCTCTGAGTCGGCTCCACTCACATGAAAAGAATGATCTACACACACACACGCACATGCACACGCACACGCACGCTTAGGGACTGGGCGGTCGAAGAGAGCTTGAGCGGTTAACGCTCGTATGGCGAACCTCTCTAGAGCTGCAAACCGGCTGTCGACAGGAACTGCCGAGGAGTTTAAGAACAGCCTGCTCAACATGACTTCTCTTGAGAAGTCATGTTGAGTGCAACTGGCCTTGCCGTTATCCATCGCCCCCTTGGAACTGTAATATTTGATATCTAAAATAAAATCTTTGCTAGCATATATTTATTGATTGATATGTAAAACGAAAGTAGGAAGGAGCACCTTTTAGATATCTCAGCACTATTTCATGACTAGTTAATCAGGGGAACTATCATGATTTTAATTGCAACTAGTGAAAAAATACATCTTATTAGATATCTATAAGTATATTTTTTACTAGTAAAAATTACTAGTAAGTTTTTTTTTTGTTTTTTTTACATCAAAATAACCATTTTTTATATAATAAACCAATTTTATTGATATCTTAAACTCACATTTTTACTAGTCTTAATGCAAATATTGATATGACAGTATTGCGGCGAGTAAAAATGTATCGATATCTTTTTATAGTTTTTTCACAGGACATAAGTGATTCCCACATATCTTTAACATTTGAACTAGTTAACACATAGTTGATGTTGGATTAACATTTTAACTAGTTGGAACTGTGTAAGGGCAACATTGTTGATATCAAGAACTGCATTCCTTGTACATTCCTTGTCCTTGTACCTCCACCAGAACAACCTCTTGGATCCCCACCAGTCTGGGTTCAAAGTGGGTCACTCGACCGAGACTGCCCTCCTGGCAGTGACAGAGTCGCTCCATGCCGCTAGAGCAAACTCTCTCTCCTCTGTCCTGATACTCCTGGACCTGTCTGCAGCGTTTGACACGGTGAACCACCAGATCCTCCTCTCCACCCTTGAGGGGATGGGTGTCTCAGGCTCTGCACTCTCCATGTTTGCATCCTACCTGACGGATCGCTCCTACCAGGTGACGCTGAGAGGGTCTGTGTCAGAGCCACACAGGCTGACTACTGGGGTTCCGCAAGGCTCGGTTCTGGGTCCTCTTCTTTTTTCCCCTCTACACAACATGTCTTGGTTCTGTTATACACTCCCATGACTTTTCCTACCACTGCTATGCAGATGACACCCAGCTGATCCTGTCATTTCCCCTCCCCCCTCCACAAGTGGAGGCACGCATTGTTGCGTGCCTGGCAGACATCTCGGAGTGGATGTCGATGCACCACCTGAAGCTCAACCTGGACAAGGCTGAGCTGGTGTTCCTCCCGGGGATGGGCTGTCCGCACCGAGACCTGGCCATCACCATTGATAATGCTGTGGTGACGTCAACTCGGACTGCGAGGAATCTGGGTGTGACCCAGGACGACCAACTGTTGTTCTCGGCAAACATCGCATCAGTGACACGCTCCTGCAGATTCCTCCTCTACAACATCAGGAGGATTCGCCCCTTCCTCACTGACAAGGCAGCGCAGGTGCTCATCCAGGCTCTTGTCATCTCCCGCCTAGGACTACTGCAACTCCCTCCTTGCTGGTGCCCCGGCGTCTGCCATCAGACCTCTGGAGCTTGTTCAGAAAGCTGCAGCTCGTCTGGTGTTCAACCGCCCCAAGTTCTCCCATACAACTACCCTTCTCCGTTCTCTACACTGGCTCCCTGTAGCAGCTCGCATCCAGTTCAAGACCCTGGTGATAGCCTATAGGGCAGTTAAAGGAATAGCTCCTTCTTACCTCCAGGCTATGGTCAAGCCTTACACCCCCGCCCGACCACTTCACTCTGCTGCCTCGAGGCGACTGGTTGCCTCGTCGCTCAGAGGCCCCTACGGCCGATCTACACGGTCACGGCTTTTCTGTTCTGGCCCCGCAGTGGTGGAATGAACTCCCCACTGATGTCAGGACAGCTGAGTCGCTGCCCATCTTTCGCCGCAGTCTGAAAACCCACCTTTTCAAGAAACACTATCCTGACCCTTCCTCTTAGCCTTGCCTATTTGTCGTCAATTATTTGTCTGAGCTCTTGTTTATTTGATACACTTATTTGTCTTAGCTCTTTGTGGCAGATGGGAGGAGGGTGGGGTGAGGCTTAACTTGGATCCAGGGGAGAGTTGAGTCGGTGGACTGACTCTACACTGGATCCAAGTTAAGCCTCACCCCACCCTCCTCCCATCTGCCACACTCTTGTTTATTTGATTCACTTATTTTTCTTAGCTCTTGTTTATTTGATTTTCTTATTTGTTTAAGAAAAAGTAGGTAGCTAACTTATTGCACTTTTACCTTAGCACTAGTTATGCTCCTAGTTGCTTGTTTAGGAAGGAAATGCACTTACTATTTCTGGTGACTAGTAGTTTTCTTGCCTACCTATGTTGAATGCACTTATTGTAAGTCGCTTTGGATAAAAGCTAAATGACTGTAATGTAATGTATTCTTACTAGTTGAATGGTTGTTTCAACTAATTTTAACTCGTTTACGATATCTACTAGCCCTCAAACATTTTTATTTCAATCATAATTAAAATATGTTGAGGATATGTAGACGTAGGGCTGTTACTAGTAAAAAGTGAATTACTGATATGTAATTTTTATTAGCACGGCTTGCCATACCTTTTCACCCTGTCGTGCAAAATAAGTCTGGAAAAACACTCCAGTATACAATCACTCACTCTCATACATAAACGCAATGATATACTCTCTCTCCCCAACACACACACACACACACACACACACACACACACACACACACACACACACACACACACACACACACACACACACACACACACACACACACACACACACACACACACACACACACACACACACACACACACACACACACACACACACACACACACACACACACACGCTCAATGCTGCATGAAATAATCAGTGCCGCCCTCTCAGATGAGCGAGAGCGTTACTCTGAATCAGAGTGGAGTTGTTTGAATCAATGACAGAAATTAAGGGCAGAAATTAAATCACAAACTAACTGCCAGACTGCGTACAGGCGGGGCTGGCCCGAGCTGACAGGGGTGAAATTACGCATGCTACCTGTAAACCTTTCATTAAACAAATTACCTCGGGAAAATGAGTTCCACTAGGTGACAGAGGACAAAAGGCAAACACACCGGAGAGGCATCGGCGGTGTCACACTCACACTCTCTCTCACACTCTCTCTCACACACTCTCACACACACTCTCACACACACTCTCACACACACTCTCACACTCACATACACACACACAGAGTTAGGATCCATATCATTTTAAAACACCTGTGTGTTAATGGGAGGCGACACTCAAAAATCAAAGCTTCTTAGGCGCCGTCAGACCTCGCTATTTCAGATTTCAAGGCGATGCAATCGACCCTGTGTAAATCAAATTTCGTGGGACTGCTTTCAACTGTAACTTCTATAACAAGGGCTGGTAATCGGCACAATCAAAAAGGGGCCTGCAGCTGAGTGACTTCAATACTGCAGCTCGGCCTTTTCTCGGAGGTCTGACCGCAGGGCACCGGCATTGACATTTGAGTGCAAATCTCCTCCAGAGAGCAATCTGCATATTAAGTGTTACATTATTTATAATCAGGTATTGTGACATTAATTCACCCACCAATAAATTCACCATCAGCGGATTGGCCATGCACAGAGCGATTGGGTGGGTGTGCAATAGTACCCAGTGTGGATTAAGATGCATGCAAAACTTCCAAGGTCCCATCAAAGAATCAGTCAGTCATACAGAAAAGCATTACTGTACCATATTGACTATAGATTTTATCATCAATTTCTCCTCGGTGCCTGGCTCGCCTCCTCTTATCTTTACCACCGGTACCTCCATTATTCTGATGGCCTGTAAAAACCAAGCAGCAGGAACTGGATGTCAAACACTGGGACTGGGAGAGGAGGAGGAGGAGGAGGGAGAGCAAGATGGCAATGAAACATGGAGTCAGAGAGAAATTCTTACAAATTAACCCGACAGGACCACGGAGCAGAGGATGGATGGGAGGAGGGATGCAGGGAGGAGGGATGCAGGGAGGAGGGATGCAGGGAGGAGGAGGAGGCTGGGAGAAAGGGAGGGGGCGGGGTCCGCGTCCTTGCAACGCCTAAAGGCATTGACTTCAAACAAATATCTATCGCCAGAGGGGGTGGGCTGGGGAGGAGAACATTCTGGTAAAAAAAAAAAAAAAAAAAAAAAAGGAATATAAAAGTTCAAAGCCCTCAGGTGGGAGAAGCAGAAGAGGGACGGTAGAGAGAATAGAAAAAGATGGGGAGGTGGAGAGATGGGGGGGTGGCTCTTTTCTTTTTTTGTGGATTGACTGAGCGACGACGGCGGGTGGTCAGGCAGGCAATTGTGAACGCTCTGATGGAGCTGTCGGCAGATGTCTTTGGATGTGGTTGCACTGCAGATTGGCAGGGAGAAATAGATGATTTAAGCAGGGAGCCTTCAGAAGTGACGGGGCTCAGGAGAGCTGGGTAGGAAGTCATCCTAGCAGTCTGCCGACGTGCCTCCAAATCACCTTCACGTGGCACTACTCAAAGACACAAAAATTTGCCTTGTGCGCAAGCGTGTATATATATATACACACATACACACACACTTACACACAGGTAGACCCATGGACAGACAAGTCCAGGGTTTTCTATATATTGAGTATACTTCGAATTCTTTCAAATTTGTTTCAAATTTTGCCTCTCTATTCGGTTTGTGTTGGCATAGACCGCAAACTAGTGTTGGCAAAATAAAAAGGTTTAATATAAGTAAAGTCAAAGTTAAATAAACTTGTTAACATCATTGACATCACGATGCCCACAAACTTCACCAATGGGTGTCACACATCATCGATGGACGTTAGCATCATCCATCAGGCCAAGCCTAGTGGAGCCTGCAGGAAAAGCCAGCCCCATATTGCCTTATATAGTCATAAAGCATGCTCTCGTGTAGCCTGGAGCCATTGTCATTTCAACAACATAACCTCTTGAATGCACTGAAATTCATGTAGACACCATCGTAAAGGTGCAAAGAAAAATCACTATATGGGCAAACATGAGGAGAAATACAATTTTTTGCTATTGCGATTATAACTTCTTGTAGACAAAAAAAAAGAAAAAAGAAAGTGGGCCCTGATCGCACTGACTAATGTTGAGTTGAGGTGGGTGGAGTTTCAAGATGTCCTGCATTCAGTCAGTAGAGGGCAATAGAGGGACTGTCTCTCCCAGGACTTTTATATTGGCTTCAAAACACAAGACAACTTTTGGCACAGCCACAATTAATTATGGTTGTTGTAGTTGACTAACAAGCTGCATTAAGTCAGTTCTGTTGAAAGATGCACAAAACTGATGTCCAAACCAGGCGTTTCACATAAAGTGAACCAGGCGTTCACTTTAAAAAAAAGAAAAGAAAAAAAAAAGATGTATTGTTGTCAAGCCCTGCAAGCATGTTAATGAAATACACTGATAATAATTCATTGTGTCTGGCATGACATGGTATTGGTCAATGATGGACTTGATGTTTTTTTTATGACTTTTCAGTCATAAACATGCAATAAACAATATAACAAACTATCCTGCTGACTCCTGAAACATCGCTGACATCACAACCTCAAATCTCGCGAGAACTCGCTCAATCCAACATGGATCAATATATATTAACGTGCACATTAATACCAGAGAGGAGGACTGAATGTCAGTAGGGACGAGGGAGTATAGGGGATATACCAAAGCTGAGAAAGGATACAATTACAAATCATTCCATCTTCACGCTTCGTCTACAATTTTTCAACAGTGCTCTTTTGGTGTATTTTATGGCAACATCTCCTATTTTCAAAACGCAGAGCTGCTACACCACATCCATACAGGTTGGCAGGTCTGGAAATGCCATTGAAATGCAGCCAAAATATAACCTACATAGACACACACAATTGATAAAAAAAAAACATTGAGTCCATCAATACTTGAATAGACAGAAGAGAAGAATCAAGAACATTTCACACACGGCACTCCACCTCCACCGAAGTAACCTGCCAGACTGTGGGAAACGCCGAGGCCTGGCAGGCAGGAAATCGCCTTTTTCTGTTTCATCTCCTCGAGGCGAAGTTGAGCCCTCTAGCCCACTAAATTGAGCTAGAATGGAGTTGTGACATTTTGCTCTCTTGCAAATCTTTCCCTTTCAAAGCCACAGTAGAGGAGTGGAACAAGAGCAGGGGAGGGGGGGTCGTCTGGGGACAAATAAGCTTGGACTGGTACTTAGCAGCTGTCCACCCCCTTTGTGCACCTTTAAGTCAGTGGGAGTATGAGCCCAGACAGTTGGGTGAGACGAGCTGCTGGTGTCCTGCCCAGCGGACTTCCAAAGAAATTGTCAGTCAGTTCTCTAATAAAAACACTAGAAGAGGGATCCCCAACCTTCTTTGTACTGCGGGTTTCACAATGACAATATTGAGTCCCCCCCACCCCCAAAGAAGCAAAAAATGAAAGCTCTAAAATTAATTAAATTAAAGAAGCAGAAAATTATTGTAAATAGTAAAGTAACAAAACAACAAAAATGATAGAAACGAACATAATATCCTTCTTTCTTTCTCAAAAACTGCAATGACATTTTGTGCCAGGGCGATCAGTTAATTTCACACAGTGCACAATATCAACATTAATATAACTTTTTTATGTGCCACTTCCGCCTCGCCTCACTGTAAACTGGGTTCTCATTGGTTACTGGGTATGGGGTATGATCCCTATACACTACGGGAGTTGTTAGGACCCGGCACATTTCTGGTTGCAAATATCATCATGTTTCATCAACAATCATGTTTGCTATTACAGTTTTTCTCAGTCGCTTTAGTATATTTCCTCAAATCATCCTTAAGATTTACAAAACAGTAAACGCATTTCTCGAAACAATTGGTACAAACAGCACCACACAATGGATTACCTGCAAAAGCCCATAACTTGCTCAAAATCCTTAGTTCATCTCTCAAAAGTAAATCTTTATGTCAATGAACATGTCAGTGCCATCAGAATGACAAGTCCTTGTGTCATTGAGTACAAACAAGATAGTCAAAATGCTCAGCCATGTTGTCAATATAACAGTTACTCTGATGGAAACTATGGTGAAGGTTTTGATAACAATGATTGAAAATGCACAAGGCTGCACTTTTTTGTATAGCATTATTGGCATATGTCAATTTCAAAAGACATATACAACCAATAAGTCATAATTGTCATTTGCCTAAATGTGCTAAAACATTTGCAAATGGTAACAAAGAGAAATGTTCTTTCTGTTGTGCTCAGGTAACAAAATGTTGTGAAGAATTTCACATATTGTTTTGACGACTTCAACTGTCATTGGAGAATTGAGCCAAAGCAACTGACAAAAACTGTAGTGAAAGTCAGGATTCATCAATTCAGGACACATTTACAAAAGTCTAATAGAAATGGTTGACATGCTTGATAGATTATGACAACTGGTTCAACCATTTTGCATGTAATGACTTATTCAATGAACTAGTGCCTAGATGTTTTGGGGGGTGAGACTATTCAACAGAGAACCAATATAATACATTTTGATCAACATGACATAAACTATTGATAATGTAGGAAACAGCAGACAGTTGGACATAACCACTTGCATGAATATGCTAAAGCATTTGCAATTTGTTCAAAAAAAAATGAGAAAATACTTTTATGATGTGCACAAGTGACTAGATGATGTGGAGGTTGAACAAGTAGTTTTGAGAATTTCAATTCTGATCTGAGAAAGTGACCAAAGTGACTGAGAAAAACTGTAACTAGGCAGCTCAGATCGAAAGATTGAAGAATCTTAAATCATCAGATAAACTTTGCTCGATTAACCCTATGATTAGTTGGCTCATGGCCTGCCTAAAAGTATACTGGATATTAAAGAAATCCAGAGAGATTTTTCCCTTCACCTTTGAAATCGCTGCTTTAAAAAAAAAAAAACACTCCATGGAAACCCCTCTAACCGACATCAGGCTGTCGGATCAGCTGATAATCTCTGGCAGGGTGATAATATGAAAGTCATGGAGGAGAGAATGGCTGAGATGTAAACACACCAGCCACAGCCAGCAGCTGTAAAAAAATAAAAATAAAATAAAATCCAAAGACTCTCATTTCTATGCAGAGGCTACAATTTAATGCTCTAGTCTGGGAATGCTCTGCAGGCTGCCAAATATTACACCCAGACCGCTGAATTAGCATGCCTTATCTCCACAGACAGGCAGGTGTGTGCAAGCAATGGAGTGGGGGAGAGTCTAAGTGCAACTAAACTCATTCTCTCGTTCGTGCGCACGCACACGCAGACACACACACACACACACACTCCAATGAGGAAAAAAATACATATTTCTTTTTCAGTATCTCATTGGCTATTCTGGTAACTCTGGTAAGTGTAGCCGAGTGGCTGTTTTACAGCACCAAAATACAGCCTCAATATAAAAAAAAAACTGAAAAGGTTAAACCAAATATTATATGATCCCTTTCCAGATCCCTCACAAGAACAGACGTTGACCTGCATATTAAAGGATAATTACAGCCACAGTGAATGTTGGGTCAAAAATAATTGTACATACCATTATCAGAGAAACAGTTATCGTTGGACTAACATCCCTATTTATAGATTCTTATTTGCCTTCATTCAACTCCAAAACCAAATTTCTCTGACGGCAAACAAAGCTAAAAAACAAAAATGTAAACATTGGAATAGCAGCACAACCCAAAAAAATATCAGTATCAGCTTTCAAAAACCTATGTTGGTCAAACCCTAGTTTCAATGTCCTACTTTTCAAACCTAAAAGGGGCCGTTTTTATCCAGAGCAGTGATGTTGACAACCCGAGATCACAGAGGACTGCTACGTTAATAGAAGGCAATGGACCACAGCGGACCTTCCAGGCTAATAGAGGAATGATGTACCTTCAGTGCTTTGACCAGTGCTCCATTTCTGCCTGCCTTTTCTCCCACCAGAACCACCCTGGTCTCCACTCGGGGCAGCATATCTGTGAGAGCGAGAGAGAGAATGAATTAAAACGTGTGTGTGCGTGTGTGTGTGTGCGTACGTGCGTGCGTGCGTGTGAATGAGGGGGACAGACAGAGATACAAAGACAAATGGGAAAGAGACAGATCAAGAAGCTGCTCGTCTCAAGAGGTAATGTGAAAATGGGTCATACCAAAGAGCAGATCAGGATTTTCTCATTTTGACTGACAGCCTGGGGTAAGAGCCAAGCAATAGTACTGTATCGCTGATTGAGAGGCAGGAGAGAGAAAGGGTTGCAGACAGATTGAGGAGGATGAACAGTAGAAAGTACTGAAAACCAGGTGTCAAATGTGGCAAAGCTTAATTTCGAACCATAGGGGTAGTTGCAGGGTGCTTACTACCTAGTGCTGCTACCTGCCTATTATTGACCCCGTCAGCAATATAAAGTTAACCGTTCTCATCAATTTACAGTCTACTGACAGCAGAGACAGCCAAATATTTCAGACTCAATATAGATTGCGCCACGACAGACCAGCAAATATATAAAATAGGTTTAAAAATAGGTGGGTGGGAATATACAAGCTGAGGACAAGTGTGTGAAGCACTGGTGTGTTTTTCCTGCTTATAGCTATGCCTCTCTATGTGTATCTATAGATCAAGGTGACAAACAGAGGCAAGGGAGGATATAAAAGAAAGAGTGAGGAGGATGGATAGATG
This sequence comes from Hoplostethus atlanticus, assembly GCA_034670405.1. Classification (NCBI taxonomy): domain Eukaryota; kingdom Metazoa; phylum Chordata; class Actinopteri; order Trachichthyiformes; family Trachichthyidae; genus Hoplostethus; species Hoplostethus atlanticus. The sequence goes on from JAXDDX010000090.1 coordinate 1,373,907, forward strand.
GGAGAAAGAAGGGTGAAAAAAGGAATGGGGGGGACTTGATTTTTTTGCACACTTATGGTCTGTGCCTTCAGATTTAGACTCAAGTCGAAGGTGACTTTTGCTGTATCTGCCGCATCTTTTATAAGAGGAGAAGATAATACTTTGGATCTTTAGGGAAAGAGGGAGGCGGAAGGGAAGAAAAGATGGTGACTCTTGCAGGCTAACCTTCGCCGTCCTCGGATGCCAGGCCCAGAAATACATGGTCCTTGGTGGTTTCGGCGATCCTCGAGTCATAGACCGATGAATCCAACAGCAGACTCCGAGCTGTCCCTAAAGTCAGTATGCTGCTGTCAGCCATGACAGGAACCAAAGGAGGCACCAAACTGTCCAAACTATCAAAAGTTAGAGGGAATGAACAGAGAGAGACAAGGAGAGAACACAGCGAGAGGCAGAGAAGAGAAAGAAAGTATAGTAACAGGGAAGAATGGGAGAGGGGTGACAACTGTCAAACTAGTGGCAAGAGAAAGCACTTGGCACGACTTAAAACAGAAATGCTGCCAGTCTGACAAAATCAACTGGAAAGAATGTGATATATTTGTGAACAACGCCAACTTTGGCAAAACTAGGCAACATGGATAAAGTTTAGGCAGCAACTTTGAATCTGCTTGGTTGTTTTCATAAAGGGAAGGCATACAAAAGCCTTTGTTAGACTTAATGCAATCTTTAATCACTGCAGAAATCGTGTCCCTGCAAGTAAATCTCAATGTTGACAGAAAATGGAGCTACATTGTGTCTAAGGCTTTAGGCAAACACACCCCAAGAATGACAGGACACTTATTTCACCAAACAGTTCACACAATTACAGACGATTTGTGGAAATGTATTTCTTAGATGTTTACGAAGTAAACTGTGTTTTTCAATGTTGCCCCTGGATTATTTTGCATACAGTTTGGGCAAGCTTAGTTAAGGATATATCCAATTTTATTTTAACTTTGTTACCTTTACCTAGCCACGGTACCCACCTTAGCTAACCCAACAACCTCGGTTAACTGCTTATAGCGGTGCGTTTCCAACTGCAAAATTAACTCTAATTTGGAGTAAACCAAACTTACCGACTGTTTGGCGTCTGGTAGATAATAGCAAAGCGAAAGGAAATTATAGCTGAGCTAAACTGGATGGTCAACCAGTTCGTTAAGCTGCCCAGCTAATTTAGCTAGCTAACGAGCTAATTCGCTAGCAATACAGACAGGACGGGCGTTCAGTTTCGGTCCAAAACATTCAAAAAAATTCCACAACGCTGGTTCTAAGAGAGTAACCTCTATCCGTCAAAGCTGAAGTCTGACATCAATACATGCTGCATTTCATAGGGTATAATGTTCCAAGTTGTCGAAATCTGTCTGGTTTAGTTTGTTGACAGCTGATTCATTGAAGTCCAGAGAACATGTCAGCCTGCTGCTCGAGCTCAATTCAAAAAGCAAGGCAAACAAGGAGGCCGCGCTCTGATTGGACGAAAGTCACGGAAAGCGCCGTGGCTTCCGCACGGCACGGCCGCTGATTGGTCGGCTCATTCAAATCACGATGCGCACCGTGTGAGCTGCCAGAAACAGTGTAATTCCGGGCGCACATGAACGACCCAACAAAGTGGAACATTTTATGTATTAATTCAGCACATATCATTCAAACAAATACAAAAAAGATTGTATTAACATGTAGAAAAACAATCATTTTACACACAGAGGAGCGTTTATTTAAATAAAATATATAACATATATATATAATGCTCCATAAATATCAAGATTTTTTTTTAACTTTACCATTTCTTATATAATGTCAGCTTTTTAGGCAATATTCTACTTCTATTTCAGACGAGAAAACATGGCTTTTCTTTTACCCATGTACATTCATGCATGTATTATAAAGCTGGCAGTTTTTATGATAGCAGAGTTGCAGGGATGTGATGTCTAGGGGGTGGGGGTCAGGTAAGCCTAGACTTCTTAGTACTCTTTATTTAGCCTAAAGTGTATTTATACTGCTACAATAATGGGTGTTGCATTTCCTCTGTAGAATTGGGTCATTTTGGTCTTAGAATTGGCTATTCTTGCATGCTCACACATCCCATCTATAACAAACCATGTGTGATATTGCTGACCCTAATGAAAAATCATTACAATGTCCCTATATATTCTTATAATAATATATTACTATATATTATATATTGTACCCTTGTTGTGAGGAGGATGAACAGTAGAAAGTACTGAAAACCAGGTGTCAAATGTGGCAAGGCTTAATTATATTATATAGGCTATATTATATTGTACCCTTGTTGTGATTTATGGTATTTTTTAATCTCATGTGGTATATCCTGTAATATCCCTATAAGATGTTATATTTACAGGGGGGGTTTTGTGCTCTTTGTAGAGCATCCTTCAAAAATGTATTACAGGACTACCATAGTCCCTTGTTGCAGCTACTGAGAAAACACACCCTGTTGCATCAATGCAGGTGACTGTTACCCTTCTAAGAACTGGGCGTACCTGCACACCAACCCTATCAATAATAAAATATGTGTGAGACGGTTGGATTTCGACCCTCAAAGTAAAGGAGAGGTAAAGAACACATTTCCATGGGGCTTTTGTTGAAGCAGGGTAAAGCATCGTCTCGGAAAGGCTCTGTGAACCGGCTTGTTTTCCCCCAGCACCGCCAAACAAAAATCTGTTCCAGGGGCAGACATTGATGATGAATTCCTCTCGGGCAGAGAGCAACCTTTCTACCTTAGGTTAGCGCCTCTGATTTCTCTCTCTCACATAAACACACACACACATGCATTAACACACCGCACATTTGTGTTACTACACTTGATTGTATTTGTTCCTTAAACCCTAACCCCAATTCCCAATTTCTATTTTGTCCCTACACTCAAAGACACAATGAAATGAAAAATAACTTTTTAACGTTTTCATTTTCTCTTTTAAAAAAAATAAAATGAAAATAATATTATTTGGGAAAATGGTGTGTTTTTGACGGTTCCTTCATCGTGTACTAGTAGGCATGCATAAAAATTCCAATCACTAATAATTTCCCAGATTTCTGGCCTGACGTTAGAGGATTTTCCTCATCTTTCTATCCTTGTAAAGACATTTGATCCTTAAAAGTATAATAACACACACACAATGATGAAATCAGACAGACACAAAGTGAAAAAAAAGACACACACACACACACACACACACACACACACACACACGCACGCACACACACACACACGCACACATACACACAGCCCCTCTGGGTAGCAGCATCCAGTCTGGAGGACAGAATGATGCGAGATTGACTTCCAGCACTTCCTTTTTTCCCCCTTTATTCTACTTTAACTTCTCTGGAACCTTTAGTATGCTTGTCGCATTCCCGGGGCTGTCGGCCTGCTCCTCCCCTCAGTTCACTGACACACACACACACACACACACACACACATACACACAATCTCAGTCTGCCTTTCTGTATTCAGCCCTCAGGAGGTTCGCTGTGTGGAACAAAGCTTCGTCAAGACCTTATCTTCCTTCTATCCAGCTCCTCTCCACACTTCCTCAAACCTTTACTCACATTTCCAGCTCAGTTCTCCACCCTATGACTCTCAAGTCACCACACACACACACACACACACAAACTCACGCACACACACACACATACAAAAGTAAATAGAGACAGTTTGCTGCCCCTTCTTCAAGAAGTAAGCAGGGTCGGCTACAGATTCAATTCAAGTTCAAGCTTTATCGGCATGAGTGGAAGGGAACTGACATTGCCAAAGCATGTCAGTACCTTACAAAGCAATTAGTACATTACATTTACATTAGAAGTACACATGCAGGGATGTGTGGAGAGTGAACACAACTACACTCACTTTACCCACCTTTAAAGGCTGACATAGAGTCTCATGATGGTAAATTACAGTTTTTCTCAGTCGCTTTGGTCGCTTTCTCAGATCAGAATTGAAATTCTCAAAACTACTTGTTCAACCGCCACATCATCTAGTCACTTGTGCACATCATAAAAGCAGCTTCTCATTCTTTTGAACAAATTGCAAATGCTTTAGCACATTCATGCAAATGATTATGTCCAACTGTCTGCTATTTCCTACATTATCAATAGTTTATGTCATGTTGATCAAAATGTATTATATTGGTTCTCTGTTGAATAGTCTCACCCCCCATCTAGGCATTAGTTCATTGCTTCTGTCATTACATGCAAAATGGTTGAACCAGTTGTCATAATCTGTCAAGCATATCAAGCATGTCAAACATTTACAAAAAAAGTCTAATAGATTTCTATTAGACTTTTTTTGTAAATGTGTCCTGAATTGATGAATCTTGACTTTCACTACAGTTTTTGTCAGTTGCTTTGGCTCAATTCTCCAATGACAGTTGAAGTCGTCAAAACAATATGTGAAATTCTTCACAACATTTTGTTACCTGAGCACAACAGAAAGAGCATTTCTCTTTGTTACCATTTGCAAATGTTTTAGAACATTTAGGCAAATGACTAACAATTATGATTGACAATTTGAACAATTATTGGTTGTAAATGTCTTTTGAAATTGATATATGCCAGACAGAAAAAGTCAATTTTCAATCATTTGCCATAGTTTCCATCAGTACAATGTTATATTGACAACATGAAGAAGATGTTGAATGAGGTCTCTGCTTTTTTCCCATCCCCGCCGACCTTCCTCCACGGACAGCCAGGGAGCAGTGGGCAGCCGCCAACACCAGCGCCCGGGGACCAATTCCAGGTGTACGTCCTCATCTTGGTCAGGGACAGGACAGGATGTTGCATGTTTTTAGATGGGGTTTTTTACAGGAGGAGACCCACGTGAGCACGGGGAGAACATGCAAACTCCACACAGAAAGGCCCGGGAGATAACCCACCTGGGCACCCCAGACTCAACAACGCCCCAGGCGGGAATCGAACCCAGGACCTTCTTGCTGTGAGGCAGCAGTACAAGCACTGCTAAGCATTTTGACTATCTTGTTTGTACTCAATGACACAAGGACTTGTCATTCTGATGGCACTGACATGTTCATTGACGTAAAGATTTACTTTTGAGAGATGAAGGATTTTGAGCAAGTTATGGGCTTTTGCAGGTAATCCATTGTGTGGTGCTGTTTGTACCAATTGTTTCGAGAAATGCGCTTACTGTTTTGTAAATCTTAAGGATGATTCGAGAAATGTACTAAAGCGACTGAGAAAAACTGTAATGGTAAGCATCATAATAACTAGTGTTAAACTGATGTAAAAATGTTTTTACACCATTTAAAATGATGTAAAATTAAAAATATGAAAAAAATATAAATATATGTTTTATTATTGTATTGTTTGTTTTATTTATTTATATATATGATGATTATTGATTGGAGGTCATAGTTTATCTTTCTTTTTATTTATCACAACATCATAAAAGTTTAAAAAAAATTGCAGGTGATAGACTTGGAGAGGTACAAATTGAAGAAATCAAACATAGTTAGTTACAATACGCTGCTATTATCTTTAGAGACAATAAAAGATAGATAGATAGATAGATAGATAGATACATAGATAGATAGATAGATAGATAGATAGATAGATAGATAGATACATAGATAGATAGATAGATAGCTAGATAGATAGATAGATAGATAGATAGATAGATAGATAGATAGATACATACATAGATAGATACATAGATAGATAGATAGATACTTAATTGGTTTAACAGGTTTAAATCAAGTACAAATCAAGTACAAATGAAATCAATCAGTTTTTTTGTAGCGTTCAACAACATTGGGAAAAAAGAGAGAAAAGAGGATAGCTATTGTCTCTACACATTTTGGACATTTAAATAAAAAGATGTAATTCTGTCTCTGTCTCAGGCAGGTCACGATGTTGACACAATCTGCAGGGATGGTGCAATACCCTCCACAGCGCTGTAATTGTGGCTCCGACTCAGCGGCGGGACGCACTTACAGATTCACATCTAAAGCCACGGGTTGTTAGATCATCAGCGAACCAAATCTTAACAAGTAGTGTTATTTTTGTCAGCCTGCCATGATGTTAGCCGCGTCAGTGTTTATATATTTTGCTGTTACCAGTACTGTATAATGGTACTTTATAACGCCAGTTCTCTTTACCCCGCAAACAAAAATTAACGTTGCAATAGGCAAGTATGTAAAAAACTCTAGTGTCAGTATGGTCACTGGAGGGAAATCTTCTTCACGTACAGGCAGGGCTGGACTGGCCATCTGGCAGACCAGGCACTTTCCCGGTGGGCCAACATGCCTTTTGGGCCGACACAACTGTCTTTTTTTTTTTTTTGTCTGACCGGCCCATAAAACAGATTGATCGGCCCATTGTTTATTTTCTTAATTGACACTGGGCTGGCCCAATCACATCTTTATACGGTGGCCCTGAGAGCTCAACGCACTGCAACTTAAGAAAACACATGCAAGTAGACAAAACACAAGCAAATTAAGAAAACTATTTGACAACACACACAACACATTACAGACAACACAACACATTAAGACAACACAACACATTACAGACAACACAACACATTAAGACAACACAACACATTAAGGCCGAATCCCAATTCACCCCTTAGCCCTTCCCCTCCGTTTTGCGCGTTCACGTGTAGGAGTAGGGTGTCCCAATTCTCTTGGGATCGAGGGGTAGGGCTAAGTGCTAGGGCTACATGGCCCTCCAAACGGAGATTTTTCAGGGGCACACTACAAACCGAGGGTTAGGAGAAGTCTCCCAGAATGACCTGCGAATCAACTGGAAGATCATGGCGACCGCTACACTACCATTCAAAGGAAACCACAAATGTAGTATTTTCTTCGTTAATAAAGATTTAAAAAATATTCTAACCGTGGTATTATCTTAGTTTAATGTCGTTTCAATGTATTATAGACCTTTTCTTTATAACAAGCATAACAAAAAATCGCTAGTATGCCGATGTCTCTACCTCGCTAGTTAACGATACAACATTGTTTTAGGCTGATTTGTGCATGACAGTCCCGCATTTTGACATATTTCCCCCCTTTGATGGCATATGACGCCCGAAATATAACTAAAGTCCAGCAGCGAAGTTGCTGCACTTGTTACGGCTCCTCTAACACCAGTGCAGACTACAGAGCACCGCTAACGCTATTCTGTCATGAAGTGGTCCGGTAATGAAGCAGTGGTCTTTTTTATTTGATGACTTGTTTGATCGATTGGTAGCGTGAAACGGATAAGTTGTGAACGAATCGCGAGCGTCCATGCTTTTCTATCTCCATCAGATGAATGGCAAATGTCACTGTGATAATATCATTATTGCCATAGTATTCCATAGATAACAAACTTGTCGCGTCTGTTTACGTAAACGTCATCGATGACGTATCAGGGTCTTGAAGGGTTGTCCCATTTCATAGGGAGAGATTTCAACCACTACCCCTTTGTAACTCTGTTCCGAGGGCCAAGCCGAAGGGCGAGGGGCGCTCGAAAACGAGTCGTAGGGGTGAAAATGAGAAATGGGATTCGGCCTAAGAGAACACAACATATTAAGACAACACAACACATTAAGAGAACACAACACATTACAGACAACACAACACAACACAACACACACACACACACACACACACAGGCGTCCACCATTAGAAAGTTACCAAGTGCTTTACAACCAAGACAAACTGAACAAATGACCTAATCGTTCCAGCCATAGGGATGAAACAAATGGAATGAGCTATTAATTTGTCAGGATACACCTAATGCAGAATTAAATTTATTATCATTGTATTGCAAATTTCCATGAAAAGCCCAGATGTCCAGACAACAGGTGGAGAGGGTTACTTTCATTATGACTTACTTGACGTACTTGTGACTACTGTTGTACTTGCGACTACTGTTATACTGTACTTGCGACTACTGTTGTACTTGCAACTACTGTTATACTGTACTTGTGACTACTGTTATACGTACGACTATTGTATACTTGTATACTTTGTTATACAATTGTATTACAACATGACTGAACCTGCTTCTACATCTGCCCAGGTGAGATTCACAACATTGTTTTGTTCATTTTCTCTGAATTATGTCTGAGACCACCTCAAGTTGCATTTTCATCACTTTCCTCTCTCAGGTGTACATTCAGAGCCCTGAATACATGAGCGCTGTAGAGCTCTGTGGGATGAGCGCTGTTTCCAGCACCAGGTAAAATGACACCACGTTTCATCAAAACCTTATTTCCTTCATTAAAAATCTGCATTTGGTGCGACCGTCTGTGTTTTACTGCCTCCCTCTGAAGATGAGGCTGATGAAACAGTTTCTGGTTCTCCGAAGCGGTGATGCCCGGGAGCTTCTGCCCGGCCACTTCGTACTGGAGGACATGAGCGACTGGCTCACATCCCAGAGGAAACTCACTCCTGAGAAGTGAGTTCACATGCTGTGTCATGTATTGGATGATGTAGGCGTCATGTACTGAATGCTGTCACTTTGAATTAGTGTGATTAGTGCTAGTGTAGTGCATAGACAGGAAAGCTGAGTGGATCTCTGTTTGATTTGAAGGCTCTGGTTTGCAATGTCCGAGGAAGAGAGCGACTTCACTCACTTGGTAAGAGATAGGAGATGAGGGAAGGGAGCAAGGAAAGGTTCTAGTTCATGTTGGTATACTTTCACTGCTACTCCGGTGTGACCTGTTGTGTTCTGTTTGAAGGCATTGTGGGTCAACACAAACCTTGTGATGCGAACCATGGAGCTCCAGGCTGCTAGAGAGTTGAACCTCAGTCCCAATCAGGACATGGCTTCAGGAGACCTCTCCTATCTGTAAGTCTCATACTATACATAATGTATATCATAAATACCACTGTCCCGCTATAGTGGTTTGTTTGTGTCTAATTCCAGTACTGACAAAGTAAAAGCCGAGGTCGTCCAAGGAATGAGGACCATTTCCCGTACAGTGACCTTCCATCCATGCTCTAAGTTGTGCTGTTCAACTGATGTGCTGGTGGACCTGGTGCCAAGGCTGCTGCTGAGCCTGATGCACCAGACGGCTCAAACTCCCACCCATGACAGAGCCTTTATGGCCCTGAGCGACCTGGCTGTCACCATGGTGCTGGAGGTGTTGAGCAAGCTGCCTTCTGCTCTGAAGAGCCCGGACACCCAAGTCCACTACTCCAGAGCCACCGGGATCCGCATGGTCCACTCTGTCCGACGCAGGATTGCTAAACTCAGCAGCATCAAGGAGCTTAACAGCGCTCTGGACTCCTGGAGCCCCAGCCTGATCAGGAGCATCACCGAAGCAGTGACCACCCAGGTCCAGAAGCTGTTTGGGAACCCTCAAGACTCCATCCTGCCCCAAGCCATCTTGAGCTGGCTGTCAGAGAGCAGGGCAAACGCTGAAAAAATCACAGTCCCACCAAAAAAACACCAGGAACTAGTGCTGCACCTTGAAACCATCAGGAAGATAATTGGTCAGACAGTTATCTACGTACATACAGGATGGAAACACTGAGTCTCCTGTTGAGCTAGACAACTGGCCCCTCATTGCTGAGGTGGAGAACATGCTTGCTCAATACAATGTGAAGGTGTCCAAGAGGGTGGAGAAGGTCAACTGGCACCTGGATCCACTAGAGATCCCCAACATGGTGACCCAGATCCACAACAGCCTCCACAGTCTATTTGGCACCAAGCTCAATTTGAAGATGGCCCTTTCTCACAGGGTCCACACGATGACCAGAGCCATCACTCACCATGTAGTCCAGCAGATCCTCACACTGAGGGACACACTCTGTTGTAAGGACACAGTTGAGGAACATGTTAATGAATGTTATGAAGAATCCTGTGACTCCTCTGACTCCTCTGACTCCCCTGACGACTGCCTGGAACACGCTGAGCTCCGGTCTGGTAAGTTATCTATCTGCTGCACAGTGTCTCGTCAACAATTTAGAAGCCTGTTGTTTTATACAGGACATTTACATGATGATGATATGGATTTCCTCTGTTTGGTTTCCAGCCCAGAAGAACAAGCCCAAGAAAAGTGGGATTGCTGGTTTCTTCCACAGGCTGTTCAAATGCTGCTGCTGCTACATCTCCAAGCAGGAAGCGGACGACTGAGGCTTATCGCCTCTCCACATTACACACTACCTCACCTGCAACACATGTGCCAATATTTACTGTACGATTCTGTGATTTTAATGTGATTTTTACTGTGATTTTGTTTTTTTTACTTGAGCAAAATGTACTTTTGTTAGGGGGGATTTGTTTGGGGGGACTGGGAGTGTCTTGGGGAAATTGTGGTATTGATCAACAACCCTATCAACCCCTATCATCACTATAGGGATGTTATAGTGCTTTTAGGAAAGTTATGAAAATGTGATTCATATAGACTTGTGTTGTTGTTATTATATATGCCAGGACGCACTTATACTGTAAATGATCATTGTTGTTTTATGAAAGATAAAACGTTTTGATGTCAAATCAAATGTTGAATAAATTGACATTTGTATGTTATCGTATTTTCTTGATATGTTGTACCGCAATTTCACCCCTAGGTGGCGTTTAGCGAGCTGCAATAAACTTGCCGTTAACATTTTCAAAATAAAAACTGTATTGACAAACATACGTCAACATACATTTCGTAAGTAATACAAATGTACCAAAGTGAATGTAAGGGCTGTATTTAAGGAGGAATGTTGGTAAATATAATAATGCACTTCAGTGGTTAATGTGAATGGGGTGGGTAAATGATTATACCGTACATATAGGCTGCAAACAGAGGCAACATGCCACTAAAGTATGATTGATTAAAGTCTATCAATCATTTAGTGCTGCAAATTGAATGTCAATGGAATATACATCTGGTGCATACATGCGCACACACACACACACACACACACACACACACACACACACAATCAGTAGGCCACATCCTTGTACTATCCTTATGAGCACCTTCCATTGACTACATTCATTCCCTAAGCTATAACTCGAACGCTAAACTAACCTTAACCTTAAGCCTCACCTAAACCCGATCCTAATTCTAACCTTAAGGTAAAAGTCAAGCTAGTTCTCACAAGGAGAAGAACATGCACACACATACAATTCTCTATCTCATTTTCGCTCCCAGATGCAAGCATTACGATGGATTTTATTGAGGCGGGTACTGGCCTAAGATGCAAATTAAATATAATTTTACAAACTATAAACTTGAGAACCACCTTGAGAACAAAATTGGGGCCTAAAAGATATTCATCGTCTAAATTTGCATCTAATAAAACACAGACGAGGCCTAAAAGACAAATGATGCAGTCCCCCTCGCAAATAACGTCACCTTGTTTTGACCTGTAATTGTAGCGCCCCCCTCTGGTCAGTCAGGAAACAGTAACGATCAGTGGTGACATTTCCGCGCGAGACAATTCCTCGTGTTCCACCATGATTCCGGTGTTGGATTCAAAATAAACGGAAATGTTCCGTAAGAATATTATCACGGCCGCGAATCGTGTCGATACTTTCACCTACAAATTTGCGATGAAACGTGAAAAAGGTGATTAAACATCCACCTAGTCAGAATTGGCCCATGAGGGTCAAGCTTCTATAAGCCACTGAGAAAACCTTGACTTAATAAAAGGCCGGCTTTCCTGCACCTGGAGTCTACATGTGGAGGCGCACCCTGGTGAGATATTCACATTCTTCCATCCAAAACAACAACTTTCTCATTTTCAACTGTTTATTTATTCTTGAAAGCCGGACCTTAAGAACGTATTTCATCTCCCAAGGGCCCGCTGTTCAGATACTATTGACTCCCTTGGGGTTTCTCGGGACTCACAAATGATCTAGTCTCTTCTATTCATGCAAGACTTTGCAGACGTGCACAGTTTTATCATATGTCTGCATCATTACATGGATGCAGTTGTACTGTGCAGAGACCAGTTCACATGATATGGAGAGAGACAGCATGTATCGCCCCATTATTTCACCTTCTCCTGCACCGGTCCTTGTGTAGCCTGCAATATTTATTTCGAGCCTTTATTACTTTGTCTTTTATTTCTACTGTAAATGTAATGTGCTATTTACTTTGAGATACAGCGAATTGCTTTGGCAAGACTTGTTTTCTTCCATTCACACCAATAGAAAGCTCATTTGGAATAGAAATGAACTGATATTGAGACTGACGGCAATGCAATTCTGAATTTATTTTGTGGAGTGGAGAATTTCAGTGCATGTCTGCATGTTTGGACACACAGTAGCAGCATCAACTTGCAGAGGAGGCAGCAGACAGCCTTCTGACCTCTGGAAATAAAAAGAGGGCAATCAGCGGAACAGCCCATTTCGATGGAAGTAACCATTAACTGTACTATGAAGGCACTTGGCTCAGACCAAAGTCAAAATTAATATTTCTTACCTGGTGTGACGTTAGAGGATTCTCCCGCCTTCTCCTTGCCCTCTGAGGCCGGTGGCAGGACTACACTACACTTTTTTACAATGCAGATGAAAAATGTGCTTGCATGTATATTTTTTAAACATTTTAATATTTTAATATGCATTAAAAAAACATAAAGTTGTTTTGATTTTTACCAGTTTCTTGAATGCAGACCATTTCCTGTATCCTAATATTATGACATTTGGTGTTATGCACCAAAATACCAGGAGATATTTATTTTCCTTGGGCCTCAAATATAAGACAAATTTCCTCCAGTGTGACATTAATAATTGTCGGCAATAAGACTTCTGGGATGAACTTTTCTCCGACCGTTCCTGGATGCACGCACCTTCTCATCTCAAATAGTGCCAGAAAACATGGTCTGCTGGTCCATGCTTTCTGGAGAGTTGTGGAACTTGTCCAAAACACCCAGGTCCAGATTAAAAAAGATTGCGTTGCTAGAGGATTTTTTGCAGAGTTGCAAGAGTTTTTGTCTTATTCACTAAGAAATTTGTGCAAATCAAGTTGTGGTGCAAACAAGCCCTCTAATAGATCACTGCACAAATAGTCCCCTTCATCACCAACTTCAAGGGCAAATAGCTTCAGCTGTAAGACTAATCCTAAAGGCTGGCACCCTTGCACCTTAATAAAGCACTTTTATGATTGGAGCATTCTCCGATCTGAGATTCTAGGATCGAAAACCCTTTCCTTTACTTGTCTGACTTGCTGGTGACGATGCCGGACTTTTGCAGCAACGATAGTAGCCATTCTGAACGCCCTTTCATAGGTTTAAATTACAGATAATTAGAGCAACAACAACGTCTACATACCAAAAGTCCCAATGGTAGAAATCCATCTATAAATGCTGATGTATGGTATTCTCAGCTGTCGTGAAATCATACCCGAAGACAAATGATGATGATAAATGCGCACGCCTGTTGATGTTGCATAGGTCGACGCCCTGCAACCCAATAAAAGGCGCGCTGACTTAAGAATCAAGTGCACATCGAAAGCACTAAGAGAGAAAGTGAAAAACGTCAAACTCTGAAATAGAAGTGTTGTTGTTGCGAGTGAAAAAAGAAACACAATTTCTAAAAAGAAATGGTTTCACATAAAGTTCAAATTTAAAATGCATATAACTCGAAATAGGCACTGTGTATTAGCCACAAGTGGAAGGCAGGGTCCTGTGACGCTACTCGGTTACGGGACAAAAGGATTAGGGGAATACTAGAAGAGACTGTGTTGTCAAGTGTCCTGTCATCAGCGGAGTTGGACACTGACTTAATTCAAGCAGCATGTCCATCAGATGGTAAGCTCAGACCTTAGGCTATATAATAATGGTGCTGATTTTGACTGTAGCTCTTGACAGGAGCTGTCCAAGCACAGTCAGCAGCCTTTCAGCACACCGATGGCGCGCTCTGTGGTGGAGCGAGTGCATGCACAATGGTAATTATACGATTGCTCCTCAGGGGTCTGCGGATTGGTCAGGGGTGTCATCAGCCGTGTGGTCAGGACATAACCTCTGTTGCCTAGAGACAACTAACTAGTTAGCCGTGAGACCCTGGTTTAATTGAACTTCTATTCAGTGGGTGGAAAAGGTCACTTACCGATGCACTGTGCATCTCCAGCAGCATCCCGGTCAAGGTGCATTCCCACGCTGCTGTTCTGCAACAAGTCGCGGGTCCCTCCTGACCAGTGGAAAACCACATGATGTAGGTTTCGGTTGGTGTCACAGATTAATTGCATGTCTGTGGAGCGTTACTGTTTGCAATTTAAATAAGGAAAGGCTTTTGAAGACGACGCTTTGATGTGTGCAGCCTATGGTGTTTGGCAGGCCAGCAATGGCATGGAAGTCTCTTTTTTTGTTGAATCTGCAGAATATGGGAATTTGATATACTATGGTGCCAGCTTAATGATACCATCCACCACATTTGGGAATGTGCGGCTGATGGATGGATCTGCCGGTCCCCGTCACCTATCACCCTCTGGAAGGCAAAAACAGACAGCATCTGGACAGGTGGAGGGACTGACTGGGTCAGTTGTGGCTCCAGGGTGTCCAGGAGAATTGCCCCAGGTAGTGTAAAATGCATCATGAGCCATTAATTGCTCTCAGATTTCTCGTTACACGCTCGTAGGTCTTCATAATCACTTTGATCAATCAGCTAACCATGTCTTTCCAAAGTTCATAGAATTTCCTATTATGGCCATGAATGTGTGTATATTGTCAGTAGCCCATTTAGGCCTAAAACTGTATCATATATAATTTGTTGTTAACTACTTAAAGTGCCTGAAGAATACAACTTTTGAAATGGAAACCTCTTCAGCGTATCTGCCCTGCTTCCAAACACATAGATTCTGATCGAAGAAGTACCAAAGCACAAATTCACGAATGCCTAAATGTTTGTGGAAACATACGGAAGTCCACTTTCAGATCAGCATGTTTCGTGAACGAGGCCCAATATTTCACGGTGACATTCACTTCCCTAATAGGACGCGTTCAGTCTTTGCATGTTCTTACAGGACAGATCTACTTTTTCCGGGCTCTTCTAACAAAATCTCCTGATGATTACAGTCTTACCGCCGTAAGGAGAGGATGGAGAGAGCGCTTGTCCAGAACCCTCTTGTGTATCCCGCCACAATCTTCAAACAAAAAGTCATTGTTCCTGTTGCTCTTTCCTTCATTCATCAGAAATAGCTTGGCTTTAACGTGACCAGAGTTGTAGATCATTCTCTTGCCCTGCTCCGCAAGAGCCTTTTTCTCAGTAGTCACTGTACCTGAGACTTTGTTCTGCTGTCAGACCTTCAGAAACTGGACCGTAATCTTTTTCTACATCATGAATATTACATGAAATTCTTGCTCTTTAAATGTGATTAAAAGGAAAAATCAGTTGCCTCAATGGGTCGATTGATGACCTCCATCCAATCCATGGATACTCAGGTAGTCTACGGGAAATAACTGGGTGTCTTTAGTTTATAGTTGGGTATCTTTTATCTACACTCTAATGATGAGGTATTCTCATTCCAAAGCGTCACAACACAAGCAAATCATTGATAGGTATTTTTATAACTGATAAACAAGAATGATCAAGAATATTAAACAAACGGTTTTATCAGATTTACCCTTGATGCTGGTTGTGAAAATATATCTATGGGTCTGTACATATTTTGTCATTCTAGTCACATTAATCTTAACATAGTGCTGAAGAATCTCTGTGAAATCTCATACGGAACGATCAGTCGGACCAAATGTCTGATTTCCAAGTGGTCACAAAAATGCTTGTATTTACAGATAGACTGATTCAATTTTAGAATCGTGGTCAAAAACTGCATCATTTGGTTACTTAGGCCTGTTAACCATGATCAACTAAAAAGAAATGCAAAATGTGTTATTTTTAACTGCATTATATGTGCAATTTCATATTATGTTAGTATTGTGGACATTTATTATAAAAAGAGTGAATGCATAGATGCTGCTCATCTTACAGTATATGTGTGTTGCTTATATGTCGTATGTGGGACCTACAGTCAGTGGCAGCCATGTGAAATTGTTTTTTTCTTCTGTATATTTAAAGGCGCTCTGTGTAGCATTTTAACATCAATAAATCATAATCAGATTCATTTTGAGACATTAGGATAATTACTGTAATCAAACTTGATCCCTCTACGCTGCATTTTATATTGTGCGCTACCAAGTCAGATTTGGCGGGAAATCTGCCGGATTGCTTTACGGCACAAAACAGGAAGAGGGCGCTGTTCTTCCGAATAAAGCAAAAGCTTTCAGAGTTTCTAACAACGGCAGATGATGGAAGGAGTGAAAGGAAGATGGAAAAATCACTTCCAACATGTTGATCCTCTTCAGTAAAGACAAAGACACCAGGGAGGGGGTTTATGGGAAATGTAGTCTTAATTTTGAGATACACTAGCACTAACAATACCACTGGTATGAGAAGCTACCAATAGTCTCACCATGGTCTCATTTGTTTATGATAAATATAAACATTTAATGACAGTTAATTTGACAATGTTATTGACTTTTAAAAATGCTACAGATAGCACCTTTAATGAAATTAAGATTATGGGATTATGGGATAGACTGAAAGTACAGTATATGCGGACAATCAGGACATGAATCTCACTATTTGCTTGTGTGCTGCAATACATTCGAGAAGTGGAAGTTGCTGGAATCAGTCCTCGTAGTTTCAGATTCGCCTCGACTGGTATTTATAGAGACCGTCGTGTAACCGGAAGGTCAAGGGTTCAATCTCTGCAGCGGCCAATGTGTCCATCATCACCATATTGTCCTTGAGCGAGGCGCCGAACCTCACTGCTTGCTGCTGCTGCCCTCCGACCCCTCCGGTGAAACGTATACGAGCAGGTCTGCCTCAGAGGGGCTAAGCGAAGAAACAAGTTAGAACGTGCATGATGTGAATAGAGGATTTCCCTAATTTTCATAAATCATCTGTGATTGGAAAGACACACACACACACACACACACACACACACACACACACACACACACACACACACCTTCCGTTGCAACATCTATCTTCTCTTCTCTCCCACTGACTAAAGCAGTCATGGCGTGACCCTCCCGACCTCTTTCTCTGCTCCAGGACACGACATGCTCAACAACAATCTGACCTCTCAGTAAATACTGTTCTCATGAGCAACCGTGGTGTGTATCAGTGTGTTGACGGCTTTTCGCAGATATAGCCACATTTGTTGCATCGATTTTTTCCCGGAAAAACTGCTGAAAACGGCATTTCATTTGCTGCAGTAAAGACAGTTGAGAAGAACTATTCTGAACAAAAACCCTCTGTATATAGGGGGTCGGTTACACTGGGTAACAAGTACATCACAGAAATAAATCAGCAGGACCAGATATATCAAATATCGGTGACTTACTTCCCCAATTAGTATCGGGCCCAAGAATCTTGTATCGGTCGGGTCCTCGTGTGTAATTTACCTTTGAGTTAATAAAAAAAAGGATCTCCCTGTGAAAGTTAAGAACCTGACGTGAAAATAAATTGTTGCTGTTGTTGACGACGTTGCACTCGAAAGGCGAGGAGTGGATTAAGAGTGAATCCATTTCGGAGAGAGGACAAAAAAAAAAAAGCCCAAGGAGCGAGCGATAACATTCAGTCGGCGTGTCCCCGCAACAAAAAAGCAACCCTAATTCATCTCCGTGTCACCGGCGTCTGAGTCCGGAGAGCCAATCTGGAGCGTTTAAAACTTTATAACCACACATCGCCTCTCTTTAAATTATGATTTCATCTTTTTTTGGGGGGGGGAGATAAAAAAGCGTTTTAGCACCAGTCACAGGAAGAGAGAATACATTATGCTTTAAGTCGAACGTTAATAGCTTGTTCCCTTCCCCTTGACGAAGTGGCGGAGGGGCCCCGGCCGGAATGGTAATGATGCGGAGGCGGTGCACTTTCCGCCATACCTGAGCAGCCACCGATCACTGACAAAAAAAATAAATAATAAATAGGCAGAAAATACACCAGGTCTTTTGGAGATGCATGTATTTCATCACATATTTTGAACGTACAGAAAAAAAAAGTAATTTACACTTATCACTTGGACGTCTGCGGGGGAAAAGCAGCGAAGGGGATACAGTCCGGGGGGTTGTTTTTCTTCCCTTTCCTTTCTCGTTTTTTTTTCTTCTCCCCCTTACTTTCAAATAATTACATTTCATTTTAATACAGTCTTAAATCATCATAAAACAAGCTGGGATGGGTTGGAGGCGGGGAGTGAATTCGCCCCGACCCCTTCTTCCAGCGCAGACTTTAATAACGTCCCCTTTTTCTTGACACAAGTCTCGTCTGAGTGATGGAGAACACAGCGAGGTGTTGGAAAAAGATCACACCTCTTCTCACCTTTTTTTCCCCCCTCTCTCTCTCAGCAAGTGGCCACGTCATCTTTGTGACAGTGTTTAAATGTGGGCTTCGTTTTGAGAAAAAGGCTCCACATAGAACCCTTAAGTATCAAATCACCTAAAAGTTCTAAAAGTTTGGAAACACTGTCGATAATATATATATATATAAAAAAAATCCAGGATGACAAAATCCATAAATGCATATTATCCCAATTAAGCAATTAACTATGTACATTACAATGATAGATTTTACTTTATACAGGCTGGATACATTCGATAATAAGGGACAAATTCAATTAAAATTGCAGCAGGATGCAATACAGTAGAAATATTTTCTTTACAATGATACAATATGATTTCAGAGAGGATACACAAAATATACAGTATGTTTCAAGGCTTCTACTTACATGACAGTCAGACTTCGTAATATCAAAGTGTATGACCCTTGAGTGGACCTCTGCCCTTGGATGCAGTCAGTAGCACGCCGACCCTTACAAACCCTTACAGCTCCCTCACTTACATAAATACAGTCGAATTAGACGGTAACAAAATGTCATACAGGCTAAATTCTTAGTTTTGTGCAGACACCAATACTGAGAGAAAGAGACACTGGGTGCTGGTTTTCCCTCTAGTAGCCACCCTTAATAAAGTGTAAGAATCAGACATATATATTGTATATATCAATGAATATTAGGGTCTTTTGGTAGCAATTTGGCAGCTTGTTTTTTTTTTTTTTACATTTTCTGTTACAAATTGCAGAAAAAGGGAGCCACAATCTAAAATGTTACAAATAGAAAACAGTTCTCTCTCTAACAGGCCTATCTTTGAAAAGAAGGTGGTGTCGTTTGGAAGGATTCCCTCAGTGGGATCAAATCCGCCGGTAGAAATGAGAATGGCGTACAACAATCATGCAGAAAGTGGAGCTTTACATTGTACTGTACTGTGCAAAAGTCTTAGGCACCCTAGATTATTTTTTTGAGATGTTTTTTATTTTTGTTTTCAGCATTTTCTGCAGAATTTGTTTCATATTTCGAAACTTTCCATTTGATTATTTTTGAAAGCATCTTTGCTTTACGGATTTTTTTTTCTTGTACAAGACTTGCCCCCAAAAAAAGCTGTAATATTAGACTAATGTTTATTTGCATTTGATATATTTAGGAACAAGCTATTTTGTTAAGAGAAAGGGTGCAACCCATACAGCGGAGGTGTATGTATTTCCCTGAACAGTTCGCTGGACTTAAGCACGATCTGGCAAAAAAATGGTTCGACCCGCGCTAGCTTTGCTCACAAATTGCTAATGGCTGATAACAACGTCCTACCTCAAGAACTGAAACACTGGTGCAATGGCTTTTTGGGGAGGTGGACTTCAAAAAACCTGTCACATCGCCGCAGAAATCACATCGGCTTCTTGCGAAACCCGAAGTGTACCTCGGATTCAGCGGGGCGGCCCGGCGCTCAGATCCTTCAAGGAGTTTCAAGGTGAGGATACAATCAATCTGGTCTCTGATGGAGTGTGTGTGTCTGAACACCGCTACCTCTGAGCCGAGACTATGAGTGCGGGGGATAAATCAACAGGAACGTGAAAATATATCACAAATAGCCCCCGTGTGCATGAATGAATACAATATTCTGAATATCAACCGCGGAACTTAAGCCGCAAAAAAACAACAACGCTGGGATAACGCGCGCACATGCCTCTGCGCTCGAGCTCATTCGTATTTGGATCTCATCTGTGTTGTTGCAAATAAGGTAGAGCGTTCACATGTGCACAGATCAGATACGGGATGAACTTGAACGTCTCTCCTGCCTGTCGATGGCGGACGGAACGCAGCCAGTATCAAAGTGTGAATTATTCTGAAAGAGCCTGCGAGCGGAAATCCCATTAGGTAGAGACGAGTCCGGAATAGCCTCAGACGTCACGGAGACCACTATGAGCGATTTGGACCATCCCTGTCCACTTTTCTCGACGCACCTATGAGCGCTATTCTGGAAGATACACATTTTGTTATCTCATTTTTGAAACAAATGCATTCATGTGCATGGTATGTCGAGAAAAAGGACCTCATTGGCGCATCTTTAACCCACGTTGTGTCGTTTTACATCTGTTTATGGGCGTTAGGAGACAACTTTCCGCCGCGTCACTTCTCAGAGTGAATCGTCGGCCCCACAAAGCCGGTGGATATGCAGTTAAAGGCACTGCGGGGTCTCTACTCTACTGAGGTACACATGGAAAGTTTCACTCCAAAATAAAACCACTCTCCCAAAACAATTACTAGCTTGACTGAGTATTATTTAGCCTGTCAGCTAAATAGACCGGCATACAAAACATTTGGATATAATCAAGTGCATTCTAGAGTAAATAATGAGTTTTTTTTTTTTTTTTAACGTTTTCAAAGCATTTATACAGATAATTTGCAAGCCTACGGGTTTGAAAACGGGCATTATGTGCACTACCAGGGCACAGGAAGGCCAGCAGGTCAAGTTCTAGGTTCTTTTGGAGGCGGTGTCTACTGGTTAAGCATCTGTAATTTGAACCTGAATAGCTTCAGCAGCTGAAGCAGGGCAGCAGAGGCAGAATCCGGTCGGAAAATGTTCCGATTTTTGCTTCAGTGCAGCTTTAGCAGCAACAGAGGGCACCTTGCCGAGGCATATTTCACAACCAGGACATCGAAATTGTCATTTTTTTTGTCACTGCCCCTCAGATTATCCAGCTCAGTCACTCAGAAATGGGATTTGAGTTTTTTAGGTATCCGACTCGACCACTCAGATGTGGTATTTGTAGTTCTGCTACTGCATAATCTGCATCCGTCCATCTGATGCATCACACTAAGAGCGGGTACTTGTAGTTCTTTTGATGGAGAATCTTATATTGCTTTCCCACTGTGGCATTCGGGCATGTGACGGTTCCAGCTTTTTCCCGAGGAGTCATTAAAAAGCTAAAGTGAGTCAGAATTGAAAAAAAACAAAACATAGCAGGCCATGTTTGCAGTCCAACATGGAGAACGACAGTAGACAAACCAATAGCCGGTGACATTTATGGTCCAGCTTGCAGTTGAAAAAACTACAGTTACAGTAGTCAGCCGCGTTTGTGATCCAACACGGAGTAGAAAACAACAATAGTCGGGCAAATTTGTAGTCCAACGTGACAAACCGCCGTGGGAGAGTTTCGATAGTCGGCCTATCTGCTGTCCTGGGACACGTCGCCCCAGGTGCTGGCTTCGTTGTCGTCCGAGTCGGACAGCGCCGCTGTACACAGATCACTGAAGATATCTGGAGAAACAAAGAAACACTGGAGTCAGCGGTGAACATTTAACACAAGTTAGCTTTACATCATATTAATGGCAAACGGGCACGAGGGCATACGGGTAAACTGTGGCATTCAAACACAGCGTTTAAGAAGGGGGGGGGTTGCACAGCCTGGCTGCAATGCCAGTAAAACATAACAGACCAAACGATGCAGCTTTAATAGGAGTGTAAAACAAGGGGACGTAATAGTGAGGTGTTCAATATCTACAGCGATGTCAGCCGGTAGAGTGCATAAAGAAGGCAGACGAGGGCAATCAAAGCCGACAGGTAAAGAGGGCTGTTTGTGAATGGGTTCCACTTAGCCAAAATACTGCAGGTCGACTGCCAATGCATGGAGCTCCGCCCTCCTTAGACACAAAGAAAGAAAAAGAAAAAAGGGAAGGCATTAAAAAAAGAGGGTTTGGGGGGTTACTTTTCTTGAAGAGGGGGGACAGAGCTCCATGACAAAACAAGCAAGGCCATGCCTTAAACACTTCAAGGACCAGCCTTCAAGCTGACGTGAAAGGGAGGATATGGAGGAGAGATGGATTGAGGATGAAAAGATCAGTGTGACAGAGAGAGAGAGAGAGAGAGAGAGAGTACAGAGCCCGGGAGTGGCCATGCTGTAGGGAGAAATATCTATTTTGTTGTAACAAAGTATTAATTTGTGCACTACTGTGTTGCATGAAAAGGTAACAATGTCTTGCATGGGAGAGTTTTTGAAGTAAGGTCAAACTTGATTCACAAAACTGTATACATTATAGTGTTGTATCAAAAGCATCATGAAACTAAATCTATACCTATATCTGCAATAATTAATTAAAGCAATGCGGGTAAATTCAACTAACTACAATTACAATTTGGTGAAATCAGTTTGAAATTTGTGCTCATTTTATTAAACTCTGGACACGTAGGGATTTGTAAATTGTCGATTTGATAAATTGTACAAACAAAGGAATGAAAGTGACGCTGCAAACGATCTAAAACCAGGGAGCAGGGTCCATGTTATGTGCACACAATACCAACAGTAAAGCTTGGAAATGCGGCCACTACCAGCCTCCATGAGAGAGAGAGAAATGAAGGATGAAGGAGTGCAGTTTAGGGAGTGTGCAGCAATTGATGACATCATGCTCTGCTTGTCCAAGTCCACAGCCAAAAAGCTTTTCCATCCCCCATCTGCTCCGTCCTTCCACCCACCCCGAAAACCCCATCCAACGGTCCCTCCCTCTCCCAAAAGCAGCGGCCCTCCCGCTCCCTCGGCTCTGTGAAAGGAGCGAGGGAGCGACTGAACGAGGAAGGAGTGGAGGAGGGGAGGGAGGCGTGAGTGAGTGAGTGAGTTGGAGCAAGGCCGCCAGTGGTTAGTGAGGAATACCAGTGTTGTTACTTAATGAGCGACCTCCTTCAGATGCTGTCTGCAGTATACTGGGCGGGACCAACCCTGTCTCCTCTGTTAAAAGGTTCTTGACTAGCCTAGAACATGAAACACAATGCGTCTTCACTACCTCTGAGGAGGAAACAAAAATGTACACTCAACCAAGTCGTCAAGGCATTAAAGGCATCAAAGCTGCAATTTTTGACATGTTGGCAGCGGCAGTAAGAGGACTTCCAATACCCAGAAGTCATGTAACATGTCACTAAACTGCACGCAGTAACCTCATGTTTCCCAGCCTGGCCAGTCTGGGATCACTTTATACTAAAGGGATGAGAGAGGTAAAAAAGAAATGAGGTACATTCACACCTTGTATTTTTATTTTCATTTTAAATGTGCTCGTAAAATGTGCATTTTCTAGTTTCAATTCATCACTTTTTGTGCACGGAGAAGTTTTCTCGCAAGTCACCATACCCGACACAATCATTTTGCAATAAATGAGGGCTGGAATGACGGTACAAAGTTGTCAATAGTGTGTTGCATGTCTCCGGCTGCGATGAATGTCTCCAAATTTCGTTTCCATTTTCCGAGTGACGGACAGACTTTTTTCACACGTCGAAAATTCTTAGCTAGCCCAGGAATAGGAAACGTGATGTACTCTTAACTACCCTAAAAGATGAAACAGAACAGACTGACGCTTCTTCACTCGCTTAGAACATAAAACAGAATGTATTGAAGGCTCTTAACTGGCCTTAACAGAATACATTGAAGTCTAAAACCCTGAAGGAAAACAACACAACAGAACGTATGGTTTACATAATGTAAGTCTTGGTGTCACTGCTCTCTGGAAACAGCCTCTGAAAATAGAACAACCTGACAGCAAAACACAGAAAGAAGCAGTGAAGCGCTGTACAGTTCTGACAGTAAGGCAGTCCGTTTTGTCATTTATTCCCTAAAACGCACTAGTCACTAAAATAAGCTTATTTGTTAGTCACTAGTCACTATTCTGCCAGCTACTAGTTGCTATTGTAAATATACTAGTTGCTATACAATAGGTACTAGTTCTAATTTAATTTTGACTAGTAGTTTTAAGTGACTGATCAACATGTGCAATGTGCATGTGCATGTGATCAACAATTTTCCCAGTGAGGGTTTGTGGGAGTTTTTCCTTGTCCTCTGTGAGGGTCTAAGGCTGGGGGATGTCGTGTACTAACCATTTATTATTTTCACATGTTGGACACTGTGAAGCCCTTAGAGACTGTAACGGTGATTAAGGGCTATACAAATAAATGTGATTTGATTTGATTTGATGTGAAGACATCCACATTTCTTTTTAATAGTGGTTTCATTACATACCAGTCACTATTTTAATTAGCACTAGTCTCTAATCCAATTCTACTAGTCATTATTTAAGACTTACTAGTAACTAGTAAGTCTTGAACATCGTCCACTCCTAGGATGATGCTGACTGAACGGGCATTTACTGTGGACGCTGGGCAGTGCTCCCAGGCTGCAACTGGGCAGTGTTGGTGCCTGCGTGGTCCCCTAGTCCTACGATGACGCTGACTGAGCTGCTGTTTGCTGTGATGCCCCACATCAGATCTGGATTTCCCACCCAAATAAAATCTTATGCACTGTATATGCTGCTTGCCCAAACTTGGCATCTATTGCACGCCCAACCGTCCTGCTAGGGGGATTCCCTCTCTGAGTAGCCCCTCCTGAGGTTTCTTCCATTTTTTCCTAAACGGTTTTGTGGGAGTTTTTCCTTGTCCTCTGTGAGGGTCTAAGGCTGGGGGATGTTGTGTACTAACCATTTATTGTTTTCACATGCTGGGCACTGTGAAGCCCTTAGAGACTGTAATGGTGATTAAGGACTATACAAATAAATGTGATTTGATTTGATATGAACTATTTATTAAAGACTAGTTGCTATTCCACTCTTCACTAGTGAATGTTCCAATGTTACTAGCTGCTACTGAATAAGGACTAGTAGTAAAAATCTTTATTTGGAATAAAAACTATAAGTTATCAAAATCAATAATAAATAAATGAAAATTAGAAGTGGAACTAGTGATATAGAAATAGTGTAATGAAAAGTTGTACGTACCTGCCGTACTGACTAAAATCAAGACCACGTCTCAAAAAAGCTAGCAGTATGGAATGGAAATGTAGTTGCAACTGTCTTCAATCAAACTTCAAGTGAGAGGCTGAGAGAGAGTTTTACTGGGTGGCATAAATGGTTTCGCAGAGCTGGGTTTTCTCAAACACACACACACACACACACACACACACACACACACACACACACACACACACAGGAAGAGAGAGACACGTTTCAATACCCTGGCATGAAGCCAACTAATTGAAAGTCCCTTGTAAAATATTAAATATGCATGTTTGTCGACGTAGCGGTTGACCAGATATTCTCGCCTACTGAAAAGTTGACTTTGTGGAGATAATAAGTTGTTGCCAGATTCTGGCATTAGGGATCAGAGTGAAGTAAATCTCTCTTTATTCACTTCATATTCTGACTTATTTTGTTGGCAGGACACGGTTGGATGTGCTAATGTGTCCTCAGACCTGTGTGTGTGAGTGTGTGTGTGTGTATGTGTGTGTGTGTGTGTGTGTGTGAAGAGAACACCTAAATTTGGATTGGTGGAACACACTCTCGGATGTGTGTTGGCAAGCAACACAAAGCTTGTGTTGGAAAACGTATCTGTCAGCATTATCACACACACACACACACACACACACACACACACACACACAGAGTCTCATACTGCAAAGTTCCATCCAGTTACACATTAACTTTCATGCAACAAAAACAGCCAAAGAAAAAAAAAAGAAAGAACTTATGAATTCTTCATTCTCCTCAAGTGAGAAGGAGAGACGAGTAGAGATGAGTTGAGTGTGAGTGAGACCTTTTAGTGCCAAAAACCCATAGATGCAGACGGCGGAGGACGGTTTTAAGGGCTGAAATATGTATGAGCTGATGGGAAATGAGCACATTCAAAGCATTTTTAAGTTGCGCTTTTATCTAACAGGGTATTAATCGCCACCGAATGCAGCGGGAGAGCTCGCATAGAACCAAAACAACTCTTCCAGCCTCTTGGATTCCAGAGGCTGTTTCTTTACAAGGCAGTAACCGCTCTTTTTGCAGCAAAGGCAAGGATGGATGGATGGATGATGGGGGGGGCTGGAAGGATGGAGCAGCAAACGAAACAGAGATTTATTATTCATCTGAAGCCATTGTATTTTCAACCACCTCCCATGATTTCGCCATAGATCATTCTAGTCACACGTTTTGTTTTTCTATCTCCCAGTGCCTCGCGAGGATGATGTTAACGTTGAATGAAATTTTAATTCTGAACGAGGCGGACTGAGCCTTTAATCCTTTGCAGAGAGAGAACAGGGCAGCAGAGGAGCAGTTATTTCCTCTATTCTCATTTCCCGCCTTGGGTTCAATTGATTAATGTGGGCCAAACTCTAGATAGACTTTTAACCACGGAAGCCACTATATGGGTAAGCACTGTAGATAGCAGCGGAGGAAGTGAAAAAATACTTTCCTTACGTAAAAGTAGAAATACCCTGAAAGATTAAGGGTTAGAGTTAACAAACCCATTAAGCGATGAGAAAAAAAAAAAATATTTTTAAATATTTTTAAATTGTAGCTGCCAATAGCCAATATTCGTGCAAATATTTTATATACCAAAATAAAATCCAGAAGTATCCAGAATTATATTATGATTATTATTATTAATAATAATATCATAATAATATACGAGGAAGAAGAAGAAAAACAATGCATATTTGTGTGCAATAAGTTCATAATGTCACATTGGAATCGATTTAGGTTAAGTCTAATTAAAAAATCCTTCATATGACGACAATGACAGGCCAATATCCAGTTTTTAATTAATAAGGTCAGTATCGGTCCGGTAAATGATTCTTATCCTAGTTTCAGCATTTGATGTATTAACCTCCTCAGGATATCTTAAAGGGGTTGGTGGTCCACTTACACTGTTTACTTTCTCTTCCTCTTGACTCAAAATTTGAAATTCAAATATTGCCATGAATTTCTTGCATGCGTTGAATGCCCTTTTTCATCAAAGTAACTGCAGGGGATGGTGAAATGCAATGTAGTAATACAAATATAAAAAATTAAATGCAGTCGACAAAAATTACAAATTAAAATAAAAAAAAACATACAAATAATTACAATTAAGTTGCTCAAAACTTGAGTTGAACTTGAACTTGAGTGCATATTTTATTCCACCCCTGATTATGGCTAATGTGCAGAAACAGACGGTGGATAGGGAATACAGTGAATACATCGCACCCCTTTTTGAGCAATGTCTGGATTTAGTGGATTTAGTAAATGGACCTCCATCAAATCACTTTTGATTCACCTGATTGGTCAACATCATGGAAAGAGCAGGTCCTTATATTCTGGCCCCTATAGTATAAACCCTTTGGGGAAAATCCATTTCCTGTTAACAAAATAAACGTAAGATAAGTAACAAAAGAGTTGAAACAGTGTCAGGCGCTATTTAAAAAAGACCAACGCACTCTGTGATCAGTGGAAAAAACACATGAAAAGCCAGCAATTAAGTCGGCATGGCAAGAATAAAAATGAGAAGAAAAAAAATACATCCAGGCAGCACTCATTTGTTCTGCGTTGGGGCTCATTCACGCTCCAAACACAAGTGCTTTGTCTGGAGGGGGTAAAGAAAAATACACCTGCAACTTGTTTTTGAGGTGTTCGATATGTAATTTTCGCCGCACGCTGAAACTTGTTCGCCTTCCTCCCAGCAAACACAGAGGCACCTATTGTTTTCAGTAATCGCCCTCTTCATGCCTACCAATCACATCTATCCGAGGCTGTCCATTCAGCTCTGTGGGGGTCATTCTACTCGTTAAACTATGCCCATTTCCCAGGAATTGGACAGAAATGTGATTCGGTTCACACATCTTATACACAACGGCATGAAGAAAGTTTTTTTTTTTCTTCTTCGCTGGGACGTAGCGGGTAACTCTAACTATATAATAATCCTGGGATTGCACCACCAGATTCCTCCTCGAGAAAGAAAGTAAAAAGAGCCCAGGATACCTAAAGTACCACTTTGACATCATGATCTTCTTACTGCTGCAGCTGGTAAGATTTTTTAAGAAGTGAAATATCTTTAAAGCGTGATCGGGACGTGATGAATGAAGCTCCTCTGTGAAAACCCTGTCGTCCCGTAACATTCCCCTGTTGCAGTGAAAATGGGGTTTGAACGAGGCCCTTTAACTCTCTCCCGGAGGGACAGAGCTAATCACGATTGTGTAATTTATCTGAGTGGACAACCAGCTGTACGGCGTTTTCACATGAAAAGGCCTATTGTGGATGGCTGAGACAACACTGTGCTATAAGTTTGTCAGAATTGACATTCAAATTAGAGCTACGGTTGATAAGTTTCATTGAAATCCTGGCCTCGTGGGAATATTTTGGCACCAACACCGATGCTATCTAATGCATCATCATACATCATTTTCTAGCCAAATGAAGCATGAATATGAACATACTAAAAAAGTGTAATTTTTCAATGAGTTGATGGCACAATGATGAATGCATTCTAAACAGCCTGACAGCAGGTCGCAACGAGGCTATTAGGCATCACTCGAGCAGGTTTTGGAATTTACAGTGGATAGGTTATCGTGGTGGGTAAAATAATGATACTGATAATGATACTAATAGTAAGTTAAACAGAATATATAAATGCATAGGTAAATCAAAAACTCATAGAACTATAACTCACAAAGGATCTCACAAGATGTTATGGGGTTACTTTATGGGGGGGTCTTTATTATGTAATCAAACAGAATTGATTTGAGAGCAAAGCTTTCCACACTGCAATCAAAAAATAGATTTGAGAGCAAAACTATCGACACTGCAATCAAAAAATGTTTTATTGCAAGTTAAAATATGTTTGTGATTAAAAATTTATTAATGTGAATTAAAAAGTTTTGTTTGCAAATCCAAAAGTTTTGTTTGCAAATCAAAAACTTTTGTTTGCAAATCCAAACGTTTTGCTTGCTGTTGAGCTGAATCTCGTGGGCAGGACCTACGTCTCTATTGGCCAGTCTCGATCGGAGTGACAGCTTGGCAACATCCACTGTTAGTAAACGAGAGAGGGAGTTTTGAAGTCCATGGAGAAGCCATCTACATGCACCAGTTCAATTCAGTTCAAACATATATAATATATATAATAATATAATACTATTCTTGGTATTACTAAAACGGAAATTATGTCTTGTTACCAAGCTGTCACTCCGATCGAGACTGGCCAATAGAGACGTAGGTCCCGCCCACGAGATTTAGCTCAACAGCAAGCAAAACCTTTGGATTCGCAAGCAAAACTTTTGGATTTGCAAACAAAACTTTTGGATTTGCAAACAAAAGATTTTGATTTGCAAACAAAACTTTTGGATTTGCAAACAAAAGTTTTTGATTCACATTAATACATTTTTAATCACGAATTTATATTACTTTCAATAAAACATTTTTTGATTGCAGTGTCGATAGTTTTGCTCTCAAATAAATTTTTTGATTGCAGTGTGGAAAGTTTTGATCTCAAACCTTTTCTGTTTGATTGCATAATAAAGACACAAAAGTAACCCCACAGATGTCACCATCAATTAATGAAATTAAAGAGGCAATAAGTACGAATTGTACTGCTCTATAGCACAAAATGAGCATAATATATCTGCAGGGGTTTGGTAGGGTTGTTGATCAATACCCCAATACCAATGACTCAATGATTACTTGGCCAAGTGCTGACATTTCTGCCATTCAAAACTCACTTTCTTTCAAACTTTTTGTAGTCTGTTTTGGAACAAAAACTCCTGGGCCCACTGGAAGAAACTCCCCCACCTACACCTACTTTTCAAAACTGCTCAAGAATGGAGGATGGTGCTATGGTGAGCAACCGGTGTCACCAGACATTTCAGCGATGAAAGCCTAAACAGCCTCGTTCTGAAGCTAAAAGAAGACATGCCAAAGCAGTATATTATTATTCCAGTATTTAGCATGGCGACATATTACTTCTTGTGAAGTAACTTTATTGTTTGTGTCAATTACAGGCTAAGCAAGACATTTTCCTTGGTTACGGCCAGCTGTGAGAATCAAGTACACAGACATTAACAAGTTTTTAATCCCTAAACACTGAGCATATAGACACAAACAATTTAGGCTGACACCTGGGGCTAAGAACAAATCTAAGCAGTAAGCATAAATAAATAGATGTAGAAGTAGAAGGTCTGGGGAATGCTTACCCAAAAAAATTCAGTTCCATAAGAGAACTCGAAAAGAAAACGGCAGCACTGTAATTGTAGTTTATTGACACTGCAATTGTAGTTTATTGAGGGCACATATAGTGAATGAGACAGAAGGAGTAGGTGTCAGCTCAACCATTGTTTCTGGGCTTCGGAACTTTTTTAACCCACTTTTTGTCCCTCGAATTGTCAAACCTCTCTTTTGGGAACTAGTGATCAAAGTTGTCAGCGAGTGTAGCCAGATGTACCTGAATAAGGCCAGTCAGGGTGTTTGACATCTGTGCCAGTGGTATCATTTTCCTCTATGTATGGGTTTGGGGCTTCGGGGAGACGCGCAAGCCACAGCTTCGGTGCCTTTTGGAAATAGAGAATTTGTTCCCAATTTCTGAAAGCATCATCTTGCTGCCCTTGCACATTAAGCTCGTTAAAGATGGGACCGCTTCTCGAGGAAGGAAAATAATGTATTTCATTTCTCAGTTCATACACTCTGGTAAGCACTCTTCCTTTTGACAGCCAGCGGACATCTGTATGGAAGAGTAAGTGTGTGTGTTCCGCCCCCACGTCTGGGCACAGTGCATGGAAAAGACAGTTATTGAGCGCGCTACCATTGAAGTTCACAACTCTGATCGCTTCTTTCAAGACTTTGTCAAGATCGGGTGGTGTTCCTTTGGCCGCCAATGCCTCTCGATGTATAAAGCAGTGATTGCAGATGATGTCCTTTCCCGCTGCCTCCTTGATTATTCCCTTGCAATTGCCCCAGTCCAACTCGCACTTTGTAACTACATAATTATTCAAAGTATCAAATATGTGTTCACCTGTCGTATTGTAGGAAGGCTCAAGGAGCACAACATGCCCTCCACAAATTCACTTTCCCAGACATATTTCACATAAACTAGCAAAGTGGCACAGTCTGAAACATCTGTACTCTCATCCAGCTGAATTGAGAAGACACCTGCTGCTTTCAATCTTGAAATGAGCTGCTGTTCAGGGTTGTCTGAATTGTCCTAAATTAATTGAGAAACAGTGTTGTCACTCAGTGGGATGCACTTTAATTTATCAGCTGACTTTTTGTCTATGACTGTGCTAACCATGTCAATTGCCGCTGCAACAGTGTGGGGCATTTTCTCAGTACCTAGACAGTAAGAAGCTAGCTGTGCTTTATCATTCACTGTCACACTTCTCTGAAGAACCTGGGATGATGATTTCATCTCTTAGGCTTTCCTTTGAAAGAAATCCAATGGCTTTCTACATGCCTTTCTATCCATGCATTTGCATAAGCATGCATTTCTAAATGCCTTTTAAGTTTGGTTGGCTCGTTTGCAAGTAGGCAACATAGGCCTTGCATTCTGGTTAGCATTGGAGCAAATAACAAAGCCATGTAAAAAAAGAATCGTAGCAGGCTCTCCACCTGAGGCCCTGACATTTCTATCGGTGCTAGGCTCAGCGGGTTGGATGTAATCAAGGGCAGGCTCACTAGAATTTGACAAGTGGTGGCTGTCCTCTCCTGCGGTTAGCAACGTTAGCAGTCAGACTCAGTGGCACATTTTGGCTAACATTAGGAAGCTGTATGTCTGACTCTGGTTTTCTCTTTCTGATCAGAAATGGATCCATTTCTTCTAAGCTAGCCATATAGTTAGGTTAGTTATTGTCTCGTGGGCTGTACATTGGTGCTGTGTTGCCAGATCAGATTAAAGGTAAGGTAATTAAGGTAATTAAAGTAATACTGGTGTTTGATTGGTTAGAATGGGTAAAGACTGAAAGACAAAAGAAATCTGTGAAATCCGTCCTTATGTGGAAGATGCAATGCGCTTTCAAAATCAGTCAAGATTTTATTTCTAGTGTCCCCAGCCTAAGCCAGTAGGAGAACAATGAGTGGGCAGGGTCAAGCTGACATCCCCTGGGGTGAGCCAATGGGAACTCACCAGTGTCCATTTTCCGCCTCTTCCAGGAACTGGACCAGATCACCTGACTCCAGACAGAGATCCCTGGCTGCACGAGACTCATAGGTCAGCTGCACCCGGAAGCGACCGCTGTCACCCTGCAGAAAGTAATGACAGAGTGTATTAATGTCAGTCACCCACAACCATAAACTGCCGTCCTGTTGCCAAAGAGATTTTGATAAACAAGAGGTTTAACTATTCCATGAACATAGATACAATAAAGAATTATCTGTTAAGTAGTATTGTGTGCAATGTTCCCTTCATAGGCCAGTGGTGTCCAGTCCTGTGCCATTGAAGAGTATGCAGGTTTTCAGTGTTTGGTTGGAATGAAAACCTGCAGACTCTTAACACCGCACAGCACTGGACATCACTGGTTTAGAGGGATTGTGTGATAGTTCATTTTCAAATTTGACTTTAGATCTTTTTCTCTGGGAAATGTCTTGCTTCTTCACTATTTTATCTTTGTTAGAAGAGGAGATAAATGACAAGATAAGAAGAGTTGGTGGAACATATATGGAAACATCCATTGACTTTCGACTTTGCAGTTTACCGTCATTCTCCTGGTGAAAACAATGAACATCCGGTAAACTCCCATTGTAGGGTTGCCAGATTGAATGCAGCACAAAGGCTTGGACACATCTGATTTCGCCCAACAAATGATTTGCTCTTCGCAATGAAAAAATATATTATACGTATATTAAGATGTTGTCAGTGATCGTGACAGTAGAGTGATAGGCAGTTCAAAACTGAAGCGGGGCACTAATAGAACTAGCTACCACTTGGCTGCAATATGTTGCTGAGTACTGACCATATTACCGCTACCAGCTACCAGCATGCTATTTAGCTAATATCGCTAGGATAACTCAAAAATATACCATATACCATCTAGACTGCAAGCAAGGTTGCCTCTCTTCTTTGCTTATTTTTTGCACTCTGCAGGAGCAGTGTTGTATAAAAGTGGACGATGTGACACTGCCACAAATAGCGTTGCATGGACATGAGCCGCTACATGCTGAAGTGTATGTGTGTGTGTGAGTGAGTGAACCAGTGTGCGTGTGTGTTAGTGTGCATGCGTGCCTGCCATTATGGAAGGATCCTCAGCGCTGTACTGTACACCGCGCAGATTATAATGGAGCTGGAAAGCCTGACATACCCAATAGACCAGCGCCACTATAATCCTCCTCCTCTTCCCTCATTTCTTAAATGTCAAGTCATCAGCTCACGCCGCTAACGAGACATGCGGCGATGGGAAAATAATTAAGCAGCGGAGGGTTCCTCTTTCAGGGGGATTGCGGGGGGGGGATTTAGGAGAAAAGAGAAGAAAGTGAAGGATGAGTGGAGAGGAAACAGGGGGATGAGCGGGGAGCTGTCAAGGGAGGGAGAGTGATAGTAGAGTAGATGATTTATGGCCAAACCTGATGGGTCCCAGAAGGACCGAGCTGGGTCGGGCAAAATTTCTCACTTGGGCTCAGGTTTGAAAATGTTGTGTAAAAATACTGCAAACGAATTTGCAACTTTGGGTTTAATTCAGGCTTGCAAAAAGCAGTACCCCTCAGGCTCGGTACAGGTTTGGGTCGACATTTTTCCGGTTTGCGGTCAGGTTTTACCGGCAATCTGTTCAGTAAATATTCTGTCAACGTCACAGGAACACACACATTTAAAATTTTAAATCATAGCATTAAATTTAAATTATTTTATTATTATTAAATTATACTAGTAAGTCCTCACGGTGAAGGACAGTGTCAGGTGCTGGTGCATTCCCAGTAGGAAGCAGTAGCAAGACACTCAAATGGGACAAAACCAGCACAGGAAGGCTATTTGTGTCCCTGTGTGTGCATCCCCATTTGAGCATTTTCCCCAGGAAATGTGTTGGTAGCAGCTGACGAACCTAACACCTAAATAATTAACATACGCACTCAATGTCTTCTATCTGGCATTTCTGTTTAATATGCAAGGATTAATAAGCTTGATTAAAAATCGTTTGAAGAATCAAATTGGTATCGGCTAACCTGTGGGCTAATGACGTATAGGAAGGCAGTCACGGTTTGCAATGGCATTAAGGAAATAATTTCAGGTTGCTAATGGACTTAACAGGTCTACTTGCTTGCTAATGGAGCTAAATACCAACGTTTTAGACAGGGTATGCTGATATTATGGCTTATAGTTATAACAATTAACTTTACTCAACCCATTTGATGTGAATCTATATGCCATAATAAAAAAAACAAAAAAACCCATCAACAACTAGTCACAAGCTGTGCTAGTTGTATGCTAGAGTTTGCATTGGTCTCTGCAGCCAATGATCTGCCAGGGACACATGGATAATTTTGGTGCATATGTTCTCATCACTTAAATTAAAGTTGACCAATGGACCAATATCCAGAAATCTGCATGCCATTACGTGTTACCTACATTTTTGTTGCTACCTTCTTCTTCTGAGGAGTTGGACAATTCCTCAGCACTGGAGGGGATCGTCTCAAAGTCCTCTGTGTCCATGGAAGGTAGATGCCGCTGGCTCCAACCTAAAGAAAACCACAGCACATACCGTATTAACCACCAAAATGCACTAGTGTTTCACTTTCTCCCACTGGTGTTTACCAGTCCACGAGGCAGGTGGCAGCAAATCAGTGGCCAAGCACTGTAAGATCACTTGACTTACAACATGGAATCACACTGCTAACAGATCCTATGTCAGTGCATCGTGGAGACATTTTTACAGCAACAGATGATACGGTAGCAGCCGGAACAGATTCCTCAGTGCATGAAGTTAATGCTTTGTGGTAATTACTAAACTTAAACATCACTCAACCAGCTCCCCAACGTATGTCAAGACATACAAAACTCAAACCATTTAAATAAAAAGAAGACCACGTGAAAAAGTATTTTTGATATATTGTACCATTTCCTCTTCCTCTGTAGTTGTTACCTGGTTGGGAGGTGGACCTAGGGACGGCAGAGTTGCCGCCGACAGTGGCAGCGGTAGCGCTAGTGATGCTTTGACGTTTCCGAACTGCAGCCATAGCACCGCGCAATGTATCTGGGAGGAAAGCCAAACACTTTATACCATCGGCTTAAAGGTGCACTCGTCAAAGGACTGCTGCACAACATCATAAACAACAACCAAAAAACGGTAAAGAGGAAGTGAAAAAACGGTAAAGAGGAAGTGAATAAATAAAAACGAAACGATGAACACAGAGTACGTTTCTAGAGCCGATCGGCCTTCCACAACAGAGCGGCACGAATGGTCTACTCATGCAGAAATTAACATAGTAGTGATCGGCCTATGGCCTAAACACCAACAATTTCACCAAGAAACACTGCAAACCCAGAAGAAAGAATTTTATTTGGTGCTCTTTTCATTCGATGCTCATGCAACATTTCCACGATGCGTCACGTCACATCAAAGACAACACAGCACGGCAGAGCAAGTACGAAAGTACGACACAGGACACACAACGCATGCAACATCATCAAGAAACAACAATCATCGTTTTGCTGAAATGTACCTAATTTGTCAAGCAACAAGCAGAAGGGCCAGCATGCACGGCGACTGCACACTGCAGGTTAATGTACCTTCATAACCGAAGGGAGTCGGATCGCTCTTTATCTCGTGCCGCTTGGTCTTTATGCTAGCAGAGAGGGGACCTGGCCGGAGGCAACGCATGGGAGTGAGTTAATCAGAAGCTACGATTTTAACAGGAAGGCCTACACACAACATTACTAATCCCCTGAAGTTCTGATGGTGCATGGAACTGGCACAGGGACCACACTTACCAGAACTGTAAGGTGCTTCGGATGAAAATATGCACCAAATTGCACATACAGTGGCATATGTATGTCCAAGGTGGTGATGCTGTGTGCTGTGTTCCTACTTTACACTTTGTTCCTACGTTGTTCCTGCAAACGTACGAGTTTATCTTTGCTTTGCAAGGCAGATGAGCCTAAAATCATTTTATAAAATCGGAGGCCATACAGCACATTCGCAACTTCACTCAGCACTTTACAGCCAATGTGACCCGCTTCGCTCTCATCAGTCAGAAGTTGTTGAAATAGGCTTGATTGCGGGAAGGGAAGACAAATAAAAAAAAGAAGAGAACGAGCGAGAGAACAGAATGAACGGAAAAGAGTTCAAAGGAGACTTCAATAGCTCTCTTCTCCTTTTTTTAAATTCTTTCTCTCTCTCCCTGGTGAAAATTAACTACTCATCTGTATTCCTACGGTAAATTGCACTTGTATTGCTGCTTTGAATGTCACCCCATGTTCCAAATGTCACCTTATCAAAATTCCTATTTCCTTACCATCGCTTTTTAAAAAGAATATGTATTTCTATTCGTTTTCAGTTTTTTTCCCCCGTTATATTGTTTCGTTTCTCAGTGAAGCCTTGACTTTCTCTATGCATCTCATAAATTTCAAGAGAGTAATAAATGTGGAGGACGTATTGAGAAAGTGGCCTTTTTTGCCTTGCCTTAGTTGACTTTCTTTCTGCCTCCTCCCTCTGTCGCTGTTAATTAAATTCAATTGAAATATGAATGAAGAATGGTTTTCAGTAAATTACAACCTAAATTCCTCACCTTGTAATTGGCAGAATGGATTTTACCCATCTTTCTAGTCAGACTTAAATCTAAGGATAAGGTCTAAGGATAAAAAAAAACATAACATAATACTGAAAATACAAATGATTTTTGTTCATATTGGTGTTTGTTTGCATCATGATGATGACAGATTGAAGGTCATAGTGTACCTTTTTATTTACCACTACATCACTGGTTATGACCATATCAAGCAATGCAGTGGAAGAATTAGGCTAATTGCTTGGTTGATATTTAAAGAGATGTTTTCCCGTCAGTGACCATACCTGACACCAGAATTTCATTTGGGGAAACAGGGTGGATCTACAGCGTCTCAGTTAAAGTTGATGGGACGCTATTCTCTGTTGCATCTCCACTTTGTGATTTAGGCTGATAAGACGAGTGTGTTTTTACATAAATATATTACCTATAGTGCAGCTTTAATTTGAACTTGCTGTCTCTGATCTGTACCCATTTTAAGTTGCTTCATATAAAATGTGAATCAGTGAGAAAGAATGTAGAGAGAAGGAAGAAAATAACTGTGTTCATCAGTTTGCATGTGTCCATGAAAGAAAGAAAGAAAGAAAGAAAGAAAGAAAGTCTTGGGCGGCCGATGGGGTACCTTTTGTGCGTCGCGTGGCGAAGGAGGAAGAAGAGGAGGCAAGAGAGGAGGTGAGAGAGAAGCGACGAGGGACCTCTGCTTCCTTAGCGGCAGGTTCTACAGCCGGCAAGGGGTCAGGAAGGAGCGAGAGACATAGGCAGAGAATGAGGGAAGGAGAGAGAGAGGGAAGGAGGGAGAGACAGAGGGACAGTGTGAGGGAATGAAACAGAGAGCAAGAGGATGACAGAGAGATAGAGCGAGCAATGAAAATACAGAAAGAGAGAGGGGAGGAAAGGGATAGCAACAGAGAAGAGAAGCGAGAGAGGCAGGTGGGGTGAGAGAGTGAGAGAGAGAATAAAGCGAAAGGTTAGGCGAGGCGAACGATATCTGAATATGAACTTTACCATCTTTGATTATTTAATTCTCATAACAGGGCACCTTTAAGCTGAGAATGAGAAACACAATCATGGCACAAATGTAAAAGTGCTTGCAAGGTATTGGACCAAGCAGACAGAGTGCCACTTGAAACCGGTCCTTTTATTCGGCGCTCTAACATGTTGCGCTTATTGGCTGGATGTAGGTGGCGGTGAAGAGGAGGAAGCTGCACAGACGTCTCTTGACAATGGCAAGTCTATTCAGCAGGCAAAGCAGCCCCAAGGACACCTGCCATCGACTCACTATTGATCTCCGCCTCATACGGGAAGCAGTAAAGAATGCTGCAGCTTTGTAAGACCCCACAGACGCCGAGTGCATCCATCTCTCGTGGCTGCATATGGGAGTGCGTGTGTTCTTGTGCCTCATCCTTATGAGGACCACATGTCAAATGTCAGGTCCTGCAAAGTGAGGACATTTTGCCGGTCCTCACTTCTACGAACAGGATCAGGTCAGGACTTGGGTTCAGGGTTAGGTTAAAGGTGCTATGTGTAGCATTTTTAAGTGTCAATATATCAAATAAAGTGTTACCTTGGTCAAATTACTGTAAACAAATGAGACCATGGTTGAGATGATTGCCAATCTCTATCTCACACCAGTAGTAATGCTAGTGCTAGTTTTTCTTCTACATTTCCCATAAAAAGGCAAATAGGATGCTGCTACTCGTCGTTGAAGAGCAAGAAGAAGAATGAGATGATAACCAATATGCATTCAGACCAGATAAGCTAACAGGGAAGTTGACGCAATGCAGTTAGAATAGTGGAACAGGAATAAAGTTGTCTATTCCTTGCA